>OZ018332.1:1200000-1945000 GCA_963969495.1 Ceratothoa steindachneri
AAACAAGGCTAATCTATCTCGTTGAAAAAAAGATCAAAAATACTTTTTATATAGTAAATAAGAGGTACATGGGCAAAGACTCCATTAAACGACATTTTTATTATATCATAGTTTGATAAGGTTACTAATAATAGATAAATGGCGAATAACTTTGCATTCTTATTGAAATTTCTGAGTGAATGGGTGCTATACGTACACATTTAGATTGTTTCGAGATATAGAATTTATGGAACTCAGGAGTAATTCAATATTTCATCCAGTTAACAACTTATTTAAAGAGAGACAGTGTATAAACAAAGCCCATTGCTCAATTCATTTCTCTTCAATTGAACTTTTAATGCGATCCTTACATTGGATTTGTTAAATCATCGGTAATTCAAGGGGCTTAAGTTTTCTAATGAGCCGGTATAAAGAGGAATTAATTTAAATCAAAAATCAAAGTGACAATGTTTGAGAATGCCGCGGGACGCAAAGAATGAATGATAAAACAGTAAGATTAGATTGGCTTGGAATAGTTAGTTTATTATTATTGCATTCCTAATTATTTTTCAGGTAAAAATTTGTAATTAAAATTAACTTAGAAGGTAAAATAACTTGACAACTATATTATAAATAAAATCAATTTCTTTGTCAAATAATTGTGCGATGAATATTTGGAAAAAAGTTCGTTAATACTGTGATAATTTGCTATCTATTTCTAATGCAAGTTGAGTCGAGGAACACAAATTATCTATTATATGTGTCAAAATTATTTGATATTAACTTTTTATTGCAAATACAAAGAACTCCAACCAATTACCTGAAATTAAAATAGGTATGTATCGATAGATTGATGGAGGAAGGAGAGTATTTTCAAAGAACTCCCGCGGAAAAGATAGAAGACCATAAAATCCTGGTGGTAATCTCAAAATCAGGTCAATAAAATTTTATATTACCTCGCATTCACAATTCCATAGAGGAAGTTTTTTATTTATAATTCTGATTGGTAACAGCTACAAAGGGCATGTGCCCTATTTTTATTTTGACATGGTAAAAATGTCATTAAATATCTATCTTTTCTTTTTGCAGTTAAAAAATACGCTGTTAAATACGTAGATAGTTCCTCTGCCTTAAGGGCAATCCCCCCCTGTATAAGGTATTCTAGTTTTAGAATTACTTGAAATATTGGAACTGGATAAAATTAGTAGTGATCATATAAGCAATGAAGACAACTTTAAATTATTCACTCTAATAAAATGTAGTTTCAAAGAACCAACACTATTAATAAAAGAACAGCTTGAGGATGTAACAAGAGTTTTAAAACTATCAAGAGAGTCATTACAGCTCATTGGCTCTCATTTTAGAAAGAGTAATCTAATGGCAAGAGAAAGAAAGTATTATTGATATAGAAGCAGAGGTAAAGAATTCAGAAATATATTTCTCAATTTGAATTCATCTTTGATCGAAGCTTTGTGAGTTGTGTATCAACCATCTGAATTAAGAATAGTTATAGACTTATTTAGTAAAAGTCTGAAAGTTGTGCTCTTAAATAATAATAATAACAGTCTTGCTTCTGTTCCAATTGGTCATTATGCCCTATTGATTGAAAGTTATGCTAACATGAAAATTATACTTTATTTCATCAGATCCAACGATCATCAGTGGGGAACCTGTTTTCATCTCAATGTTATCTTTCTGATAAGGGACTACAAGGAGGTTACATCAAGCAAGGGTGGTATTTTTATTGTGGGATAGCTGAGCGGCCGACAAACATTTTGAACAGCATGAATGACATGAATGGCATGCGCGCAGAGTTCAAAACACTGTGCGCAAGCGACGTCAGTCTCTCTGTATATCTCGTAAAAAATGGAGAAGAGTACAAGTAATGGATGGAAAGGCCTACCCATACAGAATACAGAGGAAGCAGACCCTGCAGCATCAGACAAGGAGCAGAGAAAGGCTATGGAAGTCAAGTTACTTGAGAAGATTCAGGAGACCCCAACTTTCCTTAACCTACTTTGGACCTCAGATGAAGCTCACATCAATGAGATAGCCATCGAACCCCTACACTCCCCTAAATGCATCCTATGGACTGCAATCTCAGCCAGAGGTATCATCAGACCACTCTTCCCTTAGGAATCTGGCGCAACAGTGATAGTCACCAAGGAGCGGTATGTTGCGGTCCTCAAAACCTTTGCGAGGGAGCTACAGACCCTGTTTCCGTTGCTCATAGGGAAATTCTGGTTCCAACAAGATGGAGCAAGCTCTCATACCTCAAACCTGTCCCAAGATTGCTTGAAAGAGACATTTGCTGTCCGTGTGATTAGTTTTAACACTGATTTTGAGTGGGCACCTCATAGCCCAGACCTTAGCCACCGAGATTTCTTTTTTTTGGGGTACGTTAAAGACATAAAGTACGCAGGGAGACACATAACCATCAGGAAACTTAAGGAAGCCATCAGGGAGGATACTAGATCCTTTAGTCAGTCGGTTTGTAAGGACGTCATGGACAACTTTGTGCTGCGCTTCAAGAAATGCACAGAGCTAAATGGAGGTCATCTCGATCACGTGCTCTAGAATAAAGAAGAAATGTCCAAAGACTCTCATGCTTGATAGAATGTTTTTAACCACAATAAGCTAGTTATCACTAAAGTTTCATTTAATCCTTGGAGAAAAATCACAAATGAGGCCTATTGAAAGTTGCGGCCCAGTTTTGGGGAGGTGACCCTGTATTAATATATAAATTGATATATACATTGTAAAATAATTGAGTCATGGAGCCCCACATGGACCTTAGAAACCCACGTAGCTCTCAAACACGAGATCAAAGGATGAGAGAACGGGCCTAAGGATCAAGCGAAGTGGATTTCGGAACACAGCTTCATTTACTCATGGAGGTTTCCCCAAAAGTCTTAAGGCAAGCTTGCCGCCCGCCTACCACCTTGAAACATGCAAAAGCGTGGAAGGAGATCTGTTATCGAAGATTAACGGCTGGAAGACGTCCTTTCCACAGCTTTGAGTTTACTTTGGGAGAATCCTTTCCGTGGCCGAAGGCGATTTCATTCCATCGTCAGCCCATATTTAACGCAATGCTCACTCAGCCTGTTCAAGTTAGTACCGGCTCGCTTTCACGCACGAGTTACGTCACTTCTCAATTTGGCTCTGTTTTCGTCTACACGAGCGCATATTCAAGAAAATCTCGCGTCTTAACTACTCCCCAGTCAATTGGCGATTTCTCCGCAAAGGCTGTTCTCGTTTATCAGAGCAAGTACTTTGTATTTCAGTTCATCGCAACCTTTAAAGGCTCAATCCGATTTTGGTCATTTACTTGCTTTAAACTCATTAGTCGTCCCATTTTTTTTTATTTTTTTTAAATATTATTTTTTGTACTACTCTTATAACTAACTCAGAACAGCATTTAGTCATAGCTAAGTAGTTAACGGCTAATCTGCAATCACCTTTTGTTATTTGTCCGTGTACTCAGAGAAGTGGTTTCATTCCTCCTTCCCTCATTAGCTTAACCCTATCATCTGGTAACGGAAGCTACTAACCTGTGAATGTAGTTTTTTTTGGTTTATTTTCATTGGAGATTAAAAATTAGTTTAACTTATTCACACATGACATTCCAGTACATTAAACCTTAATCATTAAAATCGACACTTACGTGGATGACATCTCTCTTACTGAACAACACTTTTCAGTCAATACAGCAAGCACAACACTTAAACAATAGATAAACACACTGAAACGATGTTTCAGACAAAACCTAATAACAGCTTCGTCCCTGAACTTTTCAATCACACACCATAGCATCCGAATAACACGAATCAACCCAAAATAAAAAATTCCGATTAAATGCAAAACACCTGTCCCTCAACAAATTCCACCACTCTCAAGAGATTTATATTAAAGAAGCACGTAAAATTTGTAATTCATATTAGCAACATCAAAAACAAAGCCATGAAGAAAACTAACTCCCCTCACAACACTACCAAACCTCATATATGGACAACAGAACTAGACACTCACCACGTTACACGGCCATCCATACACACCACCCTTAACTATGCAACAGCAGCAGCATGGTACCCTACACTCACCAAATCCCACGTAGACAATCTCCAAACCCCTCAGAACAACGCACTCAAAGTCATTAGGGAATGTATTTGAACTACATCATCCCATACCTACACATTAAAACAAAAATACTCCAACATAGCATTCACTTGGACATGATCGGAACCCATCACTTCGGCAGTGTAAAAAGCTAATCCTCCCAAACCACTATCTAACAAAAAACACACACCACCAAGACAGAAAAGTGCCAATACATGTTCCACAACCTAACCTACCACTAAACCAAGGACCGAATGAATCATCCACACCTCCGTCACTCAAAGATGGTGTACACTCTAACACAAACAAAGTCTTAAACAACTAACTAAACTAATCAAAGAAACATCAGACTAGACACGGTCATTCTGCCCCAACTAACATTAGGTCAACCCACATTAACTAACCCAGCAATACCATCAGTGAAGGAATTTCATCACATTCTCAACATGCGCTAACTGGAACCCACACCTTAAAAAAATCAGATGCCTCTCCCACTGCCTTGATCTGAGACACACAACCAACACCCGCAAGATCTGGAAACTATCGACCTGAAGTTTCGTTCATGGGAAGCGTTGGGGACATCATAGAGACTCCCCCCTTGTAGAAGAGAGCGAGATGAGCTGGTAGCAAGTACATATTTTTAGAAGAGTAAGGTTGTCTATTGTTTATTTTATGATACCAAATGGTTGAACGTATCTAACTTAAAAAAGAACTTTATCAAATGACGTTTGATCCAAGGAATGCAAGTGTGTCATATATTTTATTTAGTTTGGTATTTAAAGTTAAAATTTACTTTGAAATGCAATTTACATAATTTTCAAATCTAAACAGGTCACTTCCTGCTTCCAGACATCGGATGGAAGTATGTATGTTGTAATCAAATATATAAACAGTAACTCTACACTTCATATACATATATATTAGGTTTTAACACATATTCAGTGGTTAGAAAGTCAGCTTAGACAGTGTTTATCTATTTTTGCATCTAATTAAGAAATAGGAAATACTTTTTAATCTCTTTTCCATGTTCTGAAAAGTGATTTTTGATTCAGTATGAGATGGATAAATAACGGAGGGTCATTAGGACATACACTGTTAGCTCGTACATGAAAGTCATGCAACATTAACATTTTAGATTCTCCCATAGGAAAATATGGTATCACGTACACAAAGTTATTTTCGTAGAAAAGGGTCCCAACGATATACTATATATCTATTCTTTATGAGGATTATTCTACAGTATATTCGAGTGCGGGGTATAATCAGATAGCCGAGAATAACTCTGCGTTAATAAATAGCCCTGGAGAGGGCTTATTTATCTTTAATATACTTAAGAAGTGGAACGGGGCCCAAAGATAAATAATATTGCAAACATTAATAAATAGAATTTTATTAATTAATCTAACTAAACAACACATGGAAAATATTAACATTACCGGAGATTAAAATGAAAGATACACATGAAACGAAAAAAGGTCATGGGATAAATTTGACTAAGCGGAGGATTAAGATTTGGAGAGATTTAAAATGACAAAACAAACAAGAAGGGAAAGGGGCGAATAAATCCGTGTTAAAGCACGGAGTTACGTTGGCACAAAGTTAAATAGTTAAATGCAATTCTTAGCTTACGTATTTATAAGGTCTTCGTGCAGAGGAAGGCGATTTGAAGGAATGGCTTTTGTCCGACTGGCGATTTCCTTCCCAGGGGGAGGAGTTTTTAGGGGGTTGTCCTTTTATTAGGGGGATGGACTGACTTCGAAGAGTGAGAGCGAAGTGGGGCTCAGAAGTACGAGCAAAGTGGGGCTCAGAAGTACGAGTGATCCTGGAGACAGGATAACGGAGATATTCTGGATGATCAATTGAGGTTATTGGTGTAACCAAGCGTTCTATTGAAGAACGTTAAAAGAAGGGAATTAAATTACCATTGACGTGATATCAGGGGAACGAGAACCTTTTTTTGTCGAACGGGTTCGAAGAACAATGACTGTTCTAAATTTGTTCTCTTTCTGAACAACAGGATGGGGGCTGTTGACTTGGCTTCTCGAGAGGCACGAACTTTGCCACTCAAGGATATTGTCCTCTTCTGGACAATAAGGGGGTTCTCGGGGTAGAGTTCCTAGGTGCACAAGAGAGACCGGATCGGCGTGAGGCCTCGCGAAGATAATCTGGATCTGCTTCAATCGCGAAATTCTATCGCATACATAGCAGGAGCCAGCCCCTCCGGGTACGGAACAATGGGGGACTTCCATGAAATGTCCCGGTAGCGCTTGAAAAATCTTATCTTCCCATAAGTCTATTCAATCTGGCCAGATCGACGCCTGGAGGCAAACGGGGGATTGAACCTCCTTGATTAAACTTGAAGCGGGAGAAGATTATACGCGGGAATGTTGGGCGATAAGGACGCCACGCTATTCTCTCTCGCAGGATGCACAGTTATCCATAACAGTGATAGACGTGACATGACTACTAATTGGTATATTTTAAGTGGCATTATTCTGCTTTCTGATTTTTCTCTTCAATTCTATAATAGACTATTTAATTGGGAAGTGAATTTTATGAGATGATGAACTTTAAAAGAAAAAGAGATGAGTTATAATTTTGGAAGAAATAAAAAATTACAGTTTATGATCGAATTTCAGAGTGGCTGTGAGAAAGTTTTACTTAGGTTATTTTTATAACTCATTTTGGTATGACAGGTATAGTAATTAGTAGAAAAACAACATTAGGATGAAGGCAGCAGGAACGTCGAACTACATAGTACTACTACTCTATGTTAAAGAAAATATTTAACAAATGTGTTTTAATTGTAATATATGGAAGAGAAACTTGGCACTGAATAAGCAAAAAACACTCCGAAACTTATAAGTCACAAAATCCAATAATAAATATAGGAAATAACACAATCTATCAGATACATATAGGAAACACTTGAAAAAGAGGCTGAATTTTCTTTAGCTAAAATAAAAGAGGATTTACATAACTTCTGTAATGCCTTATAAGAAGAACTCGATCTGAATGGTCAGCAAACAATGTTAGAATCTAGATAAGCGAGATTCCAGAGCACCTACTCAAATCATAATCTGATTTATTATTCAAAATCTTCGTATTTGATAAATTTTTTAACCCTTTTCCTAAGAAATATGTGCAATATCCATTCTAGCTACGATGTAATGAGAAGCGGTTGCTCCTATATTTATGTCATTTCCACCAATCAATGCTTTGCAAAAAGAGGTTGGCACTATATTTTATTTGATTTGTGGCATTTTACGAGGTCTAATTTCGACTCTTTTCTAAGAAGCAACAAACAGCGAGGGCCTTAATTTGTCAGGAGAGGTGTAGGGTGCAGTAGTGATGAAGCTGGAAGTCAAAATGACGCTCTGGTTAACTCTTTGATTATTCGTTTAAAAGTGAAAACGAACGAAGACTTATCTATGTGAAGAGGAAGACAGGGGTATAAGGAGGAGTAAAGTTAAAGGAAATAAAATATGTGGAAGCACTCAAAAGAAGCAAACTTGGGGCAGTTGAGACCAGGTGGGAGCGCCACTCTGTCAAACTGTACATCTCATAAAAGCTTTTAACACCTTGCTGTATTAATGATAGTTAAAGATATGCTTGTATTTTTCTGTGGAAAGTAACTGACCTTGAAATTTTTTGTTTGTGTTAACAAAACAAGGCTTATAATTGGGTGACCTTTTACAGAATGGCTTAATGTAACTAATGTTATCCATGCATGAGTATTAGATCCGATACTCTTTAATATATCTCATAGAAAAGGATTTACCGAGTTCTATATTTATATATACTCGTTTTGTACAAGTTTTAACACTGATCAGCACCATGTGATTCACATTCTTAAGGGAAACAAACCTACATAAGTATTTGATCTAAAACATGGGGTTATAAAATATGTTGGAACCTGCAATGAAACTAAAGTAGCGAATCCAAGCTGGGTCAATCAAGATAAAATGAATAAAGATGAATAAAGAATAAACCTACAAAGACATATCGGTTGTATTGTTCATTTATTTGTTAATTGGCAAATGGGCTTCCTTAGATATAAAAGTAAAGTTGTACGATTGCAATGATGAATAAATATCTAACCTACAGAATTTAATTTATATATAAAAGTATATAATATCTTCTAATTTAAATTCGTGATTATCTCAAAGATATTAATATCACATAAAATTTTTAACGGTTGAATATCTTTAGGAATATGCATGCTACAGATTATTATATAATATTTTAGGCTATTTTCCTCATGTTACCTGGTTTATTGGCAAATATTTATCCTGTATCTGTATTTATTTGAAGCTGTCGTGAAATGATTCTTCGACAATATGATCTTTGAAATTCTCGACCCTTTTTTTGTTCGTCTATTAAATTTTTAAAGACTTGTTTTCCCCCGTTGATCGTAAGCACCTATGATCATAGAATTAGTTTCTCTGAAAAAATAAATCATTCGAGCTTTGATTTTTACCTATACTTTAGCGACTTACTTCTAAGACAGGTCTGTTTTGAAAGTCTAAAAGGTTTTTTATATTGATGAATCAAATGAAATTAATTTTAACTCTGAATGTCCAATAATAACATTAACGAGAAGGTAAATCAAACCGAGGGTTTATTTTTTACTCTTAATCGCGGCGTTGCTTTACCCATTGCAAAAGATTAAGCAATTAGTTCGATAACGGGTAGAATTTGGTAAAAAGAGAATTTCGTGTTCCTGTTTGCTTCTAAATTAGGATGCAAATCAGACAAACAATTCTAATTAATTCACGTCTATTGGTGTAATCCTCCAAGAGTTCACTAACTATCAAGGTAAGGAAAGTGAGATCAAAGTTACTAGGATCAGTTTTATGCCTCCTTTTCAATAATGTTACATTTACGAGGTATCTTCAGAAGGTTTGGTGCAAAATGAAAGAAATATATATTTAAAATTTAAATAACACCAATGTCACTGATATTTCTCAACATCGTTTCCATTTAGGTTAATGCACTTCTGAAGGCGATATTTGCCCCTGAGAAGTTCCTCTTTGAAAAACCCCTGGCTCTTCGAATTGCACTATTACTTCACTTCATCTTTCGCCTCTTTGATCGATTAAAAGGTTCCTTAAGCTTAAGAAACAAGAAATAGTTCTAGGGGACAAGATTTGGGCTACAGGCTGGATCGGGTATGATTTCCCATCCAAATGTCCTCAAAGTTTCTCCTTTCAGCCGTGAAGAATTGGCTGGAACATGACTCCTTTGTGCCAGCTGATCATTTCGCAACGCTTTCGGCACTCAAAGGGCAGAAGGGTTGCTGAGACCAACATTATTTGTTAAAATTGCATATGCTGATCCTTTAGAAATATTGAGTTCTTTCGCAATAAATTCAACGCTAATCCTTTAATCTTCTCCTAGAAATCTTTGAACGGCAACCACCTTTTCTGCATTGCTTGATGTGGATAGTCTTCCTACCCTCTCGTCGTCATTAAGGTTTATTTACCTTCTTTGTGAAAGTTTCATTCACCTCAAAACAGTCTTTCTATGTGAAAAAGACTCACCATAAACATGCCGAAAAAATCGACAATAAAAAGGGATTTCCAATCAAGTGTTGGTAAAAATTTGATGACGGTCCTGACCTCAAAAGTTTTGCTTTTCCATGGATTTAAAAAGCTAATTTCTTCTAAGCAGACACTACCTACCTGAAACGTGCTTTGACTTGAAAATTTCCGATAATCTTTTAAATTAAAGGCTTACACCAAAAACCTTTTGAAGAACTCTCGCACCTCTTTGAAATCTTTAAAAACCATTCCCTAGGCAATAGATATTTTTGAGAATTGTCCATAAGGGTTTTAATAGTTCACTTCCTAATTCTTAAAGGTGGATTAGATAGATTTTATCCTAAAACCCTTGGCATTCTGAAGATTGCCGATGCACTCTCAAATTGGCTTACGATTATTTACATATTCATGAAATTGTTTAGGCTCATAATTTGACAACGATCCAAGTGTTTTTCCATTGTTCCTTCTAGTTGTTTAAAATACGCAATTGACAAGAAGACGATTGTAAAATTATTGTTTAGATTCTCAATAGTATTACTGTTTCCTTCAATTTTATACAATCAATTAATTTCTCTTATGCAATTTTTAGTCACACTATTTATCGATCACCCTGAATTGTCCTATAAAGAAGATTTAGATTTATGCCACACTCCTCCTTTAATTGTTGTAAAAAATGAACGTTGTAATTCCTTATACATTTTCAATGCAAGCCATTTTATGCAGTCAATAAAAATATCCAAATTAAAAGCTTTAAAATCAGGCGCGTTTTGTGACAGCACGTGAAATTTCTTAATACTATTTGGATTGTAATCACTTATGTTGTGATTGATATCCCTAAGTACATTGCCTGCATGTATATTTTTACTAATATCTGATTATTATCCATACTTAAGGCCGCAATATTATCTTCCTGAGTCGGTTCGTTTACTTTACGATGCATCAAGTTCTCGTTTTGTTATAAGAATTTACGTTTACCAAAAGTAAGTAACATCCTATAACCGATAATCTTTGTCGAATTAATGCCAAAAGCGTTTCAAAAAGACCAAAATCGTACTCTTCCTTTTGCATTGGTGGTTGATGGACCACGAAAATATTTATTTATTACTATTTATCACAAATTCAACAGCAAAAATTTTAAACGTAATATCTCTATTGATTTATTCTTAAGTTGGCGAGTTCGTTTTTCAGTCGTGTGAGACTCAATATCTCAATATGTCAGTTGGTCGGTCTCCGCTTTGCTATTTTTGGTTTTGGAGATAACATTGTAACTATTCAGCCGATTTTAACTAAATTAGAAAATATGCTGTTGTTTTACATTCTCCTTCGAAGGATATAATAGGCAAGGTAATCTTAACTTGAGATCAGGTATTATATTGTTTTGGTAATAACATTGTATCTATTTGGCCGATTCTAACGAATTTGAAACTCTGATGTTGCTTTACATTCTCTTCTGAATGATAGGATTTTCAAGGTATTTCAATTGCTGGGAGTTTTGAAGATCATAAGCGCATAAATCAGAATTAGTGAGAGCACGCGACTTTGGTCAGCCCTTAAGCTCCCTTATAGAAAATCTATCCATCTTTCCGTATTTTTGATAATATCAAATGCTTCTTACGTAAATAAAACCTTCAACTTATTTGATTTTCCTTCTAAAACTTTGCGCATTTTTACCTTGTTGTAAACATATCACTCATGGTCCTTCATAGTCTCCAAAGCCTTCTAGGCAGTAAAATGATTATACAATCTGTGAAATTCTCTATCTAGATTTATCCCATACATCCAAATCAGGTGCAACCCATCTTGCCAGAATAGTTCGCTGCTCTAATTAGTCCAATCTCATAAAATCATGAGGTGCACGTTTTCAGGGAACCTTAAGAGAGTTATTAATAAAGTTTTTCTCGAGATTATATACAATAACGTTTTAGCGTCACATCATTTAACAGTAAACTTTTTTTTTGTTTTATTAACGGTTATTAATGTAATGAGAACAAATTAGTAGATATATCACTATTTATCTAAGGTATTATATAGTTTATAGTAAATTTTCTGAAATTAATTACGACGAGCGTCCAGACCTTTAAATTTTACACTCATTTTATGATAGAATTGACAGGAAAAAGGAACTTTCCCAGGATTTATGTAGAAGAGTCTTCACATAAAATTTCTAAAGATCTAAAGCATAATTATCGCAAGGGGAATAAAATTGTAGAGAATTGCCTTCAGTGATGAAAGTAAAAGGATTATCGCCAAATTTCGAGGTCTTACTTCCAGAAACCTTTCTCAAGGTGGAAGGGATTTGGCCGAGGCAAACATCATACTATCAGCAAATCCGTTTTAAGCTGCCTCAGCTCCTTCTATTACGAAGAGACAAGATGTAAAGCAACAAAGAAATTTTTGTAATGTTAGAAATAAGAGCAAAAGGCCGTTCCTAACCAAATATTACAAAGGAAAACGTCTTATCAGGGCCCAGAGATCAATAAAAACTGACTTTAATAAAATTATCTTCACCAAGATTTCGAGAGTTACGCTGTCTCGGCCGGGTGGAGTGGATGGGCAAGAAGCTGGGTTGTTAATAGATGTCAGGGTAAACAGTTCATCAAGCGACAACAATGATCAGAAGATTTATGTTTTGTAGTGATATTGTTGGAAACAAGCTAGGAGTACGCTTCGAAGTGGATGTTCTGTTCATAACTGAGTCGAAGTCGTACTGCAAGGTGATGGAGAAAAGGTTTTTAGCTTTATCCCAAAGTCATCCAATGGTGGTTAATAAGATACCTGTCTCAAATGCAGAACAATGCCCCTTTCAATTTATCTAAATTTTGTGAGAATTAGCTAAGTTGAATGTATTTATAGGAGACCTAAATCCATTAAAACAATCGTCTAGCACCTGGACTAAAGAGATTTAGGGAGCGGGCAGGTAATTCAACAAAAAATTAACTTTTGGAAAGCCATCCAAGAAGCTGCCAATTTTCTTTGGAGAGGGAGGGGGGAGATTCTATCAGCAATTTTACTTCGTTAATAGATCTCTTAGGTCAGGTTAGATTTCCTGATCTCCGCTTGCTTTCTCTGACTTGGAGGGAACGAGGCAAGCCCACAGGACACTCTGCGATTGGGCCTTGCTCTGAATGATGCACTTTAAACGTGAGTTCTATTAAATCGAGTAAGAGTGACTATTTTCCTTGACAAAAGTAAATAAACTAACTAGGAGGTTCTAGATATCAAGCTGGACGAAACAAAATAATCTCTATTACTGTACAAACAAAAATACAATAAGAGTACAACATAGAAATAAAAAAGTAAATTAGCAAAAGGTTTACACATGTCAGCTCCAGGCGGAGGCCGTGAGCACGTACACACAAACGTACACGACCGACAAAAGGAAAACTACCATTCCGGGTGGATCTGCCGCCCGAAGATTTTTGTACACGAGAGATAGGCTTGTAGGTGGTATGAGCGTCGAGCCCGATTACTTTTCAACAGCACGGTTTAGTTTACACTTGGGCAAATAGTAGTCGGCCTTCGGCCTACTTATAGTTAGGAAAGAGAATACAATTTGTCTTCTAAGAACCACTGGTAGCCTCGAAAGGAGGTATCAATAGAGTATTTCGCCATGAAGAAGATGAGTCGAATACAGAATTGTGGAAGTCTCCTCGTTCTTATTTATTCTGATTTAATATTCTCGTCTTCCGTCTCTTGAGGTAAGAGAAGTCTAGGGAAAGAATTCTTCTGCGTAGCGTCCTCTTTGGCAAAATGCTAATCTTACCTAGGCCAACGCTTAACTATTTATACGGGCTTGCCGGAAGTGGATTTTATTTTATCTATACAGAAGCGCCGGGAGTGAATTTAGATCTTCACACCATCTCGCGGGACCTCTAGTTATTACAATTAGGCTTGCTATAGGGAGTCTTACTAAACGGAAATTACCTAAAAAAGAAGCCGATTGTCAGTTCTTTCCGTATTAACCATTTCTCTCTATTTATATATCTCTGATCTCCATTTCTCTCATCTTTAAAGAAATAGATAAAAGATTGTTTAAATATATTTAGAACAAGGGTTCCTCTACCCAGGATTTCATTAAAGGTTATTGCTTAAAATAATTTTTTATTTAATTGCCCTCAATTGTATTTCTTTCATTAACATAGTTTTGTTGTTTAAACTTGTTATTCCTCGTCATTATATAAATTTGGTGTAAATATTTAAGTTCAAAACTCTAAGTATATCCATTAATAAAATACGTATCTATAAATATTTACATATTCTGCCGCTGTTTAACTGGATTAATTCTTTGAGCAAATCTCGCAACCGAGACAAAAGCAATGCATTCATGCGGCATGGAAGACATTGTAAATTGCACTGGAGTCTATATCGGTCCATAAGTGGGTTGGTCGGGTTGGCAATAACATCGTAAATATTCGACCAATTCAAACGAAATCTGTGATTCTTAAGTTATTTTACATCCTATTTCGAATGTTATAATTGATAAGGTCTTCCCAAGGTTAGCTCGGGAATTATTTGGTAAATACTTCGTAGTCTATTCGGCCGATTTTAACGAAACTCGAAATCTTTATTTTTTTTTAGATTCTCTTTCGAACGCTGTAATTGCCAATATCGTCCCAAGGTTAGTGTCCGTGAATTATTGAATGCTTTGAAGGTCATATAGTCATAAGGTCATAATTTAGAATGATTGAGAGGTCGAGACTTAGGCCTATTGACCTTGTTTATAGTAAATAGGTATTGGAATCCCTGCTCGAAAGGCATAGTGTAGAGTGGTACTATCAATACATTTAAAAATAGTAGCATTGATAGTTTTTTTAGAGATATTAATAGCTTTCAATTTACGGGTCTGGCCGTGAATAGAGGAAATGGTCTTTGCCAACTCTTATAAACTTAAAACCTAACATTTCTTGCTTATAATCCTAATGTAGTATGAGAATGGTTGTGGAAGATGAATACTCATTGAGTGAAGGTTTAATTGATGTATGAAATGGAGTTTTAATATCGGAGGTCTACATTCAGATCAATCATTACTAGGTGATAGAAGTTGCACAGGTAAAAGACTGTCATCACTCTACTAGGCGAAACCATTCAAATAGTTTTGAAACTCTGGTAGGTCAGTCCGCATGAAAACGATAAGCCCGCTTACCAGGCGCCTTGAATCCCTTTGCAAATCTTCTACACTATCTTCTCTTTTCCTCACTTTTATGTCTTTCTGCTTACCCACACATACTTTGCCCTTAAAAATGCACACACAAACACAATTACACTAATTGGCAATTCTTAGTCAGTATTTTTCTTATTTAATATTCAGCCAAAGAAAAAAACTAACGAATTTTAGAAACACTTTTAATTCATAAATAAAAATCCCTCATTTTCATTTTCATTTACGTGCGCGTGTAACTTGAAACGTTCACCTATAATACACAGGAATGTTTTTACGTCAACATTTATTGAACCACGTTGATATATATATATATATATATATATATATATATATATATATATATATATATATATATATATAACTGAATCACGAAAATATGGAACGTGAGGAATTTATGAATAACGTTACAGCCACGAGGAAAATGAAACAACGGAGAACTGCGAGGCCTTTCGACTAATAGTCTGCTCAGTAAAGGACTATTAGTCGAAAGGCCTCGCAGTTCTCCGTTGTTTCATTTTCCTCGTGGTTGAAACGTTATTCATATATATATATATATATATATATATATATATATATATATATATATATATATATATATATATGTATATATATACAGTCATTGTTATATGTATAAGAAAAAGTAATAGAAAAATCAAACATTTCATTTCGTTTTTCTATGTTTGTATCTTTATTTGAAGGTGAAGTATACAAATATTTGAGCAAAAACGCATTTTATTATAAAAATACAGTAAATTGGTTCGCGCAGTAAATATATGCAATGATGTTCCTTAATCTTTGAGACTTCTTTAATTCGTTTTGGCATGAGGGAGACCAAATTGTTGTGATATCTTGACTAATATTGCTCCATTTTTTCAATAAAGACCCTTAACTGCTCGCAATTGGATTGCTTAGGTTTATCAAGCGACAGTTGATTATCGCAACAAATTCTCTATTTGGTTCAAATCTGGCGAAATCCATGATCATTGAGCGCCAAGATTCGATATCATTTTCAGCCAAGATATTTGTTATTGCTCTAGATTTGTAACAAAGTGGGTCATCATGCAGAAAAATACTGTTATCATCCCGAAATTGACCCTGAAATGTTGGAAAAATGTGCTATGATGAAGCAAATTTTAAAACCAATTTAATTTCCTGGCATTGGTACAGGGAAAAATTCTAGTGCTTCAGTTCCCTGAGATGAGAAGCAGCCCCGAGCAAGGAGAGTGTTTGAATGCCTAACCGTAGGCATGACATAGGGCGCGTGAAATTGCTCCCTTTTCTATTCCTAACGAGCGATTTTCCAGAAGCTTTAAACAAGCAGAAGGGAGCTTGATGATAGACTATACCTTTAACCCATTCATAATATTTCATACAATAATGGAACGAACCTATACAAAAGGTTCTTCTTGATGAGGTGAATTTTCTTCGGAGCCCTCCTCGACTTCAACCCTTTTTTCAAAATTCTCAGACTCACTTTGCATGCTGAAACTTGTACACCTGCATTTTTACATTCGTAAACGAGCTTAGCACTGTGGGTAACCCGATCTTTAAGCTTGGACTTTCAAAGAAGGTGATCTTGGCATTCATTTGAAGCTTTGGGGCATTCAGGAGACTTAACACAGGAGTATAACCAGTCTTTTTAAAGTCATTAATGATCTTAAATATCGTGCTCCTTGATACAATACGAATACTTTTAGCAACTATCTTCTTGCATTTCAGCAAATTCGGTGCAGTTCTGGAATTGAAAACGATTAAAACATTTTTTGTTACAAAAAATATTACCAAATGGATTATAATAAGTAAATATCGGTCATTTAACCCATTTGATCGAATAAAATAATCCAGAGAATGAAACTCACCTCCTACACGAACAGGTGCAAAGCACGATATTCGATCTCAGTGAAGTAATGCATTTTTCCTGGATTATTTTTGAAATAATGACTTTTAATTAAACCTGCCATAATTTAAATATTAGAGTAATTACCCTATCACGTAAATTTAAAAAAAGAATGATAAATAAAATATATAGATAGAGTAAGGAGCAAAGAAATTAGACCATAAGGAGGAAATAAGTGAGACTTTAAGTAGGAATGTAGAGAGCCCCTAAACATCAACGAAGAGCGACCTGAAGAATAAAGGAAGAGAAAACCTAGGGAGGAACAAAGACAGATCCTAAGGAAGAATGAAGACAGTCAATAAAGAAAAGAGTAGACGGTAGAAGAAAAAGAAGATAAAATAAAAGAATTATGAACGAAAACCTACAATTGCATCTCCAACAGTATTTCCCTGGAATTTAAAGAACAATAGCTAAGTGAGGTGTATCCTACAGTAAGTTTGTAAGAACAGATCTGTTTTGGCAGGGAGAGAACATCAACCTATAAATGTGTCACCTAACATCTTCTTTCGGGTGCATGAAGGAATAGAAAAGGAAACGAAAGAGTAAGTGGGTGGAAAGTATGCATAATAGTTAAAAGTAAACCGACACAGTTTCCAAGGGGTAGGAGTGTACCAGCCTCCCGCCTTTCGGGTTGAGACCTTGGATAAATGGAGGAAAACAGCCGCTGGCCATAAAAAGAATTCAGAAGATGCTGAAGAATAAAGCGATAAATATAGAATAAATCAGAAATGTCAAGAAAGAATAAATTCGAGGAGGCAACTAGTGAATCCAAATATGTACAAGGACGCAACTCTCCTTAATTTACCCTCTCAACTGAGCAACAATCTTAAATACCCTTGAGTGTGAGAGCAAACGGTAGGAAACTGATCAAGGTCTGCTGACCAAATCGCATGCTGTCAATTATTCCGATTTATGACCTTTAAAACTTTCAATAATTTCTGGACTAGCCTTGGGAGGATCTTGACACTTATATAATTCGAAAGAGAATGTAAAAGAACATACTGTGATGAGATTCAAAAATGAAGAAATATTTCTCAACATACCACATCTGGTATCGTTGGAATAGTAGTCTCGCTAAGTTATTCGTAGTAGCTCCGTCATTAGGTACCAAAATTCAGTTTAATGTCCAACTGAATAGGTTTAATAATAAATAAATAAGTAAAGTTTTGAGTAGAATTACTGAGCTTTGTTGATCTACTCAAATGTTATGAGTGGGTTTACCATCGCTTAAGGAGAACTCGAAAGATGGAAAACCATCAACTTAAAAATATTACAGAATCAGTCAACATATTAAAGAAAACTGTAATATGCGGAGGGATGGTATGTGGGTTGCGAAAATAGTCTCCTGTAAGAAAACTCTCTTCTAGAGCTAGACTAGGTATTTTGAACAGTGACGCCTAGCCTATTGTTTTGATCAACACACCACCATTATTGAAACCATCATTGAATGTTTTTGCAGACTTTTGCTTTCATAACTTTCAAACAACATAGAATAATTTGTTCATGTTTCTTGTATGTAAGCATCGTGTCACAGAGGATATGTGTTAGTCTACGCAGAAGACTTAAATTCCGAAAAAGGCGTTTGATTCTACGACGCTATATCTCATGTGTTTGGAGCTGGCGGGCGATATTTAGCTAGCATTAGCTGTCTGCTCACTTGAGTTAGACCAACATATCATTCGGTTTACTAGATTAAGCTCTGCACCCGGGGTACAAACCATTTTTTAAAATCATACCAAACTAGAGAATGCACTAAATGCCCTTAGAGCATTTGAATTTCCGCATCCACTGGCTCAAAATATCCGTGACACAACTGATTTTCACGTCGGGGAGATGTTTTGATTGCATTCTACTGGATTGTTTTACATGCAAAGTTTGCTTGGAAAGAACACAATGATGAAGGCGTCAGCCTGTTCAAACAGAATGAGCTACCTGTTTGACATTTTTTCCTACCCCACACTAACTATATGTTAGAGAGTTCTTCTGGCTACATGGCAAATAAGACAGACAACGACTCCCGAGAATTTAAAGTTGCGTTCCAATGCGCGTTGAGTATTCCAATAGACGTATCCCACAATGCATCGTCGGTATCAAGTAATTTTTGTTGCCTCTGAATCCAACAGATTCCAGGGAACACTCTTTTGAATGATTCTGCGAGGACAAATTGATACTTCATCCAAGGCACACAATTTTGTTTGTGTCCTATTTTGGGAAAGTATTGCCCTCAATAGTTGTCTCAGTATATGGATAATGAGGGGTGCTACATCTCTCCCTATTACTTGGAGAAGTCTACTTCATGCCGGCTTGTGGTAAATAGAGTTCATGTAGTAGGCTAACATTCTTCATAATATTTCATTGACATCGGAGGCTGTAAGGAAGGCGTACTTCTCTTGGGGCTCCCAAACATGCCTCTTTTTATTTCGTTTGCTGTTGAATTTGCTCGTGTTATTATTAGCTCTGTTGTTGATTTCTTGATTATTTTGAATCAGCACATTGTCAAGTTTTTTATTACCTATTTAAGGCATTCGTACCCTCGTTATTAGAAGTCTGGCAAGTGCCAGAAAATTAAACCAAAACGCATTTTCACTTGTGTGTGTACTTGTATACCATCGGTTGGTTAAATAAAATTTATTTCCACGTCTGTAATTTAATGTTAAGGGGAAGCAGAATAGTTAAGTTGTCAGCCAAACTTTAAATACTGATCGTTCAGCAGATAAATAACTAATTGTTCCCTCCGACGTTAAAGCAATTAAATAAATATCTGTTCCATCCACTGATAAAATACTATAAAGGGAGGAACAGAAAGGAAACAGACCGTATTTTTCTTTCAACATTCAACCTGATATTTGCGTGAGTAAATCGGGACTTTGGTATAAGTTTGGCGTTTTGTGGTTTTGAATTGTTTTCTACAACTAATTAATTTCATCTTATGTGTATATTAATGAGATCCTGTAAAGCTAGGTGGCTAGATCTTTACGGGCATTATAAACAAAAATTTATGCCTACCACATTAAAATAAACAATGCATATGTACAAATAAGGCATTTATGAGCCTCCATAAGCCATATCCCAGTCATTCCTGCCATCTACATCAGAGTCTGAAGAAAAGGAATATTCATTTATCTCCCAAATAATCAATACACTTTGATCTGTACAAATACAAAACTCTCCCCTACGATGCACGAGATCAAAGCAGCTTGTGATTACTCTGCCTTGCCCTGAATCCACTTTACAGGTTGGTTAAACCTATTGCGCTTACGAATCAATACCACATCAGGCGAGTACACTTTCGTACTCTTGATTCATATGGGAGTAATTTCCTACACACGAACTCACTTCTGAGATCATAGTGAGAAGTAGTGAATAAACTCCTCTAATCATGCCTTCATCTGATCACCCGAACCAAGGCAAGTAATCAAGCTTCTACTTCATCGAGCAAGTCTACATAAACGAAGGCATAAACGCCACTCTATTTTCACAACGCATAGTCAGGTAGTTGTTTTCAACCTACTGATCTTCAAAATGAGTAATAGTTTTGTACAAAGCTCAAACTCTTTCATCAATCGTATTCATTCGACCCAGTACATGGTGCTCTTTTTCTTCAACGTAATTCTAATTGTAAGGTAACAATACGCCTTTCCATTATATTCTAATTAATGTTTATTTTGGGGGGATATACGAATTATTAATTACCTATTCACCACCCATCACAAATAGTGATTACGTATCTGTTAGAGCGAATTGTTTGCCTCTAAATCATCGCAATAAAAGAGCAGTTTTAACCTCACTCTGTCTCACACTATCCGAAAACTGTAATAATACTTGATGAAATATTAAATATTGATTCAAATTTGAGTTGCTTTGGCGCCAACGGAAATTGGTCGAAGTAGAATTTTAACAGAATACAATCATCATTATTTCAGGCATTTGCTTTTTATTTTTAGAGAAACACTTTCTTATCTTTCTAAATTTTCAAAGATTTTGTGTAATTTGTTTACAATTCATAGCATATTCTTGAATATCATCCAACCAACCTGTTTTTTTGTTTTCTTTATCAAGTGGAGGCCAATCACTAAGTTTTCTGGTCCATTTCTCGTCTTAGAAACTTGCCACACGGCTGCCCAGGTCCAAAGGATCCGAATTCAGCAGCACTAAAAAACATTCCAAAGAGGAAAGTCCCTGAGAGAATGCTTGACAGAATTACCAAATATGAATATGGAAATTTTGAGCTTTGAGAGTAGTTAACATTTTTACCGAATGCAATTTAGGAAAAACTACAATTGCTTTAAAAAAAACAGCAATATTTTCGTAAAAAATATTATTATGGCGTAGTTAATGAATTTCACTGTTAGTGAAAATATTGATGTATTAATAATATCATTATTATTAATAGTATCATTGAAATAATAGTATGATACTAAAAATTATGAATTCATTCATTCCTGAGAAGTTATTTCTCTTTTACCTCTGAAAATTTAAGTAAAGATGAATTTTCCTTTCATCTGGGGGACGGTTAACAAAAGCTAATTGAAAAAACGCGGAACTAATCACTATTTATATTATGAGCAGCGTTTCAATAGCTATTCTGGCAAGTTGGTGCCAATAAAAAAAGAATACTATACGATGAAACCTGCAGAAAGAACTGCCTTTGTATCACCAATCCTGGTAGTGTTTATAATGAGACCCGACGGATAGAAAAACAAAACGAAATGATTAATTCGACCTCCTATTTTGGAGTAAAAGAAAAGATTAAATTGGTGGTTTTTCAGAGCAGAATGACTAAGACAATTAATTAAACATTCAAAATTGCAACAGGATAAATAAGTAGGGATAATTTAACATGCGACAATAATAGTATATGAGATATTTCACTAGGCATTATTAGTAACGGGATTGCGAGAGGAAGAATTTCTAACTTTTTCATACACACCGTTGGATTGGTCTATTGGATAGAGCCACTTGTTTGGGTGAATTCAAAGTTAAGCTGGCTAATCATTTCTATACTAACTGCATACCATCAATGCCTACATTGCAGGTTTCCATACACGCTGATATATCTAACCCCTATTATCCCTAGCTAGAAGAATATTGCTCTCTAATAGTTTAAACTGGTATAGAGTACCTTAGGTAATTGGTTTGGCGAGAACTTCCATACATCTCGGTGGAGAGTAGGCCTTAATGGTTTTGACGATCTGTCTAATAAAAGGAGGCCAATTCTTGTTTAGTACTCTTTTGATGTATGAGTATAGACTTTGCTCGGAGAATCACATTCAAAAGGAAAGATAAAGATTCATACGTAGAACCTTAACAAAAAGTAGCGGTAGTACCTCTTGCCGTCACTGTTCCTCTAAATGAGAGAACAACCAACGAGCCTTGCTTCAAGCAGAGGAAGCCAAGGCTGTAGGCGAACGGGACAGCACCCCAAGTGGAGCAGCTCTGATGAGCGATCACTTTAGTGGAGATTTTCTTGATTCATATTTTTAACCATTAGCCCTTTTTTCATGTTGGGGGGAATTGGTCGCTATTTTGTACTTGGTGAAGAGGTGGATCAAGTAAAAATAATCCCTTCTAAGACAAAAAGGAGGGATTAACTTTACTTGGTTAATTAGGAGAGGGATGAGCTTTATTTGGTAAAATGGGAGGTGTACGAGGTTATGACATCGTAATTTTAAAGCTACTGGAATAAGCATAAACTAAGAATTAAACGCATGTTAGGATGAAAGAGAGTAATGCTAAACTCTTATCTACAGGAATTTATATGGCTTGAAAGACATAAATATAATGTTTTCAATGACTTGTGCGATACGATTGTCAGCCAATACCATTTTAATTAATTTATTAAAGTTTACTTTCTAGAATTTTAGAAAGTTTAAATTTTTAATTCTTTTAAAATAAACTTTCTAACAAATATGTTCCTAAATAAGTTATTTATTTTATTTTAGCCTTTGGAGGAAGTTAGCTTTGGGAGGGATGATCTTTGCTTGGAAAAATGGGAAGGACTATATTTACTTGATCCGAAGAGTTTCTCTGAGAACAGAAAATAATGGCCTTTTAATGCTCTGCTCGCTCGAATGTTCCTTTCGCTGGGAAATCTACCGACTAATCAGCTACATCAAGCTGAACCCATTTTCGTGTGCGATGCAAAACATTTCTCATCTTCATTAAAGAGGAGGCAAAGATCAATCAACTGGTTTATTTTACGTCGTTTAGGAAAATCAGCCTCTTGGTGGATTAAGCCATAGAAAATGTTGGTGTAACCTTTAAACAATATAAAACAACCACACACAGCATAAAATCTTCAATAATGCTGACAGACAAAATTTACGGGGTATCGGACAAAGGACCTTGTCTTCATAGTACGATATATTTGAACCCAATGTATGTATTTTGAAGTGCAGTTGATACTTGAGCAGAAATCCTGTAACAAATCTGATCAAAGTGTCTAAGGCTGAGGTGCAAACCTGAAAAATGGTGAGTAAAATCAGCTAAAATCATGCCCGCCACTTGCATAGTGTCATCAATACAAAAGCAATCACATTGAATATTAGTTACATCATCTTATACCCATGTACATGAACCCTCTCTTTCCAACTTAAGCATCATGTAACATTGCCTTGTATTCTGAAAATAATTAAATAAATATATTTCTACACTTGTGTTTCCACCTTTGAAATCAGTCCTTGTTAATGCTAAGTATTTCAGCCTGAAGACAGAAATTTCTAAGAAGCTCGTATTTCCTTATGAAAACTGCCATAATACAGAATTATCAGGAGGTTTTTATGGACACTATGTCTCCTGTGCATAGCCACTTTTTTACGCTATTTAGAACCGCATTTTTACTTGTTTATTTAATGATTTTCTCATGTGTAGGCGTAAAAGATGACAGAGTGCCTCTGTAAAAATGAGATGTAGGACACAAAAGAATTGAAGTGAAAGGCATATAAAAATCCCCCACAAGTTGATAGCGCGGGTCTTTTGTTGTTTCATTGAAGGGATTATAGAGTGCGCTAAGCCCAGTGGCCTCCATTGAAATACATCGTTTAGATCTTCGTGGCCATTTGTTGTTTCTCGCTCATTTGTTGGGTTGTAATGGTTACAAAGGGAAGGATCTTTGTCGTTGGTGTGCATAGGAACCGGGGCCCCAGGCTCAATATTCGATTTGATGTAAGGCAAATTCGATACCAGTGTCCTTGAGAGTTGTTTTTAGAAGTGTACTAATACTAGAGCTACGAGTAATGACACCACTATAACGACTGCTATTAAAACAATCAACAATACTACTGTTGCTTCAAATATTATGAATAATATTATTGATAATAAATATAAGATGAATAAAATAAAGAAAACGAAGACAACGACAAAGAAGAGGACCAAGAAGAAAAAGACGAGAAGAATAAGAAGACGAAGAAGAAGAACTACAGAACGAATACCAGCATAGATCCTTATATCCACTCAAAGCCGACTCTAAAAGCAAGAAGAAGAAAGCTACAGAAATATACAAATGATGTCTAACCAGCCTACTTACTAGTCGTCCTTGTCCCTTGAGATCTCAGTCTTGATAAAAAACGAACATGCTTGAACGTGTGTTTGATTAGGGTGTTCTCAGTCTTGCCAGTGTTTATTTACAGTCTATTTAACATTAAGAGTGTTTATTTACCGTGTACTTAATGTTGCGTGTGTTGTTATAACGTGTACTTCTTAAGTGCGTTTATACAATGTGTACTTAATTTTTCACTCCAAACCGCCCACGTTCTTTTAAATTCCCTTATCTTCTTCGAGTGCCAAATAAGCAAAGACAACTAGAGCTGGCAGAATCATTGCAGCCTTCGCCCGCCTTTTTAGTCGTTGCATTTGCGAAAAATTCATCCGATTGAAAATGATTTTGAGTCTAATGTTAGTACAAGAAAGCTTATAAACGCTTCTATACATATGCAACGATTAAAATATGTTCTTTACTTACTATTTTTATAAATACGGTAGACTGCTATCTATTTGTATACCTATGATTCATAGTGTTTTAATATCGCTCAAACGAATCGATCCATCATATAAAAGGTAAGATAAGACAGAGTGCTCGTCTCCTTGGACTAAGCATGGTAGAGTTGAGAAGAAGAGAAAGAAAGTCTGAAAAGAACCAGGCAAACGCATTTGCATAATTTTATTAATTTCTTCTTTTTTACTCAACACTTCCTGATCTTCCCTTGGAGGCTTCTTTCTGTGACTCTTACATGGAAATATTTAAACTTGAAAAATACTTAAAACCTTTAGTTTTTTCCTTTTTACTATGTGATTTCCACTACGTTGTTAGGTAAACTATTCCAAGTTTGTGTGATTTTATAACTTAAACAATTTTAAGCTATGTCCGTGTTGAGGCAACCGTTGACGAGTGTTTGTCTTATCATTCATCCCGAACTGCAATCTATAATTTATATTAGTCAGCCCTTATAAAATTTTTAATATTTGTATCAGTTTTAAGGAATTAAGTCTCTCTTCCTACGGTTTAGTTCTAACCCCAAAATTAGTCTATTTGATCCACGTTGCAGCATTTACATCAATGCTACATCTTTTTAGAGGTAGGAAGGCAAAAATTTCTCTGCGTAATCGAGCTGAGATCGAACGAGCGATTTATATACGTTTAAAGTTATTTATTCCACGTAAAATTGAAGTCTGTGCAAAATATCCCAGCATTCGGTTGGCGTTCATTTTATCTTTTATGGATTGCTCTGACACTTAGAGGTCTATCGTTATTAAAAGTCTTGGGCCCCTCTCCAAATTGATGGATTCTATGAATTAGAAGTTAATTTATTATAACCATCTAAACTTTACCATCCTAAGTGCTTAACCTTGTATTTACCTACCTTAAAGTTATTCAACCATTTATCCGCCTACTAGACAATGCTATCAAGTCCTCGCTATAGTTACAAAACATCGCATTTTGAAATGTCTCTTTTTCGTAGCTTCATGCATTTACTAACCATTCTTCAACAAGCTAATTACTATATATAATGAACATAAATAAGAACATTCCTAACCTCTCAATTGTACCCGCTAGTGACTGGGGCACAGTATAAAGTTCACCCCATTTGCAACACTCTCGGTGAACGATTTGAGTACCCGTTTCGTTCTCATTTAACATTAAGTTTAAGCAAAGGCCTTTCATGCTGCTGGTGAAAAAAGACATGGAAAGTCAAGTTAAATTATATCTATTGCTTTGTTTTCATTTTAGATGGCAAAATTCCAGGAGATCATTTAAACACGAGCACCAAGAACGAAATCCTTGCTATGAGTGCAAGATTAGGTTATTTGACTCGAAGTACACGATCAACCTATCAATGTTCCTTTTTTCTAAGAGTAACTCAATTCCTAATGTTAACGTAATAATACTGAAGTAAGTAGGATCGGTCTTGGCCTCTTTGAAAAAGATTGGACTACTATTTGCTTCTTTGAACTGGGACAACATTTTTGGTTAAGGATGATAAAAGCGCAATCGACTTGAATCTCCAAGCCAAAAACATCCATCTCTAAATTACTTCCTCTAAACAACCATCAAATAAGCCCTAATCAGCACTATAACTCCAACCAACAAAGACGAATCCAAGCCAACCAGCCCAAACTAACCAACCAAAGGCAACCAGCCAAACCAACCAGCCAAATCTAACTGGCTAAAACTGATCATCTAAAATCAAACGTCAAAACTTACCACTCAAAACTAACGTCTCCGATTCAAGCAACCGAAGAGACAAAATCAACTAGCAAATCACCATACCATTTCAAACGAACTAACCTAAACCTACTACCAAACTCCATGCAAAAGTTCAACCGCAAACAGTTTCCATAAACCTGGCAACCATGAAACACCAAAGCCAATAATCAAGCCAAAAATATACATCAATTTAAATCATCCACAACCGACCAAACAATCTCACCCCTCACACCAACCAACCAACAAACAACGGACAAGCAACCTGCACAACTACATTTAATAACCAACTTGAACCACCAATAAAAGAATAGAAATAAACCAATCAAATGTAACCATTAAACTAACCCTATCCACCATAACCAACTGACTCAAATCACCTAACCTCTCAACCTTAACCCAAACCCAAACCCACGAGTCCCAACTGCCAAACCCAACTCTCGTAATATACAAACCAACCCAAACCACACATTAATTAACTTACCGATCCCATCCGACATAGCACCCACTCACCAATCGCAACCTGCAAACTATAACCAGACCACCAACTTAAACTAACTATCCTTAACTACCTAACTTAGCAAACAACCTGCCAACCAAATCACCACCGAAAGAACCCCAAACAATACATTAACTTCTTAAGCCGCAGTAATCCATGACCAAGCAACCACTACTAATTACTAACTAACCAAGTCGAACCAGCCAACAAGTGCCTTCCTACTAACCAACTCTAACCAGCCTACCAATAATTCAACAAAAAAAAAACGTTAATCCTCGTATACTTCTTTATTCTGTAATACATTCGTATGTCAACTTATTTTCCAACCTTGGCAAAACCGATTGGGCAGAAAGGGTTGAAAGAGTCTCGTGTGAGATAGAGTGCTTCCATACAGGTTATTTATGATCTAGCTACTGGTTTTATCGCAAGTTCCTGTTGCACCTTACATTCCTACTCATTCCAGGATATTTGGAATAAAACAACCATCTACCCTCCCTTATATGTTTGGCAAGGTGTGCAATTACTCTTTGTCATCGTGGCTGACCTTGAGAAGGAAAAATTTCGATCGTATTCAAAGATCAATAATACAAAAAGATTAATTAAAAAACAACGAAACTTCTTGAATGTATTAAGACTAATTGTTGTATCAAGGAGGGGGATCCATAAGGCACCTAATAGAGGTTAAAAGAGATTGAGGATAAAAAGAGAATGAAATTTGCTAGGACAATAGAATAGGGACCATAAATCGATTGAGAATAACATGGGAGGCGCGTTTAGAAATCGCCAATGACAAGAGTCTTTAATGGATCTAGGATGAGAGGTTCCTGATAATGAACCTACTATATCCAAGGGACGTTAACAAATACAAATATAATAATAAATAGAGGATGATAGGCAAAGAATAGTAAGAAATTGAGGTTTTTAACTTATAAGGGAGAAGAACCTCAAACCTCAGTTATAATTTGACATGTAAAAATCAGATAATTAACGAGGGCATCTTTGAAAGAACATTTCTTTTAAAGAAAATGTCCTAAATCTTTTTTTTAACGTTTAACAGCATCTTTCACCTTTGTTTGGGTCTATACTGGTAATAAAGTGGTAGCTGTAGCAAAGTTGATGGGAAATATAAATTACAGAGGCTGAGTAGGCGAGAGAGGAGAATACTTGGAGCTGAATAAGTAATACAGAAATAGGGTTTATGAAATACACGTAAGGTCACCTCTTTCGTAGAATCAAAGGAACGAGTTCTAAGCTTTCAACTGAACTCCAATGAACATTTGGAATCCTGGTGCCATGGGGTTGTAAAAATTTTTAAAGCCCACTCTGTCAGGATGAAAGGGGGGGGGGGCATATGTGCTGAGAGTGAAAGAAGGGGTGGATGCTGTTTGGGAAACAAGTTGGGGGGCGGTATTAGCAGTATAAATCCGCGGATCAATTTGAATCTTCAAAAAACCTTTTTATAAATATTCGTCATCTGTTTTATTTTTTTTTCTTAATCCTCTCTTTGATCCTCTTATTTGTATCGAATATTTAAATATATTTTTAACAAAAATATGACAGGAAAATTTTATTGCATTTTCATACCATTTAATAACTTTGAATGAATAGAATAAAAATGGATGCGGATTATTATTTATCGTCTATCAAAAGACGAACGAACAAATAAAATTAAATATTCCATATACATAATATAGTGTCATGGCTAAAAGTTTTGAAACTAAAATATATCTATTTATTTTTTCCTTTTTATAAATTTACGGGACAGGTTAATTATTCTAATATTTAAATTATTGCAGGTTTAATAAAATGACGTCATTTAAAAAATACTCCGGGAAAAATGCATTCCTTCGCTGGATCAGAAATCAAGCTCTGTTGCGTTTCAGTCCCTGGAGATTTTCTGTTCAAACAAACAGGCTAAATAATGATAAATCTGATTTAAATACTGATATGGTCATCGTAATCTATTTCCAAATATCCTTTTGTAAAAATAAATGTTATAATCCTTTTCAATTCCAGAAATGGTTTTCCCAAATAAAAGCGGTAACTATTATTGCACTGCACCAATTGGCCTTAAATTGATTGAAGAGAGATACTAAAGATATCCCTCAAGGAGCACAATACTTAAGATAATTGATGACTTTATAAAGACTGGTTATTCTCCTGTGTTAAGTCTCCTGAATGCCACAAAGCTTCGAATGAATGACAATATCACCTTTTTAACGTGTCGCCTCAAAGATCGCGTTATTTGCGAATTGATAAAGCAGGCGTAAACACTTCAGCACATAAAATGAGGCAGAGAATTTGGGGCAAAGGTTTTAAGTCGTGGGGAGCTGCTGAGTAGCCACATCTTACCTAGATGAACCTTACGGTTAGGTTCCATTTTCGTAGGAAATATAAAGAATGGGGTGTAAAAGAATGAGGGAAAGCAATATTTTTTGATGAAGCTACGTTCTGCTTGTTTATACCTTTAGAAAATTTCTCGTTAGGAAAAGAAAAGAAAGCAATTTTACGAGTCTTGTGTCACGCCCACGATTAGGCATCCGGACACTGTACAAGCTTTGAGATGCTTCTAATCTAAAGGAAATGGTGCAATTAAAATTTTACCCAGGACCACTGCCATGAAATTAAATTGTACCAAATCGTGCTTCACCATAGCATCTTTTCCTAACAGTTTATGACCAAGTTTGGGATAATAATTGTATTTTTGAGAATGATGGTCTAATATGGGTATGTTAAAGATTAAGAACAATAAGAAATGTCTTGGCTGAAAATAACATTGAGCCTCTGCAAACAATGTTCCGACAATTCTCCAGATTTGTACAAAGCTGGATATCGGTAAACAGAAGCCATCTAATTGTCAGCCATTTTAGGTGCTTATTAAACAGAAACGAAGCAATATCAGTCAAGATCTCATGATAAATTTGGTCTTTATTGCGCCAAACTAATTTGAAGCAATCTTGAAGAAAACGAGACATCAATGTAAATATATACTGAGTGCATCAATTGCCTGTATTTATTCATAAAATGGGTTTAGGCTCTAAATTGTATATTTCAACTTAAAAATATTATTAAAACGCTATAATAAAATGCAATATTTGATTAGATCTTTCAATTTTTACTTGTCTCGAATCTTTTGACCATGACTATATATAAACATATCTACCTGCTTAAGAACACTGTTGACTTAAAAACATTTCTGTGTATTGTTTATTCAACGTTTCGAGTTCCACGCAAACCATCAGGACACTTTTAAATGTAAAGAAGAAAGAACTCTGCTCCAGAGGTCTTGGAAATGAATATTGAATGATTTTGACTTAAGAATCAAAAGAGTTTTTAAAAGTCTTTGTTTATATCCTGTCTGAATATTAGATGAAAAAATATATACTGATTTACACCTTTTTCAAAAGTATTTGAATGGTTTCGTGTAGTACATAGAGTGATCACAGTACTTTACCTGCCCAATTGCTTTCCCAAGTATTGATTGATTTAAATGTACACCTCCGATGTTAAAACTCCATTTTATTTAAATATTAAACCTTCACCCAATGAGTATTCATCTCCCACAGCCCTGTTTACACTAAATTAGAATTTTAAGCGAGAAAGTTGAAGGTTTTAAGTTCATAAGAGTCAGCAAAGACCATTCACTGTATTCACTGGCAGACCAGTAAATTACAGTTATCAATATCTCCGAAAAAATATCATATCTATTTTTAGACATATTTATACTACATTCTGCACTATACTTTTCAAGCACTAATTCGACTTCTTTATTACATTTTAGACAAAAATGTTTTTGATTGTCATATTTAAAATGTCTTACGTGTAGCTTGAATCCATTGTTTTCTGACATACTTGGAATATTTACTCAAATAGTTAATCCCATTAAACTGGCAAGATGTTTCAAATATTGATATCAGTTCAGTCTTCAACCTAGAGGTTACAGGAGCTGTAAGAATCTGTATACTATGTTAGTTGAATGGCGCTTCACTCTTTTAAACTATTACTACATCGTTTGGCAGAAAAGGATACGATGGTAAGGCCATAAATTCTAAGTGCAGTCTTGAGATGATCATGACATGGGAAAAAATGATATCTATTGAATTGAATAAAAAACTTTTTAGTTATAAGATCTACAAAGTTGTTGTCCTGTCGCACGCCTAAACACATTGTTTTGAAGATTTTAAGTCGTTAGTGTACATACACTCTTAAATATTTTAAACGTCGATGTGATATGTAAAATTAGTCTCTAATGAGAGCTTTTTATCATTTTATTAATATTTATTTAACTAATTAACCCTTTTTTGAGTGGACTTTGAAATTTATCAATTTCAGAAACTGAAAAATCTTTTCCTTCAAATTTCATATCAGCTGAGAATTATGAGAGTTACCCAAATCTATGGTTTTGTATCATTTACTTACAGTGATACGGGCAGGTAAGGTGTGAATAATAGGTTCGGAATAAGATGAGGATGATTTTGAATTTCGTTTTGTAGCTAGTGACACTAGGTGTGATTAGGAAGAATTCCGCAGAAGGAAACCAACGAGGCGAGGAAGATACTCCTATACAGGAGACAAATTTTCTACAGAAGAGTTTCATATAAAATGTGTCTAGATATTATTTCTAAAAATTAACAAAATAAACAAAGATCTCTTAAAACAGCTTCGGTTTTGTGTAAGGCTTTTAATGGAGTTAAGACAAGAGCAAAGAAAGGAATAAAATATAGAGAATCTAAGTACCATTCACTTTGCTTTCAACAAATTATTTGTAGCTATTTAATTGATGAAAATACTCAGAGTTTTCAACTTAAATATATACACAAAAACTATAAAATGACAGGTATTTCAAGTTTGAACAACATAATTCTGCTAAATGCAATAAATACAAAGAAGAAAATGAAAAAGAATTTGATTGAATCATACCCCCCTCAGACATACAGCTTCTTGAATGGCTTTCCAAAGGTGATTTTTTTGTTGAATTATCTGCCAGATGCGTAAATGTCTTTAGTTCAAATGTTAACAAGTTTCCAATTGGATTTAGTTCTCCTACTAATACTATCAACTTAACCAATTCTTACAAAACTTAGAGAAAATCAGAGGGTCATTATTCTGCATTGACTCAGGTGACTTATTCATCCCCATTGGATATCTTTTGAACCTAGGTAGGAATCTTTCCTCCAATGAGCTTGCAGTTAGCCTCCGAATCAATTTGACGCAAACAGCCGCGTTGTTGCGTCGGACTAGCTTGTTTCGCACAATTTCAGCACAAAATCTCAATCATTCTTTATCTTGTTGGTGCTTAATGAAGTGTTTCACTTCCCGTCTTTTCACAGCCCAGCCTCTTTCCCAACCATCCGGCCCATACAGCGTCGTTTTTGCTAAGGAATGGCTTTTGGTCTTATTCATGAGGGTAGAAAATTTATTGAGTGCTTTAAATCTTGTTCTTTTCGAAAACAAGGGAGCTCAAGCAGCTTGAAAAATGAATTTGCTGCTAGTATGATGTTTCTTTTAGCAAAGTCTCTTCTGATATTAGAAAGGTTTTTAAGGCTAAGACCTCAAAATTCTTGGGAGCCCTATTACTTTCATCGCTGAGGATGATACTCTTGTTGTGAAAGTTCCTCTTTCCTGACCATTTTATCATAAAATGAGTCTGAATTAAAGAGTTCTGGATGTTCTTTGTAATTAAATTTCAGAAAATCGACTATAAACTAAATAATAATTTAGATAAAAAGTGTTATACTTCCGAAATTATTCTTATTACATTCATAAACTTATCTGAAACAAAAAACGGATAGACTTTTCTGTAAAATGATGAAATGCTAATGAGATATTTTATATAATCTCCAGACAAACATTATTAACAACTCTCTTAAGGTTCACTGAAAAAGTAGACTTCGTCATTTTATGGGAGTATTCTGTTAGAGCTGAGAGCTAATCTGGCGAGGTGGATTGCACCCGAATTGGATGGGCGCGGTAAGTCTAGAAAGACATTTATATAATGATAGAATATATAATCAATTAACTAAGACGACTGCATCAGAGCCTGGAAAAAATATAAAGTGATATGTTGGCAACAATGTGAAAATCCTGCGCTCACTCAAATTTCTTAGAACATAAAACGAAATTCGTCACGTCACATACCCGTGAAAGTTCAAGAAAAAAATTTATGAGTTCGAGGTTTAATTTCCGTAAGAAGCATTTGATATAATCGCAATTGCGGAGAGGTGGATAGAATTTCTATAGTGGAGCTGAAGGAAAGTTTAACTTACCTGGCTATAAAATTTTAATAAAGATAGATCTATAGGAGAAAGTGGGGGCGTTATTTTATACATAAAAAAACGAACTAGTGAAGATAATGAAAGCAATAAATATAGATAATACTTTTCAAATTTTGCTGTTCTATTCCTGACGAATAGTAATGAATAAAATTCTTTGTGGTATACCAACCACCAAGAGTACGATAATGTTTTTAGTTGCGTGCGACTAAAAACATTATCTCACTATGTCGTCGGTCGGTTCACGTTTGTTTGTTTTTTATTTTGGTAATAACATCGTAACGATTCTAATCAAATTTGAGACTATTATTTTGGTTTTCAGTCTCTTTCGAATGATATAATTGCCAAGGTCCTCCCAAGGTTAGTCGTAGAAGTATTTCAAGTCTTGAAGGTCGTAAGATCATAAGTCGGAATAAGCGAGAGCACAGGACTTTGGTCAGCATACCTTATTTAAAGGCCTTTTGCATCACTTTGGAAAAAACTCGGTTATATCTTGTGACTTCCTTTTGAAAACGTACATTATTCAAAAATGAAACACTTTGCAATTCAATAAAAATAATTTAGGAATTTTAAACCAATAAATTCTTACATCAGAGGATAAACAACCAACACAGGAAGATAATATCGAGACTTAATTTTCGCTAAAGATGAGATGTTAGTAAAAAATAAACATCCTGGCGATACACTTGGGAATATCACTCACAACATAAATGGATTCAATCAAAATTGTATTGACAATGCTCACGTGTTCTATCAAATAACGGTTTTAAGTCTTGAAATTTGAATATATTTCTTTTCCTGCTTAAAATAGCTTCCATTGAAAATTAATAACGAATTACGACATTCATTTTCGCTACAATTTTCGGAAAGTACGATATAAGCCTAGCACTTATAATAGGTCATTCCAAGGACAAGAAAGTAACTGATTGCATAAAAGTTGGGGAAGTAACAATAAATACTTTTTATTTTAGTTGTCTTGTCAATCTCAATTTATGAACAACAAGAAAAAACAACGCAAAACCACTTGCGTTGTTGTCAAAATTAGAAAGTGCATCGGACCTCTTCAGAAATCCAAGGAAGTCCCGTTAAAATCTACCTAATCCATTTTTAATAATTAGAAAGTGAACTGTTAAATCCCCTTTGTAGAATTCTCAAAAATCTATTTACAAGGGACTGGATTATATGGAGTTCAACGAGGAAAATGTAACACCAGTTGAAGTAAAAGGCATGTAGGAGATAACATTGTTCTTACTAACCTTTGTTCCATTTCTCTTACTTTACTCGTTGGGAACTATTGGATGTAAAACGCCCAAAGGCATGAAATCTATGTGGTATTTAAGGTATGTTACACTTTGCTTAATGGAATATTAAGCAAAAATCAGAACCTTGCAAAGTATAAATGCCATTAATAGTATCCATCTTAGAGGAACTCTTGAGGTATTTGGTTCAATTTTACAATCTTAATGACCTGCTTTAAAGCAGGAATAGGGAATAATAATTACTTATAATTTGTCCTACTAAGATAGTAATAGGTTTATATTCAGTGATAACTGTAAATTACTCTCGCTTATATATTTTAGCGCCCTATTCTCATATAATCCTACACCTTATGGAACCAATTACTTAATCTAGATTAATGGGTCAATAAGACCATAATTAGGAGGAGAATTCAAAACTTCGGTTTTATTTGCCTACACTTTCATGTTATTATTGAACATACACAGCTTAAATTAATGCCATTTAACTCACCAATATTAAAAACCAATTTGAATCTCAAAAAGTTAATGGCGTCCGAGATCAAGTGGCTTGAGCATCGGTAAAAATCAACACTCAAAATGGTTGATGTTTGCAGAGAAACTATTTCTATGATCTTGGTTGCTTTTGAATACCAGAGAAAAAAAGTCCTGAAAAAATTATTAGTTAAAGAAAGAAAAGGTTTAGGAATTCTAGAGATCATACTGTCAAAGAATCTTTGGACGACACCTCCATTATATTTCAAACAGGATACAAATTTGCCAATAAACCAGTTAACATGAGTTAAATAGCCTAAAATTTTTATAATAATCTGCAGCATATATATTCCCAAAGATTTTAAGCCATTTGAGATTTTGTATAATATTAATATCATTGAGATAATCAACAATTGAAATTAGCAGATGTTTCCATTAATATGACCAATCGCTGTTTGACCACTAGAGTTGATTTAACAAGTTAAAATGAAGCTGGATCATTTCGCTCGTTTAACTATGTATTTTAAGATATAAATTTATTTTCTGGAGATTAGTTATATATTCATCATTCCAATCGTACAACTTAACTTTTTTTTTGGAAGCCCATTTGCCATTTAAAAGACCAATCAACAATACAACCGATATTTCTTTGTAACCTTATTCCTCATTTATCATTCGTCTTTATTCAATTGGTCTCGTTTATTCAAGCTCGGATTCTTGACTCTTGTGTTATTGCAGGTGCTGACATATTTTATAGCCTCTTGTTTTGGATCCCCTGCTTAGCTTTGTTCCCCTTAAGCACGTGAGTCACATGGTATTGATTAGTGTTGAATCTTTTACACAAAGATTCGTATCAACAACATATATTGATATATTACTCCGTAAATCAATTTCCGTGATAGATAATAAAGAACATTTGAGCTAGAACCAATTTCTGGATAACATAGGTTATATTAACTATTCTGTGGAAGGTCAAGCAATTATAAGCCTTGTTTTTGTTCAGACGAACAAGCATCATTAAATCTCAGTTATTTTGCATAGAAATAATGCAAGCATTCTTTCAGATATCGTTCATGATAGATTGTGTTAAAGGCCTCTAAAATATGTGTATTTAGAGGGAGTTGCACACTAACCCGGCCTCGAGTGCGCAAGTATGCTCCTCTTAAGTTTTCTTACACACATTTCACTTCCTTTACCCTGACTCCTCTGTACGTGCAAGTACTACTACTCAAAAACAGGTCTTTGCTGGTTTTCGCTTCTAATTTAAAGAATGATGAAACTAGGCCATACCAAGGCATCATTTTGACTTCTAGCCTCGCCCATTGTGCACCTTACACCTCTACTAACAAATTAAGGCCCTCGTTTGTTGTTTTTTTTTTTGGAAAAGAGGGAAGTTGGGCCACGTAAATGCCACAAAATAGACAAAATATATTCCTGTTCACCATTGATTGATCGAAATAACTTAAATATAAGAATAGCAGCACCTTCTTTTTACATCGTTACCAGGAAAAATATTACGTCTATTTCTAAGGAAAAGTATTAAATGAGGAAGTGGCGACAACTTTTGCTAGGTGTATATTAATACCATTTGCTTGTTCTGATTCGTATTCCTGAATTACTTAGTTAAGGATTCAAGAAAATGCATCAAATACGACTATTTTTAATAATAAATCAGTTTGTGACTGGATGAGGTGCTCTGCGATCTTCCTAATCTAAATTCTAGCCTTTAATGATTGGCCATGCAGCTCAATTTCTTGGTAAATTTCATTACAGAAGTTATCAAATCCTCTTCACTCTTGTAAAAGAAAATTCAGCCTTTTTTTTAATATTTCCTCTATATGATAGATTCTATGTTATTTTCTAAATTTACTATTGTATTTTCTGACTTCTCCTAAGTTTCTTAGGTTTTTTGTTCCTTCACTGCCAATGTTTCTATTCAATATATAAAAATTAAAATACATTTGTTAAATCTATTCTTTAACATAGAGAGATCTGTTGCTCCTGACAAAGTAGTTCAATGTTCCTAATGACTTGCATCCTAATGGTCGTTTTTCTTTCATACCATTACGAAGTGTTCAAATAAAATAAGAAAGATTTTTTCCCAGCCACTCTAAACTTCGGTCATTAGATCTAATCTTTCATTTATTCCGAAATAATAACTCATCTCTTCGTCTTTCAAAAGTGATTTTTCCCCCAGATTTCAATTTCCCATTAAAAGAGTTTTTATAGAATTGAAAAATAAAATCCGGAAAAAAAATTAAGTGGCTTAAAATATCCTAATTTGTAGTCATAAAAGGTTTATCACTGTTATGAATAATATGGTGTACGTGAGACCATATTTTCCAATGGTTACTCTTTCGAATGGAGTTTTTTTGGGTCCACTAGAAACGGGTGACTCAAAATTGTTCTTCACTGGTGGTGACTAGGGTGCTCCACAGGGTTTTATAACAAGCGAGTGGTATTATTCTGTGCTCTCCACTCATATATATATTTTTTCCATCAAACCTAGCTTTTGTATGTATCGGTGTGAGCAGAAGTTTCTCAGTATCATTCAATTGGGTGGCAACGATACTTTGTAATTCAGGTGTAAATATTTTCAAGCTGGTCATTCATGCTGTTGAAAATGTTTGGCGTCTGCCCAGATATCCCATAAGCGGAAAATGCTAGAAAGCTTTATGTAACCTCCTTGTAGTCTCATATCAGAGCGATAACATAGAGTTTAAAAGAGATTTCCTACTGGTAATCGTTGGATTTGATAGTATAAAGTAGAATTTTCATGGTGTCATAAGGTTCAATCAATTTGACTTAATGACCAACTAGAACAGTGGTAAGATTGTTTCCATTATTTAAGGGCATAGCTTTAAGACATCTCCTTGATGAGTCTATAAATAGTGTCCATAAGGCTGATTTATAACAATTCATAAAGCTGCGATCAAACACTTAGTCTCCGACCAGTACGCCAGAGATGAACTCCAAAGAAGAATAAAGAACTTTCTGAATTCCCTAGCCCTAATTCACTACCCGTAATGGGTTGTTTCTAGTGGAATTCGATTCCTCTTTCTAAGATGAGAGCCGCGGAGGTAGTATGACCCTTTTGATAGTTTTGAAACTCTGGTTAGATCATTAAGCTGTGTTTATGTTATTAGTGTTGGTGCATTGAAACTAGATGAAGGTAGATGAAATATTTTATACTTGTCTTCTCTGTTTATCTCATTATCAATGACTTTATCCAATTCCAAGATTAAATCTGATTCTAGAATTGTAATACCTGCCCCATGGGGAATTTGCTCCATGGCAGGAGGCACATCTCTGTATTTAACAGCGTTTGTTTACTCATAAAAAAGTTCGATATTTAAGGCCATTTTTACCATGTTTAAATAAAAATGGGATGGCACATACCCGTGGGAGCTGTCGCCATTTGTGACTATAAAGAAAAATCTTCCGTTAGGAAATTTTGATTGTGAATTGAATGTCAAATTTTAACGACAGGAATTTGAGATGGTTCCCGTTTTTTTTTTTGTCTCCTCTCATTACCGCCATCTATATGGAGTTCCTTGAACCTATTATCCTTCCTCCCTCAATCTGTCGATATCTATTTAATATACTTTAGGTACTTGGATAAAGTTCTTTGTCTTTGGCCTAATAAAAGTAATATTAATTAATTATGATAAAAAAGGGATAATTTGGTTACCTCAACTGAAATTAAATTGGAAATAGACACCGGAGTATTAACGTATCAACAAAACCTTTTTCAAATAATCCTCCCCACAATATTTTGCCAAAGAAAAAGATTTTATGAATAATATACTCGTAGTTATCAAGTTACGTTAGCTTCTATAATCTTTTAATAATTAGAAATATTAACCCTCAAAAAACTTAGAACTGGAATAATAATAAACATAACTTATTCCAAACCATCCTATATTCTTGTTTTATCATTCATCCTTTGCACCTCGCCGCATTCTCAAACAATATAACTTTGAGCTTTGATTTAAATATAATTCCCCTTTATACTGGCTCCTTATAAAACTCAACCCCTCTCGAATTAGCGGGCTTTTAACAATTCTAATGTAAGAATCGCCTTACCAGTTACAGTGGAGAGAAAGGAATTGATAAATTGACAGTGTTTATATCCAGTCTCTGTTTAATTATGCTGTTAACTGAAAGAATCACAAATTACTCCTGCGTTCCATAAATTATGTATCTTAGGACAATCTTGAATGTCATTCTATAGCACTCCTCCACTCAGAAATTTCAATATGAATCCAGGGTTATTTGCACGATTCCTCTATTATTAACGTTATTAAAGTGTGAAGTAGTTAAAACTTGGTTTTATAGTCACTACCACCATTTATTTAATAAAATTTATTTTTCTATCTTTTATTCAAAGATATAGGTTGGCGCTGTTTTATCTTCCATTTTGTAATTCGCTTCAGTATCATATATTTATTTTTAACGCATTAGGTGTCTATATTTTAATATTTATGCTTGCTTTTCACGCTATGAATTTGAGCTATGTTGAAAATTTTATTCAATTTGATTCATTTTTATATTACTATTAATCTATGGTTCTTATGCGTACTCTACCCAAAATAATTAGAGTTTTCTTGCGTAATAATTTCACGTAGATCTTCTTTTTATTTTTCATTTTAGCTACTGATGATGGTCCCAACTTGAGGGCCGAAAGTCTAGATTAAATAAGAATTTAGGGAGTTGCTTAAGTCTTCATATTCCTGATTTAGATAAGATTCTCTTAAAAAATTCTATTTTTAATGCATTCGTGTATATATATATATATATATATATATATATATATATATATATATATATATATATATATATATGAAAGAACTCAATGGCGAGTTATGGGCTATGATAGTTAAACCACTGTATAGGAGCATAGAATTACGGTATGAAGTTTACAAAACCCTCCTCAGTCGTATAATGAGAATGAAATGAAAACCCCACAAAAGAGAAACGCCACTCCGACCTATTATATCGTGTATTGACTCTCCGGTCCATCCGGTCCGACGATGACGTGCTCTCTCTTACTCCCAACTATGTCTTCTCCGATGACTGTACAAGCCAATCCTGTAGAAGCATCCCCTGTCACAGGTACGACATTAAAATTTGGGGGAGGTTAGGGTGATGGTTCTTGCTGTGTTGCACGCCGGCGAGCAGGCTTCTCATGTTGATGGTCTCAGCGGTTTTCTTCAAGATGGTTCACTACCTCATGGATAAGTCGTCTCCAATTCAACCTGTTTGAATCAGATTCCTCCAGCTTTGAAGGGTTAACCATGCATTTCTTCAGCATTTTCTTGTGTTTTCTTTAAATTTGAGCTTGGATCGTCCTGCTGCCCTCCTTGTATCATGGAGCTGACTATTCAGCACTCTGCAATGAAGCCTTTATTCAAGCATGCGTATGACGTGGCCCAACCATCGCAGCTGTTGCTTAGCAATGTTTGCTTAGATGCTGGTGCTTTTGGTTCTCTTCATTATCGAGATGTGTGGTATTCTGTCTTTCCATGTGAGAGCAAGGATCTTGTGTAGGCATCGAATATGAAACGACTCTAGGGGCCTTACGTTTCTCCTGTATGTCGTCCATGTTTCACGGCCAAATAGAAGAGATGATAGCCATGCTGCATTGTAGCCGGTCATCTTACTGCTTAATTTTAAGTCTTTATTTTGATACACTCTTGTAAAGAGTTGATCGAAGAATGCTTCTGCTTTTCTAATGCAGGGCTTTATTTCATCATCCAAATATGTCACCTGAAAGTTAGCTACCAAGGTCGTTAAAAGATGGAAGGTTTGTGAGATTCTTACCAGCTCATTGTGAAACATTCGAGGATTAGGAAACGAACCAGACCACTATGTGAATTTACTGTTTTCTTTACATTTACCTCAAAGCATAATCTGGTGTATATATCAGCAGCAGTTTTTAAGACATAATGCAGTGCCTCTGGTCAGTTAGCCACCAGAGTAAAGTTGTGGACATACTGTAAGCCCCGAATTTGGTCTATTGTGAGCTTGATTCATGCTTGAAATTTACAATTATTAAAAAGGCTACCATCTACTCTGACAATGATGGTTATTCCACTTCTTTTACGGAAAGTACTTCGAAGTAGTGTAGTGATGCTTAGTATTTAAATGTTAAAGAATACTTGCGTCATCACACACCCTTGTCTGACCCCAAAGCTAACAAGAAAAGAGTTGACTCCAGACTACCCAATGTTACTTTGGTATACATACCGTCGTGGTACTGTCTTACCTCTTTTAGGGTGTCGAGATATACCTGTGTAGACTAACTCGGCGCTCAGAGTCTTACAAAAACATGGGCAGACAGCTGACTACAGACCGCTCGAGATATGTCTGGGTGATTAATAAAGAGTGCGAATTAAGGCTGACTGGGTTTAGATTAATGGCTTGGCAAGTGGAAAGTTCAAAGGATATATAAGGACAATACTCTAAAATATAATTTTAATATATATTAAAAAAGGGGGTAATTTACTCGTATATATATAAAAAGGGGGCAAAACAAATTATTTATGGTAGTTAAATAAATTAAGTGAAGTTAACGACGTAATCTGGGAAAGACCATACACGAACGCTTTACCTTCAAGCGCGGGCGAAGAAAACGGTGCAGGTCTTCAAGAAGATACTTCGGGGAGTCCTGACTAGGAGGACTCAAATATAGGGTTGGATTACTTCGTGATGAAGAATGAGATTTTCTCTCCTCCAGAGAGACGTAATCTAAGCTCGAGACGATTCTGGTGATCTGCAGGGAGTCTCAGTCTCGAAGACAGGAACCTTAAAGGAGTGGTGAAGATGAGAGTGCCTCATAACTCTCCGGGAAAAAGGGGGCTCGATAGCTTTTTTTCTGAACAGAGGCCAAACCTTAACGAAGGTAGATCTGCTGACGAGATCTTCGACGACGTACGACGACGAGTTACGGATGGTCACGGGAACCAGACGGCAGTCCGGATGGTGTGGATGGCGGGCTTTCAATCTCATCCAGAGATGGTGAGCTTCGGGTTAAATACCCGTGTGGTTGCTCTGCTAGATGCCTAAAGGCCTTGCGATCCCCAAAGTATTCTTGGCGTCAGTCTAAGCAAACACAATGCATGATAACGCGTCGTTCCAGACGATCAAACTCGCCTCGCAATATGGGGGTAGGGTTAATATGGCCGTGCATGGCGTTATCGCAGGGAAATGGGGGGTGATTGGGGTCTGAAAACAAACACAGCTGGGACAAGTGATTAAGCGAATGACGGATTTTTCCTCGACTTTCTAAAGTTCTCACACTGAATCACGTTGTCTTGAAAGAATAGAGGGGTATTTTCAAGGGGCTTCCTCTCACGGTGTTCCTTCGAGGGCATTCCCTCATATAATAGGCAGCCATAAATACGCACAACCCCAAGACTCTTTCCCTGTTTACAGTTTCAACTGCCTTCGTGGGTCAAAGGAAGCCATAAACAGAACTTTTTTTCTCTCTAGACCCTTCTTGCAGGTGTGGGGCTATAAAAACCATGTCTATTGTACTTTGATCCATGTGAAAGCCACATTGCGATTCCGGAAGTAGATCTTTTTTGGGATCAATGATATTATTCTCGGAAGCATAAATTTAGAGAGAACATTACTGGCAAAAATGTAGCGATATAACTCTGTTGTGGCCAAAATGTTTTTGCTACCCTTGATTTATATATTGTTATGATTTAAGCATCATTAAACTTTGGGGGCAGTTGTTCCTTGTCCCAGGCATCCAGAATGAATTTGTAGAGGTTATAAAAAATTGAAGCGGGACGAGGCTTACAATATAAAGCTTTTAACTCTGCTGTGGTCTTTATTCCCACCACGCAAGGTGATGTAAGGTGTAGCAGAGGCGTGGCCACTGCTAAACTTGAAACCCCGAGCAGCACCCTTTGCCGAAACAGTGGTCCAAGAGAAACAGGCTCTCTTTCTTGCCTCATAATTTTTGAAACTCTTTTAATTCTCCGACAATATTTTTTCGTGCTGTATAAGCTGAGCAAATGGTGACATATTTTATCCGGGAAACGACTGGTATCTCTGCTAGTATATATAGTATATATATATATATATATATATATATATATATATATATATATATATATATTTATATATATGAAATAGATAACTCAAAATGTAGCACGTGAGGTTCGCAATGAATGCAATGTTCTGCAGGAAAAATTAAAAAGGTGCTTCCAAGTACTTTCGAACTTTACTTAGTTCATTCTCAAGAATGAATATAATGGAACATATTATAATAAAGGTATATAAAAGCTAGAAAAAGATAAAGGACCCCCTTAAGGACAAGAAATCACCAATGTGGAAGTAGGAGAAAGAGTGGTAAATTCACATTAAGATTTAGCAATAACAAGTAGCAAGGTCAAACCGAGAGGCAGAAAGAGTCAAGAACAGAGCCAAAAGAGTTAATGGTTGAATAATGGTTTCTCAAATAGCATGATTGACAAACAATTTCAATCATTTTTAAATAAACATTACAAACATGCGGATAAAACTGAAAGTAATCATGGAGAAGTCAACAACATCAAAGTTTATTGCAGGAACCAGATGTTGATGGCCTATAAAATAGATGAGAAAAAGATCATGTAGATTATTAACCGTAAGATCAAGGTTAAAAATCAAACGGATAAAATCTATCTCATCATCTATTAAGAACAACAGAGGCCAGCAATCTTCTGATGAGAAATAACACCTGCCCAAACTCCTCGAATCTCAAGTCAACCAACATAGTTTACGAGTTCACCTGCCCCGATAAAGACAGTAAGATATATATATATATATATATATATATATATATATATATATATATATATATATATATATATATATATATATATATATATATATATATAAAGATGTTGCATGGTAATATAAAGCAAATATTGACGAACGACAGTGCATCAATTCTTGGGAGTCGGGAATTACGCTTTGCCAGGCAGTTTTCAAAGAATATTTATATCACTCCCAAAAATAGGGGCATACCAATCGATTCTCTTATAATAATCCTTGAAAAATTCGAGAAATAGAGACAAATAGCGTGGTTAGTGAAAGTAAGAATTAACAACCGACACTTCATCAGGTCCTGAGGGCCGGTCATATGGCCTCGTCATGATAGAGTTTTCAAATCATTTTCTAACAGAACCCTCCAAAGGAATGCATCAAGCGATTCCATTATAGTAATACTCGTTTGCTGTCAAAGAATACAGCATCTTCCTTATTGATTTGGACTGTTCTCTTCGCAAAATGAATTTTAAAGATGGTTGCAATTCAAAGCGAGAAATGAGAGCGAAAAATCACAGCCGACATTGCATCAGTTCGTGAGGGCCGGGCATCATGCCTCGCCAGGAAGAAGATTTTTTAAAGAATCCTGATGTAGTGTTATTCGTCAATTTTCCCTTTATACGAACCGCGCCATATATATATATATATATGAAAGAGATATCACGGTATTTTGGACGAACTTAATGCTAAGACGGGTTTTAACGGAGACATCCGTCATCTTCAGTCGCTGACAAACTATTGAATACAGAAAGATGGTTATCACAAAGAAATACAAATATACCAGTTAGAGTTTAATCAGGAGGCTGGAATGGAACGACATTATTGGAGCAAAGGCCTGATGATTTTTCTGCTTATCAAGGGATTAGTGTTGAAATGCTCATCTGAAGGATTGAAATTTGGAATTTCCTTCATGATAGCTGATTCTATTCGGTGAGTAATGATGATAAATGTCTCCAACGAAACCTGATTTCGTAATAAATTGGTCCAACGTAACGTGGTTTCACTGCTGCATTTACATGAACGTTACTGTACTTCCTTTGATCTATATAAATATACTAGTGAATCCGTGCCGTAAAAATGAAGGCATTATTTTTAAGTTAGAGCTAAATTTGATTTTTGAAAAATGTTCATGGAATATTTTGAGACTGAACTCCTTCCCACAATTTCTCCCCCTAACTTTATATGGTTAAGGTACATTGACGATGTATTTTCTGTATGGCCTAATGGCCATGATCTTGATAACTTTTTTAATAATTTGAATAATTTTCATGTCTCCATCAAATTTAAATATGAATGGGAATATGATAATAGATTACCCTTTTTAGATGTCCTCATTAATAAATATCACCATGAATTAAAACTTGACGTTTATAGAAAACCAACCCACTCGAATGCCTATATACATTATTTTTCGTTTCACGATAATACTGTTAAAAAATCGGTAATTTTTAACCTTTTCCTTAGAGCATATAAAATATGTCATCCTTCCTATTTAGATGAAGAAATTGTCATTATCAGGACCTTTTTTTCTAATTTGTATTACCCCGATTGGTTCATATCGTCTGCCCAGCTAGGAAATCATTCTATGGCAATAAACCTTCCCGCAAGAATGACTTCAACAAATGTATAACATTGCCATTTAATAATAAATTAAATAGTTTAAAGGAAATATTTGGAAAAGCGGGTATTAATCTAGCCTTTAAATATAATAATTCCTTAAACCAATTGATGATGACAGGAAACCCAAAGAACATCATAACATAGGAGTATATGCAATAACATGCAACGATTGCCACAAAGTTTATATAGGGAAAACGGGGAGAAATCTAGACAAGAGATTGTATGAACACAAGAGAGATATTAGAGTGGGCAATCAAAGCAGTGGAATATATTGTCATGTTAGAGATTTGAATCATTCGATCGATTTCAATGGAAGTAAAATGGTATTTAAATCGGCTAACTATGTTAAGAGAAGAATCGTAGAATCGAGCTTGATATCGTCAGTTCCTAATTAAAATCTATCTCAGGGTCAATTTTCTTTTAATCCTGTAATACGAAAGGCAATAAACAAAAGAGCGAAATGTCAGCCCTTCAATATGTTTAGGCCTAACCCCCCCGTCCCCTGACCAGCCAAAAGTAGCGGATTGGGGGGAAAAAGAGAGGATCTTTCACGACCTGACTCTGTTGTATGTAGTTAAGCATTTTCAAATATTTTCTATCCAGTGTTAGTTGAAAAAGGGTGTGAGATACACCGAAACTGTTCTGAATTAAATTGTCTTCGGAGAATGTGGTTTAATTCCTCATCTTTTCTTGCGATATTGCATTAGTTTTCATCATATATATATATATATATATATATATATATATATATACACTATATAGATATATGTAAGATATTTAGTTGTTGTAAAGGAGAGCTGTGTGTTGCATTGATAGAACATTTGCGACGAGACGGGTCGATATATTCAGTGCAGCGGAAATTTTTAATTAAAAATTCTCATTCGACTGCAACTCTTTTATGAGATATCGATTTCTTTTTTGTTTGAAAAAATAAATAGGATATTTTGTGGGGATTTCCGGATTGATTTTCATTCCCTCAGCCACCAGGAATTTGGGAGGTTTAATTGAAAACGACTGCTAGTCTCGTTAATAATTTTCTCTTCAATCTTCTCGATTTGTCTCATATTCATTCGCCTTTTCTTCATGCTTAAATACGTTAATAATCCTACCGCAATTTATTAGAGACTGATATTTATTAATTGCAAAAAGGTTGAAGCAAATTAATGCACCTTAGTAAATTCTCTTTTATACTGACTCGTTTCGGTACCGTAACTATCATCTATTTAGCTTAAAAATGGGAAATAAATAGATGTATTTCAGTTGATATGTTAGAAGAAATGTACTAACAAACTCACGAACGGAATGTAGACATGTGCAGGCGAACTAGCAGGCTGAGTAGGCGCTGGATTTGACTGGTCGAGTAAGTGTGAGGGGCCGGAGAGGTATCATAAGATCATAAGATGATTTAAAGTGAGATCACAGAGGCCTCCAGGGCCCTTCCAAGTGATGTCACTGCGAACAATAGTACTTAGATCAATTTACATCTGATTTTTTATGCATGTCATATTAAATATGCGAGCAAGTCAGGAATATCAGAAGTATAGCCAAAGAATTGGCACTTCCTTGTTATATGAATAATTATTATCAATACAAATAGTATATATCGTCAAAATAAGTACTAACTATACATAAATTATACAAATTCATATATATACCCACACATATATAAGTGGTCCTTATTATACAAGGCCTTTACTGTCCATATATTTATCCAGCTTCAATTTAAAGGACTTCAAGGTTGCTGAATCTACAATTGTTTCTGGCAACTCGTTCCAAAGATTTACAATACGATTCCTGAACGAGTGTTTACCAATGTCGCTATTACAGTGGATTTTCTTTAATTTGAAGTAGTGGCCTCGAGTTCTATTGTCATTATCAAAATTGAAAAAGTTGGATAATCTTACTTTATCCATACCTGTTATCATTTTGTAAACCTCTATTAAATCACCTCTTACGATCCGCCTTCTCACTGAGAACATTCCCAGTTTCTGCAGTCTTACAAAGTAAGGGAGTTTATGCAAACTAGGTATCAATTTGGTTGCTCTACGCTGTACACCCTCCAACATATCAAGGTCACGCTCATAGTGCGGTGACCATGCCTGAATGCAATATTCTATATGTGGACGAACATATGAGGTATACAATTTTTTAATGACCTCCTTGCTTTTATAAGCAACATTTCTCTTAATTAGCCCCAACATTCGATTTGCCTTGTTCTTTGATTCTATGCAATTTGTTTTGCATTTTAGGTCATTTGTTATAATTACTCCCAAGTCCTTTTCTTCCTTTACTTTTTGCAACCAATGACCTTCAATTTCATAGGAGAAGTTTCTATTATTTTTACCAATATGTAGTGATTTACATTTATTATGGTTTAGCTTCATCTGCCATTTGTGGGCCCATGCAACAATTCTGTTTAAGCTTCTCTGGAGTGTTATGTTTCCATCCACATTACCTACTGGAAAGTATAGTTTAACATCATCAGCAAACATTTGAGTTTTGCAGCCAAACCCAGTATCTATATCGTTAATATATAGGATGAAAAGCAGGGGTCCCATCACAGATCCCTGGGGAACACCGCTCTCAACCAGTTTCCATGTAGACTTAGTCCCATTTAATACAACTCTTTGTTTTCTTTTTGTTAACCAAAGTTTGATCCACTTCAAGACCCTTCCAGAGATGCCATAAGATTCCAACTTATGACAAAGTTTCCCATGAGGGACCCTGTCAAAGGCTTTACTAAAATCTATATATAATACATCTATGTCTTTGTTACCTTTGTCAGACTGCTCAGTAACAAAGTTCATAAATTCTAGAAGGTTGGTAAGGCATGACTTCCCATTTTGAAAACCATGCTGTGAATCACTAATATATTTGTTCACCTCCAAGAATTTTTTAATCTGGGTACTAATTAATCTTTCTAGTATCTTACCAGGTAATGATGTAAGGCTTATGGGTCTATAGTTTTCTACTTTCTTCTTGCAACCCTGCTTATGAATAGGTACAACATTGGCCTCTTTCCAGTCTTCGGGAATCTCAGAATATTTGAGTGAGCGATCAAATATGATTTTGAGTGCAGTTGCAAGACTTTCCACACCTTCTTTTAAAACTCTAGCAAAGATACCATCTGGTCCAGGAGATTTATTAGGCAACATTTTGTTAATAACAGCTTTTATATCGCTCTTTGAAAGTTTCACATTCTCAAGAACTGGCCCACTTTCAAATTTCATATCGGGGTCCCAATCCATTTCACTTTCCTGAGTGAAAACTGAGGTAAAGTAGGAATTTAGTGCATCAGCAATATCTTTATCTCCTTGATAGCACTCTCCATTATATTCTAATGGTCCAATTGTGGAACCCTGCTTAGAATTTATTTTATAATAACTGAAGAACTTTTTGACATTGCCCTTACTACTATTTGCAAGGTTAATTTCTGACAATCTTTTACATTTCCTAATTTCTTTCTTTAACTCCTTTGTGGAGCATTTCAAGTTTTCCTTATTTAATTCAGTTTTATTTTGCTTATACTTTTTAGCAGACTTTTTCTTTGTCTTCATTTTGGACTTTACACTGTCTTTAAACCATGGAGGTTTTTTACAAGCATTTTTTCTTCTACTTAGAATTCTTGTTAGAATTGATAAGCGCCTTGAGGCAGCTGTCCTAAATGTACCTGGTGCCTTGATTTTCTCCTTTTGCAGTTGGCAGGATTTTATGAGAGTTGATATGATACTTAGATTTACAAGGTGGACGAGCAAAGGACTTGTCTGGCTGCTGTTTAAAAATGCCAAAACTTCATCCTACCTCTCCGCTAATTAGACTCTTTCGTGTAAATATGTCTGCCTTTAGGCAAACCATCTTTCTGTATTCATTAGTTTCCCATCGATTAAATATGACGGATGTCTCCGTCGAAACCTGGTTTGGCAAATAAATCGATCCTAACACTGTGGTTTCTTACCTGCATTTTCATGTATGTTACTCTAATTCTTTGGATATATATATATATATATATATATTTATATATATATATATATATATATATATATATATATATATATATACATATATATATATAAATATTTATATAAATATATATATATATATATATATATATATATATATATATATATATATATATATATATATATATATATATATATATAAGAAATAGTCTGCTCAACATTGTTTTGTTCAGAATTTCCACCAGTCCAAGCGACCTGGATGTTGTCCAGAATCATGCAAGTCTCCCAGGTGCCTCCCATGAACCTCCTGACGTTAGTTTCAGTCATTATTATGTATTTGCCCGAATAGTGTACGTCTTTATTATTGGATCATCTTTTATCGTGCATTATTTGTGACCAATCTTTCATTCTTATTCATCTTAAGCGTTAATCTATCTTCTAATTATTGTAGTTAAGTTGGTTAAAGAATATACGGAAAGCTCTACCTAATAAATATTCCTCCTTTGCTAGGTTATTCATACCATACGACTCAAATTATTTCCACGAGCCGTTTAATAGGATATTATATAATATTCATATATATATATATATATATATATATATATATATGTATATATATATATATATATTTATTTATATATATATATATATATATATATATATATATATATATATATATATATATATATATATATATATATATATATATATATATATATATTTGTAGAAGAATAAGATCGAAGGGCTACCTCGTGCCCTTCTGTATGCACGTGGTCTCGAGATCGCTGCATGGAGCATGGGAAGCGAGGCTGATCTACGACGAGGATGCGTTCAACGCCGTTTTATTGCACCCCTGCATTTACTTAGGGAGACAATTTTCTTGTCTCTCATGCCCTTACAGCCCGCCTCCTGCCCTCTGGCATAGATCGAAGCTCTTCAAACATTCTAAGCCAAATTTATCTCGGTTCTCCGAAGGAGTCGCTGCCTTCCCCTAAGATCGCACGAGGCGTCGAGACTCTCACCCAGGCAATCCCCGCCACTAGCCGAGCGTCTATATAATCCCCCTAATTGATTCACCAAATAGCACTGAAGTACCATAGCATCGGAACACAGCAGTTCGGCTCAGCACTTTTCTCTCTAATATCACTTATGAGCAAAGGACACGCTCATCCCTCACGATCGGAGACACCGGCGATTTCCATTCCAGAACGAAGGCTAAATCGATCTTCGTGAACTCTGCCAAAGTCAATCAGCTAGTATCTGACGAGGATTTCAATCTCCAAAGGCCAAACTACGTGTGCTTCCTCATCTGCCCCGTTGGGTTGCCCAGGTTCCCCATCACAGTCATCGTATCCCGACTGGCCCTTCCCCTCAACGAACACGTAAGCAGTTGCAATCGTTGAAGCCTACAGATTATTCTGCATTCTGGTCTACCCAAATCCTCCCAGCCTTTGTGTGAGCTCCGGATACTAATCACATAATTATCACTCATGTGATCTGTCCCGTGCCGCTCTGTCTTCCCGCACCCACGTGTTTTTTTGCTAGCCGCCTCTATCCCATTCCATATACTTTCCCAGCTGTCTCGTAATCCTAAGCCTTCCCGTCGACTAGCCTCCATTGATATTCCCTCCCTCTCTAATTATGTAGCCTCCAAACTTCCTCCTATTGATACTTCTGCCTCTCCTGACCAGATTCTCTTTTCTTTGGAGCAACCTCTTCTCACTTGTCTTGATGCCCACTTTCCCCTTGTTACCCCTTCGAACTCTCGTTGTCACCGTGCCCCTTGGTACTCTATGGAACTCATCCGTGCTAGGCAGTCCATGCGTGCCCAAGAAAGAGTCCTTAGAAAGGCTCACACCCGTGGGCAAGACACGACCCCTCTCTCGCTGGCGTTCCGACTTGCCACAGCTTCCTACGTGGCCAAATTAAAATCTGCTCGTGAAGCCTACTCACGTAATCTGCTTACTGATAATAGGAATGATCCTCGTATCGTCTTCCGCCTGCTTTCCCGTCTAACTTCCCCAGCCCAGGTCTCCTTACCCTTTTGCCCTGCTACTCTCTCGAATTTCTTCGCAGATAAGGTCACTAACCTCCGTGCCTCCCTCCCTCAGCCTTCTGTCCCGGCTCCTGCCATTTGCCCTGACTTCCCGTCTCAGCCAATTATCGTTTTCCACGCTGTGATCGCGTTAGAGCTTATAGCCCTGCTCTCGCGCTCTAAGAAATCTGGCTCCCCAAAGGACATTTTTCCTCCTAACCTGTTATGTAAAATTCTGCCTGCTATCCTTCCAACGCTTCTTCACCTGTTCAACACCTCACTTGCAACTGGTCTTGTTCCCTCTTCCTTCAAACGTGCACACATCCGTCCGATTCTTAAAAAGCCTCAACTGAACCCCACTGACCCTTCCATTTATTGCCCCATTTTGCAACTTCCTTTCCTCTCTAAGCTTCTGGAGAGAGTAGTTGCTTCACGCATGAACAGTCACATGGTGGACTGTAACATTGATGAAACCTATCAATCTAGTTTCAAGTCAGGTCACTCCACAGAAACCGCCCTTCTCAATGTGTCCGATTGCTTACGAAGAGCCGCGGACAGGGGTTGTGTCTCCATCCTTGTTCTACTCGACCTCTCCTCTGCCTTCAATACTATTGACCATACCATCCTACTTGATCGTCTCCACTTTTTCCTCGGCATATCAGGCACCGTGCTTGACTGGTTCCGCTCTTTCCTCTCGTCTCGTACCCAATCCGTTGTGATTGACGACGTTTCATCTGACTCTACCCCCATTCGCTTTGTAGTGCCACAAGACTCTGTCCTTGGTCCTCTACTATTTGGTATCTAAATTCTACCTCTTAGTTCCCTTCTCCGTAATCTCCGACTATCCTTCCACCTCTATGCTGATAACACTCAAACTTTTGTTTCCACATTCCACGAGTCTCTTGCCTACTCTATAACTGACCCCCTGGCTACCTACTCCTCCATTTCTGACTGGCTCTCTACCAACTTCCCCAGGCTTACTCACTCCAAAACTGAGGTCCTCCTCGTCGGCACCCCTGCTCTTGTTAAAAAATCTAAATCTCTCTTTCCCTTGCTTACTCTGGGTGGTAATACTATCAGTTTCTCTGACTCCGTTAGGAATCTGGGTGTTGTTTTTGATGAGCATCTCTCCTTTAAGCCTCATATCTGCAATGTCAGCAAATCCTCTCTATGTTTTCTTCGTAACTTCTAGCGCATTCGCTCTCACTTTGATCGCCAAAATCTTGAGACTGCTGTTCATGCCTTCATCACCTCACGCCTTGACTACTGTAACTCTGCTGGTGAATCTGCCATCCTCCTTTCTCTGCCTCCTTAAACTTGTACAGAACTTTGCCACCCGGCTTCTCCTCCGTCGCCCTCGCTTCTCTCCCTCGAAACCCTTGCTGCATGAACTGAACTGGCTCCCTGTCGGATCTCGTACTCACTTCAAGATACTTCTCTTCACATTTAAGGCCCTAAACAACAAGGCCCCGTCTTACCTCTCTTCTGCCCTCTTGCCAAGCCATGTCCCTCGGGCCCTTCGGTCATCGCATGCACCTCTTTTGAATATTCCTCGTTCATCCCTCTGCTCAATGGGGGACTGCTCCTTCTCAATCTGCGCCCCTAAGTTGTGGAATGCTCTTTCTGCTGAAATCAGGTCTTCTCCCTCTCTTACCACATTTTAGCGCCTCCTCAAAACGCACCTTTTCAGTATTGCCTTCTCCCCCTCTTGAATTTCCATTAAATTTACATTCACATCTCAGCACAACGTGCGCTCTGGAAAGGCCTCAGGCCTTGAAGAGCGCATTACAAAAGACTTATTATTATTATTATAATAAATAAGGGAAACCGATTTTCAAACACTAGAAAAACTGTTTAATAATATATAACCTTACACGTACCTAAATAACTTTAAACTCATAGAAAGGTTGAACATTAGAATATTCTGAAATAGGTAGGTAAAAAGTATGAGCAGTAATGTGTATTTAATTACTAATTACGAACTTTTAGAGGAAAACTGTGGTTGAGTGAATTTTCAAGAGTAATCCAGAAAAGTTTTCAGTAAGTTATAACCTTTGAAACTCAGTTAGATAGTCATTACTTCTAATGTGGGAAGATTGTGACCATAATGAAAACGTTGTAGCTCTCTATTGAATGAAAGAATGAAATTGTCAACCTTTACACAAATATATGAATAAGACGAAATATTCCGTTCAGTAGTAGTAATTTTTATATTTGGAAATGGGAATACATTCTTACTGTACGCAATCTTCCTAGAACTGGCGTTTCCCATAAACTACAACCATAGCTTCGAAAAAGATTATTAGAAGAGACTTGGCGAACCATACGTCGAAACCTAAGGAGATCCAAAGAGAACCGTTTGCTGCAGGGACTTCGGTCTCTTAACGAGCAATCAGTAAGGATATGAACCGCAGTAAACTGAAATCTCAGCAAATAAGAACAAACCTACTCAATAATAGATTCTGAGATGCGCACCTAAATTTTGTACGTAAGCATTTTAGAAAAGTTCAGAATATTTGGTTTAGTTTTATGGTCAAAGAAAACAAAAACTTAATTGTTTGTAAGAAATTCATCTTGTCATGTATAAGGAAAAGAGTGAAATGCCTAAGATCCACAAAAAAACACCCCAAAGGCAAATTTGGCGGGGGAATCATGATGGTATGTGGTGATAAGGATTCGGCCACTGGTGCTGAATCTCTTCCTGTGATCGATGTCATAGTGAATAAAGCTCAATATCATCGGATTTTGCAAGAGAATTCGCTAACTTGGAGATGAACGGGGCTTTCAACACATAATAATGTCCCACAGAAAATTGCCAAACTCACTCGAGTTTCCTTCGTTCAGAAATATGTGAGGGTGCTACAGTTTCCTAGCCAGTAACCTGATTAATTTTCGCGAACAGAAGACCATAGAAGAGTTGAAGGTAATATGTAAAGCAGAGTGGGAGTAAAGAGCGACACGGTCATGCAAAACACTTGACGCAAACTATGAAAAACGTCTAATTTCATTTATTTTTAACATTGGTTACATTGCTCAATACTAAATTGAATTAGTCCATCTGCATGAATACATTTTATCTACCTAATTTAAAAATTCAATGTATTTAACTTGAAGTTTGTGTTTGCTCATTTCATAAGAGTGCACTTTATTCTAATTCCCGTCTTTTGTATAAATTTTCAGTTAATTGCATTCATGCAAAGGCTAGGATTAGTGGCTTTGAATTATACGTGGGTCGTTATCTTGTCATTTTGGTTAATTATAAGGTCTGAAAATCGGATTTGGGGTTTGTAATTCTTTCAAGGTTATAATTGTGGAAAAAACATTCTTTGAAGTCTTTCACGACTATATGTATTTCTACTTCGGATTTTACTTATATGTATCTGTCACCTATATGTACGTCTAAATTTCCTAAGGGGATTGGATAACATCGATGATTTTATTACCTCTACGGGTTTCATTTAGAAATTAGAGATAAAAACGCCGAGACTTTTATGAAATTATCAGGAAGGATCTGGATATGTCGATATTGGGCGATCATTAAAGTCGTAAAGTAGTTCTAATTCTACTTATATAGTTCCGAATGGTACATATTTAAGCAGTCAATCAAAATCCATAGCTGTTATTAAACATTATGAAGTTGTGAGTGCAGAATATCGATGAATTGAGTTGAAGATTACATACTCTATTTGTTGACCACAAAGACGTACGCCTGTTTATAAACCTTTCCTACTTTAATAGGTTTGTTAATTTTCACCATGCTTTTTGAAATATTCATAGATTCACTGAAAAACCGATTATTTTGACCTAAGATGAGGGAATTCCTTGTAGCATGGACTTTTAAATTTTCTGACTTGAAATCCGCCAAAAGCACCATTCTCGTGGTATCCTCAATCATGTTGTGCTCTATATCTTTTTATCTATAAAAGAGAGAGAAACAACATAAGCAATAAATGAAAGTGTCTTTAATCTCAGTTCTAATTCATACACTTTTGATATTCTGGAAACAACAAATAGCACATTGGTACCTACAATGATTTCAGAAATATCATAAAATTTGCTTCCAATCTTTAAGCATACAAGGCTCCTTATTCATGACACAAATCTACACTATCAAAAAGTGAAAGCACTTGCTTTGAAATTTACTAATGGCATATATACAGTCAGTTTTTTAGAGTTTATTTCTTATATCTGTTTAAGCACGTCTATTGCATATCACAGCTTGAAGAAGAAAGTCTCTTTGCTTGGCCTCTGTTGCTATGACAATAGCAAACTCGTTCATCATCTTGAAACCACGTTAATCAATGTCATTTACCGCATTCAGATTCTTAACCTAGTCCAACGATTTACTGCAGTCCTAATAATGTGCCCAAGACTTGACAGTTTCTAGAAAGAAAATAGGATCTAATATTTACTAGTAAATGTGATTTGGTCCATTCTTGTTCTGAAGCTCTCTGTCTTCTCAGTGGCATATAACTGGGCAGCAATGCTTTGCTTCAATGTGTCGCTCTATCTACTACTGAAAAGGAACAAATGGCATGAATTCCTTTGATTTCCATCGAATTGCTTCTACTTGAACTTATCCTGGATTAGATATAGGTTATTTAGAGGAGTTTCTACAGCAGACAGCGCAATGTCTGTGTTGTGTATTTTCTTGCTTTTATGCATTGTGTTTGTAGTACTAATGTTGATCTGCAAATATCCGAACTTTCATGGATTACAGGTTTCTGGCCATCCATTGACCTGTGTTCTATTGAAGAATGGTCGATGGTAGTTACTAAAAATGTCTTTCCTTCGGTGTAAAAAGGTACCCAGAGACTGATAAAGCTTAAGTCTTTCAGTTACTTCCAAGTTTGAGAAAATTTCCATCCCAGGGTATGGTAGCGCAGAGTTAGTGGTTTTCACAAAACTTATACATGCGACTCTGGGTGATATTATACCTGGACAGAATTCTCTTACAGAATTTTTTAGTTTAAGATTACAAAGTTATCAAGATCAGAATCCCAAGTTTTAAGGTAGCAGAAACCATGTTAGTAGCTAGTTTGTCTCATTGTCCGAAACGATCAGCTGCATTGTAGATGAAATCAAATACTATGTATGACCGTGTCAAGGCTGATGGCAATCCTTATCCTTTTTGTTAGTGTCATTGTCAGTTGTGACACCATAGAATATCATTCTACTGAAAATGTAAAATATTAAAACATGTCAACGGAACAACTGTTAATTACAGGCTAAATTTCGCAATAGTGTAAAACTTTATTTTTTTGTGTTAATAGCAATTAGTTTTACTTGGTTCTTGTCTATCTGTCATGCATTCATTCTTTGTAGCTTATTGTAACGATCTTGTCTCAAAAATCTTGCCATAATCAATAATATGACCTTTCCTCTCAGTGTTTTGTTTAACATAAAAATGTGATATGCCATCTTTCTTCTCTCTGGATAAGCCGGTTGTTTTCCCCCTGGATTGCATCTGGAGCCCTAAATCAAATACTATGTATGACCGTGTCAAGGCTGATGGCAATCCTTATCCTTTTTGTTAGTGTCGTTGTCAGTTGTGACACCATAGAATATCATTCTACTGAAAATGTAAAATATTAAAACATGTCAAGGGAACAACTGTTAATTACAGGCTAAATTTCGCAATAGTGTAAAACTTTATTTTTGGGGGTTAATAGCAATTAGTTTTACTTGGTTCTTGTCTATCTGTCATGCATTCATTCTTTGTAGCTTATTGTAACGATCTTGTCTCAAAAATCTTGCCATAATCAATAATATGACCTTTCCTCTCAGTGGTTTGTTTAACATAAAAATGTGATATGCCATCTTTCTTCTCTCTGGATAAGCCGGTTGTTTTCCCCCTGGATTGCATCTGGAGCCCTAAATCAAACAGGTTCTCTAATTAAACACAAATGCTCCTCTTATTTTGTGCACGGTTACTTGCTCTTCTTAAGCTTTTCCCAGAGAACAATTTCTTTTAAGTCATTTCATGAGAAGATTAATTTGGTTGCACTTATTCATTGTCTTGATTCTAGTCAGGACATCTGGCAGAATGGGATGCCATATTTAACTGTTTCATATGCATGGTCTTGAACCTTAGGCTTCCCTGCATTTTTAAATAAATTTGATGGTTAAAAAGATATTGGAATGCCCATCTGTTGGTGAGAAGAGGGGAACCACTGGAAATAGCTGAAGGCTATTCAACAACGAAAGGATAAATGGGAGATTTGGCAGATGACTCAGTTGACACTGGTCTGTAGAGAATAAGTGGAGGTTCTGAGATATCAACCCTGCGCCCATGGAGCTCATTTTGTAATGCCATTGTGGAGTGGTAACTTGTATATGGTTTTCTAGATTATGATTGAGTTCATGCTATTTTCTGAGAAATGAAAAATAGAATCGGTTGAATTTGAACAAGGTTAACATACGAATTTAATATATATTTTTTCTAAATTTACACAATTCATAGTTAAAGGTGGAAAACTCACTTATGATCCTGTACAGGTTACCTTCTTTGTGAGTCTTCATGTACACTTTAAGCATACCTACGGCTGAAAGCACAAATATTATATTTTATTACGACTATTGATCGTTTATTGATCCGCGCTATGATTTGTTTCACTTTATTATGGCGTCCATTTGCTTTTTCGTAATTCTGTGGAAGTTATTGTGGTCATTTAGAGAGCGTCCATTATTGCAATGAGCCCAAAGGTACCACTTTTTGAGATGAGGTCAAAGGTATCATTTTTTGCGATTAGCCTGAAGTTACATCCTTTTCGATCAGTCAGAAGGTAGAACATTTTGAGACGAGCCCGAAGGTATCACATCGCGATGAGTCAGATGGTCGCACTTTGTACAATGAGCCCAAATCTTCCACTTTTGTGATAAGATCGAATACACCACATTGGGGGGATGGGCTCTAAGGTACAACAATTGCAATGATATCAATGGTACTACTTTTGCGAGTGGTACCATTTTATAAGATGATCCTGAAGGTGAAAACTTGTGCGATGAACCAGTAGGTACCACTTTTGGGGATGAGCCGAAGGTGACAATTTTTGCGATCAGCCTCGCGGTAAAACATTTTTCAAAGAGCTTGAATGTACCACCTTGGCGATGAGATCTTTGGTACCACTTTGGCGATGAGTCCGAAGATACCACTTTATGCGATGAGCCAAAAATGTACCATTTTTGCTATGAGTTGGGAGGTACCCCTTTATGCGATGAGCCAAAATGTACCATTTTTCTATGAGTTAGGAGGTACCACTTTATGGGATGAAACCGAAGGCACCATTTTTTTTCTGTCTCGACATTTTGAGCAGAAAACCGATGAGATCAAACACGCAGATAGATATTATATCGAGAACTGTAAAGTATTTTGGAACTGAGGACGAAAGGGTACGCCTCTCCTATGGGTTTCGATTGACAAAGCTGAGCCCTTGAAACATGCTCCGTAAAGGGATTGGAGAAAAAGTTGGAAGGAGGAAAAAGTGGTCCCGAGAGATAGTATCACTTGCAGGTATTTGGATAGGTAGGGCTTCCATTCCTACAGGATTTCCTTATGGCAGGACTATTCATCGAAGATACCAGGGCCGGTCTTCCTTAAATGGGGGCTCCAAGTCATCATGTGATGGTAGAACCCTTCATGAAAAGGGGAGGTCACCATAGTCCTTTCGTTTGGTTTCGTAACTGAGGAAAGAGTGTATATGTTGTGTTGAAATGAGAGAAAGGGGATAGTGCATGATGCATGATGATGCAAATGCAGTTACCCCACGGTGGGTGAATATCAGCGTGTCCTCCAAATCAGTGGCTAGCTTATGACACTGCAGGGTGAAAGTTGTGAGTCACACTTGTTGACATGAACACCTGCCTTGACGTTAGAAATCCAACGCTGTATCTATTGGGTGCAGTGGTTCCTTCATCATTCTTTATCCATTTCTGTGTTCTATTGGTAGGGGACTTCCAACAGATCTGCACTCATTCAAGATGTCTTTATTACTATGTCGGAAGATAACCAACGATATGCACTTATTTAAGATGGTTCTAATGGTACGGGTTTTATGACCAATCCACACTCATTTGATACTATCTTATTGGTAGGAGGTTTATTAAAGACCTGTAATCTTTAAGATGGCTTTAATAGTTAGTATAGCGTCAGAGAGAGAAGGTTATCCCCTCCCCAACTCAACGTTTACCCATAAAGCCTGAGAAAAGATGCACTTGCATGCCTAGACAGCCCCAAGGGAGCAGCGAGAATTTTGCGCGGCCTCGTGATCCGTGTTGGGTTCCCCTTCTCTCCCGTGGCATCGCCTCATCGGCCCCCGACCTACGGCGTCGAGGACTTTCGCATCAGCCTTTGATATTCGCTGAGAGTATCACCTCTCACCTAGCGCGCCAATTCTAATGAGATCCCCGTCCCTCTTTTCGGGGCATCTGGCGACCCGCTTCCGCGAAACAGTATAAATTCTTCGGAAAAAGCTTTGAGAAATTAGTACCATACAGCCCCGTCTCGGTAAGCAGCCACGTATAGTCTCGTACGCCCGGCTCCACCTCCCTTTGACTTCCAGCTACGAACTCGACGCGTCACCTCTCTACCCGGCCTCGCTCGTACTTAAGGCTAGAGTTCCCGCCAGACAGACGATAGAGAAAGACAGGCATCTATCACTCGGTTATCGAGACTATGTTGACACCAGCTATTGAGAAATTTTCTTTTCTGTCTTATTGTATTATTGATATTATTTTTTTTTTTACTTGATTTTGTTCGGTAATAGGAATACCGAGCATTTCCCGAGCCCCCCTTATTGACTTATTTTTGTGCAGAGTACCCGGTACCATTACTTTTGTATTTGTGTCCCTATTGGAAATTTAACCGTGTAATTACCCTATATTAGTCTGGTCACTTCCTTCAGAAGGTCCATCTTGGGAGGGAAGGAGAAGAATTATATAATGTTTGTCGTAGAGTCGAACGTCGATGCTCGCCGACGATTGACTCTGCGGTGACGCGGGAAGGCAGCGCGCCAGAAATTGGGGGGTGAGGGTGGAATATAGATCCAAGTACGCTGATTAATCAATCAAAATCGAGTGCGGTTAGCCTAATTATTAATTCTTAGAGGTTCTGGGTTTAGAGAAACTGATTGTAGAAAAATAACTTTACTATATACAATCAAAAATATTTTTAGCCAAAGTAAATAAATGACAATAAATAAGATGAGAACCGGGGTACAAAATCGGGGAGGGGAGAGTATAAAAATGACTCAACAGGGACAAGAGTTCGAGAGAGGATGTAGAGTGATTGCTTCCAGGAAAAGGGGGAGAGTGCTAATAACGTGGAGACTCACGTGAAGCCTAAATGCCTGGAGGCCTTGGAGACGAAGAAGAAGCGTGGTGTGGCAAAGTTCTATTTTGAAAATTCCTTTTTCTTTATCCTCGCTGAGATATTAACGAGGGAGTACTCCAGACGAGAACGAAGTCGATTACCGAGTGATAGATGCCTGTCCGTGTCTATTGTCTGTCAGGCGGGAACTCTGGCCTTAGGTACGAGCGAGGCAGGGTAAAGAGATGACGCGTCGTGTGCTTAGCTGAAAGCCGTTGGGAGGCGGAGCAGTGCTGCTAACCAAGACAGGGCTGTATGGTACTAATTTCTCAAAGCTTTTCCCGAAGTATTTATACTGCCTCGGCGGAAGCCGGTCGCCAGAGGCCCCGAAAAGGGGGACGGGATCTCATTAGACATGGCGCGCCAGAGGAGCAGGTGATATTCTTGGCGAGCATCACAGGCTCGCGCGAAAGTCCGCGACACCGTAGCACCGATGAGGCGATGCGACGGATCACACGGCAGCGAGAAATTTTGCTGTTCCCTTGGGGCTGTCTAGGCGTTCTGGTGCATCTTTTGTCATGTTTCACGGGTAGACGTTGGGCTGAGTGATGAGGTAACATTCTCTTGGCTGATTGACTGAACAGAAAAGGATCTTCATCTACATACCTATGAATTTGTTTGTGGTAGGTCACTAGATAGTCATGATTTGGAGTGCCTTACTGGAGGCTGCCATAAGCTGTAATTGCCAGTCGTTTCAGAAGCCAGATTAAATTTCGGTCTAGACTGAGAAATTGAAAGCTTATTAGTGAAAAACATGTATGTCAGATTCTGTCTCTAACATAGGGGTTTTTCACTAATATGCGCTCATTTAAGATGACTTTATTGTTCATGGGTTTTGAAACCCATCAACAATCATTTAAGATGCGAGTATGGGTATGGGTCTTACCACCTATCTTCGCCTATTAAGATGACTTTATTCGTATTTTTACCCCGATCTGTACATATTTAAGTTGGCTTTATCGGTTCGTATTTTTCAACCCATCGGCCTCATTTAAGATGGCTTAATTGGTATGGGTTTCACCACAAGATATGCATACGTTTAAGATAGGATTATTGCTAGGAATTTTACTATCCGTCTTCACCCATTAATATCACGTTATCCGTATTTTTTACGACTGATCTGCATTCATTTAAGATAACTCTATTGGTAAAGGTTTTAGTATTAATCTGAACTCGATTGAGATAAATAGGGGTTTAGTATTGATCTCCGCTCATTTAAGATCGCCATAGTTGAGTTGTTCTTACCACCGAACTTTACCACCTTAAGATGATTTGAATTCATCAGTCTAGACCGAATTTTAACCTGAACTCTGAAACCACTGGCAATTACAGCTTATGGCATCCTCCAGTAGGGCACTCCAAAGCATGACTATCTAGTGACCTACCACAACCAAATTCATAGGTATGTGGATAAAGAGCCTTTTCTGTTTTCTGTTAAGTCAATCAGTGAAACCGTGGGAGTTATTTCAAGTATATGAACAGTGCCTAGCCACGATCTTTGCATCGGCATTAACAAAACCCAACTTGGAATTTAATACGCAATATACAGTCACTCTAAATATTTTAGAGTTGGAAAGCCTCAATACATTGCAACTCGAGGTTACTTGAGGTTAAAACATGCCTGGGAAAAGAGATAGTAAGAGATTTCTTTAATCTGGATATTGACTTATCTCATTCAGGCTGGCTCTTTTTGTCCAAATCTAGTCGTTTTCTATTTTTTCCTCCCATAACTCTGCATAAAGAATCGGGTGCGAATAGCTACAAGAGGTAAATAACCATGAAATCGTCGCTTGAGGCCATAACCACCAAAGCATTGCATCTCGTGGCTACGTGAGGTTAAAACATGGTTGGTAAATGAGATAGTCAGACATTTCTTTAATTTGGATATTAATTTATCCCATTAAGGCTGGCGGTTGTCGTACAAAATTTTGTCCTTTCCTAGTTTTTTCTTCCAAAATCTTTTCATAAAGTATCAGGTTCGAATAGTTATAGGTATTAAATAGCTAAGAGATCGCATATAGAGGCCATAGTCCTTTAAAACATGCATTTTGTTATTGTTCTCAAAATTAACATACAGATAAAGGTAGAAAATTGAGTCACTTGTACTCCATCTTAAATCAAGTACCTTAATTAGCTCTTAAATTATCTTTCCTAAAGTTGCCATTGATAGAGGGAGAATTGGCATACCAGTTCTTAAGATTAAATTATGCCTAATTAATATTTCTTTTGATATCTTAGAAAATTGAATTATAACTTTATCTGCAGAAAAGAAACAAATTAATTGGTCTCCTTAAGGTCTCTTTGCCAGCCAATCAGATTACCATCCGCCCTTATATTAAATTAATTGAAGGATGGAGGCATTCAATAAAAAATGGCTACCTGCTGACCATAATATATTACTTTGTACTGAGGGTCAGGAAAGGGGTATATTTATCCAAGGAATGATTAAATCGGTAAAACGGAGCAGAATTTTCCCTCATTTATAGAAGGATGGATGTTAATTAGAGAATTGCCACGATACTAGCAAATATCCACACTTATCCTCCATACCGATAAATCAAATATAACTCTCACGGGAATAATAGCAGAGCTCTTAATAACATCATAATCAGCAAAATAGAATATTTTTACTTTTATTGGGAATCTTTGGGGATATCTCTTTTCCATACTTATTTTGTAAAATATTCCTTAAAAACATCGTTGTAAAACTTTTTTAGCGACGAATCTTTATTTTCTTGAGTGATTTGGAACTGTGTAAATTTGGTATTAGAAATCGCATAATTGTTAAAAAGTCCTAGTGGTTTCATTTCTACGGTAAGCCTCCTATTAATCTATCATTATTGAAGTCGATTGTAGATTTAAATTTGGCGTACACATTTTGATCTACGGTTGACATATGCTGAAGTATTAACCTTAAGGAATCCATTTCCTATAGCTCACTCATGTAATAATTAGGCGGAATGTCATTGATGCCTCCAATTTGATATAAATCGTCCACATGAATTTTAAAAATAGATTCATTGCCATGCAGAACATCCGATAGAATGTAACTACCTTTCAATTCTCAGAAAGTTACACTATTTTTCTGCTTAAACAAATAATACATTGGGAGTAGAATTCAGCGCCTACCAAAATGAAAAGGCAATTAACAGTTTCACCCATAAATGGTCTGATAGGCTTAGGTTTAAATTTTTGAGCCTGCCGACTTTCTTCAAGACAGGCATATGTATCGAGTTAGAATAAAGTAATGTTCGATGTTTGAGAATAAAGCTCTAAGAGGAATTTATTAAGTTATGCCTCTTCTTATTGTTTAGAAATCTTACTTAATTTATACCTTTTTCATTAAGAATATAAAAATATTGTTTACAATCTCCTACGGTATTCACTTCTATGTTCTTCCCGTCTATAGATCACTATAGACATTTTTGTTTTATTCTATGAGTTTCATATAGGTATAAATGCAAGTACAATGGAAAAATCCATTATGATCTATTATGGAGATGATGCAGGAAATGAATGAAGTTAAAGAAGGGAGTTTTGCAATTTTGAAAGTGAGGATTTTAGTCTAAAAGACGAAGCAAGAAAAGGTCGCTCAAAACAACTTGATTTTAAAGAGTTTGAAACTGTTGTGACAGCAAATCCTGCCACAACTTTATGTGAGTCATTCTTTCACGACAGCTTCATGCACCATTTTTAGGCAGGCATTTAACTGATAATGAGAAGTTGATCAGAACTTTTCAATAACGAAATTCTCAATAACTAAAATTATCATGTTGAGTGTAAAGTGGGTGGGGTATTGAAGGAATAATTCATTAAGAAATGTTAAATAACAATCAAACAATTAATGCAAATCTGTTGTAATCTCCACCTCTTCGTTGGAAAGGCGACCATCCTTTAGTCAAGAGAAGGGGTGTCATATTATATCACAATAACCTCCGTCCTTCTTAAAATAGCCCGAATGAACAAAGATTCTTCTCCTTTGATTGTAAAAAAAATAAGCATGAAGTATAAACCCTTGGTTATCCACGATTTCCCAGATGGACTGTCGTCGAAATACCATCGATTTAGGTACTGTAGTTACCGCTACAAGGTCTCATGAAATCTCTTTAGTCAAATTAATCACCGTTATAATTGATTGACCTACAAATGTAGTTGGTTGCTTACATGGGAAGGAAGTTTCCGTAATAACAGTCACTAAGAAAAATCACCCCTGTTCATGTCTAAGCTAAGAGCTTAAGACCAAGTTCGTATAGCGGGGCGAATTCTTCCAGCAAACGTTTTTTGAGGAGTTCGTTTAGATCAAGCAGGGTATGTACATATGATTAGACATTATTTTGTTTCAGTATATATGATAGTTTTAACAATATGTAGGACTCAAGACAAAGGTGACTAGATCTATTAACTTCATCTAATTGTCTAAATTCTTCGCACTTTAATTGACCAAAAAGGTACAAATATTTCTGTGGATATAAATTTCAAGATATTTGATGTTATTGTAAAAGAAATCAAATTTGGCCACTAAAGGAAATTTTCTTAAAAAAATGGTATATTTACCTCTTAGAGGCAACTCTTTGATAACCAACCTTCAGCATATGAATTAATAGATTGGAATCATTCTTAGGCTCTTTTTATGACACGGCTTTGTTTAACTCACAGTTATCAACAATTTCTTAAGTCAAGTCATGCTGGAAGTCCATTTCCTTTACATTTTGATCATCAAAAAACAGAATTCTTTTGGATATAGTGCTTAAGGTTAGGTAACTTAATTTTAAGGGAGCTCAAGTCAAGAGCAGCTTTATTAGTTAACGAAGAGATATTTTTAACAAAGATGGACACCCAATTCTATGAAAACAGCAAACTTTAATAGGAGACATTATCTAGATTCATGACACCGAATGTACTAAAAGTCAAGTAGGCCCACCAATGACTTTTCCTACTTAGCAACTGAACAATGTGTTCGCTCCATCACCTCCAATATACAAAAAAATAAGTAAATGGAGATTAGGAAACCTAAAGGGTCTTCGGCAATTTGAAAGAACAAGAGCAGTTAGTTGTTTGGTTTGATAGGGATAGGATAAATTTTGTACAATACATACGAAATTACTGTATCTTGACCATTTACGAAAGTAGAGGAATAACAGCGTGATACGAGGGGCGGTCAATAAGTTTTGCGAATCGGCAGGGCAAAACAAAGGAAGGGGGATTGCTGTTTGTAGGGGTGTTACGACAAGTTATGACAAGTCAAGACCTGAAGCCGCACACTCCTGCTTCGTTTATTTAAGAAGCGGTAGCTGATCGTAGATCGGTAGTCACAAATCTTTCAACAATGGACAAGGTTGAGCACCGCGCAGTGATCAGATTTTTGAGCAAGGAAGGCAAGAATGCAAAAAGAGATTAATGAAGGGATGGTTGCAGTGTACACCGACACCGCTTCTTCCTATGCAACCATTGCTCGCTGAAATAGGGAGTTCAACCATGGTCCTGAGTCTCTTGAAGATAACCCCCGTCCAGGATGCCAGTCAGACGTGACCAACGAGGACAATGTGGCCCGTGTGGAGAGGATGATTCTCGAAAATCGACGAGAACTTGGAATATCACATGGAAGTGTTATCAACATCATCCACGACAATTTGGCCATGACCAAGGTCTCTGCCCGTTGGGTCCCTAGAAACATCACGCCCCATGATCGACTTCAACGTCGTAAAAGTTCACAAGGCCAGAGTTGCACAAGCTGTCCTGCGCGAGCGAGGATTTGAGGAGCTTAACCATCCTCCTTACAGTACAGATCAGGCCGTTAGCAACTACTTTTTCATTCCGCCAGCTCAAAGCTGAACTGCGTGGACGCCGGTTAAGGGACGATGAAGATGTCCAGCTCGCCATCCAGGAAGGGATTGAACAGCAGTCGGGAGATTTCTGGTTGTCGGAAATTCGAAGCCTTAGGGACAAGTGGCGCAAGTGCATTGAAGTCAAGGGTAGCTATATTGAAAAATAATGAAAAACGTTTCCTTATATCCGAATTGCAAAACTTATTGACTGCCCCTCGTAACTATCCTAAAAAATAGTTATATATTATATTCCTTGTTAAAATTCCTTATCAGTTGAAAACCCACTTGCACTAAAATCGTGTTGACCTGTGATAAATTTATAATTCCAATCATAACCCACCAAATTTAAGACCTAGACTCTCTTGTTGGAGGCTACGGCCAGCAGAAGGGAGGGAGTGATTACTACAATTCAATTTAAACAGTTTGCAACAAATTTGGAACATTTTAAACTACTCTTAGACGCATTTTCATATCTCTTAAAAACGACATTATTTTCTTGAAAACATAATACCATTGTAGGTATAAGATCTTTTACTCTCTTTGTTATTTAGTGATTATCTCCTATGGTACTATGGAGATATGAGAATGGTATATTTTACATGAAGCAGTAGAATGTAGTAAAATTGAAACTTTCGTCTTTCCAAACTTTCTTATATGACTACTCGTTTCACAAGTAAAAACTTTACTGTAAATAACAAGTTCTATGGGAAACTGATGCGACATGTTGTTAAGTAAAAGTGTCATGTTTATAGTAAATTAAGAGTAAAAGTCTAGAAAAACTTTAAGATGAATAAAATAAGAATAGTGAGAAGATTGCAGATGTAAATACCTCAAAATGGAAATTAGAAGGGTTAGCTCCTAAATGAAGTCCTCTCCATTCACTAATTATTTTTTATCTCCATTTGGAATTTCGTACCAAGGACTAGAATAGCGTAGGTGAAGCCTCCCCATCCATCAATGAATCTCAAAATTGAATACTTGTGTTTTTTTATTTTCGTGCACTTAGTGTTGTAGCTTGTAAGAAAAGTACCGAAGGAGGGAACTCCCATGTACTTCCCCGCTCTAATTTCCTCGTTTCTTGAAGCAAGCTTTTTTTTGCTGTCCTTTTTGGCTCATTACAAAAAGAGGAAAAAGGGAGATACGTCTGATTTGCTCGTCTTTGTCCCTCTGTTTTTCCTTTCATCAACTTCCCTAAATAGTCATTCTCTTCTCTCTCTGTCCAGTAAAAATAACTATTATGAAGCCTTTGTCCGTTATTTGCATAACTACATTGATTCTTAAGGTAACTTTTTGATTCGCCGATAAAATATGAAGGAATTCTATACATAGACGGAAAATCCCAATAAAGCGAGTGCCTAAAGGAGCAAAGAGGAGCTTTTTAGGAGTGGGGCCCAAATTTCCTCAATTTGCTTACAAGTTAAATTTGAAGACAGGATTAGAGGGAGTAGTGAGAGATTTTCTGAGCTACTACTAATGGTTTTGAAGAAGAAATTGTAATGACAGTAGGAATGGCAGCAGTTGAGAATGGTATTAGGGTAGAATGATCTGTCAGTATAATTTCTCGCTCTTTAATTTTCTCTATTTAAATTAGTCTTTTTAATTTGGCTCATTATAGGGTACTTGAGATGGTAGTTACAATGGCATGGATATTCCTGAATAAAGATGATACCCCGTCCCTTCTTTATTTTCTCCAAATCTACCTCTCTCATCTTAATTTCACTCCTTTTCTTCTTCTTTTCTATTTTAAAATATCTTTTGTAAAGTATGTTCTTACGTTTGAATCTCTGAAAATTATTTTTTGACAATATTTATTCAGCCTTTCAGAAGAGTTTACGACCTTCCAGCAGATGTAATCCTTGCTTCTCTCTGTTTTCCTCACAATTGATCACTCATAAATGAGTTCCGTAACCTCTAAGCATGCCACGATCTTCTACTTAACATCCTACACATACAGGTACAACCAGACAAGCCTTATACTCTCCAAATTCAACCAGATACCACTAACCACGTATTTTAAAAAAAGCAAACCGCATTCCACATCAGGCCAACCAGTCTCCGAGTTCTACACAAATACCACAAACCAAAAACCAGTAAAAGCCGTTCGAATTCAAACCTATAAACGACTTTGCGGGCAACGGAACGCCTCAGGAACTTTCCTGCCACGTCATATAAGGGTCGGCCCAGGAAAGCTATGGTGAGGCAACAGCCAAAAGTAACAGGGACAAATGCTGCCTCGGTCTTCTTCCTAGGCCCGCAGGAAACAGAAACACATTCACAACATACTCAACACTCAATAATTGTGACACAATCTAATTATACTAACTTTGTTATCACTTAAAAGTAAGAAGCTTAAACCAACGATGGCATCTCCCGGAGAAAGACACAGGAAGGAAAGATGGTTGGGCGATATAGAGCCACAGGTCCTCTTACAAGTACTGAGGGCAGGAGGGCGCGCAATTCTTCAGACGGTACCCTCAGTGTACCACGGGACAAACATGAGATCCAGGGAATCGTGGAGGTACCTTCCCATTAGAGATGGGCAGTAAGGACCCCTCTTCGGGATGCCCGTCTTTAGTTGTTCGTAACTCAAGGGAGCCGAGTATCTTAAGATGCGCCCAGGTCGCTCCAATGCCCCGTTGATTTTGCCTCCAGCTCCCCTCCGCGTCCGGCTACCGTCTCCACCACCCGGATAATGACCCTGATTAAGTTCGCTCTTACTTCATTTATTCATTTAGTTTATATTTATTTATTAATTAATTATTATTCTGTTGAAAGTTTCACGATCAATCCAAAAGTAGCCTTTATTTGTGAACAGGGGAGGAAGGGGGAAAGTTGCGCGCTCCCAATTAATACTCCAACAAATAGTCTCCCCTTTTAAGGATGGGGGTGATGTACTTTCCTTGAATTTTCATTTTCCCTAACCTCATCCCTTTACGACACCTTTCAAATATATTCAATGGGAAGATTCCCTCGTTGGTTTGCCTTTTTTGTACTCTCTATTTAAACCCCGGCATTCAGCCTCGAACAGATATACTCTTCCCCTAATCCCAACTCCCCAAACCGGGGGGGCGTTTGTAGTAATGAGTCCCTGTACACCAAGATACGGACTTTAAGGAAGATTGAATATGGATTCTCCTATCCCTGTGATTAGGGTTGAGGGAGTTTAGTGTTTCTTTCTATTCCTGCGGGCCGTGTGCCTCTTGACCTTATTAATTGAGCCGAGCCCCATTGGATTACCCACTCTTTTGCCTTCTAGCGATAGTTCCAGTCATCTTTTGAGGTTCCTGAATTTGTGTTCAAGTTCGTACAACTGGGGTCTTGTGTTCTACGCAGCATAGGGTTTAAGGGAAGCTTTGTTAGTGCAGTCTTTATCTTCGTTGAGCGCCCCCCCCTCCCACAAAGAGAGATTCCCTCTTTGGTTATATTGTCTTTCCTCAACAATTTTTAATTTTAATTCATTGAATCCTTTACTATTTGTTCATATTTATTTCATTCTCCGCTTTTTTCTTTTTCGTTCAACATTTGTTATGTATTTGTTTGTTGTCAGTAATTTTTGTTTCTTTCAATTATTGTTGCCTTCTCATCTCTCCTTTTCATTTATCCTTAGGGTAAATATTTGTTTAAATTTCCAATTATCTGTTTTTTTTATGTTCATGTAATTTTCAAAAAGAGAAAATTAAATTAGACCAGCTAGACAAATAAGTTCCTGAATATCCCTTGGAATGCAAGGAAGCCTATTTTAAGGAAATGGAGGAATTTAAAAACAGAGAAGAAGAGTTAGTGGAAGCAATTTCAGTTGGCCTACTTGAAATCCAAGGGAAAGATCTTCCAGCGTTTCTTAAAACGTATGTCCACCTCCGAAAAGCAGGCCAACGGAGTCAAACTCCCGAACATAACTCTACCTACCTTTATAGGAGAGCTCTTAAAGAGAATACTTTTAAGATATTTACCCTTATTCTGTTCACGAACGCGATGATATTTGCTCATTAGAGATTATCCCCTCTTTCCTCGCTAGCTCCTCGTTCGCTTTCCTCAACAGAATTTCTCTAATAATGAAGCAGCTGAACGGCTCCAAAATTTATACGAGCAGCCGCATATCATCATAAGTGCTTATATTCACTTATTTTTTTTAAATGAGTAGATTCAAGCCTACTGCTAAAGATCTTAAATCCTTAATGAGTCAAAATAATTCTCACCTCTGACCCTTAAAAGCAAAGGACTTCATGGTCGAGGAGGCCAATTTGATTATTACGAAGCTTTTGCTTCGTAGACTGATACCCAAGGTACGCGAGAACATGAGCTGTGCAGTAGTCGAGAACTCAGAAAATTTACAAAACGCCGTCTACCCACTACTGCCTTTTTCGTAGAAGGATCGAAAAGATCTTGTTCCTGTACTGGGGCTCTCACTCTTACTAAAGTTGTTTAAGCATAAAAACCCTGTGCGTAGGCACCACATCACCTGACAGCAGAAACGATGCGTCATCTGTTTTGGGACACAAGTGCCGAGACAATATGATTCCGGTTGCACAACACTACACCTTTTTGATAATAGACAGCCATGGGACAGTTGGAAAAGGGAAAGGATGAGTCTACGCCAAATTCTAATAATAGTGGGTTAACTGGTGATTCTACCTTTGCTCTTAGTATTCCTCCTTCTTCCAGTATGACGAGAAAGCACAATTCTAATGAGCCCATGGATGATGCCGCAGGTACATGTCGCTACCATTGCATGCAGACACCGAAAGTCGTTCTCCACATAGGCATGCTACTGACTCTGGGAGTTAACGGTCTTTTCTAGGTGCCTCCAAGGATATCAAACTCGGGCTAAATGTGTTACGTAAAGAGAAAGTAAGAAATAGAGGTTTCTGCGGTCGTCCGTAAGCTAGAAATATGACAGTGGCAGAGGTGCCAATTATCGCGAGAGGAATGCGTAATAGCTATTAAGGACGCAGCAACGGATATTTTTCCCTTAGATGGAAATTCCCCCAGTTTGATTAATATTATACGTAGACTAAAGCGCTGGAGGAGGGGTAAAAATTAGTTGACAGAGCTATAAATAGCAAGGATATTAACATAGTTTTCATTATTGCTAGTGATTTCCATTACTATTTTATAAAATCGTCATGGTTCCGTTATGGTATTCACAGAGTTGAATCACCCTTTGTTATTAGTATTATTACCTTGCCTTTGACTCGCGGTGGTGCCTCATGTTACGAACTATCCCATAATCAATTTTCTGTTGCGGTATTCCATTGTGAGACGCACGAATCAATGGATAAAGTCTTCGTCTTTGGAACTAGAAGGTTGTGGAAATCGGAGCTATCAACCCACGAGGAGAAAATTTGGCTGCGAAAAAGAATTTTGCTATAACATTAGTTGCGTGGAGGGCAAGTATCCGAACCGATTGCCTTTGAACTGGAATGGTCCTCTTTTTCCTGACATTTTTTGTTTTACCACGGGTAGGTTAAATTCTATTTTACAGCAGTTAGATAAGTATCCTGTAAAGTTATAGGAGTAGGACGGAGTTTTCGAGGATTATTTGGATAAAAGATTTATCGAAAAAATATTAAACCCTTTCAATAGATCAAACATTTCCACGATATCTTAATCGGCCCACTTCCCGGTGTGAAAACTGCACACCACCACCACTGATTTGCGAATATTTATAGAAGGCTAAACTGGGAATCCTAGCCTCAGTGATTCTTTAATGATAGCCAGTTTTTTTAACCAGGATTTGGTGCAAGACCTTCGGCGCTTTTATTTAGGAAAGTATGCCTGTTTGTCATATATCTATGAAGCTTATCTAATGATCTGGTTTGATGGAAACGATGGGATGTGACATGTTTCTTATTTCCTTTCAATGTAGATGGAAACCTTCGAGTATTTCAATTTAGGGTTTTGGTCTTTGGAGCAACTTCCAGTTAGTTTTTGCTGAAGGTAACCACCATACAGTATCATTTAGGACATATTGAGACGCATTGTGAAATTGCTCATTTATTAGCTCATTTATGTATGTGGATACCGGGCAGTATTTCTGCCCGCAATCAAATTTTATACACAGCCTAAAAGAATATTGAGATCAATTAACCTCCATTTGGTGGAGTCAGCGTCGAATTCTAACGAAGCACAAGAACAATTTGTTCAGAATGGAGACTGTTGTTAAAAACTACTCGAGAACAGAAGATTTTGGGGATGCATTGGGATACCAAAAAAGGCCAATTACATTATTCATCGGTTAAATCTTCTCATGTTCCATTAGTCAGGTCTTTCTCAGGTGGATTCACTCCAAGCTAAGTTTTAAATTATACATCCCGATTTATGAAGAGGAAATGCGTAAGATAAATATTGCTGCTTCTGGGCAGTACGTTCCAACTGTAGACGAACCTTCTGATGTAACTACCCGAGGAGTTCTTTGTGAGATTCCAAAAGTCGTGAGCTGAACCCATGTTTCCCATTGATTGCTGCAAAGATAAAATTAGCCAGAGGCCCCTACTTATTCAGAGCTCCCAATTTTTATTGAGCTGGGGAAGTGATTCCAATCGAAATGCCTTTGTTCGAACTTAGTCAAATATCAACCACATAAGAATTATCCCGAATGACAGCTTAGGAATTTTCGGCAGTTAAGCGCCTTAATAGTCTGTTTACCCTTTCGATCGCTGAAGGTCGGATACAGGCGGAATTGTATTGGACAAAAAATTGCCCAAAGATCAGAACTATTCCACAAATATGTATACCTAATGGGGAATACCAGCGGTAGGGTCCCCAACACCGTAACCCAGTTTCATCTTTTTCTCCACGACGAGATTATACGATATCAAGGAAGATTGGCAAAAGCATAAATGCTCCTTTGGGTAACAGACAATCCCATCTTCATACGTGCCAAACACAATTTCACTGACTTCATCTAAGTGAGCAAACATCCTAGATTGCGTAATATGTTGGGTTGGGTGCCACGTTAGAGCCGTGGGCCATTTGGGGAGTAAATCGCGATCATCAACAGGTTAAACCAATTGTTTGTAGGTGCGTGGCTTATCGAAAAGCGAGAGGTGCACCCTTTCCTCCTACCATGGCAACTCTTTTTCCTAAACTCCGCTTGGTTGTGGCTCCCTTTTTTACAATTACGGTTGTGCATTACTTTTGAGTTATCGCCGTTTGTAAAGCTAATGGGGTTGCAAAAGCTTATGTACCTCTCTTTATTTGTTGCTGTACAAAAAACATCCATCTGGAAGTGGCTGGAGACAACTCCGGAGATTCTCTAATACGTGCTTTCCGAAGGTTTGTAGGGAGGTGCGCTAGTCTCGCCTATATGTATATCAGTAGCAGCACTACATTTAGAGCCGCATCCGAAGTTCTGAAGCGCTTAGTTACTGATCCATGGTTGGTATAGTACATATATGGCGCTACAATTCTGCCAATGGAAATTCATTCAAGAGGAGGCGTCTTTGTTTGGGATAATCGGAAAAAGCCTGAGTGCTTTAGTTAAAACTGGCCCACTAAGTTCACATGGCTAGTCTATAATTAACTTAGAGGAGAGTGTTTTGCTAGAGTTAGAAGATATCCTCCATGACCGATCTCTCACCGTAGTCAGTAGGAAATTATGGGTAAGCTCAGTGTGGAATCCATCCAAACTGCGTTGTGTGAATCGCTTTATGATGTTGCCCGTCGAATTTAATGATCCTGACCCCTCATATGAAGTTAAGCGGGAAGGTTTACAAGAGCGATGGGAACGTATGTAAAAATTAAAGTTTGCCTTTGGGAAAATGGAGAAAAGAATAAGTGCTCTGCTTAAGCGAGGTAGTGCTACCTCCTTACGTAAACCAGCCAGTAATACCCAAAGTAAGAGAATCTGTTCTCCTCTAGGACAGATTCAGAGACTCATCTAAAAACTGGCGCTCATTTTTTGCCTTTATCGAATTCCTGAAGGACATATTTGCTCGGTTGACGTCAATACGATTAATGTATGAGCTTCTCATCCAATAGTAAACTTGTACTCATTGGAACTCCGAAGAATGAGAAGGGTAAATGAGATGATGCATCTTGTTCCAGACAACAGAGGGGTAAGCCATCCTTATAGCAAGGCAGTGGATTGCTAAGCAACTTCAAATAAATTATATTTAATGTTCTTGCTCCAGTAGGGTGTAATTGTGGACGTTAATTCATAATAAACCGATAAGGTCAATTCGATGAGAGGCCTTCCAAGTTGCGTCTGCATTCGAAATTGCTTATTCCACACATACGTATTATACATTTTCAACTGTTTACTTGTTTTGGCATTGGACCTGTTTACTTTCTTTGACAACCTGCATGTCTAGTTGTTTTAGTACTTCGCCTATCCAATTGTTTAGGTACTGCTTCGGTATATTTCATTTGTCACTCTTCCTGTTTAGTTGTTTGGCATTGCAACTGAGGCATTAAACCGTTTACTTGTTGTTTGGTACTGCATCTCTTAACTTGTTGTTTGGCACTGAGCCTGTTTACTTGTTTTGGCACTACGTGTGTTCCTTGTAGTTTAGTGAGTGTACCTATTTGTTTTTAGAGCCACTTGTTTTTTGGCTTTCGACGATTTTTTGAGGTATTTGTTTGTCCTTGGCCCTCAATATTAGACACTTGTTTGTCCATGGACATATTTTTTGTTTGCCTTTTGCCCTTTTCGTATACACATAAAATTTATAGGTAAATAAGTATATTCAAATATATTTTTTATTTGGTTGCCCGGCAATTCGTCCAAATGTTTTTATATATTAAATAATATTTACCAATTTCCGAGCACAACTGTGTTGTTCTTCTTTTGATTGGATAAGGGCAGTGAACGGCGTTTTGTTTCTCAAAGAAATCTCATTATTTACTAATAGTGTGCAGGCTGGAGGTACTCACATACGCCTCTTTTCTTTCAGAAATAAACCGCTGCTAGATGTTAGAACACACCCATGAGATATAATCCTATAAACTCACACTGTCTCGAAATTCTACTGTGTTTCAAGTTTAGTTCTCATTATGGTAATTAGAACTAACAAAATTAGAGAGATCCAATTACACTTGCAATATGTTTTTACAGCACTCGTGAAAATGTTTGAAAGAGCCAAGATTAGTTGTTTAATAATGAGAAAAAGGCAAATTTGTAAATTAATCATACAAGAAAAATAATCATGCATTTCATAAAGAAGTACACAGAAGAAGACATATGCGTTAACGAACCTATATGATCCTAAAGAGCTATCCAGATATGTACACAGAAAGATTCACTCATGCAATACAACATATCAAGACATTCAAAAGTCACACACATGCAGACATACATAGGTTTGACGCCTGTGAACCGATAACACAGCACTGTGTGTGGTAGACCTTATTATTTCGTCTCACTACAGCTGTGTTCCATTAAGAATAATGTTAAAAAGATTATTTTTTGATAATTCTCACTACAACTCCACTAACCAGCACAATTCTCGTTCTATACCAAACTGAGATATATACTAAATGATGGGGTCGGTATCGGCAATTAAGGTCTTAATATATTCGAGAATATAGAAAATCCCAATTTGGGAATGAGCTAAAGGTATTTTGCCAGTTAACGTGCATAGTGTGTATGGGTGGGCGGGGGTGGGGCATACATATTCACTCTTTTTCACTCTATCATCTTCTCATCTAAATTTGTTTTGAGATATTACTTAGTAGCCTGACACTTTTCTCCTATATGAGATTGTATTCAATATCTTTTTAATGTCTCATTCTTTTCCCTAAAAACTTTTTTGGAGATACGTTAAGAAAATGGCCATGGTAAAGGAATATCCCAAGAGCAGACAACATTTTTTTTGTAGTGGAATTAAATAAATTAAAATCTTCTCTGCAAATTTCGAAAGATTTTATGCGCGAAAAAAATTGTACAGAGTAAATTTGGGCCAATAAAAAAAAGGTTTCACCAGAATTAAGAGTTCTTACCCATTGAGAATTTGCTCAAATCAAAAGCAAGTGGCTAAAGCGCCTCATTAATCGAGAAGCCATTATTAAAGCTGCTGAGGCTCCTTCCGAGTGAAGCAAAACAAATCTATTGCCTCAACAATCTTTTTCTCGTTAGGAACAAGTCTATAATGGCGTTCCTAACAAAATAAAACACTATTATAAAAGTGGTTTTTGTGATTTGGATATAAACTGATTTTCGTGGGGATGTTTGTTTAAGTGGGCGAATTGTTAATAAGCATTAGGTTAGCCTTTGATTAGGAGACAAAAATGAGCAACAGGACTAAAGCTTTGTGTTGAGAATTTCGGAGATAAGCCAATAAGAACTGCCTAGAATGATATTGGTTGTAAAATATATTCTATGGTTTTCTGCATAACCTTCATTTCTTGTTCAACACACAACCAATGACGATAAGGAAGTCACTTGGCTTCATGTACGACAATTTTTATGCATAATATTTGTCGAATTATTGGTTAAGTTCAAAGAATTTGTAGGAAAACTAATAATGAACTAGCTTCCTAACAGTTGGAACCCAAATTTATTAGGAAAATAGCTTTTTCATCATTTCAATATGAAATGATGTTACATATAATTACTCTCGATTTTCTTTTTTACAATTACTTGATATTTTTTTTTATATTTGAATTAGTTATTCCATCATTCGTTTACTTATATTTAGTTTTAAATCCCTGCCTTACTACTAATTACAAATCTGCACATGGTCTCTTGACATTAAAAGAGTCCAACCAATTAGAAAATTTATTTTCCTCTGATATGGCATTTAGATTCCATATATATATTTACATTATAGTTTCTGTAAATGCTTGCCTTAAATCTATGATTAACCTTCAACAAAAATTCATTTCTTTTGAGAGAGCTTCGGCTCAGTTTAAAATTGTACATATGATCCCTAAAGAAAATTCAGTGATAGAGATTATATCTTCTTTGCAACCACATTCGAAAATTGGAGTAAGTCCAACGCTATGTATTAAGTGAACTCCGGTGATTCAACTACGTAGGCATTTTAGAAAAACGCTGAGGATAAAGGTTTTGATAGATTAACTGCGCATTAACTCCATCATCCTGAAGAGGATGAGCAGAACAACAGGATTAGAGATAAAATTAGTACCACTCGTTCATATTTAACGTCCAATCTGGTCAATTTGTTTCTTAGAATTATAAAAAAAACTATTAATAATCACATGCGTTGCTAAAGACTTTATTGATTCATGATGTAAATTTATTAAACATCTCTTGGTCCTTTGAATTTGCTATACCGTTTTGGGAGTACTTGGATAAAATCGGATACAATTAATAGGAAAAATGGATATAAACGGTCGATGTTAATAGTGAACCCGATGACAAATACATTCATCTCATACATGTTTTTCCTTGATGGCTACAATGTAAAGATAAACAAAATACACAAAGAGCGGCAGGTGATTACGTTCTCGGAAGCTTAATGTTACGATCACTGGAAAAACCATCCGATTTACCATTTTTGCATCCATACCAAACCTCATGTTAGTAGCAACATATTAAATAAAGATTATTGAAGCGGAAGGTGTAAGAGAGTGTAATGCACCACGGAATTATAATTAATGACATCGAAGAAAGGGAGGGTTTTAATTCAAGCAAAGCGCAAGTACTCATCTTACGCTGATGGTTATCTTCTTTGGCATAATTAGCTCCATTAACCAATAAGCTAATTACCACATTACTCGTCTTTCTACCACACAAACGCAGCCCAATATAACCACACTCCGCAGGGTTTTGAACCACTGTCGAGGGACTACTAGTGAAGCTTACCAGGGCAGTTACATATATTCACATACCCTTGCTGATAAGAGCCAGTGACCTTTTCCCATGTGGTCAGAAAGGAATGCATCTTCGATGGTTGTGGTCAAAGTTACACAATAAGAAGATATATTAGCTTTCTCCTACCATAATTGGCCCGTGGTGACTGACACTGGCAAGTGTTTACCATTCTTATTTTAATGTTTATTTCATAATCCGATTGAGGGATATCTTCCACGATGAAAGAGGATTGTGAAAATAGTGAAGATGTTTGACTAAGATAAAAAGTGTGTAAAAAACATAATCGAGTTACTTGAAAGAAGGAAAAGCGTAGTTAATATAAAGTGAATGCAAAAGTTTTTGAGGTTAGATTTGGCATTTTTAGACTGACTTCTCCGTTGTTCCCGATGCGAAATATGGTTCGTCGTCGTGATCAATATTTTTTTCAGGTATGCTCAAGGGAGCTGTGAGGTGAAAGTGACTTAGTCACCTGTTTGGTTTTAAACGTTGTTTTACGGTTTCTTCTTTCTGGCTCTTTTTGTCCAAATTTAGTCATTTTCTATTTTTTACTCCCATAACTCTTCATAAAGAATTGGGTGCGAACAGCTACAAGTATTGAATAGCCATGGAATTATCAATAGAGGCCATAACCACCAACACATTGTAGCATGTGACTACTCGAGGTTAAAACATTCCTGGTTAATGAGATAGACAGACATTTCTTTAATCAGGATATTAATTTTTCCCATTAAGGCTGGTGGTTGTCGAACAAAATTCCGTCCTTTTCTAGTTTTTTCTCCCCAAATCTCTTCTTAAAGAATTAGGTTCGAATAGTTTCAGGTAGTAAATAGCCAAGAGGTCGTAGAGAGTGGCCATAACGCTTAAAAACCTGCATTTTTTTATTTTTGACAAGATTAACATTCAGATTAAGGTAGAACATTAAGTCACCTAGACTTCATCCAATATCAAGTACCTTAATTAGTTCTTAATTATCCTCTTTAAAGTTGCCATTGATTGAATAAAAAATAGCCACGTCCTGACCCATAAAATATCAATTTGAACTGATGTGTCAAAAATGGGCCATATGGATGCATGGAACCATTCAATCAGAAAAAAGAGCAGAATTTTCTCCAATCTTTTTGAATAATACATGTTAATAAGAGAATGACAACGATACTAGCAAACATCCAGACTTATGCTCCATACCGAGCAATCAAATATAACCCTCACGAGAAAAATAGCAGTCTTTATTAACACTATAATCGGCAAAAATAGGATTTTTACTTTTCAATGGGACTCTTTTATATACTTATTTTCTAAAATGTTCCTGAAAAACATCGGTGTCCAACTTTCTTCGCGACGCATCTTAATGTTTTGAATGATTTGTAACTGTGTAGATTTGGTATTAGTAATCTCATAATTGTTAAAATGTTCTACTGGTTTCGCTTCTACGCTAATCCACCTACTAATCTCTCATCATCGAAGTCGAAGGTATATTTAAATTATGCGTACACATTTTGATCCAGGGTTGACAAGTGCTAAAGTATTAACCTTAAGGAATCCATTTCCTATACATCACTCATGTAATACTTAGGCGATATAGTATTCTTGCCTCCAATTTGATATAATTCGTCTACCCTAGCCTTAAGGGGGCGCTATACTAATATAAGTTATTTATTATGATAGATTTATTACCATGCAGAAGATGCGCTAGCATGAAACTACCATTAGGTTCTTAGATAGTTACACTATTTGTCTGTCTTTTACAAATAATACATTGGAAGTAGAATTCAACGCCTAGCAGAATGAAAAGGCAATTGACAGTGTCACTAATAGAATGGCTTGATAGTTTTAGATTTATATTTATGAACCTGTCAGTTTTCTTTAATCCAAGCATCTGCATCAGGTTAGAACAGAGTAATGTTCATTGTTTGAGAATAAAGCTCTAAATAGTATTTTTTAAAGTATGCCTTTTCGTATGGTTTAGAAATGCTCACCTGAGTAATTTATACCTTTTTCATTCAGAATATAAAAATATTGTTCATAATCTTGTACGGTATTCACCTCTATGTTCCTCCTATCTAAAAATCATGTTAGACATTTTTTATTCTATGAGATTCCTAAAGGTGTAAATGCAAATACAAGGGCAAAATCCATTATTGGCATTTATGAAGATGATGCAGAAAAATAAAGAAGTTGAAAGAGATAGTTTTCTCTTTATGATCTGAGGATTTCAGTCTAGAGAACGGATCAAGTAAAAGTCGTTTAAAAGAACTTGATTTGAAATAGTTGGAACCTGTTGTGACGGCAAATCGTGGTACGAATTTCTGTGGTTTATTGCCTTCACGACTTCTTTAGGCACCGTATTTAGGGCAGGCTTGTTACTTATAATAAGTTGATCCTTTGTCATAAAGTTAAATCGCGCCATTATTGGATCAGTCGAGGAAGAAGAATTTCTCAACAACCAAAAGGAGGACTTCATCCAAAATGATCATTTTGAGTGATTGGTGGAGTATTGAAGGAATAATCCATTGAGAACTGTTAGATAACAATCAATCAATCAATCAATGATAATCTCTCGTAAGCCCAACTTTTTCGTTAGAGAGCCGCTTCGGGCCAATAGTGACCCTCCTTTGGTCAAGAGAAGCCGTGTCATCCTATATCACAATAATCTCGTCCATCCTTAAAGAGCCCGACTGACCAAATATTGCTCTTCCTTTATTATAGAAGCAGAAGCATGAAGTCTGCACCCTTGGTTATCCAAGATTTCTAAGGAGAACTGCCGAAATTTCATCGATTTATTATTGGAATTATCGCTAACTGATCTCATGACATCTTTTCAATCAAAATATTCATCGTTCTCATTGAATGACCTGCATATGTATTTGGTTGCTTACATGGGAAGTTAGTTTCCTTAATAAGAATCACTATGAAAAATCACTGCCGCTCATGTCTAAGCTAATAGCTTAAGGCCCACCAAATCCTGCTCGTATGGGAGGGGCAATTCTTCCAGGAAGAGTTTATTGGAGAGGTTCGCGTAGACATATCATATGTAAATATGATTGGAAATTCATTTGTTTCAGTATGCATGATACTTTGTAACAATTTGTATGGCTCGAGACAAAGGGGACCAGATCTAGTAACTTCATCTAATAGTCGAAATTCTGCGCCCTTTACTTGAGCAAAAAGGTACGGAAATTTACGGGTATTTGAATTTTCAAGAATTTTGATGTTATTTCTAAAGAACTGAAAGTTTGTCCACTAGACGAGATTTCCGTAAAAAAGAGAATATAGGCATATTTACATCGTAGACGCATCCCTTTAGTAACCAATCTTCAGCATATTAATTAATAGATTGTAATAATTCTTGGACTCCTTTTATGACACCTATATATGCCTTGTTTAACTCTCCTCTATCAACAATTTCTTTAAGCATGTCATTCTGGATGTCCATTTCCTTTACATTTTGATCATCAAGAAACAGATATTAGGGGAAATGCGGTTTAAGGATAGGTAACTGAATTTTAAGGAAACTCAAGTGAAGAGCAGCTTTCTTAGTTAAAAAAGAGATATTTTTAACAAAGGTGGATGCCTCCATTCTATAACAACCTCAAACCTTAATAGGAGATATTTTCTTAGGTCCTGACACCGAATGTATCAAAAGTCAAGTCAGCCCACCAATGACTTTTCCTACTTAGCACCATCACGTCCACTACACAAAAGAAATAAGTGGAGGAAGATTAGGAAACCTAAAGGGTCTTAGACAATTTTAAAGTATAAGAGCAGTTGTTCGGTTTGATAGGAATAGGATAAATTATTTAGAAAATATGGAAGATTACTATAGCTTGACCAACCTTACGAAAATAGAGGAATAACAGCGCAATAATTATCCTCAACAATAGTTATAAATTATATTCTTAGTTAAAAGTCTTCGTAATTATTTGTAATAGTATGTTGGAAATACATTTCCTTTCACAAGGATAGAGCAATAATAATAAGGAATTGGGTTCGAATAGTACTGGTACTAAAAACTGAGTATGTAAATAAGTAAATTTTATTGTTAAAATTATAATATAATGATGTAGTACACATTTTTTTTTGTTAGTAATAGCTACGGTACGTCGATCCAAAGCTCCCATAACATACATTGAGATTCTCATATTTATATTTGAGGAAATGGAAGCTAGATTAGACATACAAGCTTACCAAAAATTACACAGTTTTATATATAGTATAAGTGGACCTAGAGTGAAGACAAATCTTTTCTTTCCGTAGTTTAAAGAAGAATATTCGCATTTTGTTCTAAATATTGGACAAATAAGGTAAATATTATTACTTTTGGTGTTTGTCCTATATTCGAAAGCCTTGAATATGGAACTTCCTGCCTGACCTTTATAGATCAGTGGCAATGTGAATTGTTGGTATATAAAAGTAAGTTTTAGAATTCTGCAATCAGAGTAGACGTTGGAATTAAAATCCAACTTTTTGAGAGAAAATATAAATCGCATGAATTTATTTGACAAAATTTAAGAAAAGTGGGCCACGTAATTGCCCATATTGATAGGTGAGGTGAGGGTAACACAGAGTTTATGTAGTATATGCTGATCTTTGCCTCTGTAATGGGGATAAGTCTGATTCTATAGAGAATACCAATGATTTTAGACAGCTTTGTGCATGTTTGGTCAATATGGTACATCCAATTCAAGTTTTCATCAACAATAATACCAAGAAATTTAGTATGACTAACTTGGTTTACTACTTCACCATTTAAGGTTACTGAAGGAATAGAGTTTTTTTACAGAACGATTTTAAAAAAGGATATATTTGTTTTTTTTAGATATTGAGTAATAGTTTATTAAAATTTATCCATAACCTAACTTTATTTCGCCTAATTTTGTTTGTATAGAAGGAATTTAAGTTTTAATCGTTGAGTAAGAGGGTTGTATCATCAGCATATACCACAAAACTATACTCATTACTAGCATTTACAAGGTAATTAATGTATAAAGAAAAAGTATTGGGATGAGTGGATACAACTTGGTCTCCCAACGTCGCGTGACCGGGTTTGATCCCGAAGCCTGGCAGAAGCAGACACAAACGTACCGCACGTAGAGATCTGTTACCGATTAGTTGACGCGCTGCGCTCAACCCTGTATTCGGGGGGAGGCGTGGTAGATCTTACATTTCTCACCGCCCATACCCAATTACAACACTGCTTCCTTTCCTCTCCCGTCTTTGCAGTACAACACACACACGCACTCTCTGTTCTAAAGAATCCTGCCGATGGGTATCTATATCCACATACCCCTGACGCGAAACAGCTCCATCTGCTCCGAGGCGACGAAAGGTTCCACCTGAACGCTGTTTGGTATCAAAAACATAATACTTCCTGGCACCTCTCCCTCCAAAGAGGACCTGCTCTTGGTGCCTTCGGGCCGACCAGCGATTGTGATACTAACTTTTATGTAGATTTCATTATCCGGTCGGAGGAGATCCTCCTAGATAATGGAAGGATTGGCGTCGATTAACTAACTAACCCTGTGGTACACCTTTAAGAATTTCCCTAAACGGAGAGTTAATATTATGACAAGACACATTTTGTTTTCTGTTGCTCAGGTAGCTGCGAGACAATGGAAATCCCCAATTCCATAGTATTCTAATTTATGAAGTAAAGTTTTATCGTCTAAAGTATCAAAAGCGTTTAATAAATCTATGAAAACTCCCACTACGTTCATTTTTTCTTCTAATCATGAATAAATACCATTAAAAAAATGTATTGCTGTTTCAGTGGAGTGTTGTGCCTTAAAGTCATATTGTTTTTAATTTATTAGGTTGTTCATTTCGAGATAATTAAGTAATCTAAAGTAAATCATTTTTTCCAATATTTTACTAAATTTCGGAAGTATGGAAATGGGAGGATAATTGTTTGGATCATCTCTGTCTCCTGATTTCCGTAGGGAAATTACTTTAGCTTTTTTAATTTGGTCTGGAAAAATACCGGATTTTAGTGATAGGTTGATTATGTGAATCAGACTGGTAGATAGAGCTGAAAAAGAGCATTTTAATATTTTCGAAAAATATCGTCATAAACATGTATGTCTGTTTTCCAATTATTAAGACTAGTTTCAAATTTGGTTGTATTAGCTGGCGCTAAGTACACGGTGAAGTTAGGTGGGTCTTTTAAAGATTTTATGTAATTGCAATCATACTCATTGACTTAAGATTATTTCGAAGAAAGTGCTCATTAAACTTTTGTGACACATCCGTGCCTGGTAGGTTTAATTAAATAGTATGCTTATGTACATTATAGGTTCTGCCCAAAAGAGAGTTTATGGTTTTCCACTGTTTTTTAGAGATTCCTTAATTCTCATTCAGTCGGGTTTGGTAATACAAGTCCTTCCCTTCTCGTAAGTGCGTTCATACGTTACTGGACATGTTTATGAAAATCTTTTTAATCTATGTTTTACTCTTATGCTGTTTTATTAGGCAGATGTAATATATGAGCTGCATTTATTTTTCTTATTTTAGCTAATCTTTTTAATCGGAGTGTGTCTGAAAAAGTATGTTAAACTTTTCGTAAAAGAAACTGTAACCTTCGTCACAACCATATAAATTCAGGAAATTATTCCAATTTGCAACAAAAAGATTAGAATAATATTTTTTTCATTGAAAATTTTGCAACAGCTCTTTTATAAGTAATATGAGGTTCATGTTTAGCTTGTTCAAGCTTAAACTAAGATAATGTGGGATAATGGTCCGGGGTATCAGTTTTAATTATATAGCTACCAATATTTTCATCCAAATGAGTTGCCCATATGTGATCTATGAGGGTGGCTGAGGTGCTGATGACTCTGGTTAGCTTTGTTAAAAATGGTTTGAGTGAAAAGGAAAACATTAAACTAATATATTCAATAAGAATTAGTCTGAGTTAGTCTAGATTAAAGTATCCTATAATAAAAATACCTTGATAATCCTTTTAATACACTAAAGAAAGAATTTAAGACAATGTTTTATTAAAATTATGAACATTTCTATTTGGAGCCCAGTAAATACATCCACACCAATTGTTTTAATAAAAGAGTATGAAATGGTAATGTTATTCACAACCGACGAGTCGTATTCATTTGACACATATAAGGCAACACCACCATCATGAATATTTTTACAGTTATTAACCATATAATATCTGGGCATATTATATAAAAACACAAGGTTCGGATGTAGTCTAATTTCATTGAAACCAAATCTTTAATGTTTAAAGTTGTGCTTTACATAACTATATCTTTAAATTATTGGATGTTCTTTGGAATGCATCGTTTGTTCATATTACTTATTGTTAAAGTTTTGTTACTACTTAAATTAATTTTTTTGGTGCAAACACATATTCAGTTTTAGGACTACAAATGAGCCTATTACGCACAAAGAACTTGTTCACATCTAATCACTGTTATGTTTAGAGACATCTATATATAAGGGATTAAATTACTTATTTATATAATGACCTTCGTTGCAAAACGATGCAAGAACGGACGTTAGAGATTCGTCACTTAATGAGGAAAAGGGTAATTCGCCACATAATAATCCTCTAGATACCATTTGAGTTATCATAAAAAAACAAAATGTGTAACTGATGCGAAGTTCATCTATTTGTTACGGTTTCGTAGATTTTTTGCTGTCGCTGCACAACACCGCTACCAACTTGAATGTCACCAAGGGATGAGTTCGCAGCATTAGAAACGGCAGGAGACATGACCACAACAGTCGCTCTGCCACCAGCAGGAGATATGACTACAGTACAAGCGGAAGACACTGCCGCAGCACTAGCAGTAGCCTAGACAACGGCACCCGCAGAAGCAGATGGAGAAAAGTCTCTGCCCCCTTCAGCTCCAGCACTACTGTCAGTCAGCTGGTCACTATCAGCACTCCCGGTCATTGTGAACTCAAAACTAGCCCTCCTCGTCGGTGCGTTACTGGCAGTCTCAGGTCGTTAAGTCATTCGTTCCTTGATTATTAGTTTTGTGTATTTGAACAAAGGAATCTTCTCTTGTTTTCTGGCCTGATTCAGTAAGGGAAGTTGTGCATTCCTGATATCCTGTGAAGCCTGCACAGCTCTTCGTTACTGTAGATTTCTGTGCTCTTAAATCATCTTCCATTCCTGAGTACTGTCTCTCGATAACCAAACTTTTTGTATCTTGCGATAACAATTCTAGGTCAAGGAGGCTTAGCTTGACCTGTCTGGTCTGCTCTTTCTAGTTTCATGGGTGGTATTTGTAGCCTATCCTCGAGTAGCTTCCTTACAATTTGAACTGTCTCTTTCAATGATTCACCACCCGGTTGTTCTTAAATCCCTGTGAAAAGAAGGATGTTCCCTGGGTTATAATCTTCCTGGTAATTTATTCTTTCTAACTCCTCAAACTGAGACTTCATATTTTCTATAGTTGTCTTGAAATCATTATTATTTTTTTAACACCCGCAATTCATACTGTAGCTCCTTCACTTTCGCTTGCGAAACTCAAGTCTCTTCACTAAGTCTACTATGGTTTGCTCTGATAGTGAATATTTTACCTCAGTTGTTCCAAATTAACGTCCAAGGCAGTCTTGAAGGTTTTTTCCTGTACCTCAAGGAGCACTTTAACAGCTTCAAGGTCCATGGCGACTGTATTTTAGGTGTAGAAACACTCAATCGTCACAGTATCTGGTGCACTGCTGGCTTCTAGAAACACTTGATCTTTACAGTATATATGCACGGCTTAGCCACGTCCGCTCGCTAGCCACATGCCAAAGGTAAGTCAGATAGAAGGATATTTTTTTCCTGTTTTGAAGCAAAAAACAATATGCAAACTATTTCTATCTGGAAATAGCAAACAGATAAACCGCAATATTCGCAAAATATTTAATTTCAATGAGGTTTGTTTATTATTCGAGATGTCAATTCCAATGGTTTTCCTCTTTACAAATTCAATTTCTATTTTAGTTTGAAGTAGGAAAATATTTAAGATTTTGTCTGCTATAGAAATGAATAGATGGTTAATGAGGACCATTTCAGGAATTAAAATAAATTCTTCCCAGAAAACTGAGCTAGCATTCCTTTCATAACCAAACAAATGCCACCCATAGTCTCTGTTCTTGGGGACTACGTCTTAAAGAAAGATGAGAATTTTGGTTGAAATCAAGCCTTAATTTTGCCTTAAAATTTGCTAAAAATATACACTGTTCAAATCATATAAACTTCTGGTCAGAAATGGTCATAAAAATTTTGACCTAACATAGTTGTAGCAATATTCAGAGTACAACCTTTGCCTTACCACAGTTTATGTGGCACTCAAACGCTATTTTTTGTAGCTTAAAAATGTAAAGGAAATATTGCAGTTATAGTTGTCAAAGTGATTACGAGAGTTATATTTAAACAGTTATCAGCAAATTTGGAAAATTTTGAACTACTCTTAGACGCATAATTATATCTTTTATAAACGACATTCTTTTCTCGAAAACATAATAGTATAAGATGCTTGACAAGAAAGCAAAAAAATAAATCAATACAATAAATGCATTTTGGAAAGCAATACGTTATGATTCAATAATGATTGTCTCAGTTAAGCAGAAGCAGCTCTCTGATTGCTGCAAAATCGGAGCTCTCCGATTTGTCAAGTTTCATTCAAATTCAAATTCACACTGGATGAAGAGAGCTCACTGGGGCCATATCTTGCAAACCTGTTGCCAACAGCAGAGTGCAGTCGTAGTCGTGGTCCCACATTATCGCGTCAGACACACGTAGCGAACGTGTACCCCAAAGCTGGCCGCGCCTTGCTAGGAAGTTATATTCTCCCGTCATGTATTTAGCGCTTCTCAGTACTCCTTAAAATTTATTTCAAAACTTCCAGAGGGTGCTATCACCCAAGGTTAAGAAACACTGATTCTATAGTACTATGAAGATATGCGAATGATAATATATTTTACAGGAAACAGTAGAATGTAGTAACCTTCAACTTTCGTCCTTCCAAACTTTCTTATATGACTACTTAATTCACAACTAAAAATAGTACTGTAATTAAAAAGTACGTAGGAAAATCGATGCGACATGTTGTGAAGTAAAAGTGTGTTGTTGTTTATAGGGTACAACAACAAACCTAATTTATATTTACTAAAGGCGGAAAAATCCCGGAAAATTTTAAGATGAATAAAGTAAGAATAGTGATAACATTGCTGATGAAATTAATCACAAACAAATCAGAGGGATTTGTTCATAAAGGAAGCCATCTCTCTTCGCTAATTATTTATTTTTATCTCCATTTGGACTGTCGAACCAAGGACTAGAATAGCGTAGGCGTACGATGACAATCCATCAATGTATCGTAAAATTGATTACTCGAGATTTCCTTTCTTTGGTGCACTTAGTGTTTGAGTTTGTAAGAAAAGTACCGAAGGAAGGAACTCCCATGCATTTTTCCTACCTAATTTTCTCCTCTCTTACCCCATTATGGGCACGAAAAGAGGGGAAGTCCAGTAAACTTTAAATTATATGGTAGGGGCTTGATCAATCTGTCTTCAAAACGAATTCTTTTTGATATTCAGGTATCGAATTAACCGTGTTCAGGGCCGCATTTACGCTGGTCATTTTTAGTTTTCTTTTATTGTTCATGAAAGGAGGGGGTTATTTGCTCGGTTTTGTTGCTCTGTTTTTCCTTTCATCTAATTCCCTAAATGCTCATTTTCCTCTATCTCTTTCTATCTTTCTGTCTCTCGGTCCAGCAAAAATAGCCATTATCAAGCCTTTGTCCGTTATTTGCCTGAGGAGCAAAAGAGAAGCTTTTAGGAATGTGGTTAAAAATGTCCTCATTTGGGGAATTTGCATTGAAGTTGAATTCTAAGAAAGAATTAGAGGGAGTAGTTAGAGATTTTCTAAGCAGCAGTAGAGAATGGTATTAAGGTAGAATAAATGCTCTGCCAGTATATTTCACAGTTTTTACTTTTTTCTATTTAAATTCATCTTTTTAATTTGGCTCATTATAGGTGCTTAAGTTTGTATTTATAATGACATTGATCTTCCTGAAGTAAGATGATACCCTTTCCTCCTTTATTTTCTACATATCTACCTGTCTCATCTCCATGTCGTCACTGTCCTTCTTCTTTCCTTTTTGGGAAATATCTCTTGTAAAGTATAAATTCTTAATTTGAATCTCTGAGTATTCTATTTTGCGAACATTTATTCAGCCTTGCAGAAGAGTTTACGAGACTCAAGCGTATATATTTCGTCCTTGCAGATACTACTAACCACGTATTATAGAAAGCAAACCACATCCCACAACAAGCCAACCAGTCTCTAAGTTAAGAAACAAATACTACATCCAAAAACCAGTATAAGCCGTCCAAGTTCAAAGCTATAAACGACTTTCGGTCGGGAACTTTCCCTCCTACATCATAGAAGGGTCGCCCTGGCAAAGCTCCAGTACGGTCAACGGCCAGAAGTAAAAGAGACAAATGGTGCCGCGGTCTGATTCCTCAGTCTCCAGAAAACAGAAACAAATTCACAGCATATCAACACTCGCATAATTTTAGAAACAATATGTTTATATTTGTTTTTTTGTTATCACTTAGAAGTAAGAAGCTTAAACCAACGAGGGCATCCCCCCAAGGAAGAGGGAAGAAGGAAAGATGGTTGTATGCTATATAGCCAAAGATCCTCTTACAAGCACTGGGGCAGGAGGGCGCGCAATTGTTCAGAAGGTAGTTACAACTTGGTCCCCTCATGCTACCACTAACACCCCCCATGCGGGGCATTCATGAGATCCAGGGAAACCTGGAGGTACTTTCCCATGAGGGAAGGGCAGTAAGGCTCCCGTCTTTAGTGATGCCCCCTTTCACCGAAGTCTTGTCCCTTAGTTGTTCGTAACTCAGGGGAGCCGAGTATCTTGAGGTGCACCCACCCGCTCCAATGCTCCGCTTATTTTGCATCCAGTTGACCCTCCGCTCCAATGGTAACATATTTAATTGGTAACCGAAGAGTAAGGTGAGAGTTGCGTGCTCCCTATTAATACCTCATCAAGTAGTCTTCCCCTTTAAGTGGGGAGCCCAATGTTGTTACCTTTAAATTCCATTGACCATAACTTCATCCCTTTACGACACCTTTCAAATATATTCAGGGGAAGATTCCCTCGTTGGTTTTTCATTTTTATACTCTCTATTTAAATCCCTGAATTAAGCCTCGAACAGATATACTTTTCCCCTACCCTAAACCCCCAAACGGGGGTGCGTTCGTAGTAATGAGTCCCTGAGCATCAGGATACGGACTTTTTGGAAGATTGAATATAAACTCTCCCAAGCCTTGTGATTAGGGTTGAAGGAGTTTAGCGTTTCTTTCTATTCCTGCCGGCCGTGTTCCTCTTGACCCTATTTAGCAGAGCCCCATTGGATTACCTACTCTTTTGCTTCTAGCGATAGTTCCAATCATCTTTGAATCTCCTGAATTCGTTTTCAAGTTCGTACAACTGGGTTATTGTGCCCTACGCAGCCCAGGGTTCAGAGGGGTTTGTTAGTGCAGTCTTTATCTTCATTGAGCCACCCCCTCCCCTTCCCACCTTGAGACATTCCTTCGCTGTATTATATTATGTCTTCCCTCAACATTTTTTTTTAATTCATCAATTCTCCTTTTCTATTCTTTTATATTTAGTCCATTTAACCTTTGGTTTCCTTTCAATATTTGTTATTTTGTTTTTTATTGTCGGTAATTTTCGTTTCTTTCAATTATTGTCGCCTTCTCGTTTGTCCGTTTCATTTATCCTTAGGGTAAATATTTGTTTCGAATTTCGAATTTTCTTGTTTTAATGTTCATTTATTTTCGAAAAGCAAAAATTAAATTAGACCAGCTAGACAAATAAGCTCTTGAATTTCCCTTGGAATGGGAGGAAACCTATTTTAAGGACATGGAGGAATTTAACACCATGGGAGAAGAGCTAGTGGAAGCAATTCCAGCTGGCCTACTTTAAATCCAAAAGAAAAATCTTCCAGCGTTTTTTTAAAACGTATGTCCACCTCCGTAAAGCAGGTCATTGGAGTCAAACTCACTAACATAACTCTACCTCCCTTTAGAGGAGAGCTCTTAAAGAGAATACCTTTAAGGATATTTACCCATATTTTGTTGACGACCGCGATGATATATTCATCAGAGATTATCCCCTATTTCCTCGCTAGCTGCTTGTGAGACTAGAGCTCCCTTCGCTAGCTTTCCTAAACAGAATTTCTCTTATAATGCAGCAGATGAACGGCTCAATAATTCATACGAGTGGCCGCATATCATCATAAGTGTTTTATTCACTTATTTTTTTTGAATCGGTAGCTTTGAGTCTACTGTTAAAGATCTTAAATCATTAATGAGTTGAATAATTCTCACCTCTGACCTTTAAAAGCAAAGGACGTTCATGGCTTAGGATGCTGGCTTGATTATTACGAAGATTTTGCTTCGTAGACTGCTACCCAAGGTTCTCGATAACATGAACCGCGCAGTGTTCAACAACTTCAGGAAGTTACAAAATTCCGTGTTGTCATTAAGGTAGAATTTAAATTCTTGGAGGATATCCAGCCTGAGAATGATCCCAAGGGACAAAAACTCCAGTCAGCGGAGATTCCTCTTGTAAATTCAAAGCCTGAGGGGAAAACGCTGTATACACACTAATGAATTCTTCACAGGAGGATCGAAAATGTCTTGTGCCTTTTGATGGTTCTCTCACTCTTCCTAGAGTTGTTTACGCATAAAAACCCTGTGCGAAGGCACCATATCACCTCACAGCAGAAACGAGGCGTCATCTATTTTGGGACACACGTGCCGAGATAATATGATTCAGGTCGCACAAAACGATTTGATAATAGACTGCCAGGGTGCAGTGGGAAAAGGGAAAGGGTGAATCTACGCCAAATTCTAGTAATATTTGGTTAAGTGGTGCTTCTGCTGTTTCTCTTAGTAGGCGTCCTTATTTCAGTACGATGGGAAACCACAATTCTAATGAGCCCACGGAAGAGGACGCAGGTTAATTTCGCTACAATTGCGTGCAGACACAGTAAGTAGTTCTCCCTATAGCCATGCTACATTCCCATATCAAGCCAATTTGGTAGTAGTTAGATGGCTGTATTTGACATTGGGAGTAAATTGTCTTTTATAGCAGCATTCAAGGATATATAACTCTGTATAAAGGTATTACGTGTAGAGTAAGTACGAATGAGAGGTTTCTGCCTTCTTCAGGAAGCAAGGAATATGACGATGGTAGAGTTGCCAATTATTGCCAGAAAAATGGTAATGGCAACTGAAGTCGCAGCAACGGATAACTTTCCTTTAGATATAAATACCCACGGCTTGCTTGATACCGTACTTAAACTAAAGCGTAGGTAGGGAGATTAAAATTAGGTGACGGTGCTATAAACAGCAATAATATTAACGTATTAATTATTAGAAGTAATTACCATTACCATTTTATAAAATAATCGGGATTCCGTTATGGTATTTTTAGAGTTAAGGCACCCTTTGGTAGTATTATTCCCTTGCCTTTGACTCGCGGTGAGACTTCATGGTCCAACCTATCTACAAATCAATTTTCTGTCACGGTGTTCCATTTTGGGACCCACGAGTCAATGGATACAAAGTCTCCCGTCTTTGGGACTTGGAGGTTGTGGAAATTTGGAGCTAGCAAACCACAAAGAGAATATTTAGGGACCCAAGAAGAATTTTGCCATAAAATTAGATGGGCGGAGGGAAAGTATCCGACCCGATCGCCTTGGAACCGGAATGCTCTTCTTTGTCCTGATAATTGTCGTTTCACGGCGGGTAGGTTAAATTCTACTTTACAGCAGTAAGGTAAGTCTCCTGTCCAGTTAAGGGGCTTAGGGCGGTGTTTTAGGAGATTATTTAGATAATAGATCGATTAAAAAAATATTAAACCATTTTGATAAATCAAAAATTTCCATGCTCCCTTATTTTCCTGACTTCATGGTGTGGAAACCATACCCCACCACCAGTGGTTTTCGAATAGTTTTTGACGGCTCAGCTAGTAATCCTAGCCTCACTTATTCTATAATGACGGGCCTATTCCTTAACCACGATCTGGTGCAGGTCTTTCGGTGCCTCTTCTTCAGCTATCTCTAAAGCATATCTAATAATCGCGTTGGATGGAAAGGATCGGGATGCGCTACATTTCTTATGACCTCTCAATCCTAAAGTTCCAGATGGAAAAACGAGTATTTTGCTTCAGGATTTTGGTCTTTGGAGCATTTTGAGCACAATCTAAGCAAAGTGCTACTATACATCTCCATTTAGGACAGGTTTGGACACAACGGAAAATTACTTATTTATAGGTATGGAATATTTATGTGGATAACGACAGTCTACCAGCCCCGAAGTAGATAGAGTAATTCGACTTTTTCCAGAGGCTAAAATAAAATGAGATCCGCTAACCCCTATTTAGTCAACTGGGCCTCAAATTTGGTCTAAATGGAGACTTGTAAAAAATAACACTTGAAAACAGAATATTGTTGTGATTCGTTAGGATACCCAAAATGACCTACTAAATTATTCCTAGGAAAAAACTTTTGATGCGTCATTAACGAAAGATTTGTTTTTTAACAATGCGGTAGAGTCGCTCGATTTTATAGGCCTCGTATTCCCCTTTCCTATTTCCAATCAAATCATCCTACAGGATTTGTTGCTTCTGAAGTTTAGGTGGGATGACTTCTTTGCTGAAGAGCCAGTCACTGTTTGAAAAAAATAATTTTGTACTGCCTCTTAGAGTATATGTATAAGCAAGGTTACTTTTCTTATCATTTAAAGCTTGGAAATAGACCCAGAAGGCATATATTTGCAGAAGCTGGTCATAAGGCGTATGGGTTCGTGGACAATCTGGTTTCGGGATCCGAAAGCCATTTTGTTATGGCTAGATAAAGGGTCACTCCTTCTAAAGTACTTATTAATCATAGATTAGAACTGACAGCAGCATTATCTACTTTGAGATTAGCAATGTTTGGTCTAGATGCCTCCCAGGAAAAGATATTCTTTGAAGTACACAGTGGCGTGTTAGTTAGGTCATTTTTCAGTGGATTTGCTCCAATCGAAGATTTTAAGTATACTTCCCTAATAGTGTAGAAGAAATGCATAGGTTAAATATAGTTGGTTCGCGGCATTACGTTCCTACTCTAAGCAAACTAGGGGATTTAATGATGAGAGGAATTAACTTTGCGAGATTCATAACGTCCCTGATTTGGAACCATGTTCTTCATTGATTGTTCTAAAACGCAAATTGGCCGGAGGCCCCTCCTTATTCTAGATCGTCCCATTTATACCTCCTGGGGAAGTAATTTGCAATCGAAACGCCTCTTTTGCACTTAGTCAAATATGTAACATACACATATTTTACCGAATGATACTATTGGAATTTTCGGCAGTTAATCGTTTGTATGGTGCATTAGCTCTTTTGATTACTAAAAGTCGGAGGCAGGCGGAATTGTATTGGAGAAAACATTTTTTAGGAACTTTCTGAGGGATTGGTATAATTAATGAGGGAACTGCGTCACTAATAATAATTAATAAACCATTGGTCGCATTGAGGTATTTCAATCCCAGCAAAGCGCAAATACTCGTCCCACGCTAAGTAAGTAGCTCCATATCCACCATCAAGCAATAAGATAGTCACAATATCGCTCTTACTCTCACCACACAATCGTAGGCCAATAAAAACCACACACCCTAATGTTTTGAACCACTGTCGAGGGACTACTAGTTAACCTTACCAGGGCGCTTATATCCACATACGCTTGCTGATGGCAGCTGGTAATCTTTTCCATGTGGTCAGAAAGTGATCCATCCTCGCTGTTTGGGGTCAAAATCATCAAAAACAATACGAGAAGGAAACATTAACTTCCTCTACCAGATTCGGCCCGTGGTGACTCGGGCTCGCAAGTGGTTACCATTTTTATCTAATTGTTCATTTCTTGATCCAGAGACTTCATGTTCCACGATGAAGGAGGACTCTGAAGGAGGATTCTGTTTGAATAAGATAAAAAGTATGTAAGAGAGATCTCGGAGGTGAGATTCGACATGGTCTGTTGATTTTGAAGGAGGATTCTGTTTGAGTAAGGTAAAAAGTGTGTAAGAGAGACCTCAGAGGTGGGATTTAACCCGGTCTGTTGTTTTAATTTAAACGGTGCTTTACAATTTGCTTGTCATTTCAAGCACATAACAAGTTTTTATCCTCGTGAATGTAAGCCATAGCATATGAATTGGTGAAGTTAGCCTTTACCCTTCTACTTAAGGAGCTACACACCTGTTAAATACCATCTCAAAGCTGTAGAAAGGATAAACGCTAGAGCGAACGAATCAAGAAATCCCCTCTTTAATTTATAAGGAGTTAAAATGAAAACCCATGATGAAATTTCATTTAGAAAACCTTAAAAATAACATTAGAACTAAAGAAAAATTATAGGAATTTGTATATTTCTACCAGAAACATTGTGCGACTAAATAGTGGAAGCTTCACAAAGAGATGAAGATGTCACACTTTTTGAAAAATGGAATCTCTGGATACTCTTAAAATTAACCTCATGATATTCTTAAGAGAAAACTAACATAAATAGGCGAAGTTACTCATCTCCGCATTATACCGCAAATTACCATTGGTAACCAATATCCCTCCTGTCTCTTCCAGACCTTAACCTTACCACTACAGCTTTACTACCTAGTCTTTCGTTCTATTTCCCATTTACCTAATAAAATATCTATCCCATTTCGCTATGTTCTTAAACACATCTTTCGTCCTTTCAGCCTTACTCACTCTATATAAAATAAAGGACATTTATATGGGGTCCATAACAAATCATTTTGGCAATAAGATAGTGGTTATCAGAACCAGGCCTAAATGCACCAAAATACGATGTCCGCACCCAACTGAACAATTCTCTATTTAATGCAAGTGTACAGGTGGGTTTGTTGTGAGAGTAATCAAATAAGAGAGGAATGGGGAAGGGGAATATGCCCGGAAATTTAATTATACTAGATTATTCGTTGAGTGTTCAATGGGCACACGATGGACTCATACTCTCGGGACGGAATTGCAACACATGGGAAAAGGCAACCCTTTTGGAGTTAAGAGATTTGGCGCCACGAATCCTCATGGAACTAAATTTTGACGGGGAAAGTCACCAAATTGTGAGTCCAGGAACCAAATTTTGCCTGGAATGAGATAGGCGGTGTTAAAGGGTATAGAAGAAGCAGCAAACCATTGCTGAGGTCTCAGCACTTTTAAGAAGGAAAAGAAATTATTATTACTTATCCTCTCAATAAAAGTAAAAAAGAAATGGATTATTACATTCGCCAAAATATTTGTAAAGTTTATAAAGTTAAATGTTAAAGTTAAGTTCATGTAAATATGTAAAATATAGATAGGTAGAGTATCTAAGAAGAAATTACTTAGTAAACAAGGCATGATAGCAAGCTCTCTTGAACTTTTCCGTACTTGGCAACTTATTTAATTCCGCTTAAAAGTAAATGGGGTAATATAATTCGTATTTGACGACAGTAACTAAATGAAAGGAAGAGTATTAAACCTCCCCATTGTTCGCCTGGGAATCATATTCTGTTTGTCCTTCAAAATTTCTCTCCATCGCGCCTGGAAGAAGGCTTTTCAACGAGCCTCAAAAAGGTCATTACAAACTCATAACTATTCATAAACCACAGCTGCAACTATGCAGTCTTAGATTCAAACTAACTGTTGGAATTTGCAAAGTTGTAGAGAGTTAGAGCCTCTTCAAATAACGATTAACAACGAGAGAATTAGAACGACATTTCACTCATTTAGCAATAATAACTCAATACTACACCATTAATTTCGCATCAAGTGAAGTAATATTTTAACATAGACACGCAACGTCTGATATAAATATCAGTGTAGGCATAAGAATTAACATCTAATTTAAAATATAGGACGCTACAGGACATAGCCTCCATGTAAAATGTGTGTGCTATGATTCTGACGGGCAAAAACGCCCCTTTCGACTACAAACAATGGAGTCACATCGTGTTTGGCAAGTTACGAGCTAGACTGCCCAATTTTGCTGACCTCGGAGAGCTTGATCACATCGGGAAATAGTATTAAACTAGGCAAAAGACAACTTGGATAGAGGGAGAAACAACCAACCGGGAGTTGTAGCGGATATTTAGTATCCTATAGGAGGGCGTACAAATGCTAACAAATATTAATGGTACAAAACATGTTGTAACCAATGAGAGAGATTAAACTTACAGGAAAATGAGTGGCCGTTGCAAGAATTGCAAAGTAGAAAAAGTTTGGTTCTCACTATAGGGATGGTTTTTAGTAGTTCACTTTAAAGTGTGAGTTACAAAGGAATACAAAAACACGCTAGAAAAAGCATAAAAGATAAACTTGCTGAAGAATACAACACGCTTACATCATATTTATGGGTAAACATTATGGCACACATAATAATGGAATCAATAATAATTAACTTTGTCAGTAATAAAAAACAAAGACCTCTTAAAGGGGATGGATAACTGGAGTTTCTAAATATTTGCGATATAATGAATAAATTATTCTTAATGAAGTCATTGCAATATTACAAAATGAAATGATCTCGTCTGGAAGTTAACAAGAATTATGTTTTTAGCATTCCAGGACCTTATACGCAAAGATGTTCATTCGTGAATTATAAAATTCTAAGTTATTTAATGTATAACGTGAACAAGGCTGATAATAGCTTTTGTAGCAAAAGTTATGATTTTTCGGTTCGAACCTTTGAATAAAATTTGAGGAACCCTTTTCTTTCCGTCGGGTCTGCAAAATGTCAACATTATTGATTTCATTGTGCTGCATTGCGTCGTTCAATTTGAAATTCGGATTCTTCGTTTTGGGGTTAAACCACGCTAAAGGTTTTCCAATGAAAGTAGCTCACCTAGACATATTTTGGAGAGAACGAAGGATACTTATACAAGTAAACATATTTTGTGTATATACTCGTATTTAACAGAAAACCATAAATACCCGTATAATATGCGATTGAAGGAAATAAAGAATTATTTGCCCACATGAGCGCCATTTTGACAGGTAACTTTAAAAATCTTAAGCATAGATTCATTCAATAACAGGTCTGATTGCCTCTGTTGCCACTTTGATGGTCACTTATAAGACCTTTTTAGGAAAAACTCGACGTCCATCGGCAAAAACATCTTGATTAATGATGGACCACAAATTTCTAATGGGGTGAAATTTGGAAAGGTTGGCAACCACACTATCAACTTCTCATCTTGTATCCCTTAACCAAGGAACCTTTCGGTGGCCCTGGCAGAGTGGGATGGAGCATTGTAATGCTTGAAAACTAGAGACCTTAGAATTGATAATGGTATGACATCTAGCAAGGAATCTAAGATCTCTATAAGCTGTTATCTATCAGTTCTGTGTCCAACTAAACTTACCCTCAACATAGCTCTTCTTTTTTGCTATTGACTTTGCAAACGTTGGTCACGGTCATCTTCGAAATAAACTTAACCATATCGCAATCTGCGTTCATTATTACAATTAATTCATTTGCTACGTCCATAATTCGGATCAGAGCAACTTTGATTTGTCCATACAGTGTTTTGACGAGCTTTCCTTTTTCTGGTTTGTGTCGGGGATGCTTAAGGTTATTCGCAGGCATCAAAATCTGGCCCCTTCTCCTAAGGCGAAAGGTTGTTTTCGAGTAATTAAATACCTTATTGTAGCCACTAATCGAAGAGATTACTGGTCTAAAGCTATTGATAACAGTGTTCCCTGGTTGGAAATAAAAGAGTTTAATCACTACTATTTAATCAATATAAATATACATTACTTACAAGCGAAGGATAGTTGGTATATTTACATCTGAAATACTTGCCTTAAACAGAAATAAATATTAATATCAAAAGAATATGACAAGGGAAATATTACAATAGAAAGCACAAATTCTTTGCACTGAGAGTGATATTGCAATGAACTACAATGGTTGAATTCAAGCAAACAATAAGAATCTAGGTAGATTTTTCCGCGACATAATCTACATAGCTAAAGAAATGCGATTGGCGAACTGGTACAAATGAAAGGAAAAAAATACGATATACAATTAACAAGGTGGGTAAACTAGACCACTAATTAATTATAAGGCTTATTACTAAATGAAATAAATTCATATTATATTTTGTATGTCGAACAGTATATTATCCGACACCCCCAGGCGGTCGGGGGTTTTTCGAAGATGTCTCCTGAATCAATGTGAAAAGTGATTGTGCCAGACAGTTCTTTATATTTCTTTCTAAACACCTATGGGTCCCTAATATTCTCACTATTATAGAAACACTCCTCAACAACCCTAACTAAATAAATCTACATCTATTAGCCGCTTCCACCAAAGTTTGGGCTCTTGGTCCTAATGACCCACTTCTTCACGCTATGTAACGTGTCTTCCTTCCGGAGTTCACTATCCAAGACTTAAAAGAGGTTCTGGGTGCTGTTGTAGTCGAATAATGTTGGTTGTAGCTTTGGAAACATGTGTAGTGATTAGGCAAAAAGTTGGATAATTAGAAGGATAAACTCAATTTAGTCTCTAACCCGTCCAGCGAAAACAGGAGAAATTCCCAATAGGGCCAGTAATCGCATATCTTTGTTCGTTCTTGTAATTTTCTTTCTTCAGGCTCTGGAAAAAATTAAACTTTTCAACTTTTTTCTGCTTGCCCCTGTCTCCATTACCAGGCGCTCAGCTCTTCGGAAGGAATGAGCAATAAGCAAACTGATTTATTCCATCGTACTTTTTTATAAAATATCTGTTAGATTAGTATGATTTAATGTCTTGCATACCATTAAAGAACTGCTCTACATAAATTAATTCAACATTATAATCATTTCCTCTTATCACCCTATTAATTTTTTTTCATTTTTAGAATCTCTTTCCCTTTATTTCCCTATTGGATAAACCGGCTGGCATTTGGGGCCATGTTTAAATTTATGAGAATTATCCTGATCTTAGCAAACAGGGTTAACTAACAGCAAAGGCATAAAGCCTTCTTTTGCGGATCAAAGAATTTAAGTTGCGAAATTGAAAATAAAGCGATAAGAGGAGAACATATGGATCTTGTAAATTCCTCCAAGGAATTTGAATATTTTTACCCCAAACTATTATAACACCTAGTCATATTCATAGAAATATACTAAACATACGAGAGGCAGTCAATAAGTTTTGCAAATCGGATATGAGGTAAAGAGATATGAGGAAAAGTGATTTATTATTTTTCAATATAACTACCCTCGGCTTCATTGCACTTGAGGCTTCGAATTCCCGACAACCAGAAATCTCCCGACGGCTGTTCAGTCCACTCCTTGACGGCGAGCTGGACATATTCATCGTCACCAAACCGGCGTCCACGCAGTGCAGTCTTGAGCTGGCGGAATAATAAGGCGCTAGGGTCCAGATCTGGATTGTAGGGGGATGGTTGAGCTCCTCGAATCCGCACTTGCGCAGGGCAGCTTGCGCAGTTTTGGCCTTCTGGACTTGACCACGTTGAAGTCGATCATGGGGCGTCAGGTTTCTAGGGACCCAATGGGCAGAGAACTTAGCCATGGTCAAATAGTCGTGGATGATGTTAATAACACTTATATGTGATATTCCAAGTTGTTGCTCGATTTCTTCGACATTCAGCCGTCGATTTTCGAGGATCATCCTCTCCACACGGGCCATTGTCCTCTTTGGTCACGTCCGACGGGCCTCCTGGATGGGGGTCATCTTCAAGGGACTCACGACGATGGTGGAACTGCCTATTTTTAGCGAGCAATGGTTGCATAGGAAGGGGCGGTGTACACTTCAACCATGCGTTCATGGATCTCTTTTGCATTCTTGCCTTCCTTGGTCAAAAGTTTGATCACTGTGCGGTGCTCAGCCTTCTCCATTGCTAAAAGATTTGTGACTGACCATCTGCGATTAGCTACTGCTTCTTATATAGACGAGGAGGAGGTTGCGGCTGCAGGTCCTGACTTGTCATAGCCTGTCCTAACACTACCTTAAACAGCCATCCCCCTTCCTCTGTTTTTCTCTACCAATTCGAAAAACTTATTGACTGCCCCTCGGACCTGACTTTCTTTGCCTTGATTTCTCATAACCCTTGAAAACCAGACAGTGAAGGGTATTAATATCGCAGATGAGAAAAGTTACTCTGTTTGTAAGGAATGTTAAAACCTCGCATTGAAAAGCCCAAAGAGAAAATTATTTTAATGAAGCAATCGCATGATTAAATGAACCGAGTTACTTTCGTCTCAGAACAAAAGAAGTTGAAGAGAAATCGAGTTAAAGAAGGTAAAGGTTTGAGAGCTACCAGAGAAGAAAAGGAAAGAGTAAACTTCAAAAATCGGGAGCCAGACTTTGTTTCCATAGTCATAAACAAATATTTATTTTGTTTCCGGCCTTCAGGTGAAAACTATTTCGAATTCAAGCAATGTATGAAACAGAAAATAAAAAAAACATGCATACATAAATTTACGCCCAAAAGCACATGAATGCATTGAAATCCATTAGCATTCCGAAACTTGGTTTTGACCCATTCATGTGGTAATTTTTCACTGAGGTGGCAATAAATTTTGGTTTTATTTTTTATATTTCATTTTGTTTGAATAATAGGAAAGGTGCGTGAGAGAATTAAAAAGGTAATCACCAAATCTTGTTTGCACATGCACATAACAGAATATACGAGATACCGGAGACATATATAGAATATCTATGTAAACTCAAAGACACATATTCAAACTGAGCCTACAATATATAGACACATACCTGATGTAGAATAGGAGATCAAATTTTAGTGTTATTTAACCTTTTGCGTTGAGTTTGCACTTGATTGGAATTGTGTGATATTCAGTAGATGCGATCTATGACTATATCCCTTCCTAGTCACCTTTATCACTCTAAATACAGTCATTTCCTACAAATACACACAAATTAAACTCCATCTTCATAAGCTTAAAATACATGCAAGCATACTACCAAACATAAGCACCATACACGAGCACGCATTTCAAGTTTAATTCGTTAATGAGTCCATTTCAATTAACCCGCTCAGATTAGAGCTATTGGATTCATAATATAAACAGTTCACTATTGGAGCCCCTTTCAGGGGACTCAAACCCAAACCCTCCTTCTCCTTCAAGGTTTCCCATAAAACAATTACCATCTTAAGAGAGAATATGAAAACATATTTAGATGAGGTTGTGACCCAGATTTTACACTCTGTGTAACTTTATGTGCCAATCTGTTTGGAGTTCAGAAGAGGAGGATTGAGTGGATCCTGTTTATCATTGAAGACTATAAGACAAATACGCAGCAGAAAGAATTTCACTGTTTGTCTCAAAAGAATGTCAGCAATAAATTGAGATGCTTCTAACATTTAAGCTTTTAACAACCAGATAGGAAATGTGTCTGAGATACCTCGCACCTGCTCTCTAGGCAGCACTAATTTAAAAAAGGTTATCAATACTCCGATAGAATTGTTCAAATGGCTCTGCCTCACAGAAAGCATTGGAAGGTTATTTAAAAGACTATTTTATCCGTGAATATAAATGCAGTTTCCTTATTAACATATATGTAAATTTGATTTAGCTTTGTCAAGATACCTGATTTGGCTTATATCTTGTAGTATATTAAAATTTAGTTTAAAAATGTAAAATTTGTAATAAAGAGTTGTGCATTATTCCGCATAACTCTTAATTCCTTCAGATTTCAGCATCTACTTTTATTAACTATCACATTCACCCATGGAACTCTCAGCAGACAGGTGGGACTAGGGTCACGAAAATAGCAATTGTCTAGAGTAGATACAGGCTCCCCAATTTAGGTCCGATTACATGTTAAACTGTAGGTCCGACGACAAATTCCGCTTAGTATATTTTTATAATACTTCCTTGCTGGCCTATCCCGAGCCTTTCTTTTTTCCTTCCCTGTAACTCATCTCATCTTTATCTTCAGTGTCTGGAGCCTACTTAGCCTCTCTCAGTAAGTTTGCTGTGGACTAACTAGAAGAACGGCTCTCGCCCTCGTTCCTCCTTGGCCACTCTTACGAAAGCCCAGGAGGATGGAGGAAGGGTCGGGCGACAATTCTTTGTCTCCGGATTTTCTTTTTATTTCATTTGATTTCAGAACTAAAGTCAAAGTAAAAGAAAATTCTAAGGGTTTGAGGAAATGCTGCCATAGTGCAAAGATCTTTTCTTGAACTTGTCGAGGTTAAGGTTTTAACGTGTAGGTGAGAAAGTAGAATTTTGAAGTACCCTTATTTCCAATAAAATGGATAAATAGACAAAAGAAACGACGTTATGTTTTTTAGAACAGAATTGGACACTTAAATCACAGAAACACATACAAATCTAAATACACACGCATTCACATACATAAAGATAGGCTTATTGATAGACGTACATATAAACAACCTCTACAAATATACATTTTTACACACCATTGAGGAAATTTCTTCTTTCCATTTTTGTACATGAATTTCGCACTATATGATACAAAGGTAAAATGTAAAATTGAGACAAAAATACAAGCGTGAGACATAAAAATAAAGAAAGAAAGTCCTGACAACGAATTTCTCTAGAAGGCAACGAGACGAAAGAAATCAGGTATTTTATTGGATCTCTCCCATTACATACTCCCCACGCACAAACACACACCCAAACACAAGTATATATACCTCCAGAATTCCTCGCCAGCAGATGTATTCCAGGCCAAAGAAAACCGTAAAAATGCTTAATAATCTTATTTCAATGCATACACTAATGCGGGAGAGGAACGCGCAGTAGAGTAGTAAAGTTGGAAGGGAAATAAAAAGACAAAATAATGTTCAGAAAGAGAGGGAACTTGCCAACCTTTCTACGATAGACTTAAGGAAATGAAGTTTTGTCATAATTATATGAAGTTAGTCAAAAGCATTCGGTTGCAAGCGTTGGGCATAGACGGAAAAGTAGCCGGCTGGATCGAGAACTGGCTAAGTGGCAGACGGCAACGGGTGGTGGTAAATGGACAGGCTTCTAAGTGGGTGCCCGTTACTAGCGGGGTGCCTCAGGGTTCTGTCCTGGGACCACTACTATTCTTCATCCACGTCAACGACATGGATGGTGACATGGTTGCCAAGATTTCCAAATTTGCCGACGCTTCTAAGCTTGGTATGAACGTTGCGAAGGATGGAAATACTGCCCGCCTGCAGGAAGATCTTGGTAAGATTGGGGAGTGGTTGGACACGTGACAAATACCTTTTAACGTGAACAAATGCAAAGTAATGCATATCGGCCACAGAAACCCCCAATCTCGGTATATCCTTAAGGGCACTGCTCTTGAATCGAGTGACACTGAGAAGGACTTGGGTGTAACTATCACTAGCGACTTCAAGTTCTAGAAACAGTGCATTAAGGCAGAGAAGAAAACCCAAAGGATGTTAGGCTACATAAAGAGCCAGTTTGCATACCGTAACAAGGAGATAGTACTTTTTCTGTACAACTCCCTGGTTCGGCCGCACCTGGAGTATGCCGTACAATTTTGGAGTCCTTCGTTTCGAAATGATATCGCAAGGTTGAAACGCGTACAAGCCAGGGCAATCAAGCTGATTCCCTCTATCCGACATAAAAGTAATGAGGATAGACTAAGGGAATTAGATCTGTTCTCGCTGGAAACCCGTAGACAGCGTGGTCAGCTCATCGAAGTTTTTAAAATATTTCGAGGGTTCGACAATGTTGACTACCGGGATATTTTCACACTGAGTGAGAACAGAACGCGCAATCACGGCTTCAAACTTGAACTGAAGCGTTACAACCGCAATCTGTGTGGAATTTTTTCACCTACAGTATCTGCGGTAAGTGGAACGCACTTCCATTGGAAGTTGTCAACAGTGAATCGGTTGACCAGTTCAAGTCAAGACTAGACAAAGTCTTGAAAAGTGGCCGTTTAGGGACGCAAAACAATTAAGCAGCCATGTGCCTGTTCGATTGCTAGTCCAAAGGTACCCCCTTTGAATGGACCGTAAGGTCTCCTAGGGTACTTAATTTCCTTGTTACTCCTTGTTACTTCTTCACTAGGTTTAACTCTCTGGAGTGTTATGGTAGAACATGAGTAAAATCTCAGATTAGGATTTCAGACTTAATGCTCATCAGTATGAATGGTAGATGTATGTGCATTTATAAAAAATAACTTCTAGACACATCAACGTAGCGTACTAATACGATTTACCAAATTGACTAATTTAATAGTTCAAATGGCTATTCAATATTCAACCATAACACAATCTTACGGTTCACTCTAAAGAGGAACTCGCTTAATAGTTGCCCTTTTCAAATATCTAATTTTTCCTATGGTTTTATTAACCTTGTCAGGAATTTATTTTGAAAAGTTTTGTATATATTTATATATGTAGATTTCTTCTTTATGTGTGGAATACAGCTCTACTTCTCTAGAAGAGTCTATTAGACGAGTAAGATTAAAAACACACGCCTCTCCTATTCTTGCAACTTTCATTCAGTCATGTAAATGACTGAACGAAAGTGACTTCAAGAGTTACTCAGAAATATTTAAATCTTACAAAACGCATTGAGGTTAAAGGACAAAATACATGCTTGGAATCAGAAGACATCTCCATTAATTATACCGATAATTATTTAATCTGCAAAAACTGTAATCAAAGTTATGGTGGAACTGTATGCTTTATGCAGGAACCAGAAAACCTCCTGTAATTTTGTTATACTAAGAAATAAGCAGTAATATATGTAAAGTAGTAAATGATTATATGAGTTCTTTAATCTTTTGTTATTTTACATGGAAGATTTATATATTTTGTAATCGAAGGAAAGAACTTGAATATAAAGATGTTCTCATGCTTTAAAAAATGAAGTCAAATGTATGAGACTAGCTCTCTACGTGGGCTGAAATAGGTAGTGTTCTTGATAGCTTGTATTAAAACCGGTACCTCAATGCAAGAAAACCACAGCTTTATTACTAGTGTATCGAGGAAGAGGTAGCGAGAGGTAGTGATAGAGAGAGGGAGGGAGAGGGAGAATAGACGAGCTAGAGGTAGAAATAGGGGGAGTATTATATAGCGTAAATGGTATAGAGAAGAGAGTAGAGTGCTAGAGAAATAGAGAGAGGGAGTGAAAGTGCTATAGAGAGAGAAATAGAGATAAAGATAGAGAATATCATCTTGAATCTTTTCGAATGACAACTGTTTCTCCTCTTTTAAGCTGAACATCATTTGATAAAATATTATATAAAGATTCGCATAATTACATCGCCTCGGAAATATTTAGATTTTCTGTCATTGAGCCTCTGATTTTTGATCATTTGTATCTTTACTTAAATTTAGCGTCGACAAAGATTGAAGGTTCTGGACGATGAAGGATCCTGCCAGTTTTATTTTGATCTGGTTTTCATTAATTATAAAAATACAGTTGTTTAATTACGTAATTTTATAGTATGAAGATTATTGCTTTATCGTAAATATATATATATATATATATATATATATATATATATATATATATATATATATATTAGTATGAAATCTTTGCTAGGTACACTATATATTCGTCAATTGTTTTCTTATGGGTATTTCTTTTCTCGTTAGAAAAAAATACTTAGAATATAATTTACTTAACTATATTTACTTCAGCGGATTTAACTCGTTTTTTACGTTATTATAATTTTTAAAGATAAGAAATTTTGCATGACTTTTATGAAAGGTTTTTGATTATATAATCTTTTATTTTTGACTTTCAACATTTGCTAAGAATTTTTCAGAACATCCAAACTTCTAAAGAGAACATTTGTTGTATATGAATCTGAAATTTTGAACTTCAGATTCTTAAATCTTGAAGAAAATATCCTTTTAATTCCATATTTTAGCATCTGAATGCTAAGAGATCCGAGAATATAGGCATTTGAAGGCATTTCTTTCAAAATAACTTAGATTATTTATTTCAGAGTTGAATCGTTACGTTAAGTAAACAAGTGCAATACTGAATTTTATTTTAATAAGAAAACTTAACTAAGAGATCATACAGTTTAAAGTATAATAGAGCCCTAAATGGCTGAGGCCATTTAATATAATAAAAATACCCAAATTAATTGATTGGTAATTTCTCTCGGTTAAAAAGCATCCTTCAATCAGTTTTCTGATTTTGGGTTGATATATATAAGTTGTGTTTCGCTCAAATTTCTAACAATTAATTTGTATTAGCATTAGGTTTGTACGATACGAGAACACAAATACCACAAATAAATCTTCAGGATTATAAACTTTACATTAAAAGTATTGCCAAGCTATATACAAGAGAGCAGCCACAAATTTTCCAGACTAGATATAAAACTACGCACTTTATCGTTAATGTTTCATAAAAATACCAAATTCATATATATGTACAATACCAAGTAATTACATATATTTCAGTCAAAAACCAAAAAGAATCTGGCCCAATCCTTTGTAATACATACGACAGAAACTTCTTTTTACATCAAGAATGGATAAGAGACACTCAAAAAATTAACCTTTTTGATCATTTCCCAGAAAAAGTATGTGTCAATAACTGAGGTACTAAATAGAGCAAAACTTAAGGGACTATTTAAAGCAAAGTTACCCGAAACTCCAGTGGGAAAATAAAATAAAACGCGGTAATATTCAGTAAAACGACTAGATTTTTATGAGCCATTCAAATATCGAAAGAGGAAAATCGGTAAATATATCCACTTTATTTTAATAATTTTATGAGATGGAACCAGGAAACATCGGACACGAACAGACAGATAAAGAAAAAGATAAATGCTAACAATACATCAAATACCATTCTCAATTATGTAGCGTACTTAGATGTCTATTAAAATGTTTACGGACTTCTGTTCCCCTCTTTCGGCTCTATACATGCGTGGAAAAGATAGCGGGTAATTTAAAAAGAGTAGAAATTATGACGTGGAAGGAGCACAAGAGTCTCTTGTGGCATTTTATTAGCAATGGAGCGCCACCCCAGAAATCTGTTGTATCCTAGGCATTACCACTCTTATAACTATCCACTTCTTTGAGCGGGACTTAGTTGGAAAAAAGGTTTAGAACAGAGAAGAACCTAAAGATATCTCGAGGCGAGTCGAAGAACCTTAAACAAGTCAAGATTGAAGATCAAAGAAGACGTCAAACTCGTGAGGAAAAGTAGCGACATAATTTTATAATTCAGACGCCTGATGGATTTTGATCTGTAAGACTTAATGTTAAATTAATGTTTTTAGGTCTACTCTTCAAGGAATGAAGTTCATTCACCCCTATTTAGCATAAATTATCTCGTGACTAATGAATTTTATACAAGGAAAATTAGAGTGTGTCATACTCTTAATCAATCATTTATTTAATCATTAGTGTTAAAAACTTCAAGTTTTACGACTAAAATACTAACTCGGAATTAAGCGTAGTTAAAATCTTTAATGTCAAAGAAACATTAATACGGAAGAGCAATGTAAGGAGACACCCCCATTATAAAATACTAGAGCCGGAGCTTTAATAGAGGGAATCCTACGAGATTGCCTTCCATCCTCTCGATACATTTGAGAGCCCAGAACAGCACGTTCGGCGTAAGTGCTGCCACCGTGGGGATTGAACTTCATTTTGTCATAAGAATATATTTAATTAAGTTACCTGAGGAATATATTTGTTAATCCGAGTTTATTTGTGCTCTCCAAAATTACGGCATTATTTAAACAATTATAATTATAGCTTATAAAAATGACCCTAATTGACTATTGCAGCACAATGAAACTTGAGTTAGTAATAATTTAAATAAATATTTCTATCAGTCCGTGTTATTCACAATTCATTAAAGATATTTGATTGTTGATTGCAGGTAAAAAGGGAGAACTTTTGATATTTTTACTAAACTAAGAAATTCTCACTTGTTCTAAAAACTACCTTTTTTATAGTTGCTCAGTTTCACTTGAATCTAACGCGAAACTGGTCATTTGCAAATTTAAAGCGAGAATAACAATATCACTTTTATAATTAAACTCAAGATCACATGTTATATTAACTTATTAAAGGACACATATCCTTAATGAATATCTCTAAACTCTACGGAATTATTAGACAGGAAAAGACGAAAATAGGAAAACCTAAATGGGTTTTTCCACCCGTAGAAATTCTCTACTCAATCACACGGTTATAAAAAAAGGCAAATGATCGTTTTTCTTAGGAGTAAAATAGTTTCTTTTAGGACATAATTAGAAATATATGGACCCGGAGTTAGGAATATAAAATAATTACTTTTTAATACTAAGCAAAGACATATTTACCATACAGTATCACTATATTAAATATTCAGCTCTACAGACTCGAAAATGTATGTACAAGGGCGAGCAGCCCTTCCATTTAAATAGTGGTCCATTTACATAGGCACGAAACAATCGCTGATATACCGACGCAGGTTTTTTACAAGTATTGACATGGACGTAGAGATTAAAGCACATGTAGTTTCATAGACATACCAATTAGAGGTTCGTGAAGAATTCCTAGAGTAGTTCAATTATGGCCGTGATTTTTGAAGTGGCTAAGTTGTATACATTTCTCCCAAGGCTCTTAACATTGTCCGTACAACTGCGCTCTTAACTCATCAGAAATATCTACGGAAATTTTTCTCGAGCTCTCAAGTCCAATCTCAGATTAAAGATGCTGCTTTCCTCAATACTTAAACAGAGATGCTCCGCATTCTCATTAAATGGCGGGATTGAAGGAAAAGGTCCTATACTATGTAGAGGGACAAGACAGATAAAAATAGAGATAAGTCGATGTCCCGTGGATTCATTAAGTATTAAGAAGATAAGTTCCACACACACAGGATTAAAGACCAAACGATGCCCCACCTTAGAATAAATGAACAAAGATTCGAAGATTGCAAAAAAATAAGAACGAATTTTGCCTAAATAAACAACAAAAAATAAAGAGGAATGAAAAGAATTAGAAAAAAATATTGACTACTGTATAGATAAGAAATTTACAGAAGATCACAAGTGCTAAACAAAGATCCCCTTTCCTATAAAATAAATTTATTATCAATTTTACAGGGATAATAGAGACTGATGCAGATTAAACGAGCAAGGGTATAAACCACTTATTACAGCAAGGATGCAGCGCTCAAAGGTAAATAAATGTGAACAAATCCAAATAAATAGACGATATATACAAAGAATAAAAATACTAACAAAAGAGAGAAAATGAAATAAACCAGAATAAGAAGGACAAAAACTGTCCACCGACTAGTACAAAATAACTTTACGGGGACTAAAAGCCTCACCCAAGAGAATCGCGATAAGAAACGTCCTCTAATCAGAAACCAAAGACAAGCAATTAAAATCTTATTCAAATGTACTCTTGAAAATGGATATAGGAAAGCATGAAAGGGTCAGCTCTTTGCAATTAGAATTTCGATCTAGTGTCTTTAGTAGGCACTGGTAATATTACTTGCCATAACGTGGTCATTCTCTCGGTATCAAAAGCACCCTCAAATCATATGTGGCTCTAATATAGTTACTTCATTCAATACGAATACAAAGGACATATTTATAGTCCTTCCATAATTTAAAATATTATCAAATGTGAAAAAAAACAAAATTGTTTAAAAGGACTCCTAACTGCAAAATATGAGAGATAGAGACTAAATGTCATATATGTATTGAATAATAAATCCTACGGAATCATTAATGCTTGCACTCTTTTGTTGTGATTTCAACCTCCTGGTGCCATTTTCCACAAAATGCTTATTTTTTTTAGTTTTTGAGTAACATATTGTATTTGTAAATTTGATCGAATATTATCAAAAGAACGGAAAATTAATTTTTATTTTTAATAAATACAAGGTTCTCAAGAGAATAAAGGATTGTGGAATACTCAGATAAAGTTAAATAAAGCAACATTCCTAAAAAAAACAATGATTACGACAATGAATAAAATAAACTAAGAAAATGAACACTTGTGTGTAACAAAAGGCAACCGCTCATCGATGGGAAAAAGGTTCTATTGAGTGAAAACAAAAAAATGTAGAGGCCAAACAAAAAATCAATCGACACGGTAAAATAAAATGAAAATTCCTGAGGAAATGATGGAAATTTATACCAGAATGGAAAGAAGACTCTGAAAGTTTAACAAGTAAGGGTGCATGTTAGATTTATATTGATGTGGCAAAAAGATTGAAAAGTTGATACTGGTATATTGTGTTGTTCCTTGCCTGAGATGAATAAAACTCTCGTTTAGGCGAAGTAGAGGCACACTGCAACAATAGAGTTTCTTGCGGACCAAGAGAATCGGCAACTTAGTGTGGCAGTTAATATTCTATACTATATTATTTATTACACTAGTATACTTATTCGGCGCTCTATTTTCTTGATGGCAAAAGGGACCGGAATTGTTACCTGTTAATTTCGAATCTCATCTTATGCTAATTTTCGAAATGTGAAAAAAAGAGGATTACTCTACCAGTTACCTAACAAAATCTTCACATCTTCCCAGTTTCATTCTCTTATGAGACCACCGAACAGAAACAAATGCTTAACTAAGCTACTAGAATGACTGTCAGATTATTTATATTGACTACATGTACTCTTTTTACGGTTTTAATAATTCTGGGCCATTTAAATGAGCCCTACAGTCCCCAACTATTATTATTGATAATATCTGATAAAACTAGTATATAGAATTAGCTTTTTTATATTATAATATATTTTTGTTTTCTATCCCTCCATTTTTCCACAGAGCTGGAGAGACCAAATTACGCTATAAGGAAACTGTTACAGTACTTGTGACATTGCTGGAATTAGCAACAAAAAGGGATTAATTATTAGAAGGAAAAAGTAAAAGAGTGTAAAGAATATACACAGACAAAAACATTATCATTATAATCTGCACTTCACAAATAGCTACACAAAACTATACACACAGAGCTACCCTACACATTTGCACCTAGATATACGAATTAACAAACGTAAACAATCGTAAATGTACACAACGAGGCACACCCATGCAGTAGAAAACATCGAAATTTAAACATGTATCACACACACATACCAACGCAGAAGTAAGTGCGCCCAGTACGGTAAAGCTGTATTTAGTAGACCATGAGATTTCCTTTCCCTTCACATTCGGATCATTTAGACGGAAAGAAAATTAATTTTTGATGTTTCAATACAACTCCACTTATACCCTAACCATAAAATATACGGAAAAATATGTGATGTGAATCAATACTTGAGGTCTTAATATATCTGAAATTATAGAGAAACTATTTTGGGACAGGAGTTAAACTTGTTGAGTCTGTTATCGTAGAGAGTGGGGGTAGATTTGCTCTCTTTAGCAAACTTTATCGTCCTTTCATCTCATTCTACCAATGGATATTACTTAGGGGCATGTCACTTTGCTCCAATATGAAAATTTAAAATTTGTTTTAAGCTTGTATTTAACAGCCTTTTTACCGTCTCATCATTTGCCATGTTTCTATTACATGTTTGATAGTCGATTTCTCAAATTCTATTACAACGACTCTCCAGATATCTTGAACAGGAAGAATTTTATTGTAAAATAAGTAGAGAAAATCATCGTACAAAAGGATAGTTTTGTCGCAGTTAAACACGTTTTTATAATGTTAACATATAAATATGTGTAATATTGCAATATCAATTGATGTGTTCACCCGTGGAGGCGAGCAAGCGCTTCAGAGGTAATCCTAAAGCCCGCGCACAATTTTGGGCCCAATCCTTTCCTCATACTGATCCACCAGCTATTAAGAGATGACCTTAACTCGTAAACTTTGCTGTGACGGACCTCTCAAGAATTGCCCTCGGCATGCGTCCGCATGCTGTAGTCGATGGGCTTGAAATCGGCGATTGGGGTGGGCCCAAAATTTCATGTTTGATCCTAGGCAGTTTTACACGGTATTATCCGTGTGAGCCGGGGCATGGTCGTGAGAAAAGACGTAGTCCACCTTCTTTTTTATCTGTTTCACCCATAGCACGACTTTTGTGTACAAGATGTCCCTATAATCGGCTACGATAAGCCTTAACCGGCGGCTAGACACACATGCAGTATCTTATCGCCATTTAAAACCTAGACCTTGAGTATTTTCATGGAGGCCGGTTTCTCGATCTTGGCCAAGTAGGGGCCCTCGGAGATGTCATTGCCGAAGCTTAAAACGTCAACTTTCTGCTTTTTAATGAACGGATCAACCGTGAATGTTTTTTTATAAAAATAAATGAGAAGTAGATTACTATGAATATTCAAGTCGTTGAGAAAGAAATATCTGTCCTCCTGACGTTACTCACGAATACAATCAGTGACTAGAGGCCTCTCCAAGCACTTCTAGATCTTGCCGCTCTCCTCCTTGATTGTGCTTAACAACGTGGCCATCAAGATGTTCTTCTTCGCGAATTCAGTCATTCTTATCCTTGGAGCAATTTCGAACGACTTTCTCACAGCCAAACGGTTGACAATTTGAGCTCTGACAAAACTAGGTCGCATCTTTTATGTCTTCCCCGTTCTTCAATGTCTACACCATTCTTTGAATGGGCATTCTGCGTATCTTAAGAAAATTGACGATGTCGGAATTTTGTGGCCAGTATGCAGAATAGAACATATCTTGAATATTTTCACTTCAGCCTTGACACTCCTCAAATCAGTTGAGAGGTCGTTTAAATGCTACCTCCTAGACAAATTTAACTTTCATTTGTTTGGCGGAACATTTTTTATCACACATGTAGGACTATCGAATGTTTAAAAGTAAATCGATAATATCATAACTTTTGAAAAATCTGGTATAATTTTAAACTTGTGAGAATTAATTATTATATCTTTTGTTAATATATATTTAGGTATAACATTTTGTCGATACTAATTAAAAATCTTTGCGTGTCTCTTGACAATAAAATAGTCAATCCAAATAGACAATATCTTATTTTCCTCTCATATGGCATTTAGATACTATATATGTATTCACATTATAATTTCTGCTAATGATTGTTAGAAATTCAAGAAAATAATCACACAAAACGCATTTGATTTGAGAGTGATTTGTTTCATTTTAACATTTGAAAATAATATCTAAACAAATTTTATAGATATAAATTCTATCTTCTTTGCAGCCACAACCAAAGTTTAGAGTCAATCTAGCTGAGTGTAATAAGTGAACTATCGATACAAATCCCCGTGGACTATTTATTATAACAGCGTTGTAAATCCTCTAAAAAATGAAATCTAATTAACTCCATTTCTTCTGATATCTGATCAGAGAACATAGAATTGGATATAAAATAAATACCAACCATTCATATTTAACGCCACAAGTAGTCAATTTTATGATTTTAAAGAAAACATATAATAATAAACAAATCCGAATATAAAGAATTAAATATTTAAGAATTTAATTTCTTAAATATATTTTGATCTTATGTATTCAAAATAGCGTATTTTGTCGCGTTTGGTCCTAAAATCAGTGGAAATAGCGAATATAAAAAAGACTACTCATCGGCTTACTTACCTAATGCTGTTACCCTGGTATTTGATGGGAGCCAACACAACGTTATGGGTAAACGGTTGAGGTTTATAAAACGCTGGCGATTTAGGGACTAGTCTACCCATCTAGGCCATTCATATACTCATACATCTGGTGATACGGAACTGCTGATTCCTCACCTGGGGTTATAAATAGCTTTTGGAAAAGACATTACCCTTCAACTAAGATAACCGTCTCTAGTTGTTGTCAATCTTAAAGTTTATTTCCTTATCCGAATATAGGCTATCGTCTACGATGAAAGAATGTTGTGAAGATAGTAGAGATGTTTGAGTACAAAAAAAATTATATAAGAAACATAACCCGAGTTACGAAAAAATATACTACAAAGGGTACTTCGAACATGGATGTTTGCACAACTCTCCAAACATGCATTGCTTCCCAATTATCAGCATATGTACATGAAAGGAATATCATCACAGTTTTCATGTAATTGAAATATAAAATAAATGCAAAGACTTTGTATTTTTCATCTATAAAGTAGTCAAATTCTAAAGTTTCGTGAGATGAAAATGTAGATTTGAAACCTATTGATCAGTATATCTTTCCCATAGGCTCAAATAACCTCATGAGACGGATTTGAGCCAATCCAGTTATTTCATTCAAACTGGTTCTATGAGTCTTCCGACCCATAATAAGTTTTCCACTCCATCAGAGAAGACCAAATTATTTGGGTTGGCGAACGTAATCTATTAATGCTGTCCGTAAGAAACTCTACGCCTTCTCAAATTACGAACCCAATGCTACTGAAATGTTGGCGGTTAGAGAGAACAAATAAACAAATCAACAAAAACACAACTCTACCTTTATTTTTATAAATTTAAGATGAAATACGAGGAAACTCTGTTAGAAAGTCGTACAAAAAATTTCAGATGGCAATAAAATTAGAGCATTTTGATTAACTTTAGGAGATACATCGTCCGATTAAACAGAAAGAGATACTCCTTAGAGCTTTGGAGATGACATCCACCTTTTCAAGCTGTTCCTAATTTCACAGTGGAGTAAAAATATCTTAAATGAAAAGGTCCTGTATCAGACTTATGTAATGCGAATATAGTAGGAGGCTGGATCGTCCTTTTCTTAATTTCAGCTCATTTCGTAAAGGAAAAATGATCCATATATGCGTAAGTAAAGCTCTCCGCAGACCATTGTGATCAAATATCCCTCCAGTCACTTGCAGACCTCATCCCACCCAAACTGTATTCCCTAGACTTTCGTTTTTCCTGATTTCCTATATAAACCATTATTCCGCTTTCGCTCTTTTCCCAAACTCACCTTTCTTCCTTTCAGCATTCCCTTCTTTACATAAAATAAGAGACATTTTATGGGGTCCAAAACAAATAACTTTGGCAAGAAGATACAGTGTTTATCAGAACAGGGAGGAAGAGTGAGCCAAAAATGGAGGTCTGCACCAAACAACACATTCTTTATTTAATGCCAAAGGGCAGGTATGGTTGTCATAAGGATAATTATATAACAGAGGAAAGGGGGCACTGGTCCCGGAAATTTAATTATACTAAATTATCGAAACGTTGTTAAATGGTGAGAGGATAGAGTGTTACTATCGAGTTGGCTTGCAAAGGTTGTATAAGGCCGGTCTTTTAGCAGTAGTTGCTTTATGGAAACTCTTAAAGTAATTAAATTTTAGCGGCAGAGGTTTACAAATTGTGAGTGAAAAAACCAAACTTTCGGGCGAGTCGAAATATATAAGGGGGGGGGGTGATTTTGAAATTAAACATTTTGGAGGAAATGAAACAAAGGCAATGCCTGAGTTTCAATCACTGGGGTAGGACAATAATAGAGTACTACTTACTTTCTCAATATTGGAGAATAATAATTATGTTATTCGTCTAAAGATAATTTAGAAAAGATGTAATGAAAATGGTGAAGTTAAATTGGTTTTAAATATGTGTAATATACTTTACTATAGTATCGAACAGAGAAAACTACTTCGGGAAATTCGAAGAATAACAAGATATGCTTACCATGATGCAACTCAGGAAACCAATTGTGTCACATTAAAAGAAAGGTGAAACAAGATAATGCGTATTTAACCCTTGTCTACCAAAATTCTTCACCAATAGAGTTCATATAGCAATCCTTTAAGAATATTTTCATCAACCCTAAGAAATTTCATATAAATGACTTATCTGACCACAAAACTCAAATTTTATATCATTTCATGCATCAAGATTTTGCAATTTATCGAATTCAAAGCTCTTAGAATATGTCAGTCCACGACTTTGAGTACATGGTCATCCAAATTTACAGGAAGTCCAAACCCTAGTTATTAGGGAATTCAAGATCCAATATCTTGTCTAACATATTATGTATAATCATTCACAGAATGAGAACATTCAAGATATAGATATTTTGACTAAACGATTTTCTTCCCTTCAGAAGTCGAGTTATTATACAGTCTGTAAATCTATTTTCAGAAATGTCAAAAATTAGATAATGACAGGAATATCAAATTGCGAGATCTATCCATTACATAAATCCTCTACCTGCTCAATCATTGTCACTACACGTCGCTAATACCTTTTCCTTCCAGAATTAGGAGATTTAATTTACAATTTATTATTTAATTTTAAAATTCACCAAAAGATTACGAAATCTTGAAACAAATATTCTAATGTACTATCAATCCAAGTATCCAAGGATCGAAGAGCATGATAATCCACAAATAAATATATACAAGATCTTGTTATGTCAAGAATTATATACTTAAAATTGTGTAATTACAGGATACAAAGAATGAATATTAAGTCCTCCCGGAACAAAATCCTAAAAATACTTCGGAAAAAAGATTAAATAACACTAAGCTCTTATGATTTCCGGAATATACGACTCTAATAAGGTGTTTTCTTTCCAGAATTCTGAGAATCCAACAGCTTGATATTCTAGAATTAAAAGACACTAATTTCTTTTCAATTTACAAATCACAAATTCTAAACACCTGTTAGTTTCAGTTCAAAGAACCTAATGCCCTCTTAATTCCAGTATTTCCATAGTCCAGGATCTTGCTATTTCTAAAATCAGACTCCAATATTTTTTGATACACTCTCCAGTTCTTCTCATTTTACCCCTGTAAGATATTAATGTTCCAGGATTCCAAGAATTCAAGTTCTTGTCTTTTCATTCTTAAAATATTTCAATCTCCTGGCAATTTAGGAATACAAGATCTTGTCGATCACGATTGCCTGAATCCTCAAAATCTTGTCATTCCAGATTGCTCTTAATCTTTTCTCTTGTAGTTCCATAATTCTAAAACTCCAAAATCTTGCCTTTGTATGATAAAAATAATAAACAATTTTACATTCAGTACTTGAGGACTTAAAGGTCTCGATCGGCATGTTTCTAAACTAATATATCATATCATTACAGGATTTCAGGTACCCAACTTCTCATAATTCCAAAAGGATTGGAAGAATTCCTGTTCTTGTTATTGAACGATTAAGAAACCTCAAGTTTACTTCATTTCAGGAATTAATATTAAAATCTGCTTCCAGGATTACTAGACACACAGTTTTTGTCTTTACAGGTTAACAAAACCCCAGGACCTTTTCTTTCCATGATTCCTAACTCAAATTTTTGGCAAATTCTGGATTCGTGGGCTCTAAACTCAACTGAGCTCTACAAGAATTTACAAGCTGCTCTTTGAAAGATTTCTATTTTCTGTAATATTTTCTTTCCATTTGATAATTTGATTAAATTTATTAAAACGTTTTGGCATTGCTTGAGCTAAAGATTCATTGTTCTACATATTCTGGTCCAAGATTCAATACTACCATGATTTCCTGCTGCCTCGTTACTTAGTGAATTAGATGGAGTAGATGTACTTATTCTTAATCCTTTACATACAATCGTGATTGTTTGTGAAATTTGTGCTGACTCATTCACCGTGTTCCCCTCTCGCAAACGCAAAAGAGTAAGTTTTTCTTTTTATTTGTCTTTAGCAAACTTAGATCCCACTAGCAATTATATCGTATATGAGAAGCGTTACTCTATTAGTACTAAATATATTAATAAATCTCTTTGAAAAAGACCCTATGGAAAATTAGTTTAAAGAAGCACTCAAGATATTTAATGGACCTATTTAATCTTGTTTCGAGACCAAAAAATACTGGGGCAAATTAATTAAAGCAGGTAAATTTTTGGAATTGCCAGGTATTTAAAGAAAACACACAAATCGAAAGGGGTATAGGCATAGTTTGTGTATACTACTACATATAGGTGTGTGTATGCTACTTTGATCCGAGTGAAACCTTTTTATACATTTAAACAATTTACTTCCCGTCGGGTGTGGTTAAATTTATGGTTATAAATTTCCAAGTTTTTGAGATTAGTTTTATTTATATGCGACTAAGTTAAAAGATAAATAACGTCACTCATTCTCACCATGATATAAAACAGGTGCCAAATAATCACCTTTTATCGAGAGAATCATGAATACATCCCGAGTATTTTCTGTATCCGCCAGAAAGTATTGCTTTACTTCTAAACCCTCTTTAATTTAATATTATAAAGAATATTAATATCTTTATTATGATTAAAATAACCTCAATCAGACTATCATGGTCAGCAATAAAGCATTTCGCCAAAATTAATATCCGAAGTTAGTTATCCTCCGATCAGTAACTAGTTATCCCAACCGTCCTGAAAAAGAAATTTGAATTAAACGAAAAATATGTCAAAAAACCGAAGAAACCTTACACAAAACTTTATACCGAGAAACCTGTACAAGAAGTGGTTAAGGTACAAGGGGGGGGGAGCACAAAATATATCAACTCACCTACATAGCTGAAATTTTATGAAGTCAAGCGAAGTCATATGCCCAACTACATTCCACTAAACATGTGGAAAGCCAAAATACTACATACGCCTTCATAAGCGGGAGATCATTTTTCTCTCTTTGAATTAAAATTGACAGTTTTGTAAATATATATATATATATATATATATATATATATATATATATATGTGTGTGTGTATGTGTAACCATATTTAATTATATAAACCTTGTAACTGGAAAACAACCTAAACAGGTTTCAAATATTCATCTCCACTGACATGAAGAGTGCACATCGAGTCACACACACACAACCTACACAGTCAACCCTTGCATATAGAGGTTTATTTGCTTACGCAATAAACAGTAACATATACAGATAAATACACACTAATATCCACACTCACAAACGTCGACTTTCACGTAGATTTCAAAGAACACGCAGGTCCACACGCATGCCAATTATATGATCGTGAAGAATTACTGGAGTAGCCCAAATTGTCAGTGAATTTTGAAATAGATAATTTGAATTAATTTCAGCCGAAGATCTTCCTTCAGTACCTTGGCCGCCAAGCGGCGTCTTTGACATGTAGAAAAATATACGGAAGTCCTTCACGAGCCTCTCAGCTCCGAATAGAGAATCAATGTTTTCATAGAAAACGATAATTTATGAAAAGAGATAAGTCGATGACAGGTAGATTGATTAGGTATTGGGAAGGATAACGTCCACAGACGATGAGATAATCAGGACTAAATGAGAATCAACGATAATAGAAATGAACAAAGATTCGAATATTACAATAAAATAAGAAAGTACCTAGGATAAAAAGATGAATTCAAGATTACAAGTACTAAATGAAGTTTGAAGACCTAAATAAGAAGAAGAACTAGTTCGATAATAAATAAAGAGAGTAAGGAAGATTAGAGTTCCTTTTTTCTGGATCCCATATGGCGACTGCCTAGTAATAGGCTACATTAAAAAAAACAATATGCAAAAAAATCCCAAAAGAATAAATATCAACAAAGAGGAAAGGGCAACAAGTAGGGAGCACGGACTCTTTCAAAAAGTCTAAGTCCACAAATCAGTGTGCACTAACCCTTCCCGAGTACAAGAGACAAGCGGTAACTACCCAGCTCATCCCGAAACCAGGAAAGGTAGCGTGCCTGAAGATCACACAGACTAAGCTATTCAACAGGAATGTGTCAAACAGTCTACGGGACAAAACTGTCGTCGCAGTAAGGTGCAGGAGAGCCGTCCATCAAATGACTGTGCGTCACGTGAGTGTGTCCAATTCGGAGACGGCAGACAGCAACCTGAAGCCGTTGCGGCATTGGAAAGTGGGTCAATGTAAAGAGTCACGGCGCAATTACACACCACTTTACGTTCCCCTCGACCGTCTCCCATCTTCTTTGCCAAACAGCACGGAAAGAAACCAGTTTCCTGCAATGTAATCGATGTGAGGAAGGGCGTAACGCTGGTCTGGTCGCTCAGTCCTCGCGGACTCTTTGGTGTCCTCTTCAAAGCGCTCATTTCTGGCAATTCTTACATGTGGGGTAACCCATTAGAAGATAATCACGACTTCCACCCCGCTCGCACAACCCGTGATGTCACTGATATCGCAAACCAGTGGAAGTAGAGATTACAATGTCCCCATCGAGAGCACTCAGGGCGCTTTGTGAGTCGCTATAAAGCACAATCCGTTCTCCAAACCAGGCACAACGCGTAATGTCCCGTACCGAGCGGTGTATTGCAACCAGCTCGGACGTGAAGTTAGACGCAGCACCTGACAGGGTCCGGCTAACTTCAAAAAGAGGAGATACAGCGTGGAAACCAACCCTATTTTAGGACTTGGAGGCATCTGTATACAAAGGTAAGGTTCCAGCGTGACACAAAGTGTGCTCCAAAAAGGCAGAACGCAATAATTCCGGTGCTGTAGAAGCTTTGGGAGCAAAGGCCTTAGGTTATGACTGGCGTCACTCGGCGGCAAAGGCAGCGCCGAGATCAGCTGCAAATGCAATGAAAGCTGTTGGCGACTGAGTGAGGCGCCAAGCTCGCGCGCACAGGCGAATAATGCACTATGCACGGCGTATATCGTGTACCATCTCCCTAGCATCGACAAGTAGGCTGTCACTGGGACAAGTGCGGAAATCATTGGTCACCAGGCGAAGGACGGTGTGGTGGATGGTGTCCACCTTTCGCAATTCACGCTCAGCTACTGATGCATAAAACTGGCATCCGTAGTCAAGCTTCAAACGAATAAAGCATCGAAAAAAAAATAGAATAGTAGCCATACCAGCGCCGAAGTCGCTGAACGTTACGGAGCCAAGAATATCCATGTAGTGGGTAAACGAGACCCTAAATCGCAAATATGAGCCTCTAAGATAAGGCGTCGGTCAAATGCAAGACCAATGAAACGGTGGAAGTCCAGCAATTCTAGTCGTGCCCCATTTAAAAATAATTATAGGTCAGGGTGGAGCCGTGCTTGACGGCAGAAGTGCACAACCATAGGCTCGACCAAGAAAGGCCTGAAACCTGTGTGATCGACGTAGCGAGGGACGCGTTTTAATGCATGTTATAGTCGACGCTCCAAAGTTGGCTTCTGGGCCGCGCCTAAGAGATCGAATGGTCGTCCAGGTAGAGCGTAGCAAGAACATCTTCCAGAAGCAACAAGTTGATGCGCTTGATGCTCAGGGCAAATAGTGTGACACTGAGGACACTTCTTTCCCGGAAACCTTCTTTTTGCTTCATTGGATCAGATAGGGCTTCCCCACACGTACGCGGAATCGACAATCTCGCAAAACATCAGCTATAAAAATTGGGAGCTTTCCCCTCGGTCCCATCGTGTGGAGAGTCTCCATGATATCATAACGCCATGCGGTATCATCGGCCCTCTCCAGATTAAAAAACACCATGGCGTAGTGCTGTATACAAAATAAGGTCTCGCAGACGGAATTTTCCAGTCGGAACAGAACATCAACCGTGGAGTGGAACTTGCGGAAACTGCCCTGTGCAGAAGACAAATGGCATGCGCTTTCCAGAAAAAGGCTAATCTAACAGTTACCAATTTCTCTATAAACTTGCACACGCAGGAAGTTAAAGAGATTGGGTGGAAACCGGTCGGGGTAGTGTTATCTCTCTCCGGTTTACGAAAAACAAGCACAATAGCGATTCGCCATGAATCTTGGAGGATACCCTCTATCCAGATCCTGTAAAACAAATCTAACAGAAAGTCTATGCCTCGCTCACCTAGGTGTCAAAGCATGGCGTAACTGATATATTCCAGACTAGGGGCGGTGTCGGCGCACGAAGCGAGAACGGAACGCAACTCACTCAGAGCAAACCTGTCGTTCAAGGGTTCTCCTCCCCTAGGGGGAAAGTCCAGTCGGGGGCCTTCCGCGACATCACGACGCGCATTGAATGCTGGCGGAGCAGCATCCTGAATAGAGAATGCGAAGAAAGCGGTCGCGAAGGATTCTGCACAGAATCGGTGTCCGAGATTGCGTTCCCAGTCTCCTGGAGAACGGGAGGCGGAAGGGCGCTGCAAGAACTTGCCCCAAATCCTTTTGACTCGCTTCCACACCTCTGCTAGAAGGGTCTTCCTGTTAAGTGAAGACATATATACCCACCAAGAAGAGCGGCGGGGGTGCTTCGAATTATAGCGGAATCTAGCCCTAACCCGACGAAATTCAACCACAGTGTAATCGTTCGGGCGGCGCTTATAGCGCATGTAGACATAACGCTACTCTTTGAGAGGCTGACAACCAAGGGAGTGGTATGCGTGCGAAACGGCCAGACGTTCTAGGAATAGTATTAGGCTCACGGCGATGAGGTTGCCGGAGAGGAACTTAACGGCCTCATCAATCGACCTAAACTCCTCGGATGTGATAGAGAAATCAGTCATTTCCTAAAATGACTGATACCAGTTTGGGGTCCAGCAGCCCATGAAGTGATAATTCCATGGAGATTATTGACTATCCCCCGCCCAAATCAAGCTGTGCATCTCGAGAACACAAAATTAGATTCAGGCAGGAAAATAAAGCGGCTCTCGGGCAGTAATGAGTAAACCCTTCCACATTTAGCACACCAATGATGATATTTTGCTAATATATCATGATTCGCTAATAATAAAAAATATGCAAATGATTTCTTTTAAAAAAAAATATTCAATTAAATTACAATTCGTCTTATTTCTCTCTCAAATAGCTTTTCTAATTTATACAATTACATTATATTTACTGCCAATGATTTTCTAAACCCTATGAAGGTAAGTACATACACTAAAATCTTGCTTTCTTTAGAGAGTTTTGGTATTTTCAATATTTACATATAATATTAAAATACACTTTCCGGATAGAATTCATATCTTCTTTTTAACTCTACCCAATTATTGCAACACCAAGAATTTGCTAAGTATGTTACAGATAAAATAATGGTAGACAATTTCTGAATACCCCTCAAGCTTAAAAATCTCGCATCTCTGTACAAGGTGAATCATTAAAAAAGTAAATATACCAGCTTTCAATATAAAGAATATTTTCATAAATTTAGGTAATTTGAATTTGTATGTTATTGTAATGTAAAACACAGTTCTAATTTTTACATTAAATTTGTTTGCAGGTAAACATTATTATATTTAATAGGTGTGTATTTGAATTACATTTTAAAAAAGCTTAATTGCGCATAATTTGATCAATGAGACATTTTTCAGGCAGTAGACCAATCCTAGCATCTAATTTTCGCATTATTTGAAGTTAGCTGTTTTTATTAAAAAACGTACTCTATTTGTGATATAAATAAAATATGTTTTTAGGATATTACCGCATAATGCATCATGTCTGGAAGATCTTTTAACTTTTAGATTTATCAATTGTTTGCTAGCCTTAATATGCTGCTGAGACAAGTTTGAGGCCTCTAAATCGCCAAGAATTATCTATAACACAAAATATTAATGCAAATACCGAACTATGTGGACACAAGAATTTGCCAATAGAGCATATCCTACTAAAATTACCAGTTAGGAAACTGTTTAAAAGATTAGAAGAAAGAAATATATTCTCAATTTAGTAAATGTAATTCAGCACAACTGAAAACTGTAAGGAACAAAGACAACATTGACTGTGTTCGTCAGTTATTAGAAGTCACCCTCTACCAAATGTTAGCTCAAAGTTCCATAAATGTCACCACTTAGCTCATAAATTAGATAAATAGATATATAAACGAATCTTTTCTTTTATTTGTATAAATTTAAGATGAAAACCAACAAAAATAGTTCTGAAAGAATTACATCTTTACAAAAAATTGAATATAGAGGATTTAAATATTTATAGAGGACAAACATTTCAACAACAAAACGTATATTCACAGAAAAAAAGCAAAAGGTATTATAAGAACAAACTCCTGCATCAGACTTAGAATGTACATAGAGAGGAGGGTAATGGATATTACTTTTATTAACCTCGTATCATTTCTTAATGAAATACTGATCCAAATATTTGACACTAAACATTTATATACACTACCGCCATTCTCCTTTTCAAACAAATAGCTTCCTTGTCTTTTCAGGTCTCACTCCATCAAACTCTATTGTCAAGCCTTATATATTATTTTCAAATTCTTTCCCTACACCAATGTTCTCCTTCCACTCTTCCAAAACAAAGCTTTCGTCCGTTCATCCTTCCCCCCTCAACATAAAATAGAGCGAATTTTTAAGTAGTTCATAAATTATTTTGGGAGAAAGATAAAGTGTTTATCAGAACGAGGCACAAAAGCGCGCCAAAAAGGTAGTTTGGCACCAAACAGAGGAATCTTTATTTAATGCAAGAGCGCTAGTAGAGGGCTTTGAAGTTAATCAAATACAGAGGAAAATGGAGCATAAGCTCGGAAATTTTATTATAGTACATTATCGACGAGTTCTCAATGAAGACAGGATGGACTCATATAGTATCAGGATCGAATTGCAACGAATGGGGTGGCGGGAACTGTTTTGGTGTCAATTTAAATTTTGGCAGGAGAAGTTTGCAAATTTTGAATCCGCGAGGCAAAGTTTGGTGTGAGACAAATGAATGTGGCGAAGTTAAGTAGAAACGGAACATTTTATAATGGAGAGAGCAAAGTCACTGCTGGAGTTTTCTAAGTTTTTAAGGGTAAAAACTGAATTCACTCCTTTCTCAAAACATCAAGAAAAGTATTAGGTTGTTACCTCTTAAAAAATGATTGTTAAATTTCTTAAAAAACTTGTTGAGTTGAGAATGATTAAAAATACGTAAAATATAAATAGCTAGAGTATCCAACAGAGGAATGTACTTAAAGAAAATCGAAGAATAACAAGCTCTGCTGAATTGTACCCTATTTGAAAAGTTAATTAAGTTCCTTTAAAATAAATGTGGGATAAGAATATGCCTATTCGACGCCAGCATCGGAATAAGATACAAGTGTTTCAAATACTCCATCGTTGGTCAATTGTATTTTTAAACTTAAATCATCATCCCGCACTCCTGGAAAAAGGCTTTTCATCAACTCTAATGAAATTCATACAAAACTCTCAACTATAAAAATTCCCTCTCGCATTTAAGGTAACTCATGTAATACGAAAAATATATAGGGAGTTAGATCATATTTAAATCACTTTAACTAATTACACTAGAGTTAGATGGGCCTCCACTCGTTTAGCAGTAATTGGAATAAGAAACTTAAACACAGCCTCTAGAAAATATTACCAGCAAATATTCCACAATTAATCCACGAACTCTGATACCAGTCGAATTTATCAATGATATCATTAGCTGTACTTACCAAAGCTATGGATCCCACTTTAATAAAACTATTGGATGCTTTTGTAAAATAAACTGTATAGAGTGAAGCCCAGGGGTCAAACAGCTACCATATTTGGTGGGGTTCTTTAAATTGGATAAAGTAATTTATACTTAGTTCTAAGGGGTAACCAAGAATCTGAATAATATTTATTTGAAGAAAGACTCTAAATAATAAGTGATATGAAGAGACAATAGTGTTATCCAAAGAAATCCTGAACAATCAATATAAAAGAACAATGGATTGGTACGGAATCATTTTGGATAGATGGTGAACCCTAACCGATATTGCTAAATGCAGATGCAGAATTTGTTTATGTAATTCATTTTAAATACTAGTTTACCATGGCATCATATAAAGTTTCTTGGGTGAAGGTATTTTGATACTCTTGGGTACAAGGGTTAAACAAACAGACAGCACAACAAACTAATTAGAGATTTATCCTTAAATCAAGTTTGTGGATACCTAGTGTTTACTTGAGAGAGCATTGAGCTTTAAATATTCCATCTAAATACTTCAGACATAAAGATTTATAACGTCCTACTCGAGCAAAGTCGAATGCTTTGCACCTTGCGTTGTCAAGATAACCGAGGATTTAGCCATCGAGCCGGTTTCAGCTTTGGAATTTCTATTTTAAGGAGACAGAAACACAATTTGGCCTTGAAAAGTCCCATCACACTTTCGTGTAATGCATCTAATCTAGGATCTTGTCGTACCTTAGCATTAAAACTAAAATATTTTGGCATTCCAGGAATCGAAAGGTCAGAAGAACTTATCTTTTCATTATTTCATATGAATAACTCTTCATTCACAAAGTTAAAGACATCAGATACATATTCAAGCTCCAAGCTCTTGTAATTCCATGAATTCATGATTCTAAGATTTTATTATGTCAGTTCTTCTATAATTACGTTTCCAGGGTCTTGTTATTAGTGAATGTAAGACAATATTTAATTTCATACTATGAATTCAAGAGTAAAATAGCCTTTCATTTTTGGGTACAGGAGTGGAATTTAGCTTTATTTTGGGAAAGTGTGATGGGACTTTTCAAGGCCAAATTGTGTTTTTCAGTCTAGGCTACGAAATCTCCCAGCTATTCTCATTCCCTTCATCCAATATTTCAACAGTTAGTGATTCCAGACGTTATAATCTTGTCCTTCTAGAATTTCAATACTAAATCTATTGCAATTCCAAGTTACAAGGAATGCAAAATACAGTCTCTTTTGGATTATAATATGACAAATATGCATATTATTATTCTCAGACTTCTCAAATGAAAGATATTTCTATTCCATGATTCTAAGAATAATAGATTATATTATTCTAAGACTAAAGGATGCAATTTATTTTAGCTCAGGAATTCAAGAGTTTAAAAGAATGTTACTCTCAACTTCCAAGATTCCAACTCCAGATTTTAGAATTCCTGAATTCAAAACGGATTTCATTCGTACAATATCTTTCATTCCTGGCTTAAAATACTGAATATTTCGTTTTTTCATTAATTAAAAACACAAATATCTTGTCATTCCAGGCCATCAAATTTTAAAGAAGCCCTCACATAAATCACGAATACAAAAAAATAGTTATTGCGGAACCTTGTCCTTCAAGATTTTCAAGACTGAAAGTATTGGAATTTCAGGTTACAAGGATTGCAAAATCCAGTTTCTTCTGAATCATAATATGATACATATCTTATTATTCTCAGGCTTCTCAAATAAAAGATAATCCATTCCAGGATTCTAAGGATAATAGATTTTATTTTTCTATGAGTAGAAGGATGCTTTTTTTAGCTAATGAATCCAAGAGTTCCTTAGAATGTTACATTCAAATTCCAAGATTCTCTGACCTCTAAATTCCATATTTTCCGACTCCAGATTTTAGAATTCCTAAAATCAAGGAGAAGTTAAAATGTACAATGTCTTTTCATTCCCGGCTTAAAATACTCAATAGTTTGTTATTTCAGGAATTAAAACACAAAATCTTGTCATTCCAGGGCGAGAAATGTTAAAGACCTTTTAATGATGGAGAGGACTTTGGATCATTTTGGCCTCACTTTGACATTCTCTAGAATCGACCTTTTTAAGGCTTATGTCCGTAAATTCCCCGCTGTAGCAGGTCAGAGTTTCCCTAGATTTTTGATAACTCTAATTTGACGGGTTGGGATGATCCTTTTCTACGTAACTGCTCTGTAAAGCATCATCTTTCGGTTGGAAAATGTGTCAAGGAACCCGGTTAAGCCTAAATTGGTAAGCCTACATCCTCCTCCCCCCTTTCCAAAGTGGTAGGCTCGAACCGTGTCCACCATGATTCACTTTTACACGGTCAGAATAGATTCTGCAAGAAGATTCGAGGCTATTCGAGAGCAGAGCTGTTTCCCGCTTGCCGCCCCTAACCCTGGGAAGAGCCTCAGGCAAAAATAGCGCTCATTCTCATGAAGAGACACAAAGTTCACAAGTCTCGCCCGGACCTCACAAGATTTCCCATACTTCCAAGTGAGGTGCTAACAACAAAGCAAAGTGACAGCTGAACTATTTTATGTATTTGGAATTAGCCCCAGCCAGTGAGGTAATTCCCCTTAACGATCGCCACAGAGTGATTTTCCGGACTTCTCTTGTCAACTCCTTTCGAAGCCCTCCTTCGTTCGCCCCTTATTTTGGGTGGCCGAAATACTCTCCCTTGGACCGGAAGTTACCTCCCCCTCTCCCATCTTCCGTTTTTGGACAACATTCATCACTTCAAGTTCCCGCTCAGAAGTTCCGAGCGGCTTCACCTCACGTGCAGAAGAGATCCGTTAGCCAACCCCTCTGCACACCTTCAGTAACCCAATTGAGTTAATTTCCCCCCTCCCCCCCTTTGAATAGTTTCCTCCTGTAATACTTTAAGTTCTAACTTCATAGTCTGATTTATAACTACAATTCCTCCCTTCGTTTACTGATATGATTTTGTCCCTTATTTCTTTGAGCTAATTTTACCTATCAATTCTCTCATTTTTTTATGTAAATAAAATTTTATTTTTGTACATTCCTCTTTAAATAACCTTGAGCTTTGCCATTGCCCAAATTTTACCTGACTTCGTTGCCCTCTTATCTTGCATTTCAGCCCGTCTAAACTAGCGGTGCTTCGTCCCTTCGTCGGTTCACCTGTAAGTTATCGGTCCCTCCCCCATCGATATAATATGGTATTTATGTAATATAATGTCATACCACGACAGTGTCCGAGATTTTCCTGCATCATATTTTAAACTAAGCAAAATATTTTCTTTAATTTAAGCTTAGCATTACATTTTGTTTCCATAAGAACAGCAATTAATTATAAATAAACTAGGCTCTGAAGTTAAACTTTAGTGGATCCTTAACTTTGACTAAAGTAATAGGTTCCAAAGTTCTGTTCATGTTATTGACAAATGGATTATTTTCATGTTGATGGACATCCTAAAAATTATCGTATCATTAAATTCATCTGTTCTGAGTTAGCGGCGATGTAAAATTTAATCTAAGTCATATCAAGAGGCTGAGGGATTTTCTGAAATTACAATATTGTCAGAAATGCACAATCAAGTGTACGAATGTTTAGATGAGATTTAAGTTAAAATACCACACTGGAAATAAAGTTCTCTACTTTCATAAGATTCCTTAGCATGTAAGATATGCCATCATATGGAAGGCTCATTACAGTTTTAATGATTAAATAACTTAACAATTTACTCTCAACGACCTAAAGATAAATATGCAGTATTCAAAAACCTCAAATTGTCAACATTTCGGATAGTTATCGACCACCGTAGGCCATTCAATTCTCCTTCCCAATATCAATCAGATTTAATTAAGTAATCATCCTAACAATACTACAACAAAGCTAATTGAGTTTCCAGTTGAAGTAGAGACAATATTTCCTTCTGCCTTCTATTTCGAATGAAGGCAAACTTCTCGACATGGAAGTTGCTCCCCGGAAATCTTCAAAAAGCCCCCAAACTTTGGATTGAATCTGAATCAATTAATATTTTACGATCTTCCTTAGATAAGCCTCTTAGACACTTTGCTTAACAAACTCTCTTCTGTAATTAATAATCTTATCTTCTTAAAAAATAAATAAATTAAGTAATATTTCATATTCCTTGCATCAAAGTATAAAGAATCCTTCGACTCAAAGTGGTAATCCATCAATCTCTCACTCAACACCCAATATCTCTACTAACGTCCTTCGATTCGAAGCTGTACTTGTTCATAACATAGCCAGATAGATGTTTATTTTAAAACATTTTGCCATATATTTATTATTTGTTTCTTTCATATCATACCTAGAAAACAATCATTGCACCCAAAAGTACACACATTCATTAGTGCATATTCCTCACACCTAGAAACTATTATTACAATGCGCATATTAGTATTATGGCCGAGAAATTAAACATGTCTGTAACGTGTACACTGCAATAAAAATATTAAATTAACAGTTAAATAGACTAAAAATTATTCAGTCATATAGATATGTATACCTAGACCATTCTAAAACAAACCCAATCAGAAACATACATGCTTGCAGATAAATGCATTCAACCGCATTTTCAATGCGGTAACATTTTAACCCTTGTCTTGGCACTTATTTTTGGTGGGGATAAAATTATATTTCTATTCATTTCATTGTTTTGTTTCTTTTTTCATAATAGTTTTAGTGTGTGTGAGAGAATTGAAGAAGTATCCGTGTATGCACATGGATATTCGCGAATGTCAGTGATGGTCGTATCTTGCTTATAGCAATTAAAATTACGCCTTCTTGGAAGCAACTTGTTGAATATATTACTTCAAGATATGGATCCATTGGTCTTGATAGATTCCTTCAACTCGAAAACAACTCGCGTAAGCTTAGCAAAGGCCTACTTGATCCAGAATTTCTGGAGCCTGATGATGGATTAGGTAATCCGAAACGTTGCTTGGAATAAATAAGAATTTCATTTATGGTCTTATCCTTCCTACTGCAATAAATATATATATATATATATATTTCCAAACTTTTGGTAAAGACCAGGTCGTAATTTTAATTGTACCAATTTTATTTTAGAACGTTCCAAAAGAAAATTGGTACAGATATAATACAACAGGTAAAATTATCATTACAATGTATAATATTTAAAAACATAAAAAATAATATCCATACTAATAAATTGCAAACCAGTATTTATCTGGTGATATCAGAGAATAAATGGGACCTGTGATGAATCGATGAGTTACCGAATAGTATTGCATGTTGGCATTTTTTCCTTTGCCACACTCGTTTTTATGCTTCTTTTCCCAATGAACAAAATCCTACGTCCACAAAATTCTTTTTCACTGTCAGTATTAAATTTTGTTATGCTCGGACGTTATCCTAGGATTCGTTCCTCAAACGCGGTTGGATTGTTCTGACATTAAGCTTTATTACACGTTTCTGCTATTGCATTTGCAAGATTATGTCTCACATCACGATTTATCACCTTCGCTTTATAAGCAATAAGACCCGCTGTAATTAATACTTCGTCAAAATCTTGATTTGAATTTAGTTTAGAAGAGTTAAGTCTCTGTTTTCACTCCCTATTAAACAGTAAAACACAACACGTTACTTTTAGCTTGTCTGTGAGTAAACTTTTATACAAGTATTCATAAACTCTGGACACACACAAATTATCACAGCGAAAATTAATAATAAGAACCAGGCGAGTGAAAGCATCATTTACGGAAGTGCTCAAATTGAGGGAAATTTAAAAACAATGCACCTGGCTTTATTGGGTGAAACTCACAAATCGCATCAAAATTGCATCAGGAATAGCGTGAATAACAGTTAAGATATTATGTTTTAAAAGAGAATATTCATTTTGCCGAAGTGTTCAGAATGTAGGGAAACCCTGTATAATTGATTTATAGTATCTAGGTTGCGTCTAATTGGAAAACAAGCCAGGATTAGATGAATGTCCTGTGTAGGGTGGTATTGGCCGGTTGGATGTTGTTAACGAGTTGTTTATGACAGGAAGCCAGAAACTACAAACTCAGCTCTGTGGATCAAACGGATTCATAGAGCAGATTAAACGTGGAATTACCTGCGTCTGTTTTGTATTATGTTTGCGCATGTTTTATCTATATTGGCCTGGAAAGGATTTTGTGCGACTTTGTGATATGTGTGTTTAGAGAGTCATAGAGTTTTATTTAAATTATCCACTCCATTTGGGAATAGTTTGTACGGGATGGAAGGGATAATTAAGCCTAGATACCATTTACTGAAGATCACAAAATTCTACAAAATGCAAACGCAACGCAAAGAAGCAAAAGACACTGAAATTTGTTGTTCTCCCTTTTTGCGTAGGTGGCAGGTCTATGGAAGTTTGTGCAAAATTAAGTTCCTTGATGATTTATGCCTGGGGGCTTACATGAATGGTTATTCGTGTCACTCTTTCCATGTGTTTTTCGGGAATGTCCATGTTTATACAAGTGTAATACTTTATTTCTCTCACATACAATATTCCTATCATTCAAACCAAAACAAAACAATAAAAAAAAAAAAAAATTCTTTTGCTCCCACCCGAAATCACTGCAATGACAAAAGTCAAAACAAGTTACCACAGTGAAAATTCGGTTCAATGCATTATATGGTCTAAGGATATATGACTGCATAATATTCGTGTATATAAATTCGTAAATTTAATGTTCGTTGGTTTATGTGCACGTTACTGACATATGTTAACTCTGGGTCATAACATTGGTATGCATATGGAAACAGTAAGTTCTGGAAATGAGGTTTATTTAAGAATGAAGGTTTTTATTTTTGGTCGTAAATCTTGTTTTCTATGCATGACATGCAAGAAATAAACAATAAATTGATGACAAAATGTTTAAAAAAACATTTTTCTGACTATGATATGGCCAAGATACTGCTTCTAATCAAAAGGCGATAATCGACATATTGCTTGCGATTGGAAGCTTGATGGATTCTTTAATTAGCATGCATGACTTGTGAAACAATGGGAATCTCCGTATTTTTAAAGAAGATAAGATTATAATTACAGAAGAGTGTTAGTTAAAGAGAAGGCTCTAAGAGGCTTTTCGAAAGAAAAGCTTAAAATATTACTTGAATCAGATTCAAGGGCAAAGCCTTGGGCCCTTTAAAGATTTCCGGAGAGTAATTTCTATCCCCTGAAGTTTGGCATCCTTCCAATTAGAACGGAGGACTAATACTTACTTAATCCCAACTGGAAACTCAATTAGCCATGTGGCAGTATAGTTAGGGGATTCAATGGGCTGCCGTGATTAATAACTATCCTAAATTTTGATCATTTGAGTTTTTGTGAAAAATGAATATTTATCTTTAGGTCGCTGAGAGCAAATTATTAAATGCTTTAATCTTTGAAAAGTGTAATGAGGCCTCCAAATGTTATGGAATTTCCAAGGTGAGGTACCTTAGTAAAAGTAGAAAACTTGATTTTGGGTGCGGAGTTTTAACTTAAATCTCGTCAAATACATTACTCTACTTGATTGTGGATTTGTGACAATATTTTCATATTGAAAAATCCCACAACCTATTTCTGGAAATGAGATCCTATTACAAAGCTGAGCAAATCAGAAGAGATGGGTAGAATAATTCGATAATACTAGCTTTGGCCAATAATTCGGAGGACGTCCATTAAACATGAATAATAAATCCATGTTTCAGCAACATGATCAGAACTTTGGAACCTATTACTTCAATCAAAGTTAGGAATCCACATAACTTTTTATATCAGAGATTAGTTTATTATTAACCAGATGCTGATCTTATATGAAATAAAAAAGTTGAGCTAAGCCTGAAATAATAAACATATTCTTCCTAGTTTGAAAAACTCAATTATTCATTGGTGTTTACAGAGCGAATTTTTAACAAATTTGTTGGATTAGAGGGAAACACGTTATATGCACTACAAATCAGAGAAGCCTATCTTTTCTCTGACTTTTGCCTTAACTGAAATTCTCTCCAAAAGCTAACAGAAGACTCATAAAGAAGAAATATTAACTCTTTTCCAGTATCACTTAATATAAAATAGGGGTATGATGAGTTTTACTTAAAAATAATCGGGTTTTTTTTAAAGTTTAAGAGATTCGATAAGTTTTCTTCCTAATCGCTTTATTTGTAACTTACTTAAGTTAATTGTTTGTTTCTCAATAAGGCTCTCTGCCTTCGATCGTAGTTGAAGCTCCTTTCTAATTTTTAGATAACGCACCTAACTCTAACTATAGCTTTAATCCACCGATGATGGATTAGATTTGGAGTATGTTGTCGTGTTATATTCAGTAGGTCGGGTTTAGTTTAGATTTCCTATATTACTTATTGCTAACGGATGCAAGCAAATCTAATTCTAATATACTTAAATGACATTTTTCAAATGGATCAAACTCTCTGCAATTTTTAACAATGCATGATTAGATTTAAAAGTCGACTGGTTTTTGGATAGTTAATTTTTTTGTATGACCTTTATAGGAGTGGTTGGAGGGCTTACTTCCATGAATTCCGGTTGAAGTGTTAAGTTGTCGAATACTTTGTAGACAAAAAGAAAACACGTTTTTATACCAAGAATATGGTGTTTGAATCACCTGAATCTTATTCCAATACCAACGCCGAATAGACATTATCATTTCATACTTTCCTTTTGTAGGGACTAAATTGACCTGCTGAATTAGGTATGGCTCTTCGGAACTGATATCTTTTTGTCAGAGATAGAGAGGAAGAGTCACGCGGACATAGAGACCTGGAAAGTGTCTCATTGGGGGAGGGACCTTTAACGGGCGTCTTTCGTTAAACTTCCTTCCAGGGCGATAACGAAGCGATACGAGTCAAACTGGAGCCCGGAACCCAACTCAGCGAGAGGGCGCTAAGAACTTGCCCGCTGAGACGGAGTGGGACACGCTTCTGACCTTAAACAAAAGGGCTTCCGGCGAAGTCGTATATATTCCCCAGCATGGAAACGAGCAAAGCAGTATTCAAGCAGAAGTCAGGCAGTACTCGTGCATTATCCAAGCAGTAATCGATAGGATTCGTTGGAATTAACCAAAGAGACGCCGCTCAACTTTTCAAGCGACTCCTCGGCACCCAAAGAGCTCGCAGGCAAGAAACCAGCTGTTCAGATCTACTGCTGGTAAGGACGTAAGGAGTCATTCTGGAATAACGTGCTCCGCTTCGTGTCCTACAAGGATACTGCCTCGAGCAACCACCTGAGGCCTCCCCCTCTTAGAAAATTGTAAGCCTATTACATTTTTCTCCATCACCGTCGAAGAGGAGTAAAGCATTCTGAATACAAAGCTTAACCTCATCATTTCCTTCCGTTTACTTTGGGTAAATATTGTGCTACTCACAGCTCGTGCCTAAGCATTCATTGTAAATAAACTTTCTTTCGCTGACCGCAATTATTTTCCCCATAGTGTATCATTAATTGTTAAATTCTTTTATTTGTTTGTATAAAGTAAAGATTATTTTGTTTCACTTGTTTAAAGCCTAGAACCACAAAAAAGCCATTGAACTATTTGACTAAGTCGGCCAACGGTAGAAAACGCACTCGCATATCCTACGCACTTAAAAGACGCCTTCCTCCGCGTCTGCTTGTCGCATCTTCACTCGCGTTTAGGGCGGGCAAGCGAAGGTCAGTGAAATATACTTGATTTACGATACCTCGGTTTGCTCTAAATGCTCTGCAAATTTACACTCTAGTTATCTATGTTTTACATAGTTTTACCAAATCTAATTTAATCAATTATTTTAAAAAACTTCACCAATCATTTATGAAGAGGTACAACCCAATTCTCCTTCACCTTTTTCAGCCATGGAAGTGTTAATCTTTTCTTTCGTTCAAAAGTTTTCCTTTTCAGCTTACCCTTGAAACTCTCATTTGGTTTCCCGCCAACATTTGGTTCGTGATTTCCTAATTTGTTCCTCCCCACAAAAAAATATGAGTTCACCGCAAAGCACTTTTTGCCTTCTCACTTATTGCAATCCCATCCTGATGAAAGGGAGACCCTTCTGTCGCCATTGAGCACCCTGTTGATAATCTGGCATCATTAAATTTAAGCGCTTTTTCACATGCTCCTCTCAAATTTTATAATTCTTACAATCCAGCCCAACCAGCGCTATTTTAAATAGTGTATAAAGTGGAATGGAAGAAAGATTTGTTATGAGGAGGGTGGAAGGAGAACATTCGTTTATAAAAAAAGATCAAAAATAATATAAAAGGCTTAGCAATAGAGGTGATGAAGTGAGGCCTGAAAAAGAGAGGAAGGCTATTTGTTTGAGATCGTGATTCGCGATAGTACGCAGAGAAATTTATCGAACAGATGTTTGGGTCAATATTACTTTAACAAAAGTCATGAGCTTAAAAATAGTAATATTCGATGGCCTAGAACTTTTTTCTCTATATATTTTTTTTCATTTATAATTCCTCTGTAATATTAAGAATACTCTTTACAATGTGTAAAAACTGTTTGCCGCACAAAATAGTCTCCAGTTTTGACTATTCTTACTATTAATCCTCTAGAAATGTTGAATTCCTATATTTTAACTTTCTTGTTAAATTTGAAACTCTAACTCACCTATCCATGTTTGTTTTCATCTTCTGTGTATTTAAATAAAAGAAAGTATTCGTTCATTATCAAGTTTATTAATTCCTGCCATAAACGGAGTTATTTCCAAAGCTTTCAGATTGCATTTGACGCCAGTTTATGGTAAAATTTCCTATGCAGTGGCCTTCTCTAAGGAGACAAAAACCTCATAGAGCCCACGTGAATTAGAGGTTTCCCCATGATGTCCTAACTACTTCTACAGTGCCTTAATTAATATATCATTTAAGCTTATAAGTAATGTTTGTTGAACTCTTTTTCACGTAATCAAACATTTCCACCTATTCACAAACATCTTCAAAATTAAGGTGAAAGTGCCCTATGAAATTAAATAAGTTGCATTATTGGTGTTTCTCATCCTTGAGGATATACGCCTACCCCTTGAAAGATCAATCTAAATATAAAATTGACATTCAAGTGCTAGCCCGAAGGTCCATTAGAAGTCCATAGTCAGAATTACTGGACGGATGAGATTGTGAGTATGTTGTGCTGTCAAGGCATGAGGTAAATTGAATGCGATGCTCTGAGTGGATCTCCGCATTAACCCCGCAATTGTAATTCTCAGCTCTGGATGAATCCTCGCTCAAGATAAGATTGTACCGCTGCATAGACATCAGAAATCCTTCGGTGCATCGAATAGAATAACCTGTGCTTCAAATCCCCCTAATTTTTTATTAAAAAACCTTGGTCTCGGATACCCTAGTAGAGATGCTAATATCATTTATTTATTTAATATGTTGGCAGTAAAAAAAATGATATTATTGTGAACGCTGAAATTCGCTTGTTTGTGTCTCTGATTGTGAAACTCGAATTTAGAATAGGTTATTACATACCTGTCTTAGTTTAGTGAGTTTCTTATAAGATTCTTCCTTTTTAATCATCGTACAAAGTGATTTGAGTTGAATTTTTTGATATCATTGACATCAGCCACTTTCCTTCAAAGTTGGGCGGGCTCAATTGAACGCCCGATTGATTCGTAAGTCAATCAAAATGAATGTTTGAAATAGATTTTTTCATTTTTTAAACAGCAATTGACCAGTCTTACAGTCAAATTTGGAAGAGGGTTACTATTCGTATATCCAATTAAATTTTTCCTACTCACTCTTCAAGAAAATATGTATAGTCAATTGGGCATTTTGACTAATCTACGGTGATTTATACGCATTGATCACTAACTGAATTACATTATAATATAATTTCGGGGTGGGGCGTAGAGGAGGTAAGAATTTTATCCATAGTGTGTATCTAGAAATTATATGTAAATATTAAAAATACCTAAATCTCTCTTGAAACAGCTGCATTTTGTATAAGAAAATAATTAGAGAAAATATATTCTTAATATAAGGAAAATGAGACAAATTGTTGTTGGATTAAATATTTTCTAAAAAATATATCATTTGCATAGACTTATTTACTAGTCAATCATATTTTTTTAGCAAAATACAGTCATTAGTAATTGAATGAAACTTGCTAGAACAGAAACTTGCTAGAACAAGTTTACCTAATCCCTTGAAACTTAATCTTCTATATTATCATATATATTAAGACCCCAATACCGACCCCGCTCCTAGGGAAAATAAGTCAGAGGCGCGTCTGTTTGCAGAATTTTTAGAATGTCTTGATCTGATTAATTCCACAGTTAATCCTGGCTGTGTAAATGTGCATCTTAGTCTTGTTAGATTCTGTGTATGGATATATGTATATAAATCTGTTAGTTAAGGTCCATGTTCCGTAAGTATAATGGTATATCCGTGTGTTTGTGAATGACATTAGAATTCTTATTCTCATAATAAAAACCAGTTTGTTGCTACTCCCAGCATTTTCACAAGGGCTCAAACTAAGTGTTTTGGGCTTAATTGGGTCTCTCCGTGTCTGAGAACCGAGCGAAGAATAGAATACAAAAAGAATTTTATAATAGAAAACAGTAAAATAAGTGCCATTTTGAACAGATTTTATCAAGAGCAATGCTTGGAGAGAGTAGCATTGATTGAAATTTCACAGAATCAAATCAGAAGAAAGAGACAGGAAATCTAAAAGAAGAATCTGACTCTCTTTTAGGAAAGTTAATGGAATAGTTGAGAGAATGCAAGTGAGGAGATGTTACCATTCTGTTAGGTAACTTATAATGTAATCCCCATTTGGCCACAATTTGTAAATATCCATAGAATGGAGTCCAAAGAAATTAAGTAGCTTGGTAAAGAAATAGTTTAAATTCTGTCGATTCCAAGCTATAAGCAAAAACGGCGGCGCAAATCAATACTATATTGTAATAAATAATAGAATGGAGAAAATTAGCGGTCTTTTATTTGCTCTATCATGATACGTTGTAGATTCAATGAGAGAGCAGGAAGCTACATTATTGTAGTGTAATACAACTTTGCATGAAATGGAGTTAGATTCATCCGAGGCAGCAGTGGTAATACTACACCAGTATCAGCTTTGCCTTTTCGTGTCCGCTTCAAAATCGGTTCACTATCAGTTACCCTTGTTACTCCTTCTTTAGCTTGCGTACTCTTCGCCTTCTTTCCTTAATTCTATATTCTCTTTTATATTATTTTATTGATTTTATCCTACTTTCTAATTAGCATATATATTTTCGTTTTTTATTTTTATTTTGAATTTAACTTCCTCGTTTTGTTACTCTCATAAAACCATGCCTATATTCTACATATGTATCTCCAATATAGTTTTATATAGTTTTCTTTATTTTAAAGTCCGTTAGGACTTCTTGATTTTTATATTTTTTGCGATTTTCTTCCTTATTTGTTAAGTAGTTATTATCTTTTTTTTAATAATTTGTTGTTTCAGATGATCTTTTTCAAGAGATTTCTATCATATTTGATCATTTTGGCCCTTATAATAATAGAGGAACTTTCAGAATCTAAAATTCTTTCCAACATAATATCATCGCATCTCATTTTTCGGCTCATATAAAAAATTATTATGACAAGGCTTTGTTTGACTTTTCGATTTTCTTGTTTCTGTATGTTTGTCTAAGAAATTTTATGTAAAAAGTATTAGTTCTTAATCGGTAATTTTATTCAGAATTCCATTTAATGCCGTATGGTTTGTGGAACTTCTTGTCTAAGTTGGTTTGTTAGGCATTTTATTAGTTTCAGTTAGCAATTGTGTACATAGCCTAACAATGTTTCATAAACTGCAAACTTTTTTCTGGTCAGTTTCAATTTTTGCTCTGTTTAAAGAGGAGCTGAGTACAATATCTTTGGTATTGAAGAGGCAGCAATCGATTCCATCTGTTTTGTTTGTCCTAAAAACTTTAATCATCTGTTCTTCTAATTGTCATACATGTCAACTGTGAATGTATGTATCGATTGCTCATTCTGCAAATGTTTGCTTTGAAACCCTTTATATTTATCCTGAATTAATGCCATCTTTGCAATATTTGCTATTATATGTATTTAGTTTTGCCTCAGCCATTTTTATTTTGTACAGATTTAAAGCTTTTTGCCTACAGATATTTTCCAGATTAATCATATTTTGGTACTCATAGGTCGGTCTAAGAATTGATTAAGCCCATTTGAGTTTTGGACAAAACTTCTCTGGAAGAAACTTTAAATAACTTATATTTTAAGTTGTTTATTCTTAAGCGTACTTGGAAGTTATATTAAAGTTTGTAAAATCAATTTACCTTTTTGTTAATAAATCATTTGAATGTTTCAGCTTCCTCACATTTTATTTCTTTGTGAATTTATAGGTAAATAGTAAAGAGGAAATCAGCAAAACAGTTTTAAAAATTAGCTGTAAAAAAATTGGCAAGTTGGTGAAGGAAAAAATTGCTGAAAGTGAATAGTCACAAGTTATTTTCAGCCTTTTTTTATTTCACTTACTACCTTGATTTTATTGTTAAGACGTCACTGTTCAAGTTTCCCCTCTAATGTATGTTAACATAGAAATAATGGGACGCTTATTCGAATTAAAAAGTTCTTAAGGGCTACCTACTCATATGTTGAATGCTTTTCGAAGTTCAATAAACTTCTCTTCTCTCTCATAAAAAATGTAGTTGTCAAAGCCACTTTTTCTATATTAATTCAAAAACTATTTCTACATATCTTCCTTTTTATCACGATTATTCTCTTTCCATTGTCTTGCAATCCTTTTTAGTTTAGAATTCTGCATCTGAAACAGACCATAGACATGATTTGGGCCGAGAAATCTTCCAACTAAAATAGAGAATCATCAAAAACTAAAGTAGATCTTGTAGAACTAATGTTCATGTTTGAAACTCCTCATTTTTATTCTGAAAATCACCAACACAATCAGAATCCAGGTTCTTTCACTCCTATCTCCACATCACTAAAATTACAAATGCATTAGTCTTTGTCCATCTAACAATTAAACCCGTGATTACATGACTACTTCTCTTCATATGAAGTACTCTAAAATCGACCAAACTGTCAAACATAAAATTGGTAACAGAACCATCATTATGGATATTTTCTTTATTTTCCTCATTTTTCTCACAAATCTAACTACTGCGGTTAGTCTCTCGAACATTTTTCTCGTAATTTTTTCAATAATTTCTTTATTTTATTTATGTTTAATTTTGAAAAAAAATTAGTTCAAGCAGTTTCTTTCGATTTTCTAATGACTAGCTTGTTTCATTTTGATATTTTTAACTTAATAACATTCAGTATATTTTTTAGACATTTTACATTAGACTTTGTTATTTCCCTTTGAAGTCAAATAATATTTTCATAAAATAGTTCAGAGATAAATCATTGGCGTTATGTAGATGACTTCTTTTCAATATAGCCATAAAATGACACTTTTAATAAATTCATAAGCAAACTCAATAATCTCCCTCCCTCCATTAAATTTAAATTGGAATGGAAATCAAACTTCATTCTCCTCTTCATTGATGTGCTCGTCCACCGTGATATAGATTCTAATCCTCTCTCTCTCTCCAATTTACTGTTTATCGTAATCATATTTTTCGTCTCATCATCTGGATATATACAAGAAGTATTTGTCTCTCCTATGTTATCCATCCTCTTCGATTGATTAAATTCTTTAGAAAAATTTTTTAGCTTTCATATCTCGCATTTTTTAAAAATGAAGCTCATTTAAAATTAGGATAAAATTGATCATAAATATAAACCAGAAATAATAAAAATAATCCTTCCACTTATATAATAATGACCCTTAAACGAAGTACCATACTCTTCCTTACAGCACCTCCTAAAAAAGTTTTAATAGATATTGACAAACTCTAATCATAAAGTAGTTTTTAAGATAGGCAAAAATTCTATTTCTCTTAAAAATCAGGTTTAATTTTCATTGAACTATCAACGTGTTTACTACCCTAATACTAACAATAAACTTAAAACTTAACTTGAATTATGCATTAAAGAATAATAAAATCCAAGCGAAGTCAGAGGAAACTTAACAAAAGCTCTGTTATAGTTCACATTACTTGTTCACTTTATGGGAGTTTGACAGAAGTAGGTAGAGGAGAAATAATGCAATAACAATTATCTTCCAAATTATCTTAGTAGCGATAAGATAGGGAGAATAGGATAGTAATACTAATTATTACTATTATTGCCAACATTTTCTCTCACTTATTAAAATTTTATTTGTTTCAAAAAGATGTCATAACTTTAAAACAACCTTGCACTTTATGTGAGTTAAGAGACTAAATGGAAAATATTAGAAACAAAATGAGCTAAAACTGCCAAAATTTTAATTTCCGTTAATTTCGAGGTAATATTAGTACAATAAGCTAAAATGCCACAATTACTTAAAAAGAAATAGAATCAATACAGTTTGTTGATAAGCTAACATTGATGAATTTGTCATTTTCCTTAACTTTCGAAAAAAATTAACATAGAGTAGTCTTTTATTTTTCAATCACCCAATAAGTAAATAGAAAAGTGTGGTAAATAAGTTAACGCCATCTTCACCCCCCCCCCTAAAGATTTAAGCAAGGCTCAACCATGTTTTGAGGAGTCTGGACGAACTAAATAAAGAATTAATCAGAAATATTATAAATTTTCTTCTAATGATTGGCGATTTCGTATTACTCGCTTAGATTCTGAAGCGTAATAGGGACGAATAACGCAGCTATCACAAGGATTATCACTCTCAAATGGCACTGTATTCAACAACATCAAAACAATCATACAAGAAGGTTTTAACCAATTTTGAACACCACGCAGCACAGTTTTGGAAAAGAGTGACATAGTCGAATCTTTGGACACAGTACATCAACTCACTCTACTTTACACGGTATATAGCATTTAGTTTACCTCACATGCAAGAAACAACTCGGACGTCCAACTATTTCTCACAGGTAGTAATAATGAAATCATCGCCCTCACACACCACTCCAATTACACCTAAGCAGGTTGCAGCCGATAAGCCCATATCACAAGTTTCGAATACTGGTTTAAACTGAATCTAATGACCGTTTCATTTTTAAAAAAACATATATTACCCTCTTTCTGACAGACAAATAGGATTAGAAGAACCACAGAATCCTTTATAAATTACCCCATTCCACATAAGTAAAACAGCAACACTGATCCGATAAAACAAAATAACACACAAACAAAACGACCCCAATAATCAACCGACTCCGACCAGGCACAAGGGACATATTCAGGAAACCCAAGGAATCCGGCGTCTACATATACAAGCAGGATATCCTTCCTTCACTTGACTACGCCTCTACACCAAAGTACACAATCTCGCAGCCACTCACCTTAGCATACTACAAAAACAAGAAACGAATAACACACCTAGTCAAAGGATGGGCCAGCCACACGGCCATACTCCACTACACTATAAAATAAAACACTACCCATCAATAATTATTATCCAGACTTCGGTGAAACGCATTCTTTCTATTGAAGGCGGGCCCCAAGCCTCTTGTGCATTTACTTATACCCTCCATCATATATACGCAATTTTCCAAGAATATACCACACAGATATACACACTTCAGCAAATCCTCTCCCCCAACCCAACGGAAATATGCCTCCAGGTTATGCCATGTCCCATACCGTTTTACCGCTGCGGTCAGTACCCAAAATTAACGCAAACATACAACACATTGTTCTTATAGCCTAAGTGTCTGATGAGAGACTCCCACACTCCTTTCCCTCTGCCTATGGACCTCATTGACTTGTTGGGAACGTTGTAAATGATGCCCAGAATATCTGTGAGAAATTTTGGCATTCACAGCTTGCCCTTTATAAATTTGAGGAGGATTGAATTTTGTCAGGGTATTACTTCCCCTAAAGAAGATGCACAACTAAATTAAACTAACGAGCATTGGTGGAAAAATTATGTTGTAGATAATTTATGGTTGAAACTCTATATTTACTCTTTCACTACTTCTACTGGTCTCAATTTCTTTTTTTACTAACCATTGCAAAGGAGTTTTTAAGTGCTTATAGCATGAAAACCATGCTGAAACCCTAGCCAAAGATTCAGCCCCTCCCCCATAGAAAGATATCTAAATAATGAGGTGAAATAAATACCAAAAAATCAAACCAATGGATTTCGTCATCATATAAATGAAACAAAGACAAACTAAAGCGAAGAAACAGTCAAGAAATGAAACATCCCCTGTCCTATACCAAAAGTGACCTGAGTTTTGTTTAAATCAAGGCCTAACCTTTTACTCTATTGTGAGATCAACACAATTCAACGCAAATTCAGTCAATGGTCAACTTAACATTTTGATTCATTCGTAAGAATTAATCAAATATATATTCAGAATTGTTCCTTACATGTTCCATTTCAGGTAAAGTTGTGGAAAACTCCTCTAAACGGAACCTTAGGACGATATTTCTGTCATTATTTGTATTTATTTTACTTTTGTTTCAATATTTTCCCAAATTTATAAATTGTTTTTAATTTTTTTCAATTATTTTGTTTTCAAAAGAACTTTCATTTATTTCTTCTCTGCTAAGGTTAAAAGATGAATCTACACTTTCTCTCTTCTTGTAATTTGTTTAGGGTTTGCCTGTGTGTATATAAATAAAGTTACAGAAGCCAAATTACTTCGCTATACCATTAAAGATCCATGAAAATTCTTTTAATATTTTAAAATATATTATAAATAGGGAGATTTTGTGAAAGTAACTAATCAGGATATAGTTATTTAAAAATCATATTGCTCCGTTATTTACAGAAGAGAACCTTATTAGTATAATTTGGGATGTTTCTAAGTCAAGAAAATATGCGCTTCAGCCCATCGTAATCTCAATATTGAAACCAATATAAATGCTCGTAGTTTAGAGAGATTTTGCTGTTAAAGATTTTCTTTGGTGTAGGAAAGAATGAACAAAAGTATTTCTGTCTTAATAAAACTAGAAAAAATTTAAAGAGATATAAACTGATATAAAATTATTTACATTTAGACGAATTCAATACTTGACAAGTGATATATTTTGTGGTCAAAATTAATTAAGTTCGTTTTTAAAGCTAACTGCTCCCATACATTTATTATATACTTTATCTAGTAACATATAGTGTATTCGGAATAGCTTTGACTATTTAAAATATCTCCTTTATTCAGTAACATCTTGACGTATCGGTAAACAGCCAACGGCTTTAAAAAGAGCGGCCAGAGAAACATTTTAGTTGATAAGAAGTTAGCTGACATGGAGGACTGGAAGACATCTGAATATTAAAAGAAGATAAATGCCTCATTAAGATTCACGCTTGGTATCAAAGGGCTGACGTTATGGCTGCTACCCAATGCTCTGTAAACATTGAAAATGTTAAAAGACGTGACATGTACAGATCCAAGGGAGACTTCGAAGCCATGGCCAAGAGAAAGTTGGGTGACCAGAAAATTCGGTCTCAGAAAATTCGGTCTTCTCTTATAATGTTTTTATTTGCTTTTAATGATAGAATGAGTTGAATCGTTTGGATCAAGCAAAGATTGCAAGGAATGTATATAATTTCAAACTTCCGTTTCTCATTTATTTTATTTAAGCGTAGTAATATTCTAGGTCAGTCAGTGCAGGTCAATTCCATTCTTATGTATTTATTTTTAAATTGTATTAATTCTTCAGACCCGATAAGCATGTTATTTAGGCTGTTCAGGATACGAACATTAGGTCACTATCAAGCTACTTCTTGAAGAGCTGTGTTGTGCAAGTTCAACATTCAATATTTTGCTAAATTGCGCATTATCTATATCATGGCTGTTAAGTATTTTAAAAGGGAGAAGAATAAAGAAAATTAGTTTCAAGCACTGAATTATATTTATGATATACATATTCTTAGTGTTGATAAGGAAAAGAAACTTTGGCACTGTGTGATGGGCAATAAGTGTCATGCTTGCGTGCATACAGAGAACAAACCTGGTTATCGCATAACTATAAAAAAGCTCATTAATCATGAAGATGAAGCTGATCCAAATATAATAAAAGCGAGAATCGCGCCTTCTGAATTAACAACCAAAGTGAATAAGGTCACTGTATCAAGCACTAGATCTCTCATTTCAGAAACAGTAAGTGGCGTTGGAGAATATACAAAAAATGAATTGAAAAATTTGCAAACGATTTGAAGAATATAACTAATTGGCGCAATAAATACTCAGGTGCACCTCCTTTGCCTGTTTCCCGTATAGGATTTGAAATACCAGGTACTTTTAATATATTTCAAAAATGTGCATCGTTCTTGCAATATGACACTGGTTCTAATGGCGGAAAGAGAATCTTAATTTTTGTCTCAAATAAGGGCCTTGAAGATTTGAAGAATGAGTTACATTTAGGAATGGATGGCAATTTAAAATCAGCTCGATCTATATGCTATCAGTTGTTTCCAATTTAGGTTGTTTTAAACGGTAAATTATTTCGTGTTTTTGCTTTTTTACCTGACAAGACTGAAGCAACGTATTTCAATTTTTTAATGAACTAAACTTAGTATCAAATATGAACCCACAAGAAGCACTTCAAAATAGTTACAGTCGTGTCTTTACAGGTGGCAACAGTGTGGGTTGTCTATTCTACTTTAGTCAGAATATTTATAAGAAAATAAGTCAACTGGGATTTCCAATTCAGTACTGATGACCACTTTGCGTTTTAGATAAAAATGTTCTTTGTTTTGACATATTTACCACCTGAAGATATTAATAGTGCCTACGAAGATTTATGCGAGTATGAATTAGTGCAAATAGAATTTATAATTTATTTTGAATAGACATACATTGGCCCAAAAAGAGAAAACCATGGTAGGCAAGAAGAGCCTTTCTATCCAATAAATTTTTGGAATGTCCTCCATGGATTGCCCAGAACACACAATGCTTTAAAAGGTTTCCACTTGACTTTGAAAGCATCGGTTACCTGCGAGCATACTAATATTTGGAAGCTTATTGATGCTATTCGAAGAAAAGAAGAACTCATTCAATCGAAATTTACTCAGATTCAAAGGAGAAAATCCACAAAGTATGAGAAAATAGATGAAAATTTATAAAAACTTCTACAATCCTACGATAAATATAACAAATTTCTTGTAATCATAAATAACAAGTTTAAATTTTCAAGTTCTGTATAAGATTGAAATTTCTGAGAGCTAATTTTCCAAGAACAAATTTTCCCAGACCAAATTTACCTAGCACCGAAAGGAAGGCATCAGAAATTTTTGGCCCCGTCCGTTTGCCGTAATTCATCCTAAAATTTCAGATAGAAAGTAATGGAAGATCCAAGTAAGTGAATGTAGGCTTGTGCGAGAGAGGTGCGTGTTGTAGTAACACCATGAAGTTATCCTTGATAGTGGACCTTTGCTAGCAATCATACAATAGGCGCAAGAGACCAATAATAAGAGAGAAACCCAAGGAAAATCCTTTTAAAATTCCAAGAAGCTCCTGATCAATCTTAAACATCCTGTTAACCAGGAAATGATCTTGGTCTTCTTAGAAGAATAGAACTCTTTACAGGATCAGTTGCACAATACCGACAACAACAGGTAGCTGGCATGAATTTCAAGTTCTTTAAAACTGTGATGCTCTTCGAGTTTTTATAGCCAAGGTGAAGTCATGCCTACCCACTTACTTGAGCAAAGACTTAAGCACAATTCAGATGGCTATGTGGAGCTTTTGGGTACTGTCAAACTCTAGCTGGAGAGTGTTGCTGCTGGATGGCCATCACTCCGGAAAGACTCCTTAGTCTTTGTCGGAGAATGCCTACAATTGCACCAGCCAAACATTCTGGCATCCTAATTTCCCGAATTTTAATTCTAAGTATTATTATTTGTGAGGCGCACTTGAAAAGGTCAGCTGCTGTGCCTGCAACATCAATAAGTGCCAATTTGAACCAAAATAGAGAGAACATAAATATAGATAGTATTCCTTTATTTAATGATTCGCCGAAATTCAATGCATACTCTATTCCTGAGCAGATGTTAAACGCATTAGAGACTCTATGTGCTTCCTTAAACAATGGAGGAAGATCGGTGCTCCCTCGAAGCTTAACACTTGCACGCCATTTTAAGTTTCTCACTTGCAATGTGGTTACTACTTTTTAAAAATACACAAATTATTGGATGGCTTCGAAAGGTTGAATGTCAAACAATTTTGTCAAGGGTCCTAGATCAGTTTACCCCAAAGAATTGACGTGCACAAAGTGCCAGAGTTAATGAAGAAGGCTGTATGGTAACATCAATATTCACAATTAATTGTTTATTTTACTCGATAGTTGATGACCAATGAAATTAAGTACTTGCACAACTTTTACTTATAGTTCAATTTTACCGATTTTCTCTTATGTCGTAACTGGTGAAAAACTAACAAAATCATGACTGAGCAAGATTAATGAAGTAAAATGATCTATGAAGTTTATCGTTACCTCTACATATTCAGACTATCATATGTTCATTTGTAAAACTTTATAATTCCCTCTCTCACATACCTTTTATTTCACCCTGTATATATTTGTGTTCATTACAATTATGATTATTTGCTTATGAGTATTTTTTGCTGAGGATATCCTAAAAGCAGGACTGGAGAAGGGTGGAGCAAGGATTGGGCTCCATTTTCCATCTCAATCCTTCCACCCGTTGAGTAGATTTCTCTCTTAGCTCGATTTAAATTGCCCTCAGCATCTCACTCTTGGCCAACGAAGTCTCCAGGATCCATCACTGATCTAGAACATAAATTTACGAAACAATGATTAATAATAGGACGAATTGATGAGGGACCAATAATCAACTAACAACAAGCAATTGGTATTACAACGTCTAAATATCAGGTTATACTTAAAACTCATCAATAAACCCTGCCAAGTGGTCGGCGCGGATTAATTCTTTAAAACTATCTGCCTATACCAAGCATAGATATCATCACCGGGCAGAATGCAAAAGTTCAACTCTCACAAACCCTGATCAATACCAACGTATCATGAAGGTCACCTACCAGTTTTTAGGTCGTCAATCGCATTCTACAACAAATCGAGACTAACATATACTAGTTAAAATGTGGGATGATTGCGGCCTTTCCACCTCCTCTATACCATATTAAGCACACCCCCCCTCTCCTCTACCAATTTGTCTATATTGAAGGCACATCATAGCGATATTACATTCCTAACCACACCCCATCCACAAACTCCTTTCATGCACACCTATGTGATCCTATAAAAGTACTTGGATATATGAAACTAATGAAAAGACTTGTATATAAATAAACTAATAAATTCACTTGTAGATAGTAAAAGACAATAAAAATTCTTGTAAATAATAAAACTAATAAAATATTTGTAGATATGAAAATCTCTAAAAGACTTTTACATATGAAAACCAATGAAAAGGCTTATAAGGTTGAAAACCAATAAAGATAATTGTAGATATTGAAACCAATAACATGTTAGGATCAACTTGAGATTCATCACCTAACCTCAATCAACTCAAGATAAGGCATCTGCGTTTCGTTGAAGTTAAGATAAGGCACTTAAAGTCGCTCTGTAAACGACTGAAGGTGAATTATAAGGGAAAATAAAAATATTGCAAAGTACTAAGAAAAGTGTTATTGAATAGCAAAATATTTAAAAGATCATTTAAATATTATATGGTTGAGTTTAATAATTACATAAGCTTTGAAATGAATTATACTGAAAAGCTAACCTGCCACATAATTTGTAACAAATATGTATCTAGAAATCTCGTTTGCAACCTCTGTTTAATTATTTTGTTTCTTCTTATTCTAATAAGACTCCATGTTTTGTGTGTGAACACTTGTAGTTAAAATAAGATTAAATAAAGTTAAGATAAACGAAAAGAACTTTTAAGGTAGAGTACACTAAATATGAGTTAAGTTACTATCTACTAATTCACCTTCTAAATATTTACAATTCAAGAATAAGTACTTGCGTATCGTTCAATACAAGATAAAGCAACTGCGTTTTGATAAATTCAAGATAAAGCACAAGCATTTCGATCAATTTAAGACTAGGCACCTCAGGTCCCTAATCTTTGAATTGATCCACAAGTTTTGTAGATATTAAAACTAATAAAAAGACTTGTAGATATTTAGGCAAATTAAAAATCTTGTTTTATAGATTCCATAGATAAGGGTTTACTCTGTTATAGGACAAAAAGAAGAGATGAAGGTCTCTTTCACTAAAACTAGAAGAAAAACTATCATCGAATATAAATATTAATGAGATTTAAACAGCATCAATACTTCAACATGAAGCATTCTTGCCTAGCAAAATATTCTCACATGCAACATTTTTCCCTTGAAATTGAATAGACAGCACGTTGTGTAAATATATATGTTCAGCTCTTCTTATTATAATTAATATACCCTTTTCTTGCACGAAAGATGTCGCTTTTTACTATTTCGTTAAGCTTTATATCCATTCGAGTGAATTTATCTAAACCGTTCTCTTCCAATTCACTTTGAGAGTAGATACACTTCTTTTTTAGCATATCACTTAGTGACCATTGTAAAAGCTTCTATTTTCTACATATTAACTACAAATTAGCCACATCCTTTGGTAACACTTCAGATTCGGGGCCCACGATTGATGGCGCTGTTAGTCGGCTACAATTTGGGGCTACAGCATATATCTTAAGACGTCAGACGGTAGCGTCAGATGTGAACAATATCGGCGTAATATTTTTTTGTATACGAGTATATACTGGGGGGCTGCACCCCCCAGACCATCCCAATTGTTTAAAACTCAGGATCATCGCAGGGTGGTCCTTCTGCAGTAATATCTCCCCCACGAGCAGTCTCGTTGAATTTACTGGAGGAAGTTTCTCCCCAACAGTTTTTTACTGGCAGAAAAACCTAACCTAATAACAAACAATTCTTACTTTTATAGGTTTCTTGATTAGTTTATGCGCCTCTAAATAATCTAAAAGTTTTTCGCGATCATACAAAGTAAAGCCGAATTCGAATAACGAAGAAGCACATGAATTGCACGAAAACTCAATAACGAAAGAAAAACGGGTCCTATTTATAAACTACGATGTTGCCAGTAAGAAGCTGTTATCGTTCGCAGTAAACAAAAAATATGAAAATAAAACAAAAAACAATAAAAGACATCAAGAAACCTTATCTAACTTAGAAAAAAACTATAAACGAGCAGAGCGCAGATATTTAGTAAATAAGACTAAAAGTTACAAATCCCCAAAACAACAAAAAAATATAACGCAGTGATTGTCACATCTGACGCTACCGTCTGACGTCATAAAAGATATGCTGTAGCCCAAAATTGTAGCCAACTAACAGCGCCATCTACCGTGCGCCTCGAATCTAAAGTATTAACCATCTTTTCTCGCTAAGATGCTCCTCTCCTTTGAATTTGGAATACACTGTCACCCAATTCAAGGAAATTTAAGTACTCGAATTTTAGCTCCTCTTTGAAGGGGCGGATCATTGCATAGAAAACAATGATCATTGGACCGTCTAACAACTCTGGCAATCTCATTGAATTCGAACCGTAAAGTGATTATTTTGAAATGGTGGTTTCACTCCCATAAGCAAGATTAATGGTAGATGGTTGAACCCCCATACACCCCCCTTTGCAATCAGCTAGTAACATACACATTTCAAAAGCCTAACATTAGGTTTGAATTAACAAAAGATTGCCGGACGTCGTTAGGCGCTGTAATGTTCTACTGTGCTTCTAAACTTCAGACATATGAGCCCCGCCTCTGAATGCTATTCAAATGAATCATATTTTTTTTACTATTGATATAAAACTTTCTTATCAAATTTTAATTCAGAATAAAAAACATTCAAAATGAAATATATCACAATATGATGCGATTTCAATTTACAATGTGACTGTTTAAGGACAGTGGGAGACGAAAAGACGGCTGAATTGATGGTACAAATGATAATAGACATAGAGGTGTGCAGTGCAGTGGCAAAGCACTTCGGTTAGGTAAAGTATATTCTCATTGTTTAAGTTTAATCTTAAACTTTAGGGTTCAAAGGGGAACATTAGAGGGGATAATAAAATGCATATACCTCCTAATATAACTTACTTAAGGCCATGGTATTTAGCTAATTTAATTATTGTACTCTATGCTTCTCACTGACGGATTTCAACTCAAAAGACCCCAACTTATAAACACAAAAAATGATTTCCAAGTGGGATAATCGAATTTAGATCCCTGGAGAAGACCATCCACAATAGTAGTCTTAGCAACGTAATTAATAAGACAAACGAAGTAATTTGTCTTTAATCGTACTCAGTTGTAACCTGGTAATACTTAAACAGTCCATCAATGCATTTGCGGTCCCAAATTGATCTGCTAACCTAAGATTTTTGCCCGTGTTTATTATTTAATTGTTATTAATTTGATTCGATTATTGCCGGTTATTTCAGTCAATTAAAAGAAAACATGAATATTATACTCCGGACTTATTGTCTACTTGTCTACATATTATAGACCTAATATTTATATAGATCGAGATAGCACGAATTACACTCATGGCCTCAGAAGTAAATCTCGACCAAAATCGACCATATTAACCCAAGTCCGTAGGAAAAAAGGTAGAGAGAGATGTTTTACATCTAAAAATAAAAACCCGAAATAGACTGTTGGCTATGGACGATTTAAAGCAGAGACGGCTGCTGAGACTACCCCCACCCCCGAAAAAAATGAAATCTGACATAACATATGATAACAAGACCATAACTCGTCCTCGAATTTTATTGAGGTAAGAAGGGTTTCATATCCGATGGATATTGTTAACACTGTATACTACAGCTCTTACTTTATCCAGCCTCAAACGAGTAACTTTCCCTGGTTCTCTTGGTCTTACTAGAGTGTGTCAGTATGATCTTTATGTAGATTTCTTTAGTCAGCCGTGGGATCTCTTAACTAAGTGAAAGAAATTAGCACCCATTAAACATTACATATGCGTTCTCCATTAAATTGAAAAAGGCAGACTGAAGTAGAAATAGCGAAGAGACAAGAGGCCTAAAATTCCACAAAAGTGCGTGTGCGATGGATCTGAGGTGGATAGTGATTTAAATCCCCAAAACAAAGGTTAAAAATCGCCAGAATCCAGCCCCTCCTCCCATTACATCCGCTTCCTTTATTGACTAGGAGGATGACCCTTTCCCCAAAATAGATGACCCAAACCTCCTATTTTTCTCCTATCCACCCCTCTCCCCCTGATATCCAAATTTTACCTCCTTCATCAGTCCATTATCTATTATTAATTGGAGGATTTGAAGCTCACTCAAATCGAAAATTCAATACTAATATTCCGCTATGCAAATTTCCTTGATTTCCCCTCAACCCAACTCTTCCCGAAGGTACAAATATAAACACACATGTGTATCGAAAACGAACGTGTAATTTAGGAAAAACAAATCCCCAACGAATTAGGAAGAAGCAAAAGAATACAAAACAAACCCGCAATTAAAAACAAGAACAATAAATATGTGCTAAATTGTATAAATCTCCCCCGATTTACGCGGCCCCCCTCATATATTTTCCTTAATGTAATTAATATTAATCGATAAATCTGGGTTTTGTTTTGCTATCGAAATTAATTTTATTATTTTACTATCCTTCCTCATTGGTCGAAAATTTACTATTAAGATTTCAATTTTTTTTAGCTCCGCCGACCAATACCCCCAAATGGGGGGAAGGGGCACTGAATGGAATACTAGTGAGAGAGTATTAATGAAGATGGGTATTATGGAATGAAGTATTGATGAAAGGGAATTAAAGGAAATAATGAAAGTAGTATTATTGAAGAGAGGATGAGATACTAACGAAAGGGGTATTTTGGGCGAGGGGAGGGAGGAAGTAACTGATGCCCATTCCTCAGAAAGATTACGGATTAACCGATTTTAGCAAAGTTAGTTCATGTCTTTGATAAAAGGCTTACATATAAATGCATCTTAGAAGTGTATATCAGTAGTAAATCCCATAGCAAAAAGGCCTTAATAAATAAATGCATATCAGTGGTACAACCCCCAGTAATAAAATCTTGTTAAATGATTGCAGATCAGTGGTAAATCCCCTACCAATAAAACCCTCTTAAATGAGTGCAGATCTTTAGTAAATTCCCTACCAACTAAGCCTTCTTAAATGATTGCAAAGCGGTGGAAAATCCCTACCAATAAACCTTTTTAAATGATGACAGATGAGTGGTGAAAAAACACACCAATAAAACCTTGTGAAATGTTGAGAGACCGGTGGAAAAAACCCTACCAATAAAACATTCTTAAATTATTGCACAGCTGCTTTATAAACCCCACCAATAAAACATTATTAAATGATTGCAAACAGGTGGTGAAACCCCCCACAATAAAATCGTGTTAAATGAGTGGAGACCATGTGGTAAAACCAAAACTAATAAAACCTTGTTAAATCAATGCAGGTCGATGATAACCATCCGATCAATATTGCCTTCTGAAATGAGTGCAGATCGCTCTTAAAAGAATGCACTCACGTGGATGGAGTGGAGAGCTTATTGGTGGCTAATTTATAACCGGCGGTTGGTGTAGAGCGAGGGTAGCAACGAGCATTGTGGGTATGACAATTGATAATTGGTTCTGCCTTCTCCTTGCCTACCAGATAAGTAGGTCTCGAACGGAGAGTCGTTGCCAATATAGGGCTACCAAATGCTGCTGGCAGTGCCATATCTGTAGAGTCGATATTTTAATTTTTATAAAAATTGCTAATTTTTCTTAGGCATTATTTTTATTGCCAAATAGTTAAGTTATATTAGGTAAAATATTATTAGGATAAAAAAGAGTAAAAGTGGCTTCAAAAAACAATATATTAGACAAGAGGGTGTGGTAAGTCCAATGGGGGTGATTCTGAGGTATAGGAATCTCGTACAGTAGATACACTACTGTAAACAATTCGCTGCTTCTTCGAGGTAAAGTGGAAGTGCAGTTTCAAGTAAGAAATAAAGTTAATTGGTGAAATGAGGCCACCAACAGATTGATCTGAATCCAATTTGATCTTCGGAGAAGAGCAGGTTGCTTCATCCCTCGATTAGGCACGACTGGGAAGACGACTAGACCAAGTAATGTAGGGATAATAATTACTTCAGGTTTTCTTTTGTTCGTGTTTAATTTTTGAAAGAGCGATATGATGGGAATTGTCTTCAGATATATAATGTTTTTTTTACCTCAATGATGATAATAAATATAATAATGGTTAGAAGGTTTCATAGGCCATTTACAGCAGACAATCGCAGACTCCACGTTAAAACTGGAGATAGCATGTTTTACATATAAACAATCAATATGTAATTAACTTACATCGTCAACATCATCAGAATAATAAGGTCTGCTATAAAATAAAAAATAATTATATATTCAGAGATAGCATTTCGGACCCGATCCAAGTTTGCATATTTTCATGAAACATGAAACAACATGTCAAGGTTATTTTGATGATTATTCAGCTAGCCATGTGATTATATATATATATATATATATATATATATTTATATATATATATATATATATATATATATATATATATATATATATATTCGTATATATATTTATCATTCGTCACACAATAATTTCGAAATTAACTCCAGAGAAGTATTCACATTAGATTGGTTTAATTAATGAGTACAAGAAGGTTTTATCCAAAACTCCACTCGTTGTGGGAGAATTCTATTTTGGGGTTAAAAACATTATTTACCTTCAAAAGTAAAAACTTGGCTGATATAAGACAATTCTCTCCAAATGAACTGTAGTCATTACATTCGTATTTTAATATCTATAGTTAATTTACCTTAATTTATTCAAGTTGTTTGGAAGCTAAAGCATAAAATGCTCCTCTTTTGACGGGGGAGAGATATAGAGTGCAGTTTAGGGGAGGTTGTAAAGTTATTTGAATACGGGCTAAGATCATAACTACCTGTCGCATGAGCTCAATAACTACATGAGATTAGCCATCACCCCTAAGAAATCCTAGTCATTATGAGACTATCGTTTAAACGGTGGAATATTTCCAAAGAAGATATAATTACTCAAACCTGTGGTTGTGGTGACTATAGTTCAGATAAGGGGCTATTTCCAAAGGCGATATAATTACACAAAGCTGTGGTTATGACGACTATCGTCCAAATAGTGAACTATTCCTAAAGGCGGTATAATTACTAAAATCTGACGTTATGACAACTATCGTCCAAATGGTGGACTATTTACAAAGGAGATATAATTACACAAACGTGTCGTTATGAGACTATCGTCCAAAGCGTGGACTATTTCCAAAGAAAGCATGATTACTGAAACCTGTGGTTGTGGCAACTATCGTTCAAATCTTGGAGTATTTCCAAAGGAGATATAATTAATCAAACCTGTGTTTATCGTTCATATGGTGCACTATTCCTAAAGGTGGTATAATTAATCAAACCTGTTGTTATGACGGTTATCGTCCGAATGGTGGATTATTTCCAAAGGAGATATAATTACTCAAACCTGCCGTTATAGGACTGTCGGCTAAATGGTGGGCTATTTCCAAAGGCGATATAATTAAGCAAATCTGACGTTATATGTCTGTCGGCTAAATGGTTGATTATTTTTAAATGAGATATAATTCCTCAAAGAAAATATAATTAATCAAACTCCTGGTTGTGGCGACTTTCTTCCAAATAGAGGTCTATTTCCAAATGCGATGTAGTTAATCAAACCTGTGATTAGGACGACTATCGTACAAATGGTGAACTATTTCCAAAGGCGGTATAATTACTCAAATCTGGCGTTATGACGGTTATCGTCCAAATGGTTGATTATTGCTAAAGAAGATATAATTATGAAAATCTGACGTTATAGGTCTGTCGTCTAAATGGTTAACTATTTCCAAAAGAGATATAATTACTCAAAGGTGGCGTTATGAGCTATCGTCCAAAGCGTGGACTATTGCCAAAGAAAATATTAATAATCAAGTCTGTGGTTGTGGCGACTATCGTCCAAATGGTGGACTATTTTCAAAGGCATTATAATTACTCAGTTCTGTGGTTATGACGACTATTGTGCAAATGGTGAACTATTTCCAAGGCCGGTATAATTACTCAAATCTGTCGTTATGACAGTTATCGTTCAAATGGTGAATAATTTCCGAAGTAAGTATAATTACACAAACCTGTCGATAAAACGACTATCGTCAAAATAGTGGATTATTTCCAAAGGAAAAATAATTACTCAAACCTGTCGTTATGAGAATGTCGTCCAAATTGTCGACTCTTTTTAAAGTCGATATAATTAATCAAACCTCTTGTTATGACGGTTAACGTACGAATGGTGGACTATTTCTAAAGGCGATATATTTACTCAAACCTGTGGTTATGACGAGTATCGTCTGAATGGTGCATTATTTCCAAACGAGATATAATTAAACAAACCTGTCGTTAAAAAGACTATCTTTCCAATGGTGGACCTATTCCAAAGGCGATATAATTAATCAAACATGTTGTTAGGGAGACTATCTTCCAAATAGTGGACTATTTCCTAAAGGAGATCTCAATATTCAAACCTCGCTTTATAGGACTGTCATCTAAAAGGTGGACTATTTGCAAAGGCGAGATAATTACTAAAACCTGTCATTATGACAACTGGGCTCCAAATGGGTGACTCTTCCGAAAGGACATATAATTACCCAAAGCTCTCGTTATGAGTCTATCGCCAAAACAGTGAAGTATTTCCCAAGAGGATATAATTACTCAATCCTGAGGTTATGCTGTCTATCGTGCAAATGGTGAACTATTTCCCAAGGCAATATAATAATTCAAACCTGTGGTTAAGACGACTATCGTCCAAATGGGTGACTATTTCCAAAGGCGATATAATTATTCAAACCTATCCTTATAACGCTTATCGTCCAAATAGTGGAATATTTCCAAAAGAGATATAATTAATCAAATATTGGACTATTTCTTAGAGCGATCTAATTACTCAAACCTTTTCTTATGACGACTAACGTCCAAAATTAACGAACATTTCCAAACGAGATAAAATTACTCAAACCTGTTGTTATAAAACTATAGTCCAAGTGGTTGACTATTACCAACCGCGATATGATTATTCAAACATGTCCTTATGACAACTTTCGTCCAAATGGCCGACTATTTCCAAATGTAATATAATTTCGTAAACCTGTTGTTATGAGACTATCGCGCAAATGCTGGATTATTTTAAAGGTGATATAATTACAAAAACCTGTCATTAGACCAAATAAGAGGCAAATGGTTGACTATTTCCAAAGGAGATATAATTCCTCAAACAGGTGTTGGACTAATTCCAAAAGCGAAATAATTACTCAAATCTAAGTTTATGACGACTAGCCTTCAAACGGTGGGCTATATCCAAAGGAGATATTATTATTTAAACCGGTCGTTAAAAGACTGTGGTCTAAATGGTCAACTATTTCCAAAGGTGATACAATTACTTAAACCTGTCGTTATGATGACTATCATCTAAATGGTGGACTATTTCCAAAGGTAATGTAATTACTCAAAGCTATGCTTAAGACGACTATCTTACAAATGGTGGACTATTTCAAAAGGCGATATAGTTACTTAAACTTGTCGTTATGACGACTATCTCCTAAATTGTGGATTATGTCTAAAAGCGATATAAATATTCAAACCTGTCGTTAAGATGATTATAGTCAAAATGGTGGATTATTTACGAAGGAGATATAATTACTCAGACCTGTGGTTGTAAGACTGTTGTCTAAATGGTGGACAATTTTTAAAGGTGCTATAATTGATCAAACCTGTCTTTATGTCGATTAGGGTCCAAATGGTTAACTCTTCCCAAAGGAGATATAATTAATCAAACCTGTCGTTATGAGACTATCGCTCAAACGGTGGACTATTTCAAAAGGAGATATAATTACTCAAACTTGTCGTTATTAGACTGTTGTCTAAATGGTCGACTATTTCCAAAGGCGATATATTTACTCAAACTTGTCGTTATGATACTGTCGTCAAAATGGTGGACAATTTCCAAAGGAGATATAATTATTCAAAAGTGTCGTTATGATGACGATCTTCCAAATGATGGATTATTTTCAAAGGAGATATAATTACGCAAATCTCTGGTTATTGGACTGTAGTGGAAATAGTGGACTATTTCCAAAGTCGATATAATTACACAAGCCTTTGTTATGACAACTATCGTCCAAATAGTGGACTATTTCAAAAGTAGATATAATTACTCAAACCTCGCTTCATAGGACTATCATCCAAAAGGTGGACTATTTCCAAAGGCGAGATAATTAATAAAACCTGTTATAATGACGACTAGGGTCCCAATGGTTGTCCCTTCTGAAAGGAGATATAATTACCCAAAGCTCTTGTTATGAGCTTATCACTAAAACGGTGGACTATTTCCAAAGATATAATTACTCAATCCTGAGGTTAGGATGGCTATCGTTCAAATGGTGGACTATTTTCAAACTCGATATAATTACTCAAACCTGTGGTTAAGACGACTATCGTCCAAACGGTTGAATATTTTCAAAGGCGATTTAATTATACAAACTTATTCTTATGACGACTATCGTCTAAATGGTGTATTATTTCCAAAGGAGTTATAATTACTCAACCCTGTGGTTAAGACAACTATAGTCCAAATGCTAGACTATTTCTAGAGGAGATATAATTATTCAAACCAGTCGTTAAGATGAATATCGTCCAAATGGTGGACTAATTCCAAAGGACATATAATTATTCAAGCCTGTTGTTATAAGACTATCCTGCAAATGGTGGACTAATTCCAAAGGCGATATACTTACTCAAACCTCTCCTTAATTAAAAACATTAGTTACTACTTCCATGGCTACGGAAGGGTACTACAGTCTCAACTGGTGGCATTTCTGAGAAACGGCGACTATAATACGAATATACCACTGTCATAAGTGGCCATATTCTAGGATAATACTTGTAAAAATCTAACTCGAATTTTATTAGGGTGTGATCTTAAGAATGGCTAAGATAAAATAAATTCAAAGGGTGTGTTAGTTTTTACGACACCCCATCATAACTACTTTGCTAATAATTTTAAAGTTCATTTTAACTCCATTGAGATATTATGTTTAATTAACTTATTTGTTTAATCCTAACTTTAAGTGACAAAGTGTGAAGGTGTCAAGAAAAAATCTTGTTTTTTAGCCACCTATAATCGCTAGTTTCATTCCTATTCCATATCCCCTTATATATGAAACAAAAGTTAACTTCTCCTTGTAAAGGGTTTTCAGTTTTTTAGTATAAATACATACAGTAAAAATGGCCTTGCTGCCTCAAAACGAAAATAAAAGGGCGAGGTCTGAAACATAAGACACGTGAAGTTAAAATATTAACTAGAAAGAACGAAAGCTCATCTCTGAAATGATAGAACAAATGACTTTAATCGGCAAAAACAAAAACATCCTACAGTAAATGAGTAGAAAAGTGAAAGGTTTTAAGGTTTTCATGCAGGATTATTATTACTGAACTACAAAGCTATACATATGTCTTTCACTTAGCGTTTTTACTTTACGTTACAGGTTTTTTCAGTAATAAATCCTTTTGGAGGATTCGATAAACATAATCTATTAGTATAACTTTCAGGACGATTTGGAGTCAGCTCGTGTTAGTGAAAGACTGAAGCGATTCAGAAGCGATCTTAATACAAAAATAACAACGATGGATAGAATTTCCTTTAATTAAATTTCTAGACTTGGTAATCCCAATATCTGTACAAATTGGATTATTTTAAATGAGATTTAATATCAACTCATTTGACCATGAGATCACGAATGACAAGACCAGTGACAAAAACCTCATGCATACAAACGAGCGCATAAAGGATCTGAGATCCTAAACACCTTCTCCAACATCAGAATTAAGGGAAAGAGGGGGTAATGGAGAGTGGAAGAGTGATTTAATACGACTAAGAAATTACACGAATTTTAATCTAGAAAATTCTTTATGATAAACAATGATATCCAATTTTCCCTAATGAAATACTTCTCTTTTTAAAAGGGAAGAGACTTCATCTGAACCCATTTGGAGATAATAGAGTTGATACATTGCCCTACTCCAACCCGACTTTAAATGCAATACCGCATATCATTCATACTACACTACATAGTTCATTTTATGACTTTCCCTGTCCTATTTTCCTATATCTTCTTTATTATATCACTTTTCTGATCCTTTGAGTCTCTATATCTCTCCATCAGTCTATGCAAAGAATCAAACACATAAACGCCAGCAGCTTTAAAATTAACAGGCTGATTTTCTTATTGAATGACAATGGAGTATCTTAAGGTAGCAACTTTCAACTGTAAATAGATATGGAAATATATATTTATTTATTCCAAGTTAATATCAAATTGTTATATAATTCTGCTCAAAAAACTATTCTAGGTCAAATTGATGCAGATCTCAACTTTGTTCTAACTCTAAGTACATGTGATATATAATCCACACACGAGGTAGTCACATAGGATGATTGGCTATGTTATTCAACAGTGGTAAAGAAAACACAAAAATTCCCTATTTTCTTGTTTTTTGGTTAAAATTGTTATTTCCCAATTGTTCGCAACTAAATTAGATGAAAGAATTATATTTATATCCGAATAGTTGGCTTTGTCTATTTGGAAAATAATAAGAGGGGTATTTATTAATTTTTAAAAGTAAAAGAATGAATAAATGTCGGTTTGATTTAATTTTTCTCAAAGCATAGTAGAAAATTCTAAATTTTAATTTAATTCAAGCATTGGAATGTTGTCGAAATATATTTGTTTTAAGGATACCTTCCAAAATTTTAGATTTAATGATAAATTTCTAGAATTTATTAGATTTTTTTTTAAATTTCAAGAATGTTCCAGAAATTACCATAGCACACCGTTCAAAACGACCAGATCTTTCTGAAATATTATTAAAAAAATAATATTCGCGTTCGAGACATGGAAAATCCAAGAGTGCATCATTTTACTTGTGAACACTAGAAGAAAACCTTGGAAGGTTAGAAAAATGTTTTTTATAAGGAGTAAAATATTAAATGCTTTCATTATTTTCGGTTTTAGGTTTGTTTGTAAGGCAAAAGAGTAATAAGGTATATTTTTCCACATTTACAGGATGGCAAAGAAGGGATAGTAGAGCAATGAAGTTTAACAGTCCCAGGAATTGGTGAGAGATCACTGATCACCTAAACAACTACTAATTCTGCATGGTGGACCCTACCAAAAGTCTAAGTATCAAAAATCTACCTGCTATTTCCTATCCCGAACTTAAATCATTATTGCTTAAGGACCAAACAGTGCAGGTAATTATCCCTTTAGAATGGCATAAGCCACCCTCACAAGAAAGCAAAAATTCAGAATCTGTAAGGATCAGTGAAGTTGTAGACTACAGTGTTATAGATATTGCTGTTGAGATGAATTGTCCCAGAGACAAGCAAAAGGAAACGTCATAAATATTTATCAATATTCATTTATTATCAAGCTGGGCTATGCATCTGCATTGATAAATCTGGTCTGTTTAATGCAATTGCAATTACATATATTCAAGATTGGTAAAGGCGCTTCATTGACAGCTTCTTTAGAAGCAATAAAGCTGAACTTCTCCATAAATGAATGAAATATCCATTTCTTCTTTGTCGCTCATTCAATATCTGACGGAGCTCTACAACAGTGTAAATGTCTTGCTTCAAACTTTGAATTATAAGGAGTATAGCCGGGAATTGATTGGAAACATCAAAATGGTAGCATTTTTGATGGGTCTTTAGGGTGGTATATCAATTTTCTATGTTAGCTCTGTCTTCGGAATAGTGGAGATAAAAGGCACATTAACACAAAAAGCACTGGCCATAAAGGACTCAGTAATCGGTTGGGGGATATACTATCAATCCATGAGAAATTTATAAACCCTTAAAAGGTGTTGTTCCCTGCATTGCATTTAAAACCAGGTCTTCAAGTAGGAGAATAACATAATGCAACCACGTTTCCCCCTGCTCCCTTTGGAGCAGGTCAATTATCAAACCTTTCCCTTCCTGCCCGATATCTGATGGTCATCCAGCGGAAGAAACTGCCGGCCATTTTAGCTAACAAACGAATTCCGTCCTAGACTGGTTATTGAAAGATGGGAGCCCAGCTTGTCTTCCGGTGGTTCCCGTAAGTTTGCAAAGGACGAAATGGAGGAGTTAATCAAGCCTCTTTCAACCGAAGAAGGACGCTTGATATCAAATCTACTCCTGGAGTTTCGAGTATAAAAGATGAATTTTTTAACGCTCAGGAGTAGAGCTTGCACAGCGTCTGGCGTGGCAGGAATTGCCATATATTACGGTGTAATAACAAATCGTCAAAGCACCAAGTTTTCAGACACGAGATTGGTCCAAGTTAGAGAGGCTCCTTATCACGTTGGTCTGCAAGTCAGTGTCGGACCCAAGTTCTTACTCACATCTCAGACCCGAAGCTACAAACGGCTTCACTCTGGTTCCATAAGCGAGAGATCTACATCTCGGCTTTTCTCCGTGACCCTATGAGTCGATAGGTCACTTCGCCCCCCTCATACAGGCACCCAAGATTCCTCGGAGTTCGTGAACGTGAGTCCCTCTTTAACAAGAAGCTACCGTCTACGCCTTCTCCAGCAGAATGGTGACGGAATTGTGGGATCAGGTCGGTCCCTATATAACCTACCTCATCGTCTCCACCCCTTATCTCACCACTTTCACTCACCAGTGCCACCCGAACATTAGGTTCCAAGGTAACCCTTCCTTTTCACATTCCCCAACTTCCCCGCAAAGCTCACCAACATTACAAGTGTATAGAGATTTACATAGTAAATAGTTATTTACAAGCCAAGTGAGATTTCCGAGATTCAGTTATTGATTTATCTCTCAAAGCACATTATTTGTTTATATATATATTTTCTTGTTTAGTGTTCCTTAAAACTACATTTTCATATTGTTGTGCATCTAACATTCTTTGGGTAACTTGCTGGCAAAGTTCATTTCAATCCCTCGGTAGCCAACTTCTAAGCACTCTGATTTGATAAAGCCATTCAGGACACGGGCCGAAAGAAGTATAAGGAGTAGTACGACGACCCCTCTGCATTCAGGATAATAGGATATATATATATATATATATATATATATATATATAAAGGGCGGGGAAAACGCCAACCACCCCTTGGCCTATTCCTCGACACTCCTAAAGCAGTTTGTTAGAGCTCTTAACAAAGAGTCTGCATCCTTCAAGAACCTTCAAAATTTGTTTTCCAAACTCTCCGATGCAAAGGTTTAACTACATTTCAGGAAAATAAAAGTTGCCAAAATTCCCTAAAAAGCTTACCTAAAAGGGAAAAGAATCCTTAAAGAGTTTTTGTTTCGCCGTATCAAGGCTTTTGGGCCAAACAAATGGTTGAAAATTATGTAAAGAGTTATGTCCAAAGGGGCTGCTCGATGTTTCTTAAGGTGCACATCATTGATGCCATCTTGTCAAGTTTAAGGAGAATAGGAGAACATACTCAGAGGAGCGAGTGGGGCGCCTCTATCAAGATATGCTGATCTCTGCATTTAGGTACCAAGGAATACACAATGAAAACATGATGCAAGACTATATTTGGGGGCTTGCATGGGAAAGTGATTTCCTTTACAACCGGAGATAGATAAAAATTGTTCAGCTCTAACTTTTTGACTCTTTTTTATATATTTCTTACGGAAATTTCAATATAATTATATAAATTTAACAGTTTTTGTTTTTAGCCCTAAGATAGACGAAAAAGACAAAAGAACTGCTTATTTTGCACAAAGTGAGCGGGGGCGTCGTCTCTGGCATCTTCAAGGGAGTCTGTGGCCACTGAGTAAAATAATCACATACGAGGGAATCAATAAATTAATGTTGGACGCTGATTCAAATGCTTATCCAAGCAATAAGCTACTTTGGAGGGAGCTCAGAGAGTTTGTAAATGAATTTTCACTTCACTTGGACGATGCCATCTTACCAAAGTATACATTCACATACCTGAGCCCTTCTCACAATTCTATCAACTTACTCGATCATGTTAGCGTATGACGACCTACCCTCATTGATGCTCTCTCTGTAGGTTATGGATATTCATTGTGTCATTATTTTAGTGTATTTTAACCTATGCCAATTAATCCCCCACCTTATGCCTGTGATGCTATGTTAAACTCGATCAATTTGTGAAGTAGTGAAATTTATCTTAATATTAGAGCGAGGTTCTTCAAATAAAAGACTCCATTCTTTTGAACTATAAAACTAAGTATTTGAATGTAAATCACGAAACTATAATACAGAAAATCAAATATTGTTTTAAATAATGCCTATAATTACAGCCTTTCTTAAATCTTCTGAGGAATTTCAGTTTAGTAGGAAAATCTCGCCAAACATCGTTCCAGGATAAAAATATCTCTGTAGTAATCTTCGCCCTACAGCAAATGTGTGTTTTCTACCTTAGGGACAAAATGGTAATCGGAGGTTTGGTGCCAGGTAAGAGGAAATTTAAAGGCGAACTCGAACTATGTAGTGTGTAAGGAAATAGAAGTAAATGAGGGATATCCCCTTAATTTGCTCCTTAATTTTCTTCCCTCACTTTGTTCTAAAAATCTAACTCTACGTCTAGTAACGTGTATATCAGACAGCTGCCTCGCAGCTGCAGTTAATTAAGTTGAGTGCGCTAAATGCTTTTAGCCCACCGTGAAAACGCTAATCTCTGTATTATAGGGAGGCTGCTTGCCGGCTCTCTCGCCCACATCATCGGAGGCCATTGAGACTTAGGCGGCCGACAAATGCTAATCCCTCTAGGCGCCAGACGTCTGTTCCTTCCAGCGATTGAGCATCAAAAATGGCCGTCATATGAAATACCCTGAGTATTCGAGTCTCTGCTTAGATTGAAAACTCTTCGCCTTCGGTTCAGATCGTTGTGTCTGTTTTCTCAAGTTCTCCGATATTCGGTTATACCTCGAGATCGGATCACACCAAGCAGACCTATCTCTTTAGTTAAGCCTTACTCTGTTCAGAGCAAGCCTCGAACCGTTTTCGTCCCAGAAGGATTGGCAGGAATTACTTTCGTCTCATCTGGACCCCACCCACTTCAAGGATCTCCAGGATTTGAAGGTTTTACTTCTCTGAAGCAGAGGTACCATCGTCCGTCTTCAAGAAGGATCGTGAATTCGTTTTCTGCTCCTCCATAAACCTTCATCCTCGTCACCATTAGCATATTCAACCCGGATCTACGTGCATTGGCCTGCTCCATTCCTCGCGCCAAACGGCTAAAGGATATTTACTTGAGAGCTGCGTCCGCTAGTCTTCCACCTTCCTCGAGCTGACCCCATTAAAGGTAAAACGACTATTTCCATTAATCTCATGACAATCGACCCACTTTCCGACATTTAAATATTTCGTCTGTATAACTGATTTGTAATATTCAATTTAAAAGCTGATTAACGAGTAATTAACGTTCCTCAATTGCCCATTAATCTGTATTCTGTCTGAGTTGTCCTATATTTACATAACTTAGATTTGTCGTATGTATATATATGTTAAGTACTGACTCATTAAAAATTATATTTTGGATTTTCATTCTTTAAATATACATTTGAACTGAAACTTAGTAAACTTAGTTAAACGCTATCGGCTCCTTTAATAAACCGCATTCTTATACTGTGTAACTAACGGATTACTTTTACGAAATAAACGTATTTGTACGTAGCAACGACGTTTACGTACATTAGAGGATATATGTATATATAACTGCATCTATACATATTTCCTCGGTCTTTATCTCTTTCCTCCCGACCAATAGATACAGATATATATATATATATATATATATATATATATATATATATATATATATATAGATATTCTAGTAAGGGGACCTATTCCTCGACATAGAGCAAATGAGGAGGAAATTAGGAATAGTAGTCTTGTAGAGGAATTTGAGAACAAATATACAAAGAATATTGAGATTGATACCTCGGCATGAATGTAATAAAATACTTCATCAATAACACTAGTTAATAATGATTTTGCTACTCGAGTATGCTGATTCCGAATCTGTAATCAGAATTGTTCTAGCACTTAAGGGTCCTAAATACACACATATGGGGAGTGTTGCTTGTGCTACCATAGTGAGAGCATGTGTTGTGTGTGTTTGGTTTCTGCGTTACATTCCTGCTTTATGACGTTGTCAAATTAGCATTATAGTAGTTGTATTGAAACGGTATTTACATACAGTGATTAATTACAGTTCCCTTTCATACTTATCTCTCACTTAATTATAAAATGAAATAAGATTGTACAAAAGTATATAATAGGATATATACAAACTAATTTGAAAGCATGATTCGGCGAGGATGTATATAGCCCAGACTACTTTTGTTATACTTGTGGGAGATATATTCCAAGCAACCAGCGAAAAAAATTTTAGCTAAAAGAGTGAATACTGCATGCAATTATTATTTTTGTTGTAAAGGTGGTGACCAAGACAAGCTCTTGGCACCTCACAAATCTTGTACTGTGTGTTATACGGGGCTTACACAGAGGTTAAATGGCAAACAGAAGGATATTCCTTTTGCTGTACCAATGGTGTGGCGTGAGCCAACACATCATGTTTTTGATTGCTACTTTTGTATGACAAATATTGCAGAATTCTCAAATAAGAACAAGTCAAGAATTGTATATCTAAATTGTAAATCAGCTATATAACCACTCTCCCATAAGATGAAGATGATAATCACAGTTTCGCCATCAGCTAGTGAAGTTAAAGATGATGATTCATCGCCTGAAGAGGAAGATAACAATGACAATGAAATGTATAAGGATGATTCTATTTAAAAAAGGATTCAGTTGATAAATCAAGAAAGATTGAATAATTTGGTGAGGGATTTGTCGTTGTCAAAGGAGAACGCAGAACTGTTGGGCTCCAGACTTCATCAATGGAATCTTCTAGAAGGCGATGCAAAAATATTTATTTTCCTTAAACGCCATGAGGCCTTAGCTGCCTTCTATAAAGAGAAAGATGTTGCATTTTTTTGTACTGATGTTAATTGACTCATGAAACAGCTAGGAAATGAGCATTTGCTGATGAATGGAGAATATTCATCCATGCAAACACTGTTACCCACAAAGCAGTGTTGATACCCCAATGGTAACTAAAACCTTCAATTCCTGTCGCACTTATTGTTGGGATGATAGAGACATATGACTCAATGAAGTTTATTTTGGAAGGTGTTTATTACTCGCATCATAAGTGGAATATCTTTGGTGATCTAAAGGGAATTTGTTTACTTCTTAGACGGCAGCTAGGATATACAAAGAATATGTGCTTCTTATGCCTATAGAACAGCCGTGACGACAGGAATTAGTATATTGTCAAAATGTGGCACGAAAGAGAAGAACACATAGTTGGCCAATACAATGTGAAGCACATGCCTTTGGTACATCCACAGAAGATCTACCTTCCACCCCTTCCTTTCAAACTTGACCCAATCACGAATTGTGTCAAAGCAATTAACCATAATTCTAATAGATTTCAGAATCTCAAAGAGAAATTTAGTGCAAAGAAAACCGATGCTTAACTTAAAGCTGGCATTTTTGTAGGGCCGGAGATCAGAGAATTGATACAGGACAGGTAGTTCAGAAATAAACTAACTCTACTTGAGTTGGCAGCATGAAATTCATTTGTTCACGTAGTGCAGAACTTCCTTGGCAATACAGGGATAAAAACTATGAAGAATGGGGTGTCAGATGTCACTTTAGATGCATTTCTTGCATTCGCATCTAGATTTCTTTCCATCTAATTTGGGTGATATTAGTGACGAACATGGGTAAAGATTCCATCGAGATATCGTAATTATAGAAAGCAGGTATCAAGGCCGATTCAACGAAAATATAATGTGTGACTACTGCTAGTTCTTAGAAAGGGAGGATCCTATATCCACGTACAAGCAAGAGAGCAAGAATCTCAAACATTTTGGAAGAAAATTATAGTTAGGTGTGTACGACCTCTTTTATATGTAATACATATCTTATCTGGGTCTGCAAAAGGACATACATAATGCCAAATAGGGTGCTTCGATTCCGAACCTTTGGACAGAAACGCCTCATTCTTCTCTCAATCTGCGCCCCTAAGTTGTGGAATGCTCTTCCTACTGAAATCAGGCCCTCTACCTCTCTTACCACATTTAAGCGTCACCTGAAAACGCATCTTTTCAGAATTGCCTTCTCCCCCTCTTGGATTTCCATTAAATTTCCATTCTCATCTCAGCACAACGTGCGGTCTGGTAGGATCTAAAACCTTGAAGAGCGCATTACAAAAGACTTATTATTATTATTATTATTATAGCTGCGGCATGACTATTAACGAAGATAAGTCCTCTTGCATGGGGTTCGCATGTAATCTCAGAAACTTTTAGACCTTGTTAACATTTTTGTGAATAACTTAAGGATAGATATATTAGACCAAATAATCTAGGAGTAAATCTCTCGTTTGACCTCGGAAGCAACGCAGGAATCAAGATTGAGAAGGACTTCCTCTCTCAATTTTTACTGTTTGATGCGGAAGTTAGAAAGCGTTAAACAAAGCGTATTGATTCAGCTTTATGGAAACTTCTGTTCATCGTTCCATTGGTTCATTTTGTGAAATGTCTCACAGGGTAATTATCGCCTTCAGAGCCCTGTCTACTCAGGTTTCTAATGCTCTGAAATGAATTTTCAATTTATAGACAAATGAAAGTAATCATTACATCTGCTCTCAGAAAATTCCCTAACCATTACTCATTTCATTAATAAGAACATATTAAACTTTGCCTTCCAGCTTTATAGTTCCCTGAGTCCTTTTATAACTCTAGTCAAGAGTTACCCGTGAGCTCAATCCAGAATGCTGGAAGATGCGAAAATATTGGCGAGGAAATACCATAATATTGAAGACTAGTTTGAAAAAGATAAGGATGCCATTTATGCCAGAATCTATTTTGTTCTCTAAATATTGTTTTTCCTCTAAAATGTTTATATTATTGTAATTAATAAAGTTAATAATGTCATATAAATTATGCGATTACTTTGTATGGCTAGCAGTTTGTTTCTTTTGTTTATTTTGTAAACACTGTAACGTAAATTTCGAAATAATAAACATTTAATATCTATCAAGGGAAGCTATACTCAAGGGAGGATATCCTTCGTTAAATATGGAAATAAATTAGTTATGAAGTGTAAATTGTATCTGTGTACTTGGGGTTAATAAAACCTTAATTTGTGTAATCATTACAAAACTTAGGATTTTATTAGACGAAATAAAAATATGACTGGCGATCTATCTCTCTAACTATAATCACAGCATTCTGTATTCTGTCTACTTGTTTATCAAGGTCGTCAATTCGTCTATTTGATATTTCCTATCGGTTTGATTAATTCCAAATGGGTTTTCTGTTTTCGTGTTTGTTTTATTTCCTTTCATTCTATCTTTCCTTTTTCTTCTTAGCTCTCGTTTGTCATCACAAGGGTGATGTTAAATGGCACTTTGGCCTCCGCGATATAGATGACCTCTGAAGGTTTTTGTGCCCTTCTTTCCACAACACTTTCGACAGTGGTCTCCCCTTGGGAGGACTGACGATGACCACCCTCAAAAACTTTCCTTTTCTTACTTTCACCTCTTTCTTTATGAACGTCTCGGCATGCACTTTGTTGTACCATGCCATCGTTGGTTCTCCCTTTTTAGTTTTTAGTGAGAAACTTCACATAACGTCTATCGATCTCTGGCTACCTGTCTATCTCTTTCTTATATGGTAATTCTTCTCTCTATTGGGTTCTACAGATCACACACAAGTACGTTGGTCCCAGGGGGCTTGAAACCACTTTATTCCCTGTCTCCTGATGCTACTTTAGGCCCTTGGGGTAGGGAACCCCTTTGACCCCTGTTTCATGCTGGTTCGTTGGTCCTAGTGGGTTTGGAACCTCTTTTACCCCGAGGAGCTGCTAGTTTATTAGTCGAACGTGGTTACCACCCACTTTGCACTCTGTTACCTGCTGGTCCATTAATTTCACAAAGTAAAGAACCATTGTGACCCCTGTCACATTCTGGTCCGTTAGGCCATGTAGGTTGCAACCCCCATCGCCCCTTGCCCCCTGCTCTTCTGTCTCCACACTACCGCCGGATGATCCCCTGCCTCTGAGACCTTAATGGAAATCAACTCACAAAAGGCCAATCAAAATCAGACCCCTGGGAATCGCGAGCTGGGCCAGATCCAGCAAAATAAAGGAAGCAATGATCCCTCATTCAAAATGAATCATTTTTCTTTCTTTGTAACCTTTTTTATTTAGTCTTTTAACCGCGGGGGCTACAAATGAAGGTGAATGGCTGGTTTGCTTTTATTCCCGGATCGATCTATTTGCGCACATATCATACACAAACAGACATGTGACCAAGAGTGAAAAATATACAAAGCCAATCTGTGATAAGAGCCCACCTTTCAACAGGTAAAATCCCCACATAGAAAAGTGTATGAATATACGAATCTACAGGTATAAACAAACCTACTAACTTCTAAGTAAACATAAAGAAATCCACTACAACATAAAAGCATAAAAACATGTGTACATATGCACAAGGTTAAACCTGCAAATATATATATGCACTAATACAACCGCACAAATAAATATGTATAACAAACAAATACATAATTTCACAAATACCCATTAATAAAATCACAAATACATGCATACATAAATACATTTGCACATAAATAATCCTATAAATACAAGCACACATATACTTACAATGTATATATGCATAACTACATGCACTAATAAATCCATACAAAATGCAGCGATACAACTACGCATAAATAAACATACATATATATATATTTTACACATAAATACACATGCACATGCATACAAATAAATACATACCTAAATATACATTCACAAATAGATTGTCATGAACTTATAAATAGATACCTGAATAACTACCCATTGATAGACCTAAATTACATACATGCATAGTGCAACCATACAAAAGACCTGAAAATACATGTATATAAACCTAGAAATACATACATAAATGCATCGGCATGAGCCAATAAATACATCCATACATACATCTGCATATGCCTAAAATTCCGTGCAAAAGCGCTCAAACATTAACCTATAGATCGGTAAATACAGGAATAAAGACACGTACACCTTCTTTATACATAGAGATTTATATACACACACTCATTAAATATGTATAAACCTTCAAATAAATGCGTATCCACATAAAGCCATTAACAAACTTACTAATAAATCCATCTACACAAATATACATGAAAAACATACAAATAAGTGCACCTACGCAAAGCCACATACATACACATACAAATAAATGCACCTAGGAAAATACACATGCTTAAACCCCTAAATATATCCACATACATAAATCCACATAAATAACCATACAAATAAATTCGCATACACAAATACCCATGAATAAACCTACAAAGAAATGCAACGACACAAATAAACATAAATAAACCTACAAATATATCGACTTCCGCAAATTCACATACAAATACGTGCACCTACATAAATACACATGAATAAGCATACAAATAAATCTACCTACACAAATACACATGAGTAAACATACAAATAATTATACTTACACAATTAGACATAAAAATATATGCACCTATATAAATGCACATATATATACCAACAAATATATCTACCTACACAAATAAACATGAATAAACATACAAATAAATTCACCCACACAAATACACCTATATAAACACAAATATATTTTCCTACACAAATACACATGCAGGTCTCACAACGAAAGCTTCATACAAGTCTCTCTTCCTCCGGCGCTTCGATCCCCGACCCCTCCCACCCTCACCCACACTCAACAAGAGCCAAATAGCGCGAAATTTAATAATATCAGTCATTTATTTCTCTCAATTCACCATTTTACCTTGTTTAACCTCGCATTCAACATCCACCGCATTTTCTAGCGCTCGGATATAATGGCCTGAAAGTGCTTTCCCAAATGCGGGGACAGGAGGAGCGGAGGGGAGCCCATCCCTCAGCCTATACAACACACTCTACAAAGCCATTACCGGTCTTACCCCGAAATCCCTCATATCTCACTCTCTTCTTCCTCTCACTCCCGCCTACAACCTCTTTCTAACCAAACACATTCAATTTTAACCCTCCATTCAGAGAGACGGAGTATAACAGGGGGATATCTCTTTTTATTCTAAAACTTTTATCTCGGCTTTTAAGGTTTATTTAACATAGTGACCCCGTTCACCCCTGTTGCGTCCTAATCACCAAAGTATCCTCAGTCTCCCTCGAGTTCCCCTCACCCCTTAACCAAACCCTTACCTTGAGTACCCAATGAAAGACGCTTAAAAAAAAGCACAAACGAAAAGGATCCACCATGTACCAATCTCTTCCTTCTCCCACTCTGTAAATGGAGAATGGCGTATCCCTCAACGAAAATGAGAGAGTCGAGCGCGATACAAAGCAATTGAAATGCTAACGTTAAGAGCTAAAAATCGAAGCAAAACAAAGGCGCACAAGGCAGCTGTAATGAAAGCACATGCAAGAAATGACTACAGAAGAAATACATTTAAATATGTATTGTAATTCAATTCTTAGAAGAAGAATTTCCTGTCCTGCGTAAAACAATTCCGAGCGCTTTCGTTTTTATTCTTAAAGACTTTTTCAAGGAAATAACAAGAGGTTAGACATACATTGCCTTCTTTAATTAGGGGGTAAAAAATCTTGAAACAACTTTATTTGAGATTTTATGTATGCAGTGAGAATTGAGGTCTAGCATGAACAAACCAGGGCTAAGGTTGAAATTAGGAAACGCGTTAATGGAGATACATTCTAATATATTTCTAGAAATCTAATTACTTCCACTATTTAAGGCAATATCTGTCCAGCCACATGCTCATTCCTTGAAAAGGCCTTTAAGAATAAAGACGAAAGCGCTTGGAATCGTTTTTCACCTTTCCTTTGTGGGTGTATCTGCATAACCTTGACTCATGTGCACTTTGTGACCTTTTTTTCCTGGCAAGGTATGGAGAAATGCTAATTGAAGAACCCACAGGTTGAAATGGGCCAACACCCTACATTTGGGGCTTTACCCTTTTATAAAGTTGCATAGCGCGTTGTGATCCTAATTCCACAGAGGCTAACGATCCCGTGCTCATAGCTTATTGACATGTTGCCAAGGATTAACGACTCAGAATACGTACAATATTCAGACACTCCCAAATGACACTGAGCTTCACGAACTAAAAGAACTTACGAGAACACAATAGAAAATCATTCGGTTAAAAAAAAATAGAGGAAAAGAACAGCTGAATGCCACACATATAACAATTCTGTAAGAATCCTTAAACTTCTTTACAAATCATCTTTCATAACAGAACTATAAAAATATTCACTAGTTTAAGCGAACTAGTAATTAAAATATGGAATTGGAGTTCGTTACTTTCAATCTAAGCCAACGCACTTTCAAAGTCTCATTCAGACGATGAAGTTGACGGCTTCTATGCAACAGTCATTAATGCACATAAACAGGATGAATGTATATATACGGTATAAATGCACATAATCAGCGATAAATACACATATACGGGGTAATTTCAGATAATCTGTGATAAATTAACATATACGGGATAAATGCACATATATGGGTAAATGTACATATAGATACAGATTAAATGCTCATATACGGGATAAATTAAGGTAAACGTGATTTTACCCCATATTCTGGAATAAATGCAGATATACGGGATAAATAAACATATACAAGTTACTGCACATATACGGGATAAATGCACATATTCCGGATTACTGCACATATCGGGATAAATGTACATACACGTGATAAATAAATACACGTGATAAATGCACACATACGAGATAAATGCACACATATGGGATAAATGTACATGCGAGTATATACGATAAATGCACCTATTCAGGATGAATGCTCATTTTAATTCTTTAATGTACATAATTTAGGCGGTTTTTCCTTGCTGGCAATCGCTTGTATATTACCTTAAATTAAAAACAAAACTAAAAAAAGGTCAGAATCTGTAGAAAATGTCACGGCTGACGAAAAATATCAAAATGGCTCAGATTAATTGAATTTGCCAAAACTTTGGCATTATGAATTCCTTCGTTCAAATCTTGCAAATTAGAATGTAAACCAGCATAAGTACCAAAAAATATAATCAATTACATACCTTCATTAAAATAAATTAATATCATACTATTTTTTAAGCCTATCTAAGAGCGCATTCTAGGAACAATGATAAAATAAACTCATGCAAGATATAAACTCAAGAGAAGAAATCCACGAAAACGATGCAGAAAAAAAAACAATTACCTTAGAAATATCCCCTTAAACATGTTTGGATTAGATACTGATCAAATAAAAAAATCAATCAAATGATTTACTAAATTACTATACTATCCTGCACTGTACAAGTTCCTGAAACGACTTTATGACGTTGTCATGTAACAGTAAACAAAGATAAGGTTGTTATAAGACAAATATATCGTTTCCCTTTAAGGTTCTCTTAACAGCAAAGTACAGTACCGTCCCCCCAAATCAGAACGCCTATACTGGGTGTCCCAGTAAAAAGTTTACCGTACTTTGAATTAGCATAATTCCAAAACTATTGGAGATTTTAGGGTCCTACAAAAGTGTTTTATTAACCAACTATTTTTCTGTAGATTCTGTAAATTCCATTAAATTTCCTTTTATGATCTTGATGGACTAATGGGTTTAGTAGAGGCATTTAAAAATATGTTTGCGCAAAGAAGTAAAATAATGAAACGAAGCCAGGGAAGGCTAGGCCACCGTGCACTTTCAAGAGAGGCCTAGGGAGCCTAGGTCACTTTGTGATTCTTCAAGCAAAGCCTAGGCCATTTTACAGTAGTTTTTCAGCCACGCTGTGCTATGGTCTAGTCATTATTGCTTACTAAACAAATTAAAACGTTTCAGTGTAAATGTTTACTTCCATAGAACCTTTTGAATCATGCAGTTAACAAAAGATCAACGCGTATTTGTATTAACAAACTTTATTAAGACTGGCAGTATTAAACAAGAACAAGATTTATTTGAACAACGTTTTCCAGGTAGGCACACGCCAAGCAAGCCCACAATTTGGAAAAATCTTCGCAAATACCAACATGAAGGAACATGCTTAAATCTAAATAAAGGTCGTTCGGGTCGTATGAGAACCATAAGAACAACAGAAATTATCGAAAATCTTCAGATCTCACTTCTTCAAAATCCACATGTATCATTCAGAAAAAATGGGTTACAATTGTCAAAGACATCATTTAACCGCATTATTGAACATAGCTTAAAATGGCATCCCATAAGATGCATTCAAGACACCAGCTTGTTGAAACTGATTTTCCTCTTCGTAGACAATTTGTCGAATGGCTTCTGCATAAATCACCTGCTTGTTTCTTGAAAAATATTGTGATAGGTGATGAGGCAGCCTTTTTTCATCAATGTACAGGGAAAAAGCCATAACATTCGGCAATATGCACCGCTGAACACCCCCCTCCCCCCCAGCATTCGACTTCGACACACGTATTTGTCAGCAGAAAGTGTCTCTGTGGATCGAAATATGCGGGAATGGCTATCTTGTCAGCCAATTGTTTTACGAGAATAACTTGATTGGTGCTGCCTACCTGAACAGGATTAACGAAAAGATCTTCCCGGAACTCCGCCAGATTTACGGCAATCAATTCAATAGAGTTTGGTGGATTCAGGACTGCGCAACAGCTCATATACAGCTTGCTGTAAGAACAAAACTAATAGAAGCGTTTGACAACCGCATTGTCGTGGTAAATCATGCAATTAAATGGCCCCTCAGATTCCCTGACTTGACACCGTGCGATTATTTCTTATGGGGATATCTAAAGAATAAAGTGTATTCTACTCCACCACAAATCATCAACCAGTTAAGAGATAGTATCACACGTGAAGTCAATAGACTTAAGGAAAATTACAAGTTAATCCAAAAAGTTGTTCAATCAATGCCATCAAAGGCGCAACTGTGCTTGGAAAGAAATGGAGGACATTTGGAAGGTAACGGTGCTTAGAAAAGTAAAAAAATAAGTTTGTATTACTCATATGAAGAGGTCTTTTTGTTAAAATTGTATTTAAATATATTTGTTGGTTTAAACAACGAAGTTTCATTATTTTACTTCCTTGCGCAAACAAAATTTTGATAGCCTCCACTAAACCCATTAGTGTATCAATATCGTAAAAGAAAATTTAATGAAATTTTTAGAATCGACAGATAAATAGTTGGAAAATCTTTTTTGTTTTGCAGAACTCAAAAATCTTTAATAGGTTTTGAGTTATATTAATTCAAATTACAGTTAACTTTTTTCTGGGACACCTTGTATTTCTATTACATCTTTCATAACTTTTCCTAGAGAAAATCCAAAGTTTTTAAATCGGTGGAGCATTATCTACAAATATTAAGTGTGTAGGGAATGAATATTCAAATTTGGAAGAACTATACCTCATTTATGAGAAGATAGGCAATTTCCCTGAAGTTTTTTTAAGTGTGCCAAATGATCAAAACCCGAACACTTAGATGCTTGTAGAGAGAACCGGTTCTGTGTCTTACTAACGATCTTCAGTTCAATCTCCTTGAGTTTGGTCGTTCTTTCCGCAACTGTCTTCCAGGTAACATGGCTAAGAAACATGCTACGTCTCTTGCTTTTGTCAAGCTGATTGTAAAACTGCGCAACTGAAATTCTTTTTAAATGGAGCTATTGCAGAAACTGTCAATCAATCCAATGTAGAATCAATAATCGCTACGGAAAGTGGCGCGCAGCAATATCCCTACTTCGGTCAATAATAGTCTTTAAACCTATAAGGAAACAATTTATGTAATCTACTATATCAACCAATAGGTCACTGAACACCTTAAAGAGGGAGCATGAGCCATTACTCAAATTGAGATCAAGGAACGTTTCAAAACCGATGCCTCACTTATTCCGACGAATAAGTGAGATTTTGACAATCAATTTCTCTCGGAAGACGGTGTCACATTAGCGGGTGAAAGACACGATCGCCCTTCCGCGGTCAAGCTAATGAAAAGTGGAGAAACAAGAAGGTTCCTCTTCCATTCGCTACTGAACTCGTTAAATAGATGGATAATTATCAATAGAGCCAACTCCACTTAAGTGCCAAATCAAGTGCAATTTGTTCAAATCATTTGGCCTGCTTTTCTTGAGTTGCAGAGCTGGCGAAATATTGTCTCTCATTTTCTCCAATAAGAGTGTAAGGTTTGGCAGTAGGAATGTTATCGTCTTGGGCGTGATTTCAGTTAAATCCATTATGGCGCTTGAGCACTTACAGTGTACAAGGAATCGCTGTGGTAGCATACTCTATCCATCTAAAAAACCACGAAGAAATTCGTGGACGACAAGCACCTCACTGTTATGAACTGCCCTGCACAGATTAAGGGCCTGAATTTCATTTAAAAGGTTTACAAGACTCTCGAGGAGAAGTTTAGAGCGAGGAATTCTAAAATAGTTCAAGAACTCTAGTTCTTCAAGAGAAATAGAGCAAGAGGATTGCGAATAGTGTCAACTGTTGAATCGTTCCTGTGAAATTAAAGATAATAAAGGCATCATACTAGATATTAATTAATTACCAAGTGTTTACTGGTAATTAATTCAATAGTTAAATTCCCATATAAATTTATTTTCGCTGTCATTCGAATGAGTTTTTGACACTTCAATTTTTCTAGTAAATTGCTTATTTCCTCATAACTTTCGTTTTATTCATCTAAATTTGCATAACCTTTCCACATTCATCTTATCGTACAGCAATTTTAGCAAATTTGTACTTTCTCTGACACAGGTTATGTAAGATGTTATGATAGAACTACAGTCCTTCTGATCTTTTTGGACGATCTTTTCAGAAAGGCATTTTTATGATCTTTCTGGTGCTAAAACCTCGCCAAATAGCGCCGGACGGGTTTGCAATAAGACAAAGCTGCTAAACAATGCTATAAACCGTGACTCAATTAACCACGGTAATAAAAATTAAAAGGAACAGTAAAAATAAACAGATTTATTCGTGCGTTGAACTAAATCAAATTTAACTAAAAGTACAAAAGTTATAACCCGAAAATCAATCAACACAAATTTTTGAATGCGCCATTTGCCTCAAAAGACAGGATCATTCCACCCTATTATTGAGTATTAACCGTTTTAATTGGTATAGGGTACAAACAGGAATGGTACAGGGTGAGCCCCCCAAAACGAGCCCTAACTTTTACTAGGTTTCATTTCCTGATTTAACAAGATTGAGCCCGTTATATTTTGGGGTGGAGGGGGCAATTTGAATTATTTCTCATTAATCTCCCGCAAAAATTTTGAATTTGTTCTGAATGCGATTTCTAAATGAGAAAAATACAGATATTTTTAATTTTTTATACTATAAAAATAATAATGGTATATTATTATTTATTTAGACCGTAACTAGTTTAATAATTACTTATTATTAATTACATGATTATTATGTATGAGCCCTTAATTGGAACAATGTTGAATAACTATCTAAAGTAAATCTAGTGAAACAACAACGAAATATCTACCAACACATTTACTCGTCAAATATTAAGGACACAACGCCCTGAATCGTGTCGCCCAATTCAGAGATTAAAATAAGTTGCCGGCACTCATTCATTCTCTTAAGAACAATGGCAACTCATAAAGAGCCACGATCAAACACCAAAACACATCCTCTTAACAGTTTGACAAGTAAATCCACAGCTGCATAACAGAACTATAAGAGGTACCTAAAGTACCTAATTCTTGAAGCCACATCAGACTATACATAAAGAAATTATTCAACTTTACCCCCTTTTTAGGAGGTCACGTTTATTATAATCTAATGCAAAGATTTGCGTTAGAGTTAATAGAAGAAACTCCCATTAACAGAACCTATTCAAGAAAAAGGCTTGATACCTATATTTAATAAAAGGAGTTCCATTTAACAACTTAAGAAGAAAGCCTCCTTTAGCTATACTTAAAGGGAAAAAACTCATTTCACTAGTAGTTTAGAGAAAGACTCCATTAACACCATCTATTTTTTTAACTTCCGTAGAATCACACGTAATGGAAGAAGCCAAACGCGTCCAATAAAGAAACCCAACGACTAAACAAGATTTGTGACTTCACCATAGAGAAAAATGGCGCAACATTTCTAGCAAAGACTTCTGACAGGTAACAGAAATCCATAGCAAACGCTTGACACATGTATGTGATAACAAAGATCATATGCCAAGAAATTATTTTTCTTAGGACTCTGCAACTCTTCATTTTGTGTAGTTGTTTTGCTGAAATATATTCTTTAATGGTTGTGGAACCCATTGAATTGGATTTTTGCATTACTTTTAGGATAAATATGCAAAATTTTCAATTAAAATATCTGCGCTAGTGACGTGTATTTATACTTCTGCTTAAAACTGTTGACTCAAATATGCAAACTCACAAATTCCATAGCGTTCAAGTCTGCGAATATACATAGACACAAATTCGCCTACATACAATTACGTAAATAAATAAACTGTTGTGAAAATAATACAAAAATGAGAATGCGTTGTCCTTGTTTTTTTTGTAATTAGACCATCGACTAGCACTTAATTTACATATGTACTTTTAATTTTTGATTAGAAAAGTGTTAAGTTGATTAAAAAGGCAAGAATTCAGGACTTATTTTGTTCCTCACTCCCTGTTATTAATCAGGAAATTTATAATATTATCATCTGAGATCCTATTAATGCTCCTTCTCTGGAATCCTTTTAATATTCCAAGCCATTCTATCTTTAAAAAGGATCGTGGTAGCAAAGCTCCTTCTCCACACTGATATCCTCTTCTGTTTTATTCTCCAGTCAGTATTATTCCCTATCCATTTGAATCCCCCAAAATACCCCACGTGACAGGATGGTCTGTATGGAGGGGCAAGGAGGGAGCTATAATATCCTCCTTTAGCATCAACGCACCCGCCTTATTCTAAAATCCTACAACATGGTTTCAATGAGCGAAAGAAAAACACAAGGTAATTGTGATTGGTTTGGTTCGCCCCCTCCCCAAAGAAAGAGTAGTTATTGACAGTTTAGGTGATTATTAAAAATAAATTTAAAGGGTTTCCGAATTTCAGTGTGTGTGTGTGTGTGTAAGTGAATTTTTTGTTTACTTGGGTCTGTCAGTTTTATGTAGGCGAAAAGGAAAGAAAAATGGGTAGAAGACGAAGATTAGAGGGGTTTAAAAAGGGGGAAACGAGTACAAAATTCAAATTCATGATCACTTCCCAATCATCTTCACATGTTTTGAAAATGAGTATGAGTTATTTTTCACGCTCGTATGGTCCTATTCGAATAAAATCCACCTCCATTCAAAATCAAATTTAATTAATGGCAGTACTTGGCAACTAATATCTAAATGAGGTCACGAACTGCTCTATTCATGCTTGAAACGCGTTGAACACATCTCTTTCCTTATCTGACAGAGAAAATAGTCTCTCAATTTTTTAAAACTTCAAGACATACATGGTAATAATATATCTTTACATAGGCACATAAGAGTTACACCCATGTCTAAACGCGTAATATGTGTATCAAATATTGTTTTGCCTACATTTCGAAGTAAATGAGGTTTGTAATATAATTCCTAACCATTTACTTCTTTCATAATCCTTTGGTATTAACTTTATCAATAGTCATTCAAAAAGCTAAATTACCCTTTTTACCCCACCTTATAAATGGAAATCTATAGTAGACCATACCCTTCAGATTGTTAGCGAACGAAGCATATTTAGGAGAACTGCGTCCTACGGGTCCTTAGATTTGCACTCACCAAATTGAGTTGATTTCCTTTTTAGTCCCGTTCCCATATGTAGCTGTTTCAAATCTAAAGAAATCAAATAGCAATTAGTTTATTTCCTTCCTGACAATTACTAGTCCATTTCATGGTTAGGTCATTTTATATCGTTAAGAAGCTCAATCTATTTTTAGGAAATATTTTTTTAAATTTGCATATGTAGAAAATATAAAATAATTTTGTAGTCCTAGCCATTTTATTTATTTTTTTATTTTTTGTGGAACACACTGTACAGGGAACCGTGGGTAGTTTGTCGCCTAACTTCCATATAAAAGAAAATAATTTCATTTATACAGATATATTTACCAAAGTTAAATGTTAAAGATTTAAAAGATTTTACTATTCATTTCATTCAATGAAATCGCCGTCGGCCTCAACCACAGTCTCCAGTCAGGGTCGGAACCTGCTGCAGGTCTTTTCGATAGTCTAAATTTGGGTGCTTCAAGCCTTCCTATGTTTCAAATCGAGTCCTACACTTCTTACTCGTTAACTGAAGGACAACTAAGGTGATCCTTGACCTAAGCTTCACTTTGGTACTGCATGTGGCCTTGTTGATCTTTCTTAACCACGCTTCAGAATGATGTGGTCCTAGAAATCTTCTTACGGGTAAAACTGTGTTTTCCGGCTTTTGTGATATGCTTCAGAGTCCTGCTACCACATGTACGGCCTGCCTCGACTACTCCCTCTATCAAGAGCAACAGCAACTCCAAACACTTAATGTAAACTCCTTTATTAAGCCTGAGGCCCCCTGAGAAGATATACGGGGCATTAAGTGATTCACGATACCGCCAACCACAAAGACCATGATGAGGATCGGACAGATGGGGGACACATTAAGCTAATGGTTGTATTACATCTTGCCACATAATTCTGTCAGAAATTGTCCCCAACTGAGAAGAACCAAATCAAACCAGGATTGTTCGGATGCTTCTGTTTGTTTACAATCTTCTCAGCACCTTAATTCTGCTTGTCCTTCATCTTCAAAGAAAGCGGGCCCTTTCTCATATTTTATGAGTAGTAGCGGATGTCTTTATGCACTAACTACCTGATGAGAGATTCTGATATGCCCTAGTTCCTGGGTATTAACCTCATTGATCTGTTAGGATCGTTGTCAATAATGACCTGGATCCTGAGACAAATGCGGGGCTTCTTTTGTATCAGAAAGTTAGAGTAAGGTTTCAGAGCCTTGGTTTCCTTGTAATCACATCGGGACTTATCCAGCTCTTTCTGAGTCCTCTGTACCATCCTCAGATTGACATAAAGCACTCTTAGAACTTAATACTAGATCATTTATCTTAAGCAGCCCAGCTTCCATTTTCTCAAATTTGGTGACGATTTAATTCATCCATTGTTTTGCTTCCTTTACAGAAGCTGTACATTTGTGTCTACTATGAGAGGAAGAAGAGGGCCGGTAGAAGACAACTTGCATGAAAGAAATTTAGAGTTGCCATCAGCGACAAAATACACAGCATACCATATATATATATATATATATATATATATATATATATATATATATGACTGAATGCAATTCTTTTCTGTGGAATAATCACTCTTCAAATCTTAGAAATTTGCAGATAAGACTTTCTTTCTCCAAGTTCTTTCAACGCCTCAATTCTTCTTTTCTCAGGAAAAGTCCTTTTTCTTAGCCGATTTATCAGAAAGTTTTTCTAACCAAATATATTTTGTCTTTCTTTGTAATCGATTTTCAGAAAATAGATGGTTATCTATGTAATGCCTGAGATAAATAATGTTGAGATGATCTACTAAACTGTACAGATTACATTCATAAATATATGTGAAGACAAAAGTTAAATAAAGTTTTTCTGTTAAATTAAGCTGAATTGTTAGTGTAAACAATCTTAAGAATATGTTTAAAAAAAAAATTATTACTCAAAATAGTTTTCATCATGATTGGCGATGATATTTCAAATTTCCATGAAGCAGAGAATGTGAGTTTTGAAGAATTCAGTCGGTATGAATGAAATATGTATATAATTTGACATCTTTTGCCCCCTTCTTCATATCAGACTAAACGTTGCCCTTTATGTGATGTTGCAATGTCATCAATATATGATATTAACATGGCCCAAGGTTATGTGAATATGGGTGAGTAAGGAAGAACTTCGCAATCTAAGGCAATATATTTGAGGGGGGGGGGAATAAAGTTAGGAGGTGTATTGATACATTTTTGTCGAGAAATAGGCCGAGAGGTTGGTTGGAGTTTTCCCCGCCTCTTATATATATATATATATATATATATATATATATATATATATATATATATATATAAATATATATAAATATATATATATATATATATATATATATATATAGAGAGAGAGAGAGAGAGAGACTATTATCCCGAGTGCAGGAGAGTCGTCGTACTACTCCTTATACTTCGTTCAGGCCGGGCCTTGAATGGGTTAATTTACTCAGAGTGCTTAGAGGTTGGCTACGGAGGAATTGGAATGAACTTTGCCAGCAAGCGACACAAAGGATGTTAGATACACAACAATATGAAAATGTAGTTTTGATGAACACTAAAGATGAAAAATATATATATAGTCGTATATACAAATAAGATGCTTTGAGAGATAAATTAATAAGTGAATCTCGGAAATCTCACTTGGCTTGTAAATAACTATTCACTATGTAGATCCATATACACTTGTAATGTTGGTGAGCTTCGCGGTGAAGTTGGGGAATGTGAAAGGGAAGGGTTACCTTGGAACCTGATGTTCGGGTGGCATTGGTAAGTGAAAGTGGTGAGAAAAGGGGTGGAGACAATGAGGTAGGTTTTCCAGGGACCCACCTGATCCCACAATTCCGTATTTTATAGGCACTAGCGGATTTATCCGGTAGTGCCTATAAAATCCAATAATTATTACATCTACTGAAGCCTAAACTTGTTCTTAGATAAGTTGCTGCAAGGGAATCCACACGTAGAAGATCTTTAGCAGAAAGGAACTCCCATGTGCAGCAGAAAGACGGCTAGTCCTAAACTAGCAAGCCTAACCCCCCCTAACTTCCCCAAGCGGTATCCTCGAATCGAGTCCCCCACGATTCACCTTTATGCGGGCTAAAATAGCTCTGCAAGAAGATTCAAGGCTTTTCGAGAGTATAGCCATTTCCCGCTAACCCCCAAATCCGGGGAGAGCCTCGGACATAAATAATGCTCGACTCCCCGGAAGAGACACAGAGTTGGAAAGTCTCGCCAGAACCGAAAAGATTTCCCCATGGTTCCAAGTCAAGTGCTAGCAACAAAGCAAAGTGAGAGCTGGACTATTTTGTGTATTTAGAATTAGCCCCAGCCAGAATGGAATTCCACTGAACGATCGCCCCGAGTGATTTTCGCCGACATCTTTCATCACCTTCTGTCGAAGCCCTCCTTATTTCGGGTAGCCGAAATACTCTCCCATGGACCGGAAGTTACTGCCCCTCACCGCCCCCCCCCCTTGCTTTTGGAGAACCGTCATCACTCCAACCTCCCGCTCTGAAGTCCGAGCGGTCTCACCTCACGTACAGAAGACATCCGTAAGGCAACCCCCCTCCCCCCTTTAGTAACCCAATTGAGTTAATCTTCCCCTCTTCGTTTATTGATGGTATTTTTTGCCCGTTAATTCTCTGAGGTAATTTTACCCTTCAATTCTCTTAGTAATTTTTTTTTGTGTAAATAAAATTCTATTTTTGTGAATGTCTCTTTAAATAACCTTGAATTTTACCATTGTCCATAATTTACCTGACCTCGTTGCACTCTCTCGTTACTCAGCCCATCTGAATGCGTGGTTTTCCGTCCCTTTTGTCGGTTCCCTTTCAAGTTATTGCTCCTCTCCCATAGATATTATATGGTCTTGATATAATGTAATGTCATACCATGATATATATATACATAAATATATATATTAATATATATATTATATAAATCCGGTGTCAGGTGTGGGTTTTTACGAACCCGTGTCATTTTAATTTCGACATTAGAAGTTACCTTGTTGTTCACGTACATCTCTTTGATTTAATTTTGGTATTGTACTGGCAGAAGGCAAGTTCAAGTTATTTGAAGAGGAGTGGAACGTAATCTATTTAGACTTTGTGTTGGACCCCAGGTAATTGATTTTTTTTTATTGTGTTCGAATTTTGGAGACTCTCCTGGTTATTAATCCAAATGAGTTAAGGTCTTTGGTGTCCTAATTCCACTAGGACCATTTGAATTTTTTTTCCCGCTTAGAAACAGTAGATGTAGGTAGCTGTATCTTAATTTTTTGGGTGATCAAGGCCTTCACGATTATTCAAGTATTCGTTTCACGTGGGTAGTGTCCTAGCTCGTTCGCGTATCAGTGTTCTCTCAGTTAACTGCGTAAAAATGTCATCCTTTAAAAAATTCAAGAAACAGAGTGAAATGTTAGGTCTTTCAGGCAAAGACCTTCTAAATTACGTACAGAAAGAAGAGAGGAACGAACGGGCAGACTGAAGGGAATTGGAGATGGAGAAGAACAAACTGAAGAGGGAGATGGAGGAGAACAAACTGGAGATAGAGATGGAAATGGAAAAGAAAAAACTGAAGATAAGATGGATGAGAACAAACTGAAGATGGAAATGGAGAAGGAAGAGAACAAACTAAATATGGAGATGGAGGAGAACAAACTGAAAACGGAGATGGAAAACAAACTGAAGATGGAAATGGAGATGGAGAAGAACAAACTGAAGAGGAAGATGGAGATGGAAGAGAACAAACGGAAGATGGAGATGGAGGAGAACAAACTGAAGATGGAGATGGAGGAGAACAAACTGGAGATAGAGATGGAAATGGAAAAGAAAAAACTGAAGATAAGATGGATGAGAACAAACTGAAGATGGAAATGGAGAAGGAAGAGAACAAACTAAAGATGGAGATGGAGGAGAACAAACTGAAAACGGAGATGAAGAACAAACTGAAAATGGAAATGGAGATGGAGAAGAACAAACTGAAGAGGAAGATGGAGATGGAAGAGAACAAACGGAGGATGGAGATGGAGGAGAACAAACTGAAGATGGAGATGGAGAAGAACAAAATGGAGGAGAACAAACTGAAGATGGAGATGGAGAAGAAACAAATGTAGGAGAACAAACTGAAGATAGAGATGGAGAAGAACAAAATGGAGATGGAAGAACGTGAACAAATTAGGTAGCATGAGCTGGAAATGAGCCGAAATCAAATGGATTCTCAGTCCATCGGTTCCCGGGCTGAAATTCCCCAAACTCCTTTGGTCCACCTTCCTGCTTTCAATGATGGAGAGGACTTTAGGTCATTTTTGGCCCATTTTGAGAGAATCTTTCATATCAATAGATGGGATCTCGAAAATGGTGGCGTCGCTTGCTTACTTCCCCTTCTAAATGCAAAGTTAAGGGATATCTTCGTATCCTTCCCTCTGCAAGCAACTTTGCACTATTCCACGTTAAAGTCCGAATTGCTAGCCAATGTTCATATGAATAGCGAATTCTACCACTCCTGATTCCGCCAGGAAAATTTTCGCCCTGTCCAAACATTTCGACAACACGGGTGCATCCTCCAAAGACACCTTCAGTGTTGGCTGGATGCGTGCAAGATTTCCCAGGTCTACGAGTCCCTTCTGGACTTCTTTCTTAGGGATCTGCTTTTAGCTGCCGTGGCTCCCGAAATTCACGCCTTCATTAAGGATAAACGTTGCGGCACTTTCAAAGAGGGCTTGGAAGAGGCCGATGTCTACGCGGGTAGTCACGATTTATACCCTAAGGATGTTAAAAAGGCTCCCCAATCGCCCCAAAAAACTAAATTGTATGGCCCTAAGACCCCGCCTAAATTGGTCCCAAGATTTACCAAAGCTCCTAGTCTCTCGAAGCCGAGAAACTTCCATCCATTGCAACACCGATATGTTAAGCCCCTTGTTTTTTCTCCACCGGTTGTGCCGTACCAAAATAACCCGATGGTCTGCTACACCTGCGGAGTTCCCGGCCATTACCGCTCGAACTGTCCTCAGTCCCACCAAGTACACCAATTCTGGGCCAGCCCTGATCCTCCTCCGTCGCCTCAGAAGAATACCAAACCTCCCTCGTGCGCCAAAGACCCGGTCCATCAGGTAAATTTTCTCTTTGATGACAACAACCCTGGTGGATTGAAGTTCGAGAACAAAACTGTAAACGATCGCTGAGGATCCACCCTTGTCCGTGACACCGGGTGCACCTGCATTATAGTTTCTGAGGACCTGCTTTCCCTTGCTGGGCCTGACCACAAGAAATTTGTGGTGGTCCACGACTACCTTGGCCGGGCCAGTCTTTTCCCAGTAATTCGTTGTCACATCGAGTGTGACTATATGTCCGGCCGGGCCGAAGTGGTAGCGGCCCCAATCCAGTTATGCTCCGTTTTATTCGGTCAGAACCCCGTATTCACGACCATCCGGTGCGCTAGCCCGTGATTACCTGTACACAGGCAGCCCTGAAATCCCATGCACCTGATCCCCTGAAAACCCCTATCGACCCGGAGTCCCGAGCCCTCCGGAGCGTTAAGTTTTCCCGCGCCCAGAAGGAGTGCGCAACTTTCCCCTTTCCATTTGGGAGAAAAATAAAGCCCTCGAGCGAAATTCCACCCAAGGCAAAAAACGAGTCTCGTATCCCGTAAAGAGAAGGACTTATTGAGAGGTTTAAGACTTAATTGGACCTTAAGTCACGAGAACGAAAATTCAAGCCTGGCCCGAAGGTGGTGGTGCGACCTTCCACGGAAAGCAACAAAATCCTTAGCCAGTGAAAAGGACCTCTGATAGAACGGTCTGAGGCCGCTTTAATTGCCTCTATGACATGTTAACCATGCTTACACACATGCTTAACCACATGCTTACCCACGTGTATCCGGCGAGAGAAAGCAGAATCGCGTTATCGCCCATCATAGCCAATGTTTAATCAAGGAGGTTTACTCCCCCGTTTTGCCTCCATACGTCGATCTCGCCAGATTGAATTAGGCTTATGGGCAGATAAGGTATTTTCCCAAGCACCCCTGGGACATTCCTCCGACGTCCCCCACTCAATTATCCCCTATGCCATGGAGATGGCTCCGGCTATTTATACCATAGCTTTTCCCAATTAAAGCAGATCCAGATTATCTTGGCGAGGCATCACGCCGATCCGGTCTCCCTTGTGCACCTAGGAACTCTGCCGAGAAACCCCTTATTGTCCAGAAGAGTATAATATCCCTTGAGTGCCAAGGTTCGTGCCTTTCGAGACGCCAAGTCAACAAGGCCCCCTTGTTGTTCAGAAAGAGAACAACGTTAGAACAGCCATTGTTCTTTGAGCCTGTTTGACAAGAAACGGTTCTCACCTTTCCCCCGTTGTTCAGAAAGAGAACAACGTTAGAACAGCCATTGTTCTTCAAGCTTGCACGTCAAAAAACGGTTCTCGTTCCCAAGACATCACGTCCGGAAAATTTAATTTACCCATTTTAACGTTCTTCAAGATGACGCTTGGTTTCAACAATAACCTCCATTGTTCATCTAGAACATCTCCAATTTGCTGTCACAAAGATCGCTCGTACTTCCGAGCCCCTCTTCGCTCTCAGTCTTCGAAGACAGTCCTTCCCCCTCGTTAAGGACAACCACCCGAAGACGTCTTATGCTGGAAATCGCCAGTTGGACCGAAGATTCCTTCGCATCGTCTTCCTCTGCGCAACAACTTTGTAATTACGTAAGCTGAGCATTACCTTTAATTATTTAACCTTTTGTAAAGACAACGCTGTGCTTTAAATGGTTTAGCGAACAATTCCCCCCTTTTTTTTTGTTTACCGTTTTAAATCTCTCCAATTCTTAATCCTCAGATTAGTCAGATATTCCCATGACCCTATTTATTCACGCGTTTCTCCAATTTTTAATCCCCGTGTATGTAAACATTTTTTTTGTGTGTTGTTGATAGTTTAATTAATAAAACTCTATTTTGTTAATGGTAGCAATATTATTTATCCTTGTGCACCGTTCCACTTCTAAAGCATATTGAAGATAAAAAGGCCTCAATCAGATTACCACGCACGCGAAATATAGAAAATTCCCTTAACGACTAGTTATATATGGTATATCGTCGGGAGCCTATTCTACGACAGGACCCTAACCCGTCCTCGAGGCTAGAGGACCCGTGGATTACCTTATCCATAGTCCGGCGGGAGCGAAGTTTTCCCACGTGAATAGCATATATATATTATATCATCAATGTTCCAAATTATGATTTTTTTGGTCCACTAAATTGTTAAGTTTTTTTTTCTCCCATATTTATGCCTCTCTTTAATTGTATCCTTTTTTTGGTTCCACTGAAATGTCGCCAATGTTCTCCTGTGATTTTTCTCTTGGTTAAAATTGTATTAGTTAAATTATCCCTTAATCGACCTGTTTAAGTCTTATGCCCATAAATTCCCCGCTGAGCTCAGATTTACGTTTTTTTGTATGTAAACCTGTCGTAGTAGGTCAGAATTTCCCTAGACCTTTAAGAATTCTAGTTTGACGCGTTGGGATGATCCTTTTCTAAGCAGATGATCTGGAAAGCATCATATTTCGGTTGGGAGATGTGGGAGGGAATCCCCACGTGGAAGATCTTTAGCAGAAAGAAACTCCCATGTGCACCTGTAAGCCCGGCTAGGCCTAAAGTGGTAAGCCTCCCCCCGCCTTCTACAAGCGGTAGTCTTGAATCGAGTCCCCCACGATTCACCTTTATGCGGGCTAAAATAGCTCTGCAAGAAGATTCAAGGCCCTTCGAGAGTACAGCTGTTTCCCGCTAACCTCCAACTCCGAGAAGAGCCTCAGACATAAATAACGCTGGACTCCCCGGAAGAGACACAGAGATAAGATGTCTCGCCAGAACCGAAAAGATTTCCCCATGGTTCCAAGTCAAGTGCTAGCAACAAAGCAGAGTGAGAGCTGGACTATATTGTGTATTTGGAATTAGCGCCAGCCAGGAGGTATTTCCACTAAACGATCGCCCCGAGTGACTTTCCCGACTTCTTTCATCAACTCCTGTCGAAGCCCTCCTTATTTCGGGTAGCCAAAATACCCTCCCCTGGACCAGAAGTTACCGCCCCCGCTTGCTTTTGGAGAACCATCATCACTCCAAACTCCCGCTCTGATGTCCGAGTGGTCTCACCTCACGTACATAAGACATCCTTAAGCCAACCTCCTTCCCCCTTCAGTAATCCAATTGAGTTAATCTCCCCGCCCCGTTTCATTTATTGATGTGATTTTTGCCCGTTAATTCTCTGAGGTAATTTTACCGTTCAATTCTCTTATTAATATTTTTGGTGTAAATAAAATTCTAATTTTATACGTCTCTTTAAATAACCTTGAACTTTGCCATTGACCATAATTTACCTGACCTCGTTGCACTCTCTCGTTACTCAGCCCGTCTGAACGCGTAGTTTTCTTTCCCTTTCGTCGGTTCGGTTTCAAGTTATTGGTCCTCTCCCATAGATATGTATAATATGGTATTGATATAATGAAATTTCATACCACGACAAATGGATTTTCCTGTTTCAATCTGTCCCTGTCTCGTATTTCAGTTATTGCGTAAGTATATTTAGTTTTCATACCTTACATTTGAATTTCTTAGGTTTGAGGGAAATGAATTGGTGGCAGCTGAATTAATACGAGGTTCTCTGATCATTGCTAAATAGATCATTCTTTTGGTTTCTTTTCAGAGGTCTCAGATAAGTATAGATTTAGGACTGCCGCACTCTCTCTCTCTCTCTTTCTCTCTCTCTCTCTCTCTCTCTCTCTCTCTCTCCTTATCTTTTTGACCTGCTTCCTCTAATAGAGTGAGCTGATTTTCCTATCCAGCAAATTGCTCTCTGTAGTGTGAAGATAACTTTATTCCCATCCTTAACATCGCAAAGTGACTTTCTCATTACTGGGATAATTAATTAGTTTCCGTTATTTCTGCGAACCAGCCATTTATCTTTCTGGTTATTTATTCTTACTTATTTCTTTGGCAATCATGCAAGTTTGCATGGACGCGTTTTTATAGGGACACTTTATATACTGAGTGGTAACATCCACAAACTGAATGTTAAGGCCATTGGGTTTAGTATGGAACACTTAGCCGAAAGAATAATTTAAACAACTGTGCTTAAGGACCAATACTAAGAGTATAATCTATCCTGCTCTAGAAATTGATGCGGTTATCTACCATCCCATCTCCCTGAGCCCCATAGAAAATCCAGAAACAGGGAACTCAAGGTGGTTCAAAACAAAGTCTTCGATCTAATTTACCAACAGTAACAGAAACAAAATAAATTCGAAGAGAGCTTTACATAGAGAAACAAAACATCATCATCAGAAATAGAGGAAATAATCTTAAGGAAAATCGTTAACCTCTTTCTGATACTTGTATAAAACATCATCACCAAACACTACTCTCAATTTTAGATCTCCTTTTGGAAGAAATCAACAGAAAATAGAGGAAAAACAATTGGACACATATATAATACTAACAACAATTCAAGAAAAGTAACCCACTCCCCTGGAGCTCTGCCAAGCGTAACACCGCCAAACCAAACATGACAAAAATCACCTGAAATGTTCCCCAAGAAAGTTACACCATACCTGACTCACCAAATAAAACACCTGAAGTGACCAAAATTCAAAAAGTAAACATGTTCGAAGTGAAACAGAGTAAAAACTTGTTAGTAATATAACTGTATTAGAGTGGTAAGAGAGAAAAATTCCTTGTAAGACAAAGCTACTATATTAAAGTGAAACAAAAAATGCTCACCTATAGTGAATAAAACAAACCTGGTTAACTATAGTGAAATGTGTCAAAAAAAGTGCTCAACTAAAGTGAAGTGAAACAAAAAAATGCTCAAGTAGAAGGATTAAGAAACCTTCAAAATATATATGACATAGTATACTTGAACAAACATACACAGTTAAACAGACACTAAACAATACACACACACATAACAGTATGAATGCTACAAAAAAACAGAATACTGAAATAGAGAATAAATGATTAGAGAGATTGGTCAGCCCTACTGACAACTTTACAGAAGTTGCGACTACATACGAATAGAAAATCAAATAAAGAAAGGTATGGATCTAATCATTAGATCCATACAAAATGGAATAATTCCATCTTCTCTTTCAATCCTCAGCTTAAAGAAGAATGCCACGTGAGAAAAAAAATATCTCCTTGTCTACCTAATTTTTCACATTAATGTGACTGGGAAGAAACTTTACTCATAGTATGTAATTAGAATTAGTGATTTCCTGGATAAATATAGATTCTGTATTTATTATCTTTATCAAAAAGTCGAAATTTTACTTGAAGATGAATAAACTTATTGAAGTGGATTGGTTGGTTGAGTATTACAGAGTTTATCGATGATTGAAAGACTTATTCCACTGATTCCTTGTCATGCTGAATGTCATTTTTCAGTAACATAATATTTAGTCAACTATCACATGATCTAATAATATATACTCTGAGATCATATTGGGTTAAGGCCGGTTTATGACAAGAAAATAGTTCAAGTGTAAAAGGGTAAATTCGATCATGAAGGAATTTACAATGCTTTGGATTTATTTCATTTTCAACAAATTGTTACAGAAATATATTCTTGGATGTTGGGCTATAAACACTCCATGCCAGGGGCGAGGAAAGTAAACCGGGCTTTCAAATGGAAGGCCTCAAGCAACTAGAGATGATAATTTCAAAGAAGGAACGTATAGGTAAGGTGGGTGAGATCGTCCTAAAGTAGAATGGGATCACAAATCGTGTAAACTCGGAGAAAAATAACTAAGAAATGGCTTAAAAAATGAAACTGTCAATATCTCGTTTCCCTTTAAAGTTATTATTTGGCTCATTGATTTCCTTGTCTCCAAATGTTGCTACCACCAAAAATACCTTCGATAGAAAAAAATATGACTTATGTAAAGCTAACATCCTTTCCCTATCTCATCTTCTGATTGAGTAGATGATACTAAGTGAATGAACTTTAATCTAAATGCAGAGTGTAATTTGGGTGGAAAACCAGTATTGCCATTACAACAAGTCTAATAAGTGCTATAATTTCTTATTAAAATTACCTGTATTTTCAACCGTCTAAAGCAAAAGGGCAGCGTATCCGAAGTGTATACGAAGCAAGGTTTGTATGATTGAGCGGCTTTATCGCTTCTATAAGTGAAGAACCTTTTGATCAGCTGCATGGGAAAATGAGTACATGTTCAAATGCGTTTTCAGTGTGCGTTCATGTGCGTAAATGCTAAGTAATCACAATTTAAATATAATTTAAGGAAATTAAGCATAGCTCCATTTAGGAATAGCAGAGTTCATTAGAGCCCTCTCAAATCCTCTCATAAGGGGTCGGAATCTCGAAAGTGGACGAAGATGGATTAGAATGGACGAAGACTTCGACAGGATAAGTTGGAAAAAAGGGGGGATAAATAGACTCTTGTTTATTCTCTACATTATACTCATATTTCTTTTATACAGTAGGTATTTCTTGATTATAATAAATTTTGTAATTCCAGGACTCAAGGACGAACAAATGAACCTCATAAAGTTGTCACGTAATAAAGGCTCACAAACCATGTTGTCTGTAATTCTAGTAATAAACATCTAAGTGTTTATATATATTTATATATATATATATATATATATATATATATATATATATATATATATATATATATATATATACACGAAATATTTGGACAAGACTCATGGAAGGGTAATTTGTAAGTACTTTTGTAATTCACACAATCCTTTTCAAGAAATAAGTACACTTATTGGAAGAGGATCTTAAATCACGAAAGCAGACGTATTTTCAGAATTGGATTGATATTATTTGCATAATGACAGATGAATAAATTAGTGCTGAAATATTGTTTTAACAGCTATTTTGACCCTCTTCAGCAGAAAATACCTGCTTTTACACGATGTCGCATGCCACGAAGAAGTCTCTGCCATAACTCCTTAATTTGTCGAAATAGACCCAAGTTTAATGATTTGGAAATCATCTGTTGTTTGGTCGCAATTTCTTTTTTGTGTAGCTCGTCCTCAATAAGTACCTTAAACTCTCAATTGGGTTCGTATATGGTGAATTCTCTATCGATGGTAAAAGTTCAACACCATTTTCCGTACACCATTATGATCATTGGCAGTGTGAAATGGGGCCGTGTTCTGTTTCCAAATCCATGACCTGTCACAATAACATTACCTTATTCGAGGTAGTAGATGGTTTTTAGTGCATCGATCTAATTTGCTGGTTTATGATTCCCTCTACAATGTAGAGGCGATTAGTTTCATGGGCAGATATTAACGAAAAACCAGAATCTTTGGACGAACTTCATCGTCTTCAAGAGAGCTTTAGGTTTAAATTCCACACTAGGCAAACTTCTCACGCTTGCATACGATCATCAAGCCCTGGTATTGTTGGCTGATCAGGTAACTTTTCGTACATTAATAAAAAGCAATATTTGAATAGTAGGGTCTCCAAACCAAGTGACTGTTTTAGAGTAGTAAAATCAGTGTAAGAAAATCCTATTTTATTTTATTTAATAATATTTATTATTTTTTATCAATCATAAATTAAGGTAGTTTTACCTGCTTCCATTGCTTAAAACTTTACGCAAAGAATTTGAGACTAGGTTTTTCTCCTGGGACGATATGCGTTAAGTCCACTTTCCAAAAGTCTGTTACAAAATGTTGTTGGATGAACAGTAATATTATATTCTTTTAACTAAGGTGAATTATAGTAAAAGATCCTCTACTGTCATCGAGAGTAAGAATTTTTATTTTTCTATCAACTCTAAGGGTTAGTATTCTTCTCCGACCACATTTATTAAAAATCTTTGCCAAAGTCATCCTCGTTGTTTTAAAATATTCCTAATTGCGTTTGAGGGGAAATCTGTAGATTTCTTGGCATTTATTTCTGTTTAAAGGTGGTTATTTATATTTTAAATGAATTTACTATTTGAATTTCTAACTAATACATCACAGACTGTCTTTAAGACTCATTCAAATAGAAAAACAACCCACACCGACTACAATTCACTATATTATTTGTTCCAAGACATTAATTTTGAATTATGATTGGTCTTGAAAAGAAAAGTCAGGGGCATAAAATTTAAGATAGATGGCAAAGGTCGAAGATAGTTCAAACTATCAAAAAAGAGATTAAATTTAGTCTCATTAACAAAACAAACTTCTTAGAATAAAGCAATGGATGTGTAAGCAGAAACCAGCAGAGGTGGTAATGTACGTAAGTAAATTAAATACACACCGTACAAAATATCAATCATATAAAATAATGAAAATACACTGAATAATAATAATAAATAGGATGCTCGCACCTTCAGTCCCAGGCACTTTAGTTGATAGTTAGATCCTAAGCTAGAATCACGAACAACAAAATTGGATCTAGTTTGGCGGGTCTCTATGAAAATTAAGGACTCAGAACAATCATGCTTCTAAAATTACAGACGACAAACCTGAGAATTTTACCAAAATTGAATGAAATGAATACGCCGATGCACCTTGCGAGCCAAGTTAGCCACAAGACGCAATCACTAAAAGATGGGTTTAAAAAGGCTATAAAAATTGTCAGGATTCCCTGTCCTTCGCTCTCCTTGATTGTTCTTTTCTAATATCACTTCATTATTCCTTGAAGACTCCAGCTTCTGATCCCTTACGCTCATTCACGTCTTAATCTTCTCTCTGAAATAAAGGTCGTGGACGGTATCCGTTTACATGAAGAGTGTCTCAGGAAACAAGAACAGCCCTATTTTTTTTCAGTATATATTCTTTAAAATTATAGTGTTCAAACAGTAAAGATATCTTGTGCTCCTTTTGGGCCTTTAAAGCAAAATTGTTTGACAGCAGTGTCTTAGAGAGTTTACACGCTTTTTTGAACCTCGGAAACATAGATTCCATTGTCAAGGAGTCCTTAAACCAACTCATAACAATGACTTCTGTCCTTTCTCAGCGCAATTCGGCATCCAACAATTTATTTCCTTATCATACATCTTTCTTATTCCTAATTTCTCCATTTATCAATCGTTTCTTAAGCTTTCGAGCAAAGAGTGAGATATCCATCTTTCTCCCATTTATATATTCTTTGAGATATATTATTTAAATTTGGAGCAGTTTGACTACATGTGATGTCACGTCCATATCACTAGATAAATCTGCGAGTTGCCTCAATTACAGCATCCAGGTGACTTGAAACTGGACACAGGCCTTCACCAATCTCTCGTAATTTTGGTACATAAGTCTTCCTTCCTATTGTAGCTGTATTTTATGTTCTCTCTTCTAACCACACCCCAAACAAAGAAGTCGAGGTGCTTAATCTGTGATCGAAAAAATTCTTAATCAGCCAAGCCTGGGTCTTTCGGCTGGTGGTGCAGAGCACTTAGTCTTTTTAACACACGTAAGACTTTGAAGATATAACCAATCGATCCGGAACATCACCGAATTGATCAGAACACAGGTGTGGTAGTTGTTGTTCAGATAAAAGCCTTTAGGGAAGAATAGGAGTGGCATGACGTCAACTTCACTACTGATAACAGCGAAGACCATGAGGCTCGTTGGAAATTTCATCTCAATTACACAGCAAGTTCTTTGCTTCAATAGCGAGCCATTTGTTGTTATGGGAGAAAATCAGTTGTGATCAGCGTCTTGCTGTGCTTGAGGCGCTTTGGCTGTATCGTCTCATACATAAATTATTACCTCATCATCTTATATAAAAAACTAGCCAATGTTCTTATGCACCAGCAGCGTAATAAACATTTCATCCACACCTTTCTCCCTTGCAATTGCACGCATCGACTTTGTGGGATAATTGTTTATGATCTCCTTATTTTTAACGACGAATTCCGGTTTTCTGATACCAAAAGGTAGGCGATGGGTGGTTTTCTTCGCCGCAGTCGACTCGTAGTCGAATCCTGAATATTTTAGTTCCTTTTTGACATTTTGTATCATCCTTCTTCTGCCGTTAAAGAAGTCATAAATCTCCTTGTTTATCTTCTCGTCGCGGAATCTATAGAGGAATCCATGCCTCTTCCACTAAATGGGAGATTAAATCTTTTCCATATTCAATTACTCTCTCTTTCTCTCTCTCTCTCTCTCTCTCTCTCTCTCTCTCTCTCTCTTTCTCTCTCTTCATATATATCGTAGTCGTCTTCGGCTGCAGCTCGTCTACGTGAATTGGTTTCTTCGTCAGTTATTCAGTCTCCTCGAAGAAAGAAAAGAGGCTGGAAAGAAACCGCATGTCTCAATATGTTTTTGAGCCGCAGTTGACGCGTTACTAGCCAATATATATATATATATATATATATATATATATATATATATATATATATATATATATATACATATATGCAAATTTTGTTGAAGAGCATTGTGTATTTTGCCTTAATTAATTTCCTTTGGCAACTTTCTCTTCTTCTAACTATCTTTTTTATTCCATCTTGTAGATGGTGGATCCCTTGTCCAGTATTCATCTCTTATTAAATGAATGTGTTTGGTAAAAACCAAACTAAATTGCTGAGCTTTCGATCTTATTCGATCATCTTCGGAGCGTTTTGAAATGTTCTTGCCTCCTTTAACGATGTAATGAGTGGAGTGAGGCTCTAAAAGAGTGAAAGAATTTAAATTTATTAAAAAGAACAGAGTTTACAGATTTAAGTATTTTACATATATAATTACATATAAGCAAAACAATTTAGATTGATAGTGATGATTATACACACAAAAAAGAGAATAAAGAAGGTAAAATTGACATCGAGAAGTAAGAAGAATGAAACTCTAGGAACTGTGGTCATCTATCCTTTTCATTATATTTAAATAGTTATTATTTATATTTCAGTTATGAACAAATTATCACATCGATTTATTAAATAATATTTATTTTCTTATATCTCATTTTCTATTTATACATTTATAATATTAATTTTGGGGGGATATTTTATTTGTACATTTAAAAATTATTATTCTTGTTATTTAATTATTATTACTTTATTCTTTTTTCCCAATTTTAACGTTTAACACATTCTATTTATATTATTTCTTATTAGTACCGTTATTTTATACACTTAAGTTTTATTATATATTCTATTTATATTATTTCAGGGGTAATTCATTTATCGTATTTTCACTTGGATTTATTCCCTTCGTTTGATATTTACACCTTTTGTTTATTATTCACTTTTTTATCATTCACTTATTTTGCTATTTGAGAGACGTTTTGTCCGTTCTTAATTACCTTAAAAACATTCATGTTCACTGTATGGATGAACGAGTCTGGAATGGAGAATGTGCCTTCCTCCAGCAGTCCTGATATTTCCTTCGGTGAGTAGGGTCCTTCGTGGGTCCATTTGAATTTTCCCATTCTTATTCCTTCCGTAAGTTCCTCAATGTTTCCTTTCGGCGGTCTGTTTATTGGTGATCCGAAGACCTCGAGAGACACTTCTTCTGCGTTAAAGAAGTACCCCTTCTCCAGTATTTCCTTCTTTTCTGTGAGGGGAACTCCTGGGTACTTTAGTATTTCTTCGTCCTCGTCCTCTTCTTCTTTTGTTGGGTTTTCTCTTTATTCGGTTTCCTTTTTCTTCTTTTATCTGTTTTTTTATTCTTTGGGGACTTCTTTGAGTTTTCACTTTTTGACCTTGATTCTCCTTCTGTCAATTTCTCTTTTTCTCTCGTTTCCTTTTTCTTTTCTTCTGGCTGTTCTTCTGCGAACTGTATTTTAAGAATATCGTTAGAGGCGGGGTTGGGCGGGAACCATAGCTTCTTTTTCACTCCCTTCATTTGCAGAAGCTGATTTAGCTCGTCTGTAAACGTGCCGGGGCGAGCCAGGTTTGCTAGGTGGGCGAACATTATCATTGCCAAAATTTCGGTCCATTCCTTTCACATGACCAGTTTGGTCGTGGTTTATGTGGTCTTCCTTGGTGTGGCTGCATCTAGGTAAGACTTTGCCCTTACATCCTTTTCCTTTTTCTGCTTTTCCTTCTTTTCCTCTATTGCTTTCACCGGATGGGACATTTCATTGCCATAGCTTTGTATTCGCCACCGCAGTTAATGCATGACAGAGTGGAAGAAAACTATTTTAAGGGGTATTTATTCAGCCTTGGTTGAACGTAACGTTAGAGGAAATTGGCCAGTCTTGTTAGTGAAATTTTAAAATAGTTTTAACGGGCGATTACAGCTTGTCGCTGGACTGTTGATGGCCCGCTTATCTTCAATTATTACTATGTCTTCTAAGATGTTCAGCTCCTCTTTATTTATCTCCTATGTTTTAATTATAGTGTTATCAACGAGCAAATCTCTCGTTAAGTTAATATTATGGGCACTCTCCCTATGCTTCTTAGGCCCTTCGCTTTGTAGATGCATGATGAAACGTCTAGAAAATGTAATGGTGTTCATGCCAATATATTTTGAGTTATTATAAATCTTACAGTATTTATCGGGGCAGATTACCTAGTAAATTATGTTGGTTGAATTGAGATTCGAGGAGTTTATGCAGGTTTTGTTTTTCATCAGGTGATTGCTGGATTTTGTTGATTTATAATAAATAATGAGTTTGATTTTATCCGTTGGATTTTTAACCTTGATGTTACGGTTAATAATCTCCTTGATCTTTTTCTCATCTATTTTATAGGCCGTGGACATCTTGTTTCTGTAATATACTTTGATGTTGTTGACTTCTCCCTGATTTCTTTCAGTTTTATCCGCATGTTTGTAATGGTTATTTAAAAATAATTGGAGTTAGTTGTTTGTCAATCATGCTATTTGAGGAACCATTATTAACGGGAAATTGTTTTACTAGTGCTATCTCTTGGTAGAAAAGTTCCGAAGTAGAGTAGCATTTATAAGCTCGGCGGATGTATGAGCCGATTACGCTTATTTTATACCTTTCATCGCATTCACTCTCCGCATTGAGGCACTTTTCCAAGTCCGCACTTTTCCTTTGTACTTAAGTGATGTAGTTGCCATTGATTTTTTGAACCTCAACATCCAAGAAAGGGAGTTTTTTGCACGAGCATAAAACTCCCTTTCTTTGATGTTGAGGTTCAAAACATCAATGGTAGCTACATCACTAAAGTACATAGGAAAAGTACGGACATGGGAAGATGCCTTAATGCAGAGAGTGAATGCCTTGAAAGGTATAAAATAAGCGTAATCGGCTCATACATCTGCCGAGCTTATAAATGCTGCTCTACGTGGGAACTTTTTCACCAAGAGATTGCATGAGTTAAGCAAATACACATGAATAATGGTTTCTCAAATAGCATGATTAACAAAAAACTCCAATCATTTTTAAATAACCATTACAAACATAAGGATAAAACAGGAAGAAATCAGGGAGAAGTCAACAACATCAAAGTATATTACAGAAACAAGATGTCCACGGCCTATAAAATAGATTAAAAAAAGAATCGAGGAAATTATTAACTGTAACTTCACGGTCAAACATCCAACGGATAGAATCCAACTCATCATTTATTATAAAACAACAAAAGCCAGCAATCTCCTGATGAACAACAACACCTGCAGAAACTCCTTAATCTCAAGTCAACCAACATAGTTTACGAGTTTATCTGCCCCAATAAAGACAGTAAGATTTATAATAAATCAAAGTATATTGGCATGAACACCACTACACTTTCTAGACGTTTAACCATGCATCTAAAGAGCGCAGGGCCTACAAATCATATGTAAAGCGCCGATAATATTAACTTAACGAGAGATATGCTCGTTGATAACACCATTATTAAAAGAAAGGAGGTCAATAATGCGAGGCTGAACATCTTAGAAGCCATAGTAATAAATAAAGATAAGCAGGCCATCAACAGTCAAGCGACAAGCTGGAATCGCACATTGAAACTATTTTAAAATTACACTCATAGGAGTGGCCCATTTCCTGTAAATTATATATAACCAAAAGCGGAATAAATATCCCTTAAAAAAGTTTTCTTTCACTCTGTCAGATCCTCACTCCACTCATTATATCGTTAAAGGAGGCAAGAACATTGCAAAATGCTCCGAAGATGATCGAATAAGATCAAAAGCCTAGCAATTTAGTTTGAGTTTTACCAAACACATTCATTTAAAAAAGAGAGTTAGAAGAACAGAAAGTTGCCAAAGGGAATTTATTAAGGCAAAATACACAATGATCTTCAACAAAATCTGGATTCAGGTAAGACTGCTACCCAATTACACTAATATATATATATATATATATATATATATATATATATATATATATATATATATATATATATATTATGAAAGACTACATAAAGTAACGAAGAATGATTCTTAGTATAAATTATTAAATTTAATTTGTCCTAAAAAATTTGGAAAGAATTTCAAGAACAAATTAAAAATCGATTTCCAGTTCAAGGTAGGAATTTTGATTCTTTTTGATTTACTTCCTTGTTATATAAAGTCTCGGGTTTGTTTCTCCCATCTTTCTACCACACTACCACTAGCTTGTTACTTACACACTCAGTCTCCGACGCCGTCACAGCCAGAGATGTAGACATGGGCCGTTATACCATATGCAATTTTATCAACTGTAAAATTGTCAGTCTACCATTCATTATCTGTGTCTGCCAATTGGAAGAGGATAGTGGCGTAAGTAATGCCCCCTTTACAACTGTAACATGTACAAGCGTCATACCCTTCCCATCCAAAGGTCTCAATAAAAAATGGTGTCCTCTATCTCAGATCGTATTAACCTTTCCAAAAGTAATAAATCCAAGTATATGAAGAAATCACTTAGACTTGCATTATGCATCTGCTTCATTACAGGGATCAATGAAGTGAAAAAAATTATTTCCTGAATTTTGAGTTTAGACTTTTGAATTTTTAAAAAATAATTTTTTAAAAATGCCTTTTCATTAAAATGTTCTTTCCTAAAAACCTTCACGATAGCTTTAAAATTAATTTCGCATTTGGATCATACTTTTTCTGGCTTCAAAAACATTGTGTTTACCATTAGCCTTAATTAAAATTAAATTAAAATGTCATCGGTCATATTCTCCACGAAAACATGTTTTCAATCTAGTTTTAGCCAACATCTAAGATATTTTCCCCGTCCTGTCCAAATAGGTAACTTGCTTATGTGTTACCATCATTAACAAAATATTACAATCGTTGCCTCCTCCCTCAATGAATGCAAAGTAATCCGGTCAGGTTACCATTTCGTAAATTCATTTTTCATGGGTACTTTATTTTTTAAATTCTTTCTTCATTTAAATTTTAGTTTAACTCCTCATATTTGAGTAATTTTATCTCATAATTGCCTTTTATTCGATTATTACCGGTTTTGGCCACATTCACTTCATTGAGCTAAAGCTTTAAACAGACTTTGAAATTTGGGGGACTTCCACTACCTCTTTTAAACTATATACAACCAATATTGTACTTTGGAACAAGAAAATACGAGGATAAAATTTTGTTCAGGTTTCTTTCCCGTCTATACTTTATCTCTCTTTGCCTCCTTTATTCTTCTCACTATAGTGCTTTAAACAGGGTCGTTGCTACTTTCCAGACTGACTCGAAATAAAAAGAACGGTACTGACAGGTACTTTAATTTACAATTCTCACTTCATCAAATTATTGAGTCGTCTTCAATCGCTCAGAAGAAGGGATTCATTAAAATGGAACAAACATAATTAAATTTAATTTTTATTTAATTCCCACTTGTGAATTTGGATTATATAAAGGGTTCGGTGGGTAATTTTTCGTCTTTGGAAACTCAATTCAGGGCAAAAATTTGTCTGGTTTCGATTCTTTTTTCTTTCATAGTAGACTACGTTGTGCATCGTCTGTGAAAAGAAACAAAACTATAGCTGAATTTAAACCTCCTTAATTTGTTAAATTTAAGCTGTGCTGGTCAAGATTTAGCCCAGCATCCCCAATGCCATGATCTCCGAATGCTCGGGAGTCAATTTGAGGACGGAGCAGAAGGGAGGGAAAGAGTTGGTAGAGTTAAGCTTTGATTGATAGGGTAAAGCGGCTCGGAAAACACTCTGAGCGTTCTGATACGAAAGGAAAACCGAAATTTGTTGCATGGATCTACGCCATTATTGGCAACGATCTCAGCGAGACAATGAGGTCCATAGCTTGAGAAAAAGGATTGATAAGGTCTCTCATCAGGCAGTTAGTGCAATAGTGAATGAGGACATTCAATATTAGTTATTGGCCTATAGTTTTAAGACCAATGTATATATTTTATTTTTTATTAGTTTTTAAAATTTACGTGATTAAATAATTGATCTAATATTTAAATTATTGCAGGTTTATTAAAAAATCAGCATTTAATAATTAATAATAAAAACTACATTCCTTCGTGAAATCCAAAATCATGCTCTGCTCCTGTTCCGGTAGGAGGTGAGTTTCAATCACTGGAGCTTTGCTATCCAATCAAAGGGTTAATTATAACGCCACCTAGCGGGCCAAGCGTACATATATATTAAAATCCCTCTTCGTGGAGAGTGAGAGAAACGTACCAGAAGATGAGGGGCGTGAGTACGTTAGTCGTCTGACTTACAGGTCTATTGCGGAAGGGGTCTGACTTCCTCGCCAAGTGGGTAGTCGCGTCAGCCTTCAGGACCAAGGTAGCCGTAAAACGCCATTAAGCAGCTCTCAAAAGATCCGATTACCAACGAGGTCAGTAGGCCCGCGGTCAGAGAGCCAAAAAGCGGTGTCAGATCTAAAAAAAACATCGACGAGAAATAATGTGACAAGTGTCGGTGAATCTCATTAAGGAGCAGAACTGGGCTTCGCGGTGACCCCCCCCCTCACCCCTCACGCTTCCCATAGTGGCATTACCCCGTGTCCCTTAGGCTGGGCGTTCTCCGGTCTATAAATAAGCCACGTAAGGAAAGAAAGAAGATTATTATTCTGGTAGAGACGACAGAGGACTTGATTATTGTGATCAGTCCCTCACCCAGTTCCGACCTCGACTTCTAAGAGGTAGAAGTTCGTCTCATTTTCTTATCGGTGCCATACTGAGTTATCCTTTACAGACTTAGCAAGAGGTCTGACTTAATCACAATTTCTAAGTGCCAAAGAGGAATTTCGGGAGCAAGGCAAAAGAAGATCCGCTCACCCTCGAGGAACTCTCCAATTGCAATATCAGTAATTGTGAGAAAAGAAAAATTAATCTTCAAGGAAGTTCCATTTAGGTACTTTCGGAATAACCTCATAAACAAAAATCAGTTGGGCAGCCCTGCAGAGAAGACGAGGATACTAGAAGAACTCAAGAGCTACCAAGAAGAGTACTCCTTGACCCTGAGAGCACAACTCTTCTTTCCATCTTTTAGACGTATAACCGGATAGTTAAAGTCCTAAGAAGAATTGACATCGTTTTCTACCATCTCCGGAACAACTCCCATCCGCCCTCTGCAACGCGAAGAATCGTGAAAAATCCAATATTGCGACATCCGTCAACCCCGGTTCCTTTCAAGGTCATGTAATTCCGAATGACTATATATATTTGTTTTCATTAAGTAGGATTTTAATGCGGTAACCAAGCTAACTAAAGGAGAGATAATATTTAGGACTCCTGTCATATTTTTTAGTTAGATTAGTAGAACGTAAATTGTAGCTAATTGGGGTATAATAAGGTCTTCATAAATTAACTAACCGGCAATTGCTTTGTTTACATGGAGCCTACTTTGCTTTGATCAGGACTCGCGTTAGGAATAGGCCCTTATTCAATTCTTGCGAACCATGTTGAACTTAGAGAATGTACTGTAAATATTTGAGTTAATTGCTAAATTAAAAAGATATAATTTTGGTTAATTCTTGGTGTTTCACTAGATCTTTACGTGTTGACCGGCTCTTTCATTAAAACTGATTAAACGCTGTGGTACTCTCATAATACAATAATTAAAGAGTCCACTCAGCTAATAGACGAATTATTTCCCTTCCTAAGTATTAGCGTCAGACTGGCGCGCTAAAGTCATTAAATATATAATTCACTGACAAAAGGATGGAGCCACAATTCCTCGACAAATGTGGTGTCAGGTCTGTAGGTCTTTGTTAGAAAGAACCCAGCAGCGTCTAATTAAGGGAGAACCAACATGTAAAAGGAATACCAGGTATAATAGAATAATTGACAAGAGGAAAATTGGCAAAGTTAGGGGTGGAAACAATCTGAAGGTATTTGTTAGGCCAAGTGATAAGTTTCTGTGGTGGAGTAGGTCAAGCTCGATTTACAACAAAGTAGATGACTGACATAAGCGTGATGGCATCGTTTGATCTTTATCAGAATGAAGATCAAGGCCTAGGACTGGAAGGAGCCGAGCTGAGCTCGTATATTGAGGAAAAAGATGAAAACGAAAGAGAAGAAGGAAGAGAAAAGATGAAACTGGAAGCCGAAGAACGTAACATGAAACTTGGAGCCGAAGAACGTAAAATGAAATTGGAGGCATATGAAAGAGAGAAGATAAGAGCCCAAGAAAGAGTTTTCAATAAAGAGCAGTTAGAGGTGCAGTCAGTGACATCCAAAAGCGGAGTATCACCAGCGGCCAACATGAAACTCCAGGAGTACAAGGACGAAGAAGAATTATGCTCATATCTTTCCCATTTTTAGAAAATATTCAAAGTCGAACTTCTCTCAGCAGCAAACCTCAGCCCACAAGAATATACGAGTAGGATAAAGTTCAGGCACCCATATAAGACATTGAGAATCATACTGACATTTTGGCTTTAAGCTTCGTCGAAGCCTACAGGTTTGGATGGAGTCAGCAGGGGTAGAGAACGAAGTCGCCTCGGTTGTTGACTTCAGTTTAAAAGATCAATTACCAAGCACACTACCCAGGAGATCCGGGCGTTTGTTTAGGACAGAAAAGCTTCTACCTTCAACGAGTGCCTGGACGAGGCTGACCTCCACGCGGTAAATCATCGGTTATATCCGAGGGAGTACCAGAAAGAGAAAGCACCTTCCCCAAAGAAAAATGGGCGGCCACCAAGGCATTTGCAGAAGAAGCCCTTTAAGTTCTCAGCCCCAAAAGAAACTTATAAGCCAAGTTTTGGAGGAGTAAAGATTCAAAAAGAGGTTAGGTTTCCCTAAGGTCACACCCTAATATCGGCACTTATCCCAGGAAACGCATTACTTGTTATACCTGCGGGTTAGTAGGTCACCGTAGTATCCAGTGCCCACAGAACTCCAGACTGAAGAAGAAATCGAGACAACAGCTGCAAAACCTGACTGCCGCGCTCCCGGCCAATAAATCTGATGCTCCCTCTATCTCAGCGTCAACATCCGAAGGCCCTCAACAACAGGTAAACTTTCTATTCAAAAAAAGTTCGTCAGGCAGCCTATAATTCGAAATTAATGGGTGCCGACTGTCTACGTTAATCAGAGACACAAGATGTACTTGCATAGTAGTATCCGAAAGGTTGTTGCCCCAAGTAAACCCAAACCATCAAATATTCGGACAAAATTCCCAAATCCCCCAGCAAAAAGTGGCCCAACAAATAATCATCTGGGTACAAGAAGCCCAGAGAAAGGAGCAACCTGCTGAGTTGATCCCTAGGATTATCTTCGAAGACAATGGGCTAAAATTGACTTCCTTGGCTATTAGCCAGAAGGAATGCCGCACTCTTAAACCCCTATGGGAAAAGGCGATTAAGGGTGAAACTCTCCAAGTTAAAGGAAAGAAGCCAGTCAAATATAGTGTAGAAGACTCGCTTCTATACCGTACTATCAGCGAGGAGAACAAAGATGTCAACAAAGTACTCTGTGTACCCCCAAAATATAGGCAAAGAATCTTGAATACCGCTCATGATGGAATATTAGCAGGACACTTTGGGCATAATAAAACGGCACTGCACATATTCAGACACTTTTATTATTCCCAGGCTGCCAAAGAAATTGTGACCTATTTCGGGTCATGAGACGTTGTCAGAAAGATCCCTCCAGAGGAAGAATACCTCCTTCAATTTATTTAAATTATTTTAATATAGAATCCTACTAATATTAAATAATTATATTAAAAAAAACTAGTAATTATTTTGTATTTAGCAAGGAGACGTCTACTACAACATCCTTTATTAACATAGAAAAGTTATTGGTTATAATTGAAAAATTATTCAAAGGTAAAGTCTCTCTTTACTTAATTTGTATTTATATGAATCAATCTGTGTAACATTCGGTCGATCTAAATCAGCCTCCTGGAAAGTAGGCAAAGGCTTCAGGTACGGAGGGATTATCACCTCCACCCCCTCCTATTCTTCAGCTTGTATCTCACTGATGTGCCAGAAACAGGCATGTTGTCATCGCAGAATGGCTGTCGCTTGCGCATCTACTTCTATAATATCCTTGTTTATGTGGAAGATATTGTCCCTCTTCACACATCCTCAGAGTCAGGGCAAGAGTTTATAAATGAAATTTAACTTTCACCGGAGAAACTTGATCTTATTTTTAGCACTGCTAAATATTCCTTTATTGCATTTTCCTAGAAACTTACAAAATCATTGATCACTGTAAATTTACTTTGAACAATTTAAGGCTAAAACTTGTGATGCAAGTGAAATATTTACCAGTTAACTTGGTAATAACCGAAGTAATATCTCGGATATTTTGAATAAGGTTTTTCTTTCAAAGTCTTACTCTTTATAGCGTAAATTTGGATCGGCGAACCAACATGTTTTGACTCACCTTCATATATCTACAATAGAGTGTAATAATTTGTATTTTACTCCCTAAGATTATTTCTAATCTTTTCCATTTAATCAATATATCCATCTTTGGTTTCACATTCACAATTTATAATTTCTAAAGCCCTTCTCGAAGTGGTAATTTAATCCTAAATTCTAGAAAACTAAAAAATTTTTGGCAACTTCTTTGCTAATGATGAGAATGAGGACGCATTTCATCAGTACCTGGTAATATTCTTGTATTGTGATAAATTATGTTTGTCAATCATTATGATATATATTATTAATTTATGTGTATAATAAAATGTATGTCATTAATTTAAGGAATTAAGAGTAGGTTGGTCTCTCTATTTATTAAAAAGCGACCTACCTATCTTCCCTCGATGGTATATTTTATTTTATAGTAAATTACCAAAATATAATTCAAGGCAGCATCAACAGTCGTAACCATATTACGCATTTAAACGGCTGATTTAGGAAGAAATTGTATTCGCTTTACTAACTGAATACAATATAATGCAATCATGTAAGGTGCCATTCAAGACCACTGGCCTTCACAGAGCCTTAATTGCTCAAGAATTGGTTAGTACGTGAGCATATTATTTTCCTGTATGGAATTTTGAGATGGGCAAATTGATCAGGAAGCGAAACAGACAGAAACGGCTATGTTGTATAGAAGGATTTAGAAGTAACTTGTTTGCTGAGAATATTCAAGAAATTTAAGGATCAATGTCATTATTTAGCATCAAAAGTTTATTTTTCAATTTGTCCTACTGAGATATTTATTATACTGCTTCGTCATTTGTAGTCATCGAAGTCCCTGGTAAAGAGGACCTCCCTTCTTTGCGAAGCGAGGGTTGCGCCTTTTTTGGTCAAAGGCAACCTAAGTTATCTACCAGAACTATATACATATATTTTGTCACTTTGTCCAGGTCTTCAAAACATTCCTTCAAATTGTACTCTCTGATTATTGCATTAATTAATTTAATTAACTGCAGGTATCGTGAGTTCACCCCTTGCCTTAAAGATCTAAATGAATTTTTACAGTTATTCCATTACTTTAAGAAGAGGTGCGGTAGGGAATGAGAGAGGCAATACAAACACTCTAAACTGTCTCATGGGAAGGAGTGCACACCTTCCCATATATATATATATATATATATATATATATATATATATATATATATATATATATATTATTTTAAAATAATTGTACACAGATAAAACCAAGCACCTTCGAGAGGAAGAAACCTTCAATGTTTTAAGGAAAATATAGAATCACTCAAACAGACCTAGGGACAAACAACGCATTAGCTTAGAATAACTAAATAAACTAAATGAATATATATTTTTAAGAAAATAATCCGATAAACCTAATTTCTATTATGAAAAATATTTATCACCAAAAAAATTGGCAAATCTAACAAAACTTTTTAAATATAAGATGTATTTATTGATGATTTTATTGTAAGCGATTCAATTAATTTTTTTTCAATAAACATTGGCGAGAAGATATCGAATTGATCATTTGAGGTAGATTGATGGAGGCCTAGTACAGCAGAAGTGTGTCCATTTCTACAATTTTATGTTCAATATAATTTTCCCATTCTTTAATGGTTTTGCTATGTAAAAGTACAATATAATTTACACGGGTTCTTATTTACATATATTCTTTCATTAGGAGAAGAATTCTAATGAATATATATTAATAAAATGAAAATTATAACAAAAACCACGAATATTAAAAAATTACGATAACTTAAGAACATGTAAGAGGTGGTCGTGGTAAGAGAGATATAAAAATACCTTTAGGTGAAGGCCATCTTATTTTTGCCGTAAAAAGACGATTTAGCTGTGCGCAAAGATGCGTTCCAGTAATGTATCGTATATTTAAATTTTTCCATTAACGTTTTTATTGTCTCACATTCTTCTGCAATGAATTTGGAAGGATCTTTGCTAATCTATTTGGTTAGGCGTTCGGTTTCGACACAAAAATAGTACTTTTGATTCCTGGCGAGAGAGAACGCAAAATGTTTCATTCATACGCGGAGACAGCTCCGGCCACGTAATTCACCACCCAACTAACGAAACACATCTCCTTAGTCTCTCATCTTTTTTACTAGCAATATATCATTCCGCTATGGTTCCGAAACCTGCCAAAATTTCTTTCATAACCACAGTTACCTGACGTTAAACGAGTAGCAATTCTTCCGGTCAGGAAGAGGTCCTCGTTTAATAAGGGATATTGACAGAGACTATCGCTCTTTCTACAATTTTCCTGCCATCTATTGTCATTCTGATCTCTGTGTATTTCTCTATCTAGCTGGAGGACCTTGCACACTATTGTAGTGATACAGTGAAAACTGTCTTTATATTTTGAGATTAGTGCAAAAATTAATATTAGCTAAAGCATGCATGCTTAAAAACTGGGGCCGTACACTCTACTAAGGGATTCAAAATGGTAATATAACCGAATTTTTCTGACCCGTGAGTGATTATTAGAAGGTAATCTAGGAAAAATATGGGTCCATAGAATAGTTTTAGGAAAGATAAATAAAAGAAAATTAGTTCCAAAATTTACTTGGACAAAAAGCTCAACATGGCTGCGAGTCATTTTGCTATGGGCATTTCGAATTGCTGGTATACCACACACACTAGATGGTAACATGATTAGGTAAGATAGAAAATTTGATTCCTTCTATATGTTGCAACCTTTATACACACATTGTAAAATTTTGAGCTACAAATGATGGAGAAAGAAAGACTAGGCTAGCCTAGTTAGCCTATTAAAATAGCCTAATTAGGCTATTAACTAGTAATAATTAATTAAATTTTGCTAAAACCAAACAGGTTTGAACGTCTTTGACAGACTAATGATAGTCAAACTTGTGTCCCTTATTCCTCGTTAGTAGCTCATTGGTTGGGTGAGTTGGTGGCTCAAAACTTTTTAATTTTAATTCCAATTTTCTCAAAAATTGGGTTTCTTGTTTTTTTCAAATTAGTTTGTAAAACAAAAGTTGTAGATCAAAATTATAAATCTATAATTGATTAAATTTACTTAATATTTTTTTAATTTTCTAAATCCGGCAAAACACTTCAGATGAGATAGTATATTAGACACAGGCGACTATCAGCTCATGGCCGGCAATCATGCGCGTCAAAAATGGGCTGAAACTAGAGAGAGGTTCTTTAGGAATGGGCTGAAGTGATAACCAGGTTTGTCCAGAATGGGCTGAAGTTATAATAAGGATCGTCCAGAATGGGGTGAAGTTATGTGAAGGATATGTAGAAGGTCAACAACTCCAAATGCTAAAAGAGTGGATTATTTGAAACACACTAGATTAGGAAATTTATGCTAATTCTACTCCAATTTAACAAAAAGTCAATGATATTAAAAAAATTGAATTGATAAAGATAACCATTCCAGTTCAAAGAGTGTAGAAGAAATAATACAGTAAAGGCATGAACAATTTACGGTTCTCAGTTTAAGAGTAACCTTAAGGAGGTCTGAATTTAAGATACGATGTCCTTCCCGAACGGTAGATAATAGTTTTGAGATTCGTATCTACACTATCTTCTCTAATAGGAATTAAACAGTTCCCGTCGATTCCAGAATGACCATAATCTTAAAGGTCATATGAGAAAATCATCTGCAATTTTTGGCAATTAAGTGCCCAGAGATCAGTTTCCTCTGGGTATTCTTGCAGCGAGGGTAGAGCCAAGATTTCTTATTGGACTTGATGCCAAGGAGTTATTATTTAATATTAAATAGGTCAAGCTGAAAATACTACAGTGCCAATCGGTGACACACTTTAATTGGTACATGGTCCAGTTGCTTTTATTAATTTTGATAGTAGAGTTAATAATTGATTAAATATCCTGAAACTTACTTCCGATGTTTTTTTCAAGTATTAAGTGGTAAAAGAGCTTCGCTTCAATTTTGACTCTAAAACCATAGCCTTTGCAGCGATGAGTTTAGTCCCAAGGAAGAATTCCCATCTTCAGTGGAGAAAAAGTCTATAGAATACTGACGCTTCAAAGGTATCTTATGACATCTTCACAAAACATAATTTAACCATCTAATTGAGTTATTATAAACAAATATTTTTTGTTCTACGTTGCTTTATTCAATTAACTGTAAGAGGATAAAAGCTAAGTAATTTTGTCCCTAACACTATATTTTAAGAACCGGATTTGGGGGAAGGGGGGAATAAAAAGTGATTTTTTTCTCTTAGTTTGCTTATGACCCATATATATTTTTAAGTTTTTATCTAAGTTTGAAGAGTTCCTTTAAAGTTTCGAAGCACAAAATGGCGAAGCTAAGAAAAAATAAATATACAGAAATGAATTCGGCACAGTTCTGCTGTTTAGATCCCGCTCTAACAGCCTGTAACTAAACTGACGTAATATTTACTCCCACATAAATACAAGTTGTCCATGGTCACTTTCTGTTTTAGTGACCATAACTATAAAACTTTAGCGTGCAACATTAAGTAAATCACCTAAGCATAAACGATATGCTTTTTTTCCATAAGAGTAATAAAACTCAAGTAAGTAAAGTGAAGAAATATATTGAAAAGATCTGGACAATACGATTAAAACAAATAAAACACCGGCAATTAATTAAAGAGTAATATTGGCTAAGAAGAGTCTTTAGAAACAAGAAGACACACCGAATAACAAGAACAGATCTGCAGAGGCTATGCTGTAATCTTGAATTCTGAACCCTGAACCTTGAGTTAAAAATGGTGAAGTCCATAAAATCTATTAAATTTCTGTAAAATTTTATTGATGAAAATGTGTGTTACTTCTTCAACCACACTTCAACTTCCATGTTATTTCTTGTACGCTTCTTACGTCAATTTTTACTCTTAACTTTCATTAGGTAGATTTCTTTCATTAAGTAATTTTAAGAGTTTCTCTGGATTCAACTCCAGTTATTCGCCGGTGGGATGCTTCTTAATTACATTAATTGTATTTTTCCCCTAGTAAGGATCCCTACTTCCAGGGGGCGAATCGAGGGGAATATAAGGGATGAGAGGATAAATCTTTCGAGCAAAAGACGAAAAGTTGTTTAAAAAGAGCAAACAGGAAAATCGTTTCAGCATTTTGATTAAATTTAAACTCCCTCAAGTCAACATAAATTGTGGATGTTCATCTATAGTCCAAACTCATCTGAGACAACTTGTTCGTCATATTTAACGAACAAATGGTTCTTTTCTTGAGGTTGAAGTTTTATATTGAAATATGAAAAAGTAGAATCCATAACGCCTCATTTGAGGAGAAAATATCCCATTTGCGTTTATTTTGTGATTCCTTCTTCACGAAGGAATTTAATAATGCTTGAAAGAATGCCTTAATATCCATGAAGACGATTTTAAGCAATTTAAATTACATTCCTCGAAAATGATACAGTTGAAATAACTTCCCTGAATGTTAAAATCATATAGGTATATATTTAATAATGTTAAAAATAGAGGGATATTATAAATTCAAAATCTCCCCAACAGAGTGAAACCTAATACATAATACTGCAATGTGAAAGAAATGGAGCACTTAACTCCTCCCCCCTCCCTTCGTGAATAGTAATTAATTGAATTTTCTCCCCGAACTCTATCTTCATACAAGGGCTAAATTATCTTTATTTGCATTAAATTATTAAAACCCTAATTATCATCCTTGTCAGTTTCTTTCCCGCATACTTTGACATAACTCCATTGGATTACGCAATATAAAATGCCAACAGATGCCAACCTATTGTTTATCTCATCTTACCAACGTTAAAACAGCCAGTGTTATCTAATTAGTGTGTGTCGCCGATCTTCTCATGGGATCAAGGTGAGTTTCGTTGTCTGGAACTAAGTGCCATCGCACAGACTCTCAGAAAAATAGGCACTATAATTGAACTCTCGAAATAAACATAAGCTGATAAAATTTAACGACTAGGGGCAGCTATGTCGTTATGTATTTGAGTTGCAAAATGCAAGTGCTTTTGAGTGTATGAACGAGAGAACGTTAATACAGAATAAAAGAATGGCTGTGTTTGTGCTTTCACGGGCTTATTTTATTGGAACGTATTGTTGTATTTATTTGATGCACAAATGCTACGTAAGTATTAGAGCTCTACATTTATATATCTACATGAATGCACGGTTTGTGTGTTAATATCCATTGAAGTATATGACTTTAAGTGCTACGTATGTGTATTTAGGCATATATAAAATTGAAATTATTTCTCAGTTTACTTTCGTTTGTCAGCTTAAGGAATACCTACCTCTCCTTCTCGTCCGAATTGGTCAAGCAAGGACGGGAGTTTAGAAGCCAAAGGTTGTAGGTGGGTATAAGAGCTGGAAAAGATGTTTTAATAGAAGGTAATATAGGGGGAATAAATATTTAATTTAGCTTCACTCGCCTCTTTGCTCATCCTCAGTGAAAGACATACAGAGCATCTAAATTACGTCTACATTTTTATCACGTTCCATTCGGTGTGTTCATTGTGGGATAAGAAATCACGGTCTCACATTCGGAATAACGAAGTTTTTTCGAAGTAGACATAGAGAGATAGAGAAGAGAGAGAAAGAGATAATAACAAATAGAGGAGGGGAGCAGTAAAAAAAAGGCCTCGTTTGTATCCAACCATTAAATTCATCTGTTTTGATTAGAGCTATGAAAATATTGTGATATATGTGCGCAGATGCGTGTCATTTACGTATGTGTGGAAAAGTTGAGGGAAGCTTCATATTTACTTTTCATTCAAACATTAAAATTCCAGTTCCCTCTATTAGTACTGAGGGCGGGATGCTATAATGGCATTCTTTAAGGACATGGAACTTTACCGAACATCTTTTTATCATCTAAGGTCGGGAAAATATCCACAAAAGAGGCTATCGAATACCGTACAGACGGATACCATGAATATAGAATCTGAGACGAGAGTCAGAACGTTGGGTTCTTGGAGGCTTATATAGAGTCAGAGGAAAGGACAGCTATGATTTTGGTGTGGTATTTAAGATCTTATATACCATTTAGGAGGTTTAAGGTGAGGCTTATGCGAATGGTACCTAGAATGGTGCATTAGAAGAATGGCTGCAAAGACTTAAACATATTGGGGGAGTTCGAAGGATTAAACCTATGATTTCTAATGCACAATTAGCTCTTTGTCTTTGGCCTTCATTTTTGAATATAAATAAATTTCTTATATTTAATTATTTTATATCCTACATCAATATAAATTTTACTGGCGCTAAGAAATATGGGGTGAGTCGGTCCTTCCCTTCTTAAGGATACGACAAAGAGCAGCGTCTTTAAAATTAGATGATGCTACATGACACGAAGAGGTATCAGAGATACGATATTTGGTAAGAGAGGAGAACGTTGAGTAATTCACATTGAGGGTGGGGTGGGTTCACTGAATAACAGTCGATGAGAGAGCATGTCGTTTTTGAAGGTGAAAAGATAGAGGAAAGGGTGTCGTAGAATAGGCTCTCGATGGTATACCATATATAACTATTCGTTGAGGGAATTATTCTAATATTTCGAGTGCGGGGTAATTTGATTGACCGAGGTTAGTCCAGAAGGGAGGGGGCCTGTTGAGGCTTATTTATATTCAATATGCTTAAGAAATGGAACGGAGTACAAGGATAATAATATGGCTATCATTAATAAAATAGAGTTTTATTAATTGAACTATCAACAACACACAAAAAAATGTTTACATAAACGGAGAATGGAAAGGATCGTGGGAATATCTGACTAATCCGAAAATTAAGATTTGGGAGAGTTTTAAAAAGGAAACAAATAAAAATTAAAGGGGGGGATTGGTTCGCTAAACCATTTAAAGTTGTTGTGCAGAGAAAGACGATGCAAAGGAATCTTCGGTCCACTGGCGATTTCCAGCAGAAGGGTTCTTTGGGGGGTTGTCCTTAGCAAAGCGGAAGGACTGTCTTCGGAGAGTGAAAGCGAAGTGGGGCTCGGAAGTACGAGCGATCTTTGTGACAGCAAATCAGGGATGTTCTAGATGAACAATGGAGGTTATTGTTGAAACCAAGCGTTCTCTTGAAGAACGTTAAAAAAGGGTGGATTCAAATTATCGTGACGTGATGTTTTGGGAACGAGAACCATTTCTTGACGAACGGGCTTGAAGAACAATGGCTGATCTAACGTTGTTCTCTTTCTGAACAACAGGGGGGTGAGAACCATCTCTTGTCAAACGGGCTCAAAGAACTATGGCTGTTCTAACGTTGTTCTCTTTCTGAACAACAGGGGGGGCCTTGTTGACTTGGTGTCTAGAAGGCACGAATCTTGGCACTCAAGGGATATTGTCCTCTTCTGTATAATAAGGTGGTTCTCGAGGTAGAGAGTTCCTATGTGCACAAGGAAGACCGGATTGGCGTGATGCTTTGCGAAGATAATCGGGATCTGATCTGCTTCAATCGGGAAAAGCTATGCATAAGTACCCGGAGCCGTCTCCATGGCGTAGGGGATAATTGAGTGGGGGAATTCAGGAGAATGCCCCGTTCACGCCTGGGAAAATACCTTATCTGCCCATAAGCCTAACTCAATCTGGCGAAATCGACGTATGTAGGCGAAACGGGGGAATGAACCTTCTTTATTAAATATTGGCTAAAGTGGGCGATAACGCGCTCTGCTTCCTTCGGCAGATGCACCTGGGTAGCATGTGTTTCTATTCTAAACATGTGATAGCGGCTGAATTTAAGCGGCCTCAGACCTTTCTATCACACTTTTCCATTCCGGAGGAAGTTGTCACTTCGAAAAAAAGAGAGAAGGGACAACCATAGAGCTCCGTTGTGTAGAACTCGCTTTCTTACACCGACCGTACCCTCATGCACCTAGCTAGTATTACATCAATACATATGATTATGTTTATCATTTGATTATAGGGGAAACTAACCTTCAATACAAACTTAACCATAAAGGAGACATGGAACAATGAAATAATATAAAATTAGTACATAAGGGACAAAAGAATTTATACGTAATTTAATGGATACAAATATATACACATACGAAAAAAAAATTAGACATTGAGCCATAAAATACAGACATATACAGTAACTAAGTATATTAAAGGAGAATCTAATTTAAGTCTTACAAGACGGTTTAAACATACATGGAGATCCTAATCCTACGAATTACAAATTAATCTACACTATTTGGTAACGCATTCATACTGAGTGCGTCAGCGACCTAATTATCGGAACCTTTTATGTAATTTATCTTAAATTGGTACTCTTGCAAGAGTAGACTCCAGCGCATAATTCGCCCGTTGGAGTGTCGTGCATTCCGAATATAGGCCAACGGGTAGGGTTCAGTTCCTATCTGAAATTCTTTTCCTATCTAATACATTTTAAACTTTTCAATAGCCCAAATAATCGCTAGAACTTCCTTCTCTATAGTGGCCTATCTCTTTTCGCGGGGTAATAACTGGCGACTAGCATATGCAACTGGATGACTCGTTCCGTCATCCTCATATTGAAAGAATACACCTTCAATGCCCTCGTTGCTCGCGTCGGTCTTAATCCCAAAAGGTTATTCAGGTTAGGCAACTTTAAAATGGAAGCAGAAATGAGCTTACTCTTAAGCTGATTTAAATGAGAAACAGCGACATCTTTCCAACGTAGTCGATTGGGATAATTCTTTTTTTAAAAGGGTGCTGAGGGGCGCCGAAATTGCAGCGAATTTCGGGACAAATCGCCGATAGTAAGAAGCTGATCCTAGGAATGATCTTAATTGCTTCTTAGTATTCGGGAGTGGCATGCCAGCGATTGCCTAAATCTTGTCCTCCTGTGAACCTAACTGGCTTTGTCCTATTTTAAATCCCAAGTATTTTATGGTTTTGTGGGCAAAATGGCATTTGCTGGGGCCAATGGTGAGGCCATTTTCGGGAAGTCGCTCGAAGAGAGCTAATAGGGTGATCAAATGATGACTCCATACACGAGTAGCGACGTAGACGTTATCTAAGTGAAAGGAGACATTCGGAAGTCCATCTAACAACCTTCTCATGAGACGGTTATAGTTACTACAAGCAGCCACGAGGCCAAAAGGAAGGCGCTTAAATTGCATTAAGCCTTTCTCAGTGGCAAAGGCGGTATATGCTTTCACATCGGCCTGGAGGGGAATTTGGTAATACGCCTTGCACAAATCAAGTTCTGAGATGAACTTGCCGTCTTCAAAAAGGTTGAGGTTTTGATCTACCAACGGGATGGGCTCGGCGTCGAACACAGTTACCGAATTTAACTTCCGGAAGTCGATGCACATCCGATAATAGCCATCAGGTTTTTTGCCATGACGATTGGGAAAAATAACTAGAGGTGGAAGGTTCTATTATATCTAAACTAATCAAATTATCGACTTCGGCGTTAAAAGTTTGGCGTAAATGAATCGGCATGGGATAGGGTTTTGAACGGACAGCTTCTAAGATCGTTAATTCAATATCATGCTCGAAACTAGTAGCGCATCCAGGCTTCTCTGAAATAATGTCGTCAAACTGACATAATAATTCTTGTAGCTAACTCTTTGGATGTGGTGTCAGCTGCGCATCGATATCCAGGCCAGAGGGTTCAAAAGAGTCGCCTGGCAGGGGAGGAAGAGGGCAATCGGCATCAGGTTGTATGCACACTGTCTGTATGACATTAAGGGACTCCGCAGGGTAATCCTCTTCAAGCGCCGATGTTTTGTCCAGTGCTACGAACGTATTTCCATGGGCGCGTCGGTGGTATTTTTTCAACAAGTTGACGTAGTAGAGCTTATCGCCTGCCGGGGTACCAATGAGGTAATCTACCAGTCTTCTCGTACCTCACAGACCGAGTACAAACCTTTCCATTGGCTCAGTAATTTATTACTCGCTGTGAGCAGGAGCAGGAGTACTTCATCACCGGGCTTAATTTTATGATCTTCGGAGCTAAAATCCTGGTTAAGGATCTCCGAGAATTTGGACGGTATCAGGGTTCTGAGGGAAAAGGGTTCCTGGGCTTCCTTCTTAGCTCGGCCTCGAGTAGGGGCGGCCTGTGACACAGGCTTGGAGCTTACTTGAGGGCTCTGTCCTATAAGTACGGAACAAAATTGTATGGGTGCTGAAATGTCTTCAGCCCAGCTATCATAATACTGACACTGCAGATAACATCTAACGACAAGCAATCACTTCGCCCGTCCAAGGTAGTCATGTACCACCGCAAATTTTTCGTTGTAAGGGTCCACTGGGGGGAGGAGCTCGTCGGACACGATGAAACACGTTCACCCTGTGTCCTTGACGAGAGCAGATACTTGGCAGTCGTTCACGCTGCCCTCCTCAAATTTTAAAGTTCCCGGGAAACTTTTATCAAAAATAAAATTTACCTGGTAGCTAGACGGAGGGTGAAAAGTTGATGCTTGGGTCTGCACCACCGGGGAAGCTGGAGTTGCATTAATCTGGTGAACTTGGTGGGATGGTCCGCTTTTAAGCCTAGAATTTTGGAGGCAATTCCAGCTCAAGTGGTTTCTACACCGCAGGTGAAGCATATGATTGGTCGCTTCTGGAAGAGTGATGGAGGAAAAACTTAACGGGAGGTTTGGTGTCCCGTTGTTGGTATGGGGGAAAGAAGTTTGGGGGTTTTGCGGGGCCCGGAAACTTCGTCGGCTTTCCTGGAAAGATGCGCGAATCCTTACTTCTTTCCTGGCTTGGGGATTGGTGAGAAGTTCGATTCTCCTTGGGGTATAAATTATGGCTTGCGGCATAGACATCCGCTTCTTCGGTACCTCTTTAAAAGTCTGGTACCGACGATCCTTGACGAACGCGCAGATCTCCGTCGGGAGAGAAGCCAAAAATTGATCCCGCAACACGATGTCTGTTAAGGACTAGTAGTTAGGATCAACCTTTGAGGATTCTAACCAGAATTTAAAATTCCTCTGAAGAATGTATCTGAATTGACGGAACGGCTGTCCGGGTTTAATACAACCTCCTCGAAATTCTGGTCTGTAGAAATCGGGATTCATATTCTGAGCGACCAATAACTCAGCTTTTAAGGTATTGTAATCCATTGTACATTCAGATGGTATAAATATGAAAATGTCGCGCAATTTAAAATTTAAAAGGGAAAGTAATCTTACTACACCCTCAGCCTCTAAATCCAAGTTATTGATCTCGAGGATCTTTTCGAAGCGTGCTAAAAATGCTCTGAAATCCTCTTCATTCCTGAAATTGGGGTGCTTAAGTGGGAGATTGGGCGGAGCTTCAGAACGTGAACTTAGAGATTGGGTTTCAGCTTCTACACGAGCCATTTCAAGCTGATAGTAAAGCTCAGCTTGTCTTTTCCGTTCCTCTCTTCCTTCTCGTTGGATTTCTCTTTCTCTTTCACTTTCTTCTCGTTGAATTTCTCTTTCTTTTTCTTCTCGTTAGATCCCTCCTTCTCTTTGCCTCTCTTCTCTTAACTTTTCTCTTTCTGCTCGTTGCTCCTCTTGAACGTACTTAATCAATTCTCTTCCGGAAAGTCCCAAGGATTCTCCTTGCGCTTTGAAGATTTCAAACTGAGTCATATTTGCACTTGGGGGCGCAATAGTCAACCAACTTAATTTCTCGCAATAAGAATTATGCCTTCTAGAGAATTGGCCTACCTAAATATGGGCACTGACCTATTCGTGATTGTTTTTTTGACCTAGATAACCAATGACTAAAATAACACAAACAAATTATTATAACAGTTCCTTGAGCTACTCCAGATTCTTAAGTTTCAAAAGGGGATAGCAATCGTTAAAACAAAAGGGAACTACTATACTCTATTCCTATAACGAATAACACTATGCTTCACTCGACTGAGACCAGTGTTTGCAAAGATATAGCGTTAAACCTTACACACTTGATAGTAAATTTAAATAGTATATATATATATATATATATATATATATATATATATATATATATATATATATATATATATATATATATATGGTAGAATAGGCTCTCGACAATATACCATATATAACTATTCGTTGAAGGAATTATTCTAATATTTCGAGTGCGTGGTAATTTGATTGACCACGTTTAGTCCAAAAGGGATAGGGGGCCTGGAAAGGCTTAATTATCTTAAATATGCTTAAAGAGGAGAACGAAGCACAGGGATAATAATATGGCAATCATTAATAAAATAGAGTTTTATTAATTAAACTATCAACAACACACAAAAAAATGTTTACATAAACTGAGAATGGAAAAGGTCGTGGGAATATCTGACTAATCCGAGGATTAAGATTTGAGAGAGATTTAAAAAGGTAAACAAATAAAAATTAAAGGGAGGGGGTTTGTTCGCTAAACCATTTAAAGCACAGGGTAGCGTTGACACAAGGCTAGATGATTAAAGGTAATGCTCAGCTTACGTAATTACAAAGTTGTTGTGCAGAGAAAGACGATGCGAAGGAATCTTCGGTCCACTGGCGATTTCCAGCAGAAGGGTTCCTCGGGGGGTTGTCCTAAGAGAAGCGGAAGGACTGTCTTTGAAGAGTAAGAGTGAAGTGGGGCTCGGAAGTACGAGCAATCTTTGTGACAGCAAATCGGGGATGTTCTAGATGAACAATGGAGGTTATTGTTGAAACCAAGGGTTCTCTTGAAGAACGTTAAAAAGGGCGGAATTAAATTATCCTGACGCGATGTCTTGGGAACGAGAACCGTTTCTTGACGAACGGGCTTGAAGAACAATGGCTGTTCTAACGTTGTTCTCTTTCTGAACAACAGGGGGGGTGATAACCTTCTCCTATCAAACGGGCTCAAAGAACAATGACTGTTTATAACGCTGTTCTCTTTCTGAACAACAGGGGTGCCTTGTTGACTTGGCGTCTGGAAGGCACGAACCTTCGCTCTCAAGGGACATTGACCTCTTCTGTACAATAAGGTGGTTCTCGAGGTATAGATTTCCTATGTGCACAAGGGAGACCGGATTGGCGTGATTCCTCGCGAAGTTACTCGGGATCTGATCTGCTTCAATCAGGGAAAGCTATGTATAAGTACCCGGAGCCGTCTCCATGGCGTAGGGGATAATTGAGTGGGCGAATTCGGGGGAATGCCCCGGTCGCAACTTGGAAAATATGTTATCTGCCCATAAGCTTAACTCAATCTGGCGAGCTCGACGTATGTAGGCGAAACGGAGGAATGAACTTCCTTGATTAAATTTTGGCTAAAGTGGGCGATAACGTGCTGTGTTTTCTCTCGCAGATGCACCTGGGTAGCATGTGTTTCTAAACATGTGATAGCGGCTAAATTTAAGCGGCCTCACACCGTTCTATCACAAAGGGGAAAGAATAGTAAGTTAGAGCATGGTGTAGCTGGATTATACAGTGCGCACGGAACAGTAAATGAATATATAAAGAGATATGGAGGGCTTCACCCGAAGAAAACTTAAAAATATTATTATAATCCTTGGGGCCAGATTTGGAGGTAAGGCATACTCGAATTCAAACCTCGAGTGAACCAAATATAGTCCTATCTTCCAATGGGGTCCCTGGAGCATGGAGTTGTTTGATTCATCCCAATTAATTTCTCTTTGTTCCTATAACACCCCGACACCCCATTAAATATCGCCACCTCATTTCCAATAGATTATAGAAAGTACGCCACGACCCTTTTATATATATATAAGTGTTTCAATATGAAGTTTAAATATAAATAAGAGAACCATGGCAACAGAGAAGAGGCGCGTTTTTCGAGTATTGCTGCTTACGAGAAATATAGAAATTCGTTTATTAGAATGTTTACCTCTTAGGAAGACAATACATTAGAAGGATTGACCATGGACAATACTGTTGCCTTATTTTGGATTTATTATACTCTTGTTTACTTGTTTTCAATACGGAAGATTTCTCATTAGTGCAGGTATTTGTGTTGACAATCTGCTTTATTATATTTGTATTTAATCGTTGGAGACATATGAATATTAAAGATTAAAAGCGAAAGCAAAAATATATGTCAAACTATGGTCTCATGTCTCTTTCGTGTGGCCATCATGGGAATGTTTTCTGTACAGTATGTCCGGTGTAGTTTCAATATTATATAGACTGATGTACTAGAGGAGGGTTTAATATGAGGAGGAAAGAAAACACTAACTTCACTCTCTAGAGATTATACTTAATCAATGCCATGATACAAATATGTATATACAGAAAACCTGTAATTATACATGCACGCAAATAAACGCATGCCTCTAATCTCCCCTTCCACTATTTAAGGCAATATCCTGACTCCTGTTCATTCCTTGAAAAGTTCCTTAAGAATAAAGACAAAATCGCACTTTGTGAGCATTTATCATGGAAGCAAGTGTATGGCATCCATAATCCTGATTTTAACCTCAGATTTAATCTAGGAAAGAGAAAAAAAATAACTGGAGATATAAAGGATATAAATTAAATGGGAACTCATTTGAATATATATATATATATATATATATATATATATATATATATATATATATATATATATATATATATGTATATATATATATATATATATTTAAAGAAATTTAAATATATATATATGTATATATATATATATATATTTAAAGAAATTTAAATATATATATATATATAGATACATATATGTATATATATTGTACTGTACATATATATATATTGTCTTTGTCTCGGAAAAAACCTAAGTAAACCAAAAAGAGAGGCAAGACCCAACTCACCCCATAAAACATATAATGGGACTAATCAAATGCGACATTAATTTTGAAAAAAATAATTGTAGGCTGCAAATGAAGTTCATTTGGTAAACAAGGTCGGAAGGCAAAAGGAGAGAAAGAAGGATTCCCTATGCAATTCTTGCCTTCAGTGACCGAGGTCCGAAGCTGAAGTGAGAGGGTATTGAGAAGATGTTAAGGGGAACAGATTTGAGGATGGCGACGTTATAGAATTTGAAGGGGAAATGAAGTAGAATTGAGTTTAAGGGTAATGCGCTTATTTTTCATGTGGATTGATTTCTCTCTATGTATATTTACTGGCACTACAAATAAACCTTAACTCTATAATTTAACCTGGTAAATTTTTGAAATTTTTGAAAATGTTTTTTTTTGCTTAGTGGACAAGTAACTTTTCATGTTTTTTGAGTTCTGGTTTATTTGAAACTTTTATTCGCAGGGCTGTTTTTTGTATGTTTCGAGCTTTTATCAAAGTTCTTTCTAAGAGTTCAGAAGAAAATAAATATAATTATCGAAGGATTTGGATTGAAAAAACATACAAATCGTTAAGTTCAAAAAAAGCATTAAAATTAGGGCTTTGGCGATTTTTTACTATCATTTCGTATATAAAACAAATTTAGATGAAAAAAGAGATCTGACGAAGGTTTTTCTATAGATCAAACCGGGTGAAGTAACTTAAAAAAAAAGGTTTCAGGGTGTCTATGTTCGAAAAAAGTGTTTGGAAAATTCTCAACTATATATAAATGTTTAAGGGATAAAGACAATATAATAAAAGGTGAAATAACTTTAAAAAAAATGTTTCAAGGTATCTACTCGTATGTTGAAAAAAGTGTTTAGGGTGTTAAAATAAAGAGTCTATCGAGAGAATTAAAAAAAGCGGTTTAGAGTAGCAAATAGGCCGTAGGCCACACGACGAAGGAGTGTCTGTGGAACCAAGTTCTTTCTCTAAGAAAGAATACGATGTATGGCAGGTTTTATAAATAAAACAAATTAGCAAGAAAATGAAAGTAAATTAAATGGACGACTTATTATATAATAAGATTAATGTAAATATGAAAATAAAATATTAAGATTAATTTAAAACAACATTACATTTTTACTTATAAAATAATCCTCCATTTGGATTGCTAACTGAATAACATATTCACTCCATCATATCTACCAGCGAATCCGAATATTCTAGGGGCAATTCTTACAGAATTCAAGCAAAACACTCTCATAGCATTTGTGCATTTTTTGTTGCTTCTCTTTTAATCGTCTGTTCAGATAATCCCAAAAGGTTCGGTTGGATGGCAATCAGGAGTCTAAGAGAGCCGATGCGTAAGTGCGAGATGTTTTTCCTCTTCAATTTTCTGTTAATTCGAGTTTTGTTACATTTTTTGAGGGGTGGGGCTGTCAATATCTATAACAACGAATGGATGTATATTATTCTGTATGTTCTTTATTTTCCATCTATTTAAACTCATTTTGAAACGTTCTAATTTGGTATAAGGGACTTTAGTTTAACGTAAGACCCGAAACACATAAAATCAGCCCGAATCGGGATTCTATCCAGTGGTCTACGACCTGCATTGGGCTTAATTTCACTGTAATTGGACGGGGGATTTCCCACTTAAGCCATAAATCTTGATGCGCTTTAATCCTCCTTCCACTATTTCTTCATTCGTAATTTTTGTCGTCCAAGCGGTCTTTTATTTTTATTTTCGTGAGTTTTTACATTTCATGTATATATATATATTCATACATGCTTAAAATCTACCAAAGGAAAATCAAAGAACCTTTGCATTTGCTTTCGTGTTTCCATCTTCAGGGTCACAGGACCTGGAACTGAGCCTCATTTGAGCGTTAGAATATTATCTTTAGCAAAGCCGTCAACAATCGGCAGCCTTTCAAGATTTACTTTTCAATTTAGCGACCCATTGTGGGCGTTGTTAACGGAGAGATTACCTCTGAAAGGAAAGAAAAACATTTCTCAAACTATTTTTAAAATAAATGCGAAAAAACAACAATAATAAGATCAATAACAACAACAACAAAAACAAATCATAAAAATTCAAATATCAAAAGAGAAAAACTACGAGGCAATGTTAGATGCCCCTGGGTCAGGTCTCCCTCCTCAAAAATTATGCCAGTACAACTTTGATTTCAAGAACTAGCCACCCTAGAAAGAGCCACCAGTAACGAAGACAATTTACTAGAATGTGGCAAAGTGTCTGGGAGACCAAACAGTTTTAGAAAGAGGTCGAGGGAAGGGATCCATTCAATGGAGAGGCATCACCTTTTAGTGTCGGATTCAGATACGACAGAAAACATTATACCGATGAGGCATTGAGGGATATGTCAGGGAGGAAGTTGGAGCTGGTACACAATGGTATGCAAATTTAAATTTTATGGCTCTGTCACTTTTCTTTGATGTCATGCAGACCTAAGAGCTTAGCTAATCCCTGCCATTCAGTGAGAACTGAGAAAAGTATAACGCCTCTGGGGTTGCCCATTGTAAGCAGACATCTTTCTTAGCTCCCTCCATAACGCGCTCATTTCCAGAAACTCCTAAAAGTCTAGAAACACAGCACAATACAATCTTATCGTCCTACTGACTTAAAACACGGATGCCTCCAATGGCACTAGAGCATAAAGCAGGTTCTCTGAACAAGGCCTGGCGTTGACTGACATAACCTCTATATGAGAAAACTCCTAAACATATACACACAACAAATTTGGGGCATCTGTAATTTTTCTTTTGAGATGTTCTACCCACTTTCGATGGCATCTTTTGTTTACTTAGGTATTAATTAATTCAAGAAACGATTTCACTTCTTACGTTTATTCCACAAAAAATTCAGTATAATTTAAGTAGTGAATAGAGTTACACATCTATCGAAATAATCATAGAGATGTATACATAAACATAGACAAACAACAACTTTGGGGCATCTAGAATTTTTCCTTTGAGATGTTCTACCCACTTTTGATGGCATCTTTTGTTTACTTAGGTATTTATTAATTCAAGAAACGATTTCCCTTCTCAGGTTTATTCCACAAAAATTTCAGTATAATTTAAGTAGTGAATAGAGTTACATATCTATCGAAATAATTATAGAGGTGTATATTTATACACTCAAATTATGCCAGTGATATACACTAGCTTAATTTCGAGGAGCCATTTGAATCTTTTAAAATAATAAGCTTGTTATATTCTTCTTTCTTATATAACTACATTTAGGAGGCTGTTATTTTTAACCTCTTTATTCTACTCCTATCGAATGCATTTGTAGCGCATAAAAATCCTTTTAGCTGCAAATGAAAGTGGCAAAATTCCTGCTGAAAAAACTTCATTCAAATGCATAAAAAGACGTTCCACTATATGCCAATTAGTTTCTATATCTGTCATACTTCTATACCCCCTCTTCTCACTGAGGGGTTTTCCTTTCACTCTGTTGCTTATGTTTGAAAGTAGGTTGGAGTAGTGAAAATGAATAGGGTAAAGGGAAGCGATAAAGATGCTAAGAAACGGTAGCCTGTCGCTAGGTATCTGGGAATAGGGTGCAGTCGAGGGTATTGAGGCAAAATCATGCAAAATGATGAAGAGAACCTAGGGAGTGATCTAACCCCATTAATAGAGTATATAGATATTTTTAGTGTTAGAAGTAACACTCCAGAGCTCTAGACAGATTTGGAAAAGAGGAAATTGGGAGACATTTAATTGAAGGGAAAAACCGCTATAATGAGGCATTTATTTTTTGTTTATTGTATAGATATGCGGCCTCTTGAGAATAGACAATAGGTAGTTGGGTGTGAATAAATATTTAATAGCTTATGCATCGGTTAAATAAATGTTGGGTTATAAACAGGTTTTTTGATTTTGTGTGTGTGCTGAAATGTTTTTGACCTTTAGGAAGAATCACTTCATTTGCTTTCATAACAGTTGCTTTTAGACGAATAAATTCAATCAAGTTTAAGATGTTTTATCCAATGCATTGATGAAAATTGATTTTTAATAAAAAAAATAATGACTATTAGAAAGAAAACTAGTTCCACAAAACCATTCTAATCCACCAATACTACCGTCCCAGAATATCAAATACCTTTATATCTATTATAAAATCTTTTGCGAGAGCGAATTGAGTTTCTTAAATTGATGTACGATAAATTGTTGGTATAACTAACCTATGAGTATACGAGTTATGCAAATATGGAAGAACAAAACGAAGTTATCATCAGGGAAGTGTCTTAAATGATCCAACTGTCAGCAAGTCACTCTTTCGTTAAAAGACACTTGCAGTTCACCTCTTACATATCAATTCAAGTGTACGTCATGCGACGTAACATATATCGGCTCAATGAGCCGAACCATCCATTCGAGAATTAAACAGAACGCTAAAAGTTCATTAAGTGCAGGTCTTCCACTGGCCAAACACAATCCCTTTCTGACCGATGAATCTTTAATCCTCATTCATTTTGAATTGCCATAAATCCTTTAAACTGTTGGTAGTTACTAGTTAAATGCTTCCATCATGTATCATTGCTTTTGTACTTACGAGATTTTATTGTTTAATTAAATAATAAAGTCATATTGTATTGTCCTAAACTACCAGTTTGTGTATTAATTTCTGATGATGAGTCTGGGCCTCGAAACGTTGGTTGCCCTGTTTCTCTTAATATATAACATATATGTATATATATATATATATATATATATATATATATATATATATATATATACAGAGAGAAAGAGTGAATCACAATAACACGTGACACAGTAGATGATGCTCATTAACCCATAGGTTATTAAGTTGAGAAAATACACGAATGATTTTGTCAATTTATAAGACATAGCAAGAAACATACATAGATTCAGAAATCACAAGAGATAGATAGCAAACGGGATAAGGTAATATAAACGATTTTATCCATTAAATAAATAAAGTGCAATTATAAGTTGAGGTTTGAGCCTACGCAAAATAAGCGCTATTCGCCTTTTTGACTACTACTCTTACCACTCAGACAGCATCAGAATCTCCAAAAAAGAATGTTTTAGACAAAAACATTTTTAAAAGAAAGACAAACCCACGCTTTGTTAATGAAGTGAAAGCCATAATAGTTTAAATTACTTCTATTCTGTTATCTATGTCTCTCTTCTCATTTCTCAATCTATGTAGAATCCTTGTTTGATTTTATAAAAAAAGACAAAACCGCTTGTGTACATATTTCCTTATTTCCTATGGGTTAATGAACGCATACACACATATATATAAATAGCTGGCATCATCCTTTTTATTTACCGGCGACGTTTCGACCATAATACGGTCATCTTCTTAGGCTTAAAATACAAATAAACGAACAAAATATTTTGCACTGTTAAGAGAGCACACTGATAAATGTACATCTAGAACTTTACTAGCTATTATTAACTTTGAATTGCAAATAAGAGTTAAAGGAAATATTTAGAAATGGTGCTCAAATTTACAATAAAATGACTAAGGAAGCATTTTAAATATTTAAATTAGTTAGCGGGTGTGTAATTGCTAAAATCAATTAAGTTAGGGACGCTTTGATTTATGAATCTAAAGAATATATAAAAGTGTTTTAAAATTAAATTTAAACGAATAATTGAAGCAAAAATTGGCAAAAACCTAATATATTAAATCACAAACCTTGCCATCGGACTGGTTACGCGCTTCAGGACGACCCATAAACACTAAACCGCACCCAGCAACCCACAACCAAAAGAATTCAGGTAACAAGTAGGGGAACCGACGAGAGATCACTATTTAAGTTCGGGGAGAGCTGTTTTATATATAGTGTTTCTAGGATTCGAAGGGTAATGGGACATTTGTGTGAAATTAGAATTTCCATGTCTTCCCATAAGATATCACTTTTACGCTTTATTACGTAATCTTTTAACGCTGAATTTTCTATGGTTTCAAGTATCTTGCCGGTTCTATTACTTATACCCATATGGGAAGAGAATCTTGCCTTCAGAGTTCTCACGGATCTTCCAATATATTTGCCTTGGGAAAATCCAAGAAATTTAAATAGGTATATAATCGAACAACGAAGTCTATTTGGAACTGGATCATTTATTGAACTGCTGCAGGATGGGGCACAATGTCCAGGTGATGCTGGGGTCGTGTGCGGCTCGCTTGGCGGCCTAGTCAGCAGCATCGTTGCCGCGCACGCCCACGTGGCAGGGCATCCAGTGGAGCCGAACACGCTTGCCCTGTGCTGCCAGGTCTTGCAGGGTGCACAGGATGGTAGTGGTGAGGTGAATGTTGTCCCTGGCGTAGGCATGAGCGTAGGCGTGCTGCAGCGCCCACAGCACCGACCGGGAGTCCGTGTGTCTCAGCACATTGACCTCCCTGCGAAGCAGGGCGTACAGGATTACTACCAGCTCTGTTTAGACTTCGGAACAGTGGTCTGACGTCCTCCACTCCCGCGTCAGATCACTCGCTTCAACGGCAGTGCCGGACCTCTCACTGTCGGGGTGGACGGAGGCATCGGTGTATTAGCCTGCGCTGCCCGGCTCCGTGATTTCAGACGTTGCTCTAAAGGCGTGCTGGCGCAGCTCCTCAGTGAGGCTGTGCGCTTTGCTGGTGGGCAGCTCTGTCGCGGTGAAGTCAGTGGCTGGGGGCTGCCATGGTGGTGGTGGAACTGAGTGTGTTGGCTTCTAAGGTGACGTTTATGAGCCACCTGTTGTCGCACAGGCACTCGGTGCCCTGCGCCATGGCCATCTGGAGTCTCCTCTGCGCCACACCCTCCACGTTGCGTTGAAGCACTCTGTGCACCCGACAGGCTAAATTCAGTACACCCTGGCGGTGAGGGACACCAGGCTGGCCTTGCTCTGCAGGACACAGACAGTGAACCACCTCGGTGATCCCAACATGGTCCTCATAGCGGTTTTTTTACAACCTCCAGGCGCTGCTTCTGCTGCCGGTGTAGGCCTACAAGGACTGGTGCACTGGAGTCCACCAGTGAGCGCACTGCCTGAAGATAGTAGAGGCGGTGGATGGGGAAGGTTGCACCAGCTCTCGGCCGCGTCATGGCCCTCATCATGTTGAGCCTGGACTACATCCGTTCCTTCAGGTACGTGACATGGTGCGTGAAAGATAGCCGCCTGTCCACCCACACCCCGGGGTACTGGTAGGAGTCGGTCCAGGCCAGCCTGACTCCCTGGACGCGTAGCTGCTGGCCAGCAGGCGTGGAAGTCTTGATTGCCATGGCCAGGGTCTTCCCTGCCGAGATCTTGAGCCCCAGCTCTTCGCACTTGGCAGTGATGAGGTGGAGCACCTCTTGAGTCCGCACCAAGAAATGGTATGAAAGTACCAAACGGAAGGTTTTGTAATGGCAATCATAAGAACAGAATTATATAAATAAAAAAAATTTCTTACAAATAAAATTAAAGTATAAGAAAATGTCATGGATGTAGTAGAAGTTGGAATTGAGGAAAAGTTCTAGGTGAGACTTGCAAATTAAAATAAAAATATCACAAGGGTTTGACAGATACATATCTTAGCAAAACTTTTACATGAAAATATTTATTCTAATTATTCTATAGAGAATTTTTGCATTCCGTTTTGTTAAATAATATAAATGCATAGGGTGTCATGTATTTAAACCTTCATTCCAAATTGTATGCAATGCACTCATATATATGTATATAAAAAGTTCACACATTTAGAATGAAAAACACTTGTTGGGAGAAAGCTATACACTCATGTGTATGCATATTCACCCTATGTACACATCCTTTTGCTACGACTCAACAAAATGCAAATTTCCTCTGAAAAGCGTAAAATTCGGTGCAGTTTGAAACTTCGCCGGAGAGATGCAGCGCTACGACCCATCGTAAACTTCACCTGGCTGGAAGTTACCAAGACTTAATTATTCATGAAGTTGACCCCATAACAATTTCTTTTTCACACTCCCTTATCTTAACAGCTATTAAAACAGATACGATAATTCCGTGTTGAGTAACCATGAGAAAACTAGCCAGGTTGCATCCATAATTAGGATTGTTGACACCGACTAAAAAATAATCCGAGCATAAAGTTGGACTAAAAGGATTTTATTAAGGGGAAATATGCTGTATTACTCTATTTTCTAGGCTTAATAATACAAAAAGTTAAATTAAGTAAATTTTCCCTACCAAACAAACTTATGTGAATTTAAATTAGTGAAAAATGAATTTTTAATACCAGAATGTAGTCTTTTATAAGCCAATTTTATTGGCTTATTCCAATCATTGATTTTTAAGAATGTGAAAACAAGGATATTTTCATTAATTACAAAAGTATTTTATTTAAACAAGGATCAAATCTTAAGCTAGAAGTTTGTAAGGAAAGATCTATGCAGAAGGGCTAAAGATAATGAAAGTGGAAATATGTGAAATAAATATACGCGGATTTGCTAGAGTTGGTGGGGTATGTAGGGCAAATAATCTCAAAGGTGTTAACTAAAATATGGTTGCCAATGCTAACTAAACCTTACATCATTTTGAGAGCGAATTAAACAAGGAAAATAAGTACGAAGATTGACACTCGCATGGTTGAATAGGATGGCAAAGGAGGAAAATATAACAGGACAAGGAAGGAGCAAGACCAAAAACTAAGGATAGAATTAGAAATAGGAGAAGGAAATAATGTGAAAGGAAACTAAGAGGAAATTTAGAAACAGCACAGGTAAGAGGGTAAAAGGGGAGACGAAATGAGTATGAGTAGAAACTAAAAGAAAAAGAAGGAGGGGACAAGGAAGATAATGACCAGAAGAATAAAGGATTAGAAACAGGAAAAATGAATGTTACCAGAGAGTAAGACGATATTGAGAATCAGATAAGAAAGGAACGAAACCAGAATGTAACGTAAAAATAGAAATAGGAAAGTAAGGACTGTAACCAGCAGGTAAATGGAAAAATAAAATAAAGAAAAGAAAGAGTTTGACTAGGAATTTAGGGGAAAATTAAAAAACAGGTCAATGAAAGAGTGTGAACTGAAAGTCAGGAGAAATGGAGAAAGAAAACAAGAAACGAGTATGACCCCCAAAAAACTGAGAGGGAAAGTAGAAACGGGATAAAGAGGAATGTTACAGGAAAATAAACGGTAAAGTTAAATCACGAGAAGAAAGAAGTGTGAGAGGAGATAAAGGGGACAAGTAGAAGGAGCACAAGGATGGACCTTGTTCAGAAACTAAATGGAAATTTAGAAACAGGACAATTAAGAATTTTGATCTGGAACTCAGAGGTAATCTAGAAACAGGAGGGGAAAGGAATGTCACCAGAATCTAGACGGGAAAGAAGAAACAGAACAAGGAAGATGTTTCATCAGAAACTAAGTTGAGATGTAGATAAGCGACATGAATGCGTGTGAGCAAACAAGGGAGGGAAAAGTAGAAAAGAACGAGCAATGAGTGTAAGCAATAATTAATCAGGAAATTAAAAACTGTACAAGAAAAACTGTGACAAGAAATTAAGGGTAAATTGGAAACAGGAAACGTAAGGCCTATCATAAGAAACTAAAGGTAAATCTTAGTCTGTGTCAGGAAACTAAGGAGATAAGAAGATAAAGGAGAACGAAGAAAGGAATAAGGAGTTTAGGAAAGGAATGTGACTACGAATAGGGGAAATTACAAATAAACTGCCTTCACTCATCTAATTTGTGTTGATGTATATGAGGAAATAGTTCGGAAGGTGTATATAAAGAAGTGTTTTGAAGATTATACGAAGCAATTTTTGTGATGATGAATATGGAGAAGTCTTTGTAAAGATGTTTATGACGAAATCTTGGTGAAGAGGTATATAATAAAGTTTTTGTAAAGATGTATATGAAGCAGACTTTGTAATAGTGTATATCAAGATGTGTTTGTGAATATATATATATATATATATATATATATATATATATATATAAGAAGTACTGTTTGAGAAGATGACTCTGTGAAAGATTTGTGAAGCTGTATATGAGAGTGTATTTGTGAAGGCGTATACGAGGAATTCTGTGTCAAGATGTATAAGAGGAAGTCTTTATAAAAGGGTATATGTAGAAGTATTTATGAAGGTTTATATGAAGAAAGAGTTGGGAAGGTGTATATGAGGCAGACCTTTTCAATATGTATATGAGGAAATCATTCTTATCAATTATATGGGAAATACTTTGAGAATATGAACTCCTATATGAGCACGACTTTATGGAGAAATTTTTGAAGATGAATTTGAGAAGATGTGTAGGAAGAAGTTTCTGTGAAGATCTATCTGAGAAAGGCGTTGTGAGGATGGATGAGTAAGTCTTTTTGAAGGTGTATATCAGTAATTCTTTGCAATTATAGATGAGGAAAACAAGGAAGAATCCTATGGGAAAATCTACTTGAAGAGGTATGTGAGATAGTCTTTAGTGAAGGTGTATATAAGAACTCTTTGTGAATATGTGAGGAAGACTTTGTTAAGATCTGTTTAAAAAAATCTTTGTGAAGATGTATATGAGTAACACATTGTGAAGACAGTGAAGACAGTTATGAGGAAGTCTTTTTAATAATATATGAGTAAACCTTTGTGAAAAGGTATATGAGGAATACTTTTTAAAGTTTTTTAGGAGTTAGACTTTGTGAAGATATATATGAATTCTTTTTGAACATTTATATGAAGCAGAGTATTTTTGAAAATCTATATGAGGAAGTTTTTGTGAAGATGTATTTGAAGGAATCTTTTTTAGAGTGTATATAAAGAAGACATTGTAAAACTGTATAAGATAAAATGTTTTTGGAAATGTATATGAAGAAGTATTTGTGAAGCTGTATATTAGGAAGTTTTTTTGAATGTCCAAATGAAGATGTGGATAACGAACTATTTAGTAAGATGAATATAAAGAAGTCCTTTTAAAGATGTATATGGAGAGGTACGTCTTTGTAAAGATGTATACCGGCTTTTGCGAAGTTCTGTTACACCTGATTTTATCTATCGGGAAGTTTACGTGTGCGATTGAAAAAGTTCCGTCAAAAAAACTTAAAGTACTACTTTTCCGGGTCGTGTCATTAAAATTTCTTTTTGATTCTGTAGGTGTGGCGAGATGGAGGACAAAAGATTTGATGATATTTTTGCTCTTCTGTGCGCGGGCCCCACTAGTCCGACATCTCTAAGTGCCTCAACGTCAGCCGAATGACCATCCACAGAGTAGTGGACGTTATCCATACGATACATTTTAAGCACTGGCTCGTCCACCATCCTCTCGGAACATCATGGCAGGAAATTAAAATTCTTCTTCTTTTTTATTGACACTTCTTAGATTTATTATTTAAAATTTCTGTTTTAAAAAGAGGCGATTAAAGATATTCCTTTAAAAATAAATTTCTCTTCAACCTGGAAAACGAATAATGATTAAACCTTTAAGAGAAATTCATTCCCCTTAATTACACAGGTGAAACATACCCAAAGGTACACACACCGTACGTCCACACAGCTTCTATGATTGGGAATTCCTCTATTTTGACCCCCTTCTCAAGAAATCGCATCATAAATTGCTTTACTTTATGGCTCTGTGTACACTTTATTCTTTGCTTACTTATTTTATGTATTTATGGCAAAAGCTTTTAGGGAAAGTTATAAAATTACCACCTTAACGCATCTCTTTTTCAACCATCTTACCTTGATATTTTCATTAACTTTGTTAAAAGTTTACCTGTCATTCATTTCGTAGGTGAAAGAGAACTTTATTTTTAAATGAAGTTTCTTTAATCATCTTTTTAACACAGGCATTTTAACAAATAAATCTATGAAGTGGCAATAAATAGAAGGGAAATTTTACGTTTCTCCAACTTGCTTACCAGAGTATGGTGGACGGCTGGTGCTTAATATATTTCTTAATTTGGGCTGACACTGCATAGTTTATCTTTGTAAACAGATTAATGTAACAACAATTTTACTAGGCTGGAGGGTTTGTACCCAAAACTTCAATAAATTACAAATTGCTGTAAAATGCATTCAACATTGAACCAGCTGATAAATTACAAAAAAAAAACTCTCTGTCTCTCTCGTATTCTCTCTCTTTCTCTCTTTAACTCTAAGGAAGAGGTCAACCTAACAAGTTCAATTTAAAATAAAGTGTCTTCTTATTCACGTGTCATTATTAATCAGAGACAATGATGTGAAAATCTATATTTATTTCCATATTTTTTCTCGGTAATTTCCTTAAGTTATTTTACAGGATTAATCATTGAAATGATTGTAGCTACATATTTGTCCTATTTCCTAAGAAATATTAATTTGATTCAATTATTAATTGTTTATTTTGTGAGAAATTACCTATTGATGAGCTGAATAAGCTGTAAATGTGAGATTTATCATATATATGATATATAATATATCATTTAAATATATCATATATTTATGAAATTTACTGCACCCAAGCGATAATACTTGTGTTATTTCCAAAAAGTGAAAAGGAAATATTTAGGTTATTTTAAACAAAACCTGAGGCAGACCTGTTTTGTTCCTCTTCGCTGTACACAAAGGATATAAGGATGAAAACATGGGAGCAATATTGCTTGGTTCTGGTGGGCCTGGTTTGTCTGTGTGTGGTTTCTTGGTCTTTATAAGTCTAGTAATAATGGAAATAAGCTTGTGTTCGAGTTCAATGTAGGGTTTTTAAATATAATGTAAAGGGATTCTAGTGTTCGAAGATGCTTTCGGTGTTGGCTGTGTCTTTAATTGAGAAGTTGTTTTAGTTACGTTAGTAATGTGGATGTCTAGTTTCATAATATAATCGGATAGGGAAGAATTTGTGAAGGTGGGAGGGCCTTCAGTTCTTTGGCTCATTCCTAGAAGTGGCCAAATACGGGCTGCGTCGATCGCAAATATACCTCGGAATTGCATTGGCCTTAAATGTTAAAAAGACGCCGTACTTTGTTTGGCCTTTTAAAATGTGTAGAATGTACATTTTTTGGAAACAGGTTAATAGGATGTTTTAAAGTGGATAATGGCATTAAAATGGATTCGAATCAGACTGCGAGTTCAGAGAATAAAATGCTAGCGTTGTTCAAGAGACAGCCAGTGAAGATAATGAAGCCATTTGATTTCATGCAGCATATTTCTCCTGGCCATGCCTACAAGCTCTGCAAGAAATGGTCAAAGTCGAAAGGATTTGTAGAAAAATCATTGACTGCTTTCCAAGCTGTTTTGATCCAAATCTAATGGAAAACCTGTAACACGTCTTAAGAAAAGACGGTTAAGCAAATGGCCTGGGATTTAACAACAATACTGGCTTTTAGGAAGTCATCCAAGATGCGGCAAAGAATCTTTTGATTGAGTCCATTAACCTTTAAACTGAACCGTAAACAAAAGACTGTTCAAAATATTGAAAAGAAGGGATCCTTTGTCTAATAGCTCTCAAATAGTTCTTGATTAAAATTATGTTTCATCTAATTTCACTAAATTGAAATTTTGAAAATTACCTTATATAAATCGTTTAAACTTGTTATATCTTGGTATTTTATGATTTTCTATATATTTTGCTTGAAAACTCGATGTGTTGTTACTAATTACAAATATAAAAATAATCTCTTGACAGTAAAATAGTCAATCGAATTATAATTCATCATACTCTGATCTAATGTAGCTTCTTGATTCCATATATTCATACTCCATTTTCTGTTCAAGATTGTCTCAACTCTATGAAAAAGCGTTACACAAAAATGCAGCTATTTTTAATATTTGCTCAATTTATACCGAGTGGAAAGAGGTGTTGACAGCTTTTTACATAGTATTTTAAATATGCCTTTGCACCATTAATTAATTTCTTTCGTGCAACTTCTTTCAGGTTTTATTGCAATGAGTGAATTTAATTTTAAATTCCAAAAAACAGCACTCGTTTAAAAAAGGACTAGAAAATATAGAGTATTGGTCTACCTACAAAGCAGCAGAAAGCAAAGGGTCGATAGTTTTGAAATGTAGAGCCCCATTGTTGGCAAGCTTATAGTTTTGAAATCTATCAAACGGCTTAAAGAGACAGGCAGGCTTTTAAGAGGGAGGACCCTTCCGTCCTGATCAGTAAAGATTCTAACCCTAAACTTTAACAAAATGAAAAATATTAGTCGAAATCTATGAAGGAGTGCCGACACCTTGCTTTAGAGGCTAAAATGAGCCATGTGGCCAAGCAATAATTGCTGAAAGATGATTTGAAACTTCTTCCATTCAAGACAACTAAGGAGCTATTACGATCTAGCCCCAGAAAAACAAGAACAGCGAAAGAATAAAATTGCTCCTGCAAGGGCAACTTAAAGACTCGAAGCCTCCAGGTTTCTAGCCAGATCAAAGGTTGGCCACAGAAAAAAGAATTATCGTGTTTTGTCACTAAATCAAATTTAGATTCCCGGTGAGCAGCGGTTATCTTTCAGAAGACAGAAGCAAGTTTAGGTGATGGTATGGTCTGGTGTAAAAACAACTGACCTAAAACAGCTTTCTTCTTGATTGAAGAGGTGGTAAAGTTAAATTGGCGGTATAAGGGAGTACCTCACATACAGCATAAGAATTTCAAGATTGGTGCAAGAGAAATTTTAAGGCGCTTTGATCAAAGGAAACTTGACATACCAGTTCGCCAGATTTGAACCTCACAGTTTGGATTGTAGTCAATGCTTGAGCTAAAGGTCTGTAGAAAATCTTATCAAAATTTTGAGGTTTTGAAGTGCAAGCTAGAACATTGCTGGAGAGAAATATAATCTGAAGCCCTGGGCACCACTTTAACTTGGTCCTCTCATTGACGCAAAAGATTGACATATTGAATATTAGGTACATCATCTTCTACAATATATTTTTTTCTTTCGTTCTAGTCCAAGCATCTACTCGTGCATTATGCTCTGGGAATCAATATATGTTAGTCATCACTTCATGATTCTGCCCTCTATGAACGATTTTGTCTTGGGCAAAATATAAAGATGTCTATGTAATGTTCTGAAAGATGTGAGACGAAATTCATTATTGACAAATGTAACCTAATATACACACGTCAGGTTAGTCTTAGAAGAGGATATAAAACGGACGGTCAAATTTTAAAGACAGTCAAAACAGTGGAAGAATAAAGTGTCTTAATCTCGACACAAAAGGACATTATGTTTATATGATATTCAGCAAAACATTTTACGCTTAAAGCAATTTATATTATTTTCCCGTTATATATAGCGGTTGTAAGACCTTAGTTAGAGTATGCCGTATATTTCTGATTTCTGTTCTCCTTTCATGCCAAAAATCTCTTGTAATATGAGGACGCGTCCAGGCTCAAACAAAGAATTTAATTTTTGCACATAAAGATCGACATTTAAGTACCAATTATTTAGGTAATTGAAATACTACACGTGTTTTATAATATGCATTCTAACTAAATATGTGAGCTAGATAACCAATTAGCGACTAGAAATAACGGGTTCAAGCTATAGCCCCAAACTTTTAATAATGCAAAACAAAAGAAATTATTTTCCTATAAAATAACATGGAATTGGAATGTTTTGCCTACAAATGTCATAACAAACACTACAGTAAATCTTTTAAGAATAAAATCGAGAAATATTACTTTAAATCATAATCTTGCAAAAATAAGAGTTAGTAAACTCATTCTTAATTCTTGGTCTCTTTTCTTTTTCCTTATCGTAAACCTCCGGCTTCCATCGGGAGCGGTTGTTTAAATAAAGAAGCTCACTATTTATTTTTATTAAGAAGGTCTTTGGTTGGAATTCTTCTTGGTTTCCTGAAGTCAGGGAGCTTGTAGGTTGCGAGAATGGTAAACTTATTGGAGGTTGATTTGAAGGATGGCACTTGGCGTGAAGTGATGTGGCAGCGAGAGTGTTTGTGAGATTGATAACAATCGCCCTCACCGCAGTGTTAGAATGAATAGCTCCTGAATGACGTAATGTTCCCAGTTTTCATTATCATGGGGCAGCTAGAAGTCGCTAGCTACTCCATCACATCCTTCTCCATTGTTTTTAGCTTGATTTATGTGGATCCTTGATGTGTGTTAGTTCGTGACTCTGTAACTACATCGCTTATTAAAGAAACAAATAAATTATAATCTCATCTCAATTTCCCAATCTTCGCGTATGTATTTTCATTCCAATTACCTATTTTTCCAATATATTTTTTAATTAATGCAAGCCAGTGTTAGTTTGCATTGTATGTTTTTCCGATAATTTATTTAATTAAGTCAATTATAAGAATTTGTACCTTACTAAAAATAGAAAAAGAAATAAATCTTTAAAAAAAATTAAATTCATTTTATTAGTATAGAAGTTTTTAAAATATGGAGGTAGGTGAAAATGGCAAACTCATAATATTATAAATATTTCAATCATATACATACTGAAATAATTGAGGGGGAAGAGGATATTTTTATGAAAACAAACAAACAAAGATACAATTATTAGGCCACTAAAAATACTTTTTAATCCTAGGAAATTCTTGTAGGACCCTACTTTGATTGTGAGTTGTCAATGTTTATTTTCTGGGTGGTCTTTTTTTAATTGTAAAAATTGGCACAGATAGTGGAATTATTCAATGATATAAGGAGCCTTTTATTTTAAAAAACTTTATTACAGAGTATAATAATACAAACGAGTGTATGGTATCTTGAAATCTCATATAAGATGCTGTAAATTTCTTCAGAATAAAGTATTTTATTTCTAGAGTCAATTATCGACTTGGATTTATCGATCACATGCAAACTTAGGCTTATTTGTCATTCTAATTGTTCCTATCTCCACACATGATGATTGTATAACCGGAGCTTGAATAATTACACAATAAACATTGATCAGTCCACAAATGAGTTTCCAATAAAAACAAACCAAAGTTTCAACTTTGACAAGTCATCAAATATAGCTTTGGAATTATTTAGCATTCTTTGTAATTTATTTCCTGTTACTCAGACTAGGTAACCACCTGAATTTTCTTGACGATGTTTCTAAAAAACTTATTTACTTCAGAAATCTCAAATTTCGTCTGAGAAACATTAGAAACAAACATACATTCATTTGATTTCCAAGTTAAAACTAGTATGTGATTTATTATATCAGAAATGAACATCTGGTCTTACATCAATTTATATTTTCCAATTGAATACCAAATGTTTACTTCGTTTTAAGAAAAGAAATAATAGACTAATAGATAGACAAATCTACTCAAGATATTTGTAGGTAAAAACCATATCAAAATAGAGTATAAAGATCGCGCTGGGTTTCTTTCTCTTCCAGGCGAAGTTTTTTAATCAAATTTCTGAACTCTTAGTTGGTTTTCCCATTTAAATGAATAAAATCCAGAATTTAAAGAATATATTTCATTACATGCTCATACTTTAAGGATCTGGCCCAGAGGCAGTCAGAGTGCATAATGTAATGGCAAGATAAACTTTTGATGTTGAAAGCATTTTTGGTAATTGCAATAAATCTCGAATTTTCCCCTCATTGCAACAGTTCCATCTGTTGCAACAATGACGCGTTTATTTATTCACACATTAACAGTGCTAATGCTGTGTAATGTCCGTTTTAATTTAAACATTTCGGTTTGTTTCTTTTAATGATTACCTCATGACTTCTTTCGATGTTTTAGCGGTGGAAATATGAACGAATACTTTTAGTTCTGGGCTCCCTTGTTTGTCTGCAGATTCCTCAACAACAAATAGGAATGCAAGGGAATTGTTAAAATCAATTTGCTTTTTGTATGAAACACAAACTCTAACGATTCGAATATCTCCAGTGTGCTGTTGAATATTGTTTTTGCTCATACTTTGGCGGTTTTCAACATCAAAATTGCTAAAAGTGTTTACTAGCAATAAAGTGATGATTTTAACAACGTTTATTTCTGCCAACTAGGAATTAGGTATAGAATTTTACGAAAATTTGGTAATTTGTGTCACAAAAGCGTTTCAATTTACTGATTTTGTAATTGCAGAGTGAGAATGGTAAGCGAAACAAAGTTCTCTCTCATTTAAGAATGCATGAAAATCTTCCTCACTCCCTGGCTCAAGGCTTTTCTTTCTATCTGCATAATTTCGATTCTTACAATTTAATTAAAGCATCTGGCGGCGAAAATATTTCACAGATAATAGAACCAAATATGTCTTTTCAGTTCACAATCTTGTGTTTTACTGTGTCTCTGTACTTTCACTCCGCAGGACGAACCCAATTCTTTACCTTCCCCACCAAAGACGTTTCCTTTCTTTCCTCTCTAATTTCTGTTTACCTGAAATATTTTTTCGACGTCAGTATCGTAAGATTCTTTTTGTCAAAAAATATCAATATCTCATTCATATCTATTATTAAATCTATCATTAAATTCTTAAATAATTTTACTAAGCACTGAAAAATAATTAAGTTTGAATTTCTTCCTATTTACCTTTTATATTAAATCTGAGGAATGAATGAACTCAGCGAGTGAGCCATGGTTTTGGCTGCTTATAAACTATTGGATAGTCACTTTCTAGGCGTGGAAGCTCGGTGTTCATCATAGTCTAGCACTATAGTCTGAAACTGGATAACTTTTTTATACTAAGTAATAAATATATATATATCTATATATAGATATATATAAATATAATATCCTAAGATTGTGGGCCTGTCACTCTATTCATTATAGATGTAAAATGGCTTTTGTGGGCGATATTAAAATTTATTCAATAGGGTGGCCCAAAAAACTGAAAATCATATTCCTTTCTTCCAACAGGGCTAATTTATTAGAATTCAAGAAAATGAATTACACGTAAAATTTACTCTCTACCTCATCATTTAGGGGTCGCCCCATTTCGAAAGTTTTTCTTCGTCTGGTTCGTATTTGAGGGTATCGAAGTGCATTCAGTGTTCGTGAAAGAGACAGAAGAGGAATTGCTTCTGATCCTCATTCTTCGTCACTGTCGCATTGTACCCCTTCTGCCAGGGCCACTGCTCATTTAGCTGCGTCATCTTTTCTGGACTCAGGTCGTCTAACAGGGAAAGACCGACCAATTCTTTCGCCAAATACGAGAGATGCCGTTTGAGGGCATTTTTACGGTTGTAGCAACTTTCAACTAGTTCGTGTACTTATGGGATTCAGTGAGCATCACGATTTCGTTTTAGGTGCCTGGGATAACAGAAGAGCTTTGTGCCAAAAGCGGACGTACACCAGGTCAATAAACAGCCCCATTTTAGACATATTCCGCTCCTCTCGTTACGTTGTCTTTAACTGGTGTTGAAACAAGAACATCTGCAGGCAGTAGATGCCCTTTGGCAAATACCTCTCATGCTGGATGGCACGAGGGGCACAAAACAATGGTTGCCTCGTTGCAACACAGGTGAGGAACAGGGCTGCAAGTGGTCGGAACTCGAAGTAGTCATCGCGCGGACACTTTGTTGGATCAGCCAGGTCAGATGACAGGTAATCCTTCATCTTTGAGTGGAGCTGCTCCTGATGTCCTTGAAAGAAGGTATCATCAGCTAGCCTGTACTCTTGCTGGTTGATGGTTGGCCACTCCCTCTGGAAACAATTGAATATAACCCCAAAATTGAATTTACTTTTGTCAGACCTCAAAGAACTCCTAACCATCATGTATAACTAACCCAGCATACTTACATAACTTTCAATATTCAGAACAATGAAATAAAACTAAACAGACCACAACAAATTTTCTCAGAACCACATAGAGTACGTAAATTCGAGAGAACGGTATTTACACCCGAGAAACGCTAGGCATCTTGCGAGAATATATATACAGGTTAAGGAATAATGAATTCCGTGCATGTGTGTTATCTTTCGTCCGTTTCCTCATTTTTATGTCATAATAGACTCAGTTGTACATCATATATGAAGGCAGCATTGCCATTGCTTAATTTAATCCTACAAAAATTTGAAAAAGGCAAGTTGTACTGCTTGGTATCGACGCTGGGAGGTTACATGCAAAAAACTCTGAGTTATTGTCCGTTAATCTGAGAACGGTGCGGAGGTTCAGAAAAAAATTAGATTAGTCAGGCCGTGAGTACGTGGGCTCCACGTCTTAAAAACAATTGATTAAGAATAAACTAGGTTAAAAAATCTTTGTAAGTCGTTTAAGTTTTTTCAACTGACTTAAGAGAGACAATTTTTCCCCACTGAATCCAGAAATGATATCAATTTCCCTCGGTCAGGTAGGTTTTTGTGCTAGGTAAATTTTGAAAAAACCGATCTTTTTCTACATTTAGTGTTTTTTTGTTAATATTTTTCAACCAAAAATGGTTTTAAGATTAAATGTTACAAAAAATATTAGTGTACATTGAATATTAGACAAGATATAGATAAGAACATCTAAATTTTATATATGTCATCCTTATTCAGAGTTTAGGGCATGAACTTCAATTCTGTCTAGCCCTGGCCTACTTGTTGCCAAGAAACTTCTTGACGATCAGAACTGTAGAGGTATAAGAGTTTAGTATATATATATATATATATATATATATATATATATATATATATATATATATCGAGGCCAAGGAAATAATAACAAAAGACATCTGGGTTTAGCTTTGCCCCTCCGATGTTCTCCGGTAGCATAGGAGAACGGAAACAAGGGTAAATTTCACGAGACAGATTCCTAACCTCAGCTCTAAAGGCAGGCCCTTCGAGTGTGTACTTATAAACAATCAATTCAAAAGTGCAAACTGCCGATCTCGTATTACCCTCTCTCAGAGCTACAAGACGCCAAGCCCGGGAGACCAACCGTATGGCCTCACCTTGCGAGTCCTCCCTCCACCTCCCCATTACCCCGCGGAGTAATTTGGGTATATAACAGGTTGACCTGAGGAGACGAGGCTTTTTGTTCGATCCAACAGAAAAGACAAGAAAGTCACCGGTTGACAAGAGATTTTTTGAGTTCGAGAAGAAAACAGAAAAATTACCGGTAGAAAATTTTCTGCAAGTTAAGGAGAACTTGCAGTTCTTGCACAAAACCAGATTGTAACAAAGAAGCTCGGCGCCGTTCGAGCACCAAGATTATTGAATATCAATCTATCTAGTTTGAGGACTCTAAATCTTATTCTATCTGAGTTGTACAAACCCCAACTAGATAAATATAAAGAAGACAACGATTTCATCTCGTCCGGAAGAAAACGAGGTCAAGATCGCCCCTACCTCCTAAAAATAAGAAAAGTTTTCGCTTAAAGTCGCTTCCACCTTCTTAGATCCTTCGCCACGTCACCCATCAAATCTACAGGCTGGTCGACGAACGAAATCTTTTGTTAAAACAACCAAATACTCGACCTACGCCTCTCCGGAACAAAATCTCCGAAGGTATCCTAACTGGCACAGGTATTAATCTCCATTACCTTATGTAAGTAAAGAATAATCATGTTGTTATGTCACCGTGCATAAAAATTAGTCTATTGGATGGACGGCTAAGAAAGAAGATATTAAATTAAAATTGTTCCCCTGTGAAAATCTATCTCGAAGCGAGCCTTGAGAGCTCACCCAGTAATCCCATTTTCTTTTAGACGTGTATTAGATCTGTATTTTTATGTTATTTAGTGAAAGGCTATATGTTCATGTAAATAATTTTCTTTAGTAAATTCACTGTTATAATTATCCTCGAACGAGTTAAAGTAGCAATAATTGATAAAGTCAAGAAAAATACCTCTTTTATTCTTTTCCTAGAATAAAAATAAAGATTAGCGCTCTTTGAAAACGATCCTTAATCGATCACCGAGGCACGAACCTACGCCTTAAGTCAAACTTTTTCTGGTTTATTAAAAATTAATGAAACAAATAAATCTATATTTATATATATATATATATATATATATATATATATATATATATATATATATATTCTCGGCTAAGCTACGACAAGAACAAAAGCCTTTCACGCTTCCACTTCCATTTCATTCATTGAGTTTTCAAACTATGGTTCTCTGATGAGCTAAAAGAGTTAGGACTCTCAAAGATGCTAGCTTTCAACATCACCATGAGGACAATTCTTAAAAAAACGCGTCACAATTAAGTGAAGCAGCTGCCATCTTTGTCCAGACCTGTGGTGAGCTGTTTGATCAAGCTGAGAATGATGTACAGTGGCGAGAAGAGTGTCCAATCTATGTCCACTAGAGGGCTGCTTAGGATTATTCTTTCTATGCTAGGGACAAATTCCTATCATACAGGGCAGTCCTTCTTCGTGTAAGGCTTAGATCGATCTCTATTATCCGTCATGGACAGAAAGTACGGATATTTTGTAGAGCAGGACAGTTGTCCCACGAAAACTTCACCATCTTCAGGTCAACACAAATCAACCACTCATAATGATCCTAACATATTTCCAACTGCCCATACTTCAGCGTTTTATACTTCTCTTTTAGTCTAGTGGAGTAAGCGTGAAGTGGGGCAAACTAGTTGCTGTTGTGCAGCAGTACACATTTTAGTGATCGCTGCTGATGTAAATTAATACTTTCTAAACTTCAATTGGTACTATGGAACCCCAAGCTTGTACAGAAGCTAAACATATTCCTACATACACCAAGTCCTTCTCTTCAGAAAAAAAATGAGGGTACTCTTCATGTTTGTTGGAGTAGAAGGTGGTGCGATTATTGTCAGCGAGCAAGGGATATTTTAAATCTGGATGAAAAACAGTTCGGCAGACAAATTTGACAAGCTGAGATCGCAAACTAGATCATTTAGCTCCTTTTGGGAAAAAGGATATGGAGCATCATCGTCAAAAAATACTTCTCCTTTTTTATTTTCTTCAACACTGGAGGAAACTTCGTCAGTAATGTCAGGAATCTATCAAAAGGCATGCTGGAATTTCATAACAATGAGCTACAAAACGACGTGCTTATTAAAGATCGGGATACTTATAGCTTTTCCGGTTTTCTAGTGATCCTAGTTAAATCAATTACACAGAAGTGGCAGTCATTGCCACGGTTTGTAGAAATCTTCTAAACTTGCATACCATCTGTGGCACCCAAGCTTTATTCTAGTCATCAATTTTCATACCAAAATAAGCATGGTAAGCACGCTTTATGAAAATTGTGACTTTATTCCTGTTAGTAACAACGGTGTGTATGCGCTTAGATGTACCAGATTACATCTGGTCTATTTTTAAAAAATCTGGCCAAATCCATTTCATTATACTGCAAAAGAAAAATACCAGTTAGTCAACAATTACCACATGCAAACTGTTCATAATTCGTTTATTTAAAGTAATAAGAAATTTTTGGCTCATATAAAGAGAAAATACACGTACATGTAAAAAAACAAACGTAATTTACATGATGAGGCAAAAAATAAAATTTGACGTGATTGAGAAAAATCAATGTGGTATTTAGTCTCAGCAGATCAAAAGTATCCTAAATCAACTAAGCAAACTTAGATAATAAAGTTAGTGTTGTTCAGTGTTAAAAAATATTTTCTACAAAATAAGTTTAGAATGTGAAATAAAAAGCGAAAGGTTTAGTATTTGGGTCAATTAACGTTTTTTTCACATTTTTCATTATTCATCACAATTTTTGAAAGAATATATGCTTCAACCAGCTTCCAAATCATATTCATCCTCGATCATTATGGTTCCTGAGGGCTTAAAATCCATTTGGCAATGGCGAAGCATCAGAACATTTCGCAATGAATAAATATCATATAAAAATAACCCTAAAAACTTAAAATACTGGTCAGTTGTGAAAATTGCTATTAAGTGATTTAAAGAGGCAGAGATACTACCGTATAAACAACAAACATGACGGTAAAGGAAATACTTCAAGCCACAGAATAAGTTCATTCGAGTGACATCTTCCTGATACAGGCACTTAACTGCTCCAGAATTAGTTGTGTCGATAGAACAAAGGTCGCCGCCGCATCGATGAAGAGGAGGCTTAAGGAAGCTGGTCTTTTTGGTCAAATGAGGGCAACGAAACCTCTCTGGAGATATTATCATATAGCAATGACTTAAGATTGAATTAAAAAGCAACAATACTTAGTGATGTACCGTAGAGGAGAGTTCTTTGTACCAATGACGCCAAGTTTGAAATCTTTGCTTCTAAACGTGGATATTTTGTAAGCAGAATTAGTGGTAAACGAATAGCCCATCATTGTATTGGGCCTACGGTAAGGCAATACGCGTCAGTGAGACTCTGGGAAGGCCCTTTACAAACTCGATTTTTTCCGGCCGCTACACCCACCGAATACACTTTCTAACGCCACTGTAGAACTAACAGGAGAGGTGGTGGGGTCGATATTATTGCTGCTGATTTTATCTTCATCTTACTCAAACTGAGCGATCTCTCCCCCGACACTTTCAAAGAAGGTCTTACTAGTCTTACCCTAAGGCTTTCGTTTAAACTGGTAAACATCTACCGATCACCTGGTCACCCATAAAATCTCTCCTTTGACAAACCGGGTGATCTCCTAAGGCCACCTTCTAAAACTTCTCTGCTATCGTGGTAGTACTCTCTCCCAATTCGTCACTTCTCCCACTTAAATCCAGGGCAACATTTTGGTTGAGGCTTTCTCGCAATGCCAAGTACACCAACTTCCTGTCATGGACCATTCAAATGCTCACTCTGATCACTATTAGTCAATTAGATTTAACTCCACCTTCTCAAACTAACCTCTTCACTGGCACTGCCACACATTCACACCACCGTAGAATCTACTCCATGAACCTGAGCCATCTATCATTTTCTCGCCTTACTTCTGGATAGCTCCCTTTCTGTCTCCTTTTAGCAATCACTCTCCGCATACCAAGAGGCTCAAGCTTCTCTTTGTCCTGCCTCCTCTCGTAGATCCCACGCCACTTGGTTCTCCAACACGCTCCTTGAGGCTAAAAAACAGATGAAAAAGCTTGTGAGCGGTGCTTTCGTTCCACTTGCACTCGGAGTATGTGGACAAAAGAAACTTCTATCACCTATTCTCCTGCAAATCATGCATACACAGCACTCCTGCGACCCTTCCAAGTGCCTCATACCCGCAAATTCACAGATGAAAGTAAACAAAATCTTCGTCCACTTTTCAAGCTCCTTGCTAGTCTCTAGTCTCCCAGGATACACTAAACTCATCTATCCACAGCCTTCGATTCTTTTTTCTCTGAAAAAAGAGTTACTATTTGCTCAGGGATCCTTTCTTTGTATGTCATCCATCACACTGTAACCTCCTTTACTCCAACTCTCAATCTCACTTCCCTCCCCCCAGTTTGCCCCGAAGAGCTCGCCTCAATATTAAGCTCATTGAAATAAACCTGCTGTTTGCTTGTCACTTTCTACCCGGTCTCTATATTCTAGGTCCTACAGATCATCCTAGAAAACCTACTGCAAATTTTCAACGCCTCTCTTTCTCTTTGTGACGTACTTTCTTACTCTAAATATTCAGTTGTACCTCCGATCTTGAAGAATAAAATAATGAGCATAATAATCCTTCAAACTAACGTCCTAACTCTCAACTTCCGTTCTGATCCAAGGCTTTCGAGAGAAAGGAAACTGTTCGGATCTGGAATGCATCTTCTCTTGGAGCATCGACGAAACATTCGAGTTCTGCTTTGAGGCAAGTCACAGCTTTGAATTGTTTCAGCTACATGTGAATGACCAATGCCGCTGCAAGGCCGAGGATGGAAGGACTTCAATTCTGGTGCTTCTCGATCTTTCGACAGCATTTGATACCGATGACTACTCCACCACCTTCAGAACTTCCTGAGTGTCTCCTGAACTGCTCTAAATATAATTTTCTCTTAACTATTATCTTGGACTCATTCTCTCCCCTTCGAGGATAAGGTCACTGTGCCAACTCGCGTGTCATGTTGTTTTCTTTAGGATCTTTTCTTGGTCCTCTCCTGTTTCGTATCTACCTTCTTCCTATCAGCCTTATACAGCGTCACATGGGTCTATCCTTTCTTTTCTATGTCGATGAAACACAAATATATCTCTCTTTCTCTCGAATCATAAGCCGCATATGACATGATTACTGAGTAAATATCGGATAACTTTCTCAAACTCAACCATAACAAAATTGAAGCTCTTTTGAAGGGCATCCCAGCAGATGTTGTTTGTTGTAAAAAGTTCTCCTTACTCAAAAACGGGTGTTATCTGTGCACACCCCATGTTCCTTGAACTAGAATGGCTGCCCGTTAAATTTCGAATTACGTTTAAAAGTCTTCTTTCTCATATTTACAACATAAACATCGAAAATCTGCCTTATTTATCCTCCACACTAACTGTGCTCAGACAACAAAGAGCCATCCTTTCATGAATTACAATCCTGCTTTCGGTTTCTCGCACTGACCTCTGCTGCATGGGTGATCGCGCCTTCTGTGTAGTTGCCACTAAGCTGTGAAATGATTTGCCTCCCACTTTCGTTCCTCTACCTCCCTCGGCGCATTCAACAGGGGTCCGAAACCCTATCTCTTCTCTTAGGCCTTTTCCTGGTAGATGGATCGGAGCCCTACGATGGCTTCAGTCTTGAAGGGCTCCATATAAAAACGTGTGATATTATAATATTATTATTATTATTATTATTATTATACTGATTCTTATGTATTTCAATACACTGAATTTAAATCTTGATTTTTTTTTAATCGGGTCAAATTGTTTTGCTATCGCCCTTTTTTCTCTAAAAACTAGAATGTTTACTGGTTTTGTGCTATTTTCCGAAATAAATTAGAATTAGGGAAATATCAAAGCCTCTGATTAAATAACTGCACATTTTGACTTTCATTTAATGTTATTTTTATAGCATGCAACAATCATGATGTATTGTATCATATTTAGTATTTCTAGAACATTCTGGATGTAGTGTGACGTCATGAATATATTTTTATATAAAGAGCGCATCTCTTTGCGAGAAACAAAGCAGTATTTAACTCATTAGAATTGGCTATAATAATGGGATTCATAATTGCCATTAATATAAATGCTATCAATTGTTTGGTTTTTAGCCTTTTAATTGGTGATTAATATGCAAATTATTATACTAAATGTGATTTTTACGCATATGATTCCGATCAAATCCTACTCTAGATATAATAAAAATATATATTGATAATAAATGGTAAAAGTGTTAAAAATATATAAGTTGAATGACAAAGACCAGTACAAATCTATTTTTCGAAATAATGGTAGTTTTCATCTATTTTAGTCTACATAGTTTCAATGATTAGTCTAGTAAAAATCTTCACTTCTCTATTCTAAAAGCATTTTATTTTAAATACTTTCGTTACTGCTAATCAATTTCTGAATTATAAAGGTTTAAATGTTTTTTAATCTATTCCGGAAGATTTTAAAAATGAATATGCAAATGGAAAAATTACCTCAATAGCTTTTGTTTTATCTACGGTCAAGTAAAATTACCTGGACATCAATCAAACATAACGTCATTTGTGAAAGCAAAATATATCGCATATTTTAGGGAGAAATTAGCGGATCAATATAAACAATTTAATCCTTATTTCTATTGCAAAACGTGTGTTGAAAATCTAAGAAGATGGATTTAAGGCAAATTCAATTCACTAAATTTTGGTATACAGATGCAGTGACGAGAAGGCAAAGATCATTGAAAAATTATTATTTTTGCCTCTATAATTTTCATAAAATTGGAGAGATCACAGTAAAGAACAAAAGGAAAGGTTCCATCACGAAATCAAATTTATGAAGTAAAAATATTGGGGAAGATGGGACAGAAATATGCTATAAAGGTATTTAAAAAGGTATTCACTAGTAGAAAAACAAAAAGAAATCTCTAAAATCTTTTTTATTTAGAAATGTTGCTTTTTTTGGTTTTGGGAAGTTTCATTGTAAATTATCACAAATTATATCAAATGTATCACTAAATGTGCTTTATTTCACAGTTTCATTAAAATTTTCCCTATAAAAAGTACTTTAAAAAATGACTGTTGCAAAAAAGTTTGATCTGATTCACAAAAAAAAACATTGCCAGATTTGGTTTCAGGGAATTAAAATACATAAGAAGCAGATGAAAAAACCTCGACAGCAAAATCTTCTCTTAAACGCTGGGCTCTGTTATCGATAGTATTAACTTTTTTGATGGCGATTTAGTTGAAGATCTTTATAAAATGTCAAATAAATTATACAAGTATGGATTTTATTGATTTTTGCAGCCATATGCTATAGGTGTTGTACTCGTCTTATCGGTCGTAATTTTATGTTGGAACAGGATAATCATTCTAAGTACACATCTAGACTGTGTCTGTTATTTTGATAAAAAAATGGGCAAGAACAGTTTACAATCATGGATTTACCTCTCAGTTTCCTGAATGGAATCCTTTCGAACTCTACAGGATTATCTATAGATACAAGGGGGAAAGAAGCAACCAACAATTGAACAAATCTGATGAGACTATTTGCGTGGATGTTTGAATCAAAATACACAAGAATATTTGGTTTCTTTGGCAACTTGGAACGCAAGAATATGCTTTACATTTGTAATAGCAAAGTTTTCCCCATCGCCTAATTCCAAGAAGTGGCTAAATTAGGCAGGCTTATATTTAATCTCTTGTATATCCACCAACAGTCCCTCATTCTATATAGGAGACTGGAAGAAAGAATGGGAAAATGAATTATTAACATAATGGTGACGTCAGGCGAAGCAGTAATACATCCATTATTTTTAATCACATAATAATTACAACCACCAAATGGATCATTCAAAGTCTTGAATAATATACAATTACAAAGATTTTCGCAAACGAAAAATTGTAGAATCCATATTAATAAGAGAAGTTTCCAATTTCAATCTTTCTAATGGTCAATTTAATTATAGCTCATATGCACAAAACCTGATTATAAACAGTATAGCTAATGATCTCAGAACCACACTCCTTGATTAATGCCTTTTTCTCCTCTTTTTCTTTTGTCCTGATATTGAGGATGTGTAGAGACCTTTGTACCTGTTCCATTCTTAATATACGACTGACGAGGGTATGGTAAACTTCATACCGAAACTAGTCTCGTGAATAAATATTATATTCCTATACAGTGGTTTCACAATCATTTTACATAACTGGCTATTTAGTTATTTCACTTATATATGCAAAACCTCTATAGAGAAGAAACTACTCCCATCATATACCGATATTTATATTTATTTTTAAGTAGTCATATATTTTACTATACAAAATATATTATTATAGCCATTATAAAAAATAAAGATAAATTAGTAACCTAAGTGATCAAAAGGTTGTAGCGATTTGTGTGGATATCAAGTTTAATTAACCACATCAAATGCTAATACTGTTTTCTCTTGAAGTGAAATCTCATTTGAAATAGTCGACTAAACCTCTGTTCATTCAAGGCTGTATAGAGACTTATAGCTTAGTGCCTAACGTGTAGGCATTATATTGACGTCACCGAAGTACATTTTTCCACTTAGCGCATTTAATTAAATTTTATAAACAAAGATTTTGTTACAACATTTTGATCACATAAGTTGATTTCGTTTCGGTAGTGTTGCTATGACAAAATATTATATGTTTTATTAATTTTAGGATGTTATAAAGAGTATATAGTCTTTTTAGTAGCACCCTTTATATGGAGAGAGGGTAATAATATTGGCTGGATTATGGCTTAGGCCAGGGAAATCACTTCTTTTGATTACAGCCAAGTTAACCCACATTAGGTAGGTTAAGTTTCTGGATTGACTTCCGATGCTGTCCGCATTAATGCCCGCTGCCATATAGTGTAGATAGATAGATATGCGTTGCCTCAAAAGAGTGCCTTTGTTCTGGACACAGGAAAAATGCATATATTTAATAAAAAATTGAACTACATATTATTTATTTTAAAATATTAATAAATTTCATCTTCAAAGTGATTTGTTCCATTTGTGATGCAAAGCTCGGTGAACTTTGTGAGATTAATCCGATGTATTAAGTCCCAATTTCCGTCCATTTGAGCACATTCATTCCCTCAGGTGTCTTGTATCCATAATTATCATTGAGTATCCCTCATTCTTTGCCTCCCCCAATAAAAAGAAGTCAAAGAGGGTTAATGTCTAGTGAAAGAGGAGACCATTGAGTACACCACCTTTAGCATAATCCAGAGAAAGAAGTCAATGGTGTAAAATCTAGTAAACAAGGAGACCATTGACTAACAATTTCCGTTAACCTACCCCAGAAATAGAATGAAAGGAGTTAAGATCTGGTGAACGAGGCAACCATTGTGATATTTCCTGTCTCAAGACTTTAAAGAGACTAAATAATTATCCGAGCTACAACAGGCCAAGGGGATGGGATAGATAGTCACAAATCATTTTAATGCAATGAATAAACAAAAGTGCCTCAAAAAACTATCTTAAAACATCTATTAACTGCTAAGTACAGAAATATATACACTGGAATTTATGTTTGAAATCTTTAAGAAAATGTGGAAAAGGAAAATATTTCTAGATTTTTAAGCAATGTAATGAAAGAAAATTTTTAAGGTTAAATTTGATTAGGTTAGGCCTGGTTAACTTACGTGAGGTTAGGTAAGGTTTAGTTAGGTTAGGGGTTTACTTTAGATTGAGTTAGGTTAAGTAAGTCATAGAAACACGATAAATCATATCCTTCGACTTCCTTTCATCACATTTTTCGAGATTCATGTTAAATCCCCAAATGGAAGCTGCCATGTTCTTTAGCGAACCCCATGATTTGAGTGTAGTGATCACTCCCCCCTTAAATTATGTAAAAAATCAAATATAGATCGAATTAATCATACATTCACAAAATTAACCCCTACATCATACGAACACACTGACCAAAACATTCGGAGAGAAACACATAAAATTGCGTATATTCCCATCTGAGCTTAAGTAGAAAACTAAATGTGAATATGCATATACCAAACTGCTAGTATCTAACCACCCAATCATTCCTTCGTTTCATAGATCGAATTCATAAAATCATATTGCAGCTAACATCCAGAAAACACGAAGTACCCAAACAGCCATATCGAAAACCGGCTTCAACGGCACAAGAGGAGAAACGCAAAAAGGACGTTTGTTTGCATTATGAGGACATAAGTGCAAAGGCCCTCGCATTTATAAGAACTCTCAAGCACATTGTCTTTATTTCTGTCAGCAGAGGCACAGCAACTAATTTCAGGCAATAAAATAGGGGAGCCAATTACATTAAAATGCGAACTGCTCAAGTTAGAAAACCAACAATCAGGTCCCATAAATTGAGTGACCCGATTCAAACAACTTGAGGGAAAACGCATCGTGTCCCTCGAGTGAAACTATTCGTCGCCGCCAAGCAACACACAAGAGACTCTCAAATAAGTCTAAATGGATTCATTTATTAAGATTCATCACATTTATTTCCTCTGTTGATACAGAGAGAAAGAGAGAAAGAGAGGCAGGGAGAGATAGAGTTACAAGGGAATTATGTATACAAAGAGACCATTTGGTTCATTATAACGGAAGTTCTTGTTTGGTTTCTAACTCCATACAATATTAAAGGTAATGCATAGATAGAATAGTAAATAGAGATGGGATGAAAGAGAGATAATACAAGGGGGTTAAGGAGAGAGACAGACGGACAGACAGAGACTCAAACCTGAACGATGCACCGACAGATCCGTGAGACCCATGAAGGGTGGATTTTATCAGAGGTCACGAAAGAAAGCCGAAGGCACTGAGGCGGAAATCACCTCTCTGGGAGCCAGGTCAGGCATCGCACACAATTGGAATTTCTGGAGCGTCAAATTTTCCGACAGTTCTCTTACGCCGCCAATTATTCTCTCCTCCGTCGTATTTTCTTCAGCTCTTTATTTTTATTCTCTAAATTTATCCATAATTTTCACTTCTCTATCTTCTTTCCTTTGAGTACTAAAGCTATGGCTATCCATAACCCCCTTTATACCAAATCTATCTTGATGGAGATCAATATAGCAAAATATATAGTTAGAAAACCATTTTATCTTAGACTTTAGTTATATAATTACGAAACAATGAATGAAATATATCAATATTTTCATAATAGGGTCCTTATTGCATATCATTCCCTCTCAGGAAGAATATTATATTTAATATATTACAATATTCGTTCTCCTAATATTTCCGTTTGCAGGAACGGGCAAAGGTAGTATTCGTGGGACCGCGACGTGAATTTGGGTGTAAGCGAAGGGGCGGACTGGCCCTTTATTCACGTCCGGCTGTGTCAAGCCTATTGTTGGAATTAATGTAGAGAAGATTTGCTAAAACAAATAAACATAATAATGTCTAAAAATGATACTAAATAATAAAGAATACTATAGCAAAATTCAGTTTTCAACATTTTTCTCTTTCTGTATTTTAACATATTCTTTCTAATTTCCTTCTATGTTGATCCCGGACGGTGCATAATAGGAAGGACCCATAAATTTGAAAATACGGATGATTTTATTATATTTACAAAACCTCCGCTAAAACCTACCGAGAAATATTTTCCAAGTTACTTATGAAGAGAATTTATGGGAAGCAAGACGTGTAGAATATATTGTCAAAGTTAACTTTATATGAGTTTCCGGAGCTTAAAATCACACAGCTTTCCTCAGATTACCTATTTACATGAAGGCAGTAAAGGGGGATGAGGAGTAAGATGGTTCTGCAAGCTGATATCGATTACCGATATTAGTTGTAAATTAATAACAAAAAGTTCAATCCGCTACAGCCAAGACTAAGTGAATTTAATTTGCCTTCAAATTTGGTTATTAGTGCAGAGTGGAAAAGGGGGAGATTCATAATTGAGTTGCTCCAGCCTTGTTTCAGTGAAGAGATTTACCGAAAGCGTCGTTAATTCATCCATTATTAACGTATATTTTAGGTATACCAAAAGCCCTTAAGGTCTCTCTGGGACGAATCCACACGCACTAAAACATGCGTATACTCACATCTATGGAAACGTGGAAGGAGAATTTAAATATTTATCTTCTCTCTCGAGGTCCTCCTCATGCGTTCAGCTTTTAATGAAGCAAACATTAGCACCAAACTCTCGATACGATGTATTAGGATTTTGGGTTCTTAAGTATATACCATACAAACCAAACATACCTTCCCATAAAGTTGGTAAACGAACAGATATCGACATATACAAACTAACATACTCCTAAGGTACGAGGGACTTCTAAACATACTCTGACGAGTAAGTATACACTTTGATGCACACTAGGCGTATGAAGATACAAAGAAGAATTGGCAAGCCAACACGTATGAATATGAATATACATAAACCAAACTGTTAATATCTAAATATAAAATGATGCCGATATTTAATATATGGCATAAATAAAATCATATTTCAGGGGAGATCCAAAAAGATCTTAAATCATATTTGTCATATTCAAATAGGGCATGTTCCATTGCCATAAATGGAAATTGAAAGAAATGTGTTTAATTTAAGTATTTGTTTACATCTTTACTACTAGGTTTATGGATTTTTTTAATAGTATTAGTTATAGATTTTGTCCCCTCTGTCTGTCTGTTTTTCATGTAGTTTTATGATCGATTTACTCTTGTATAAAGGTTTTTCTCAGCATTGACCTAGAGTCTATTTGGGATTTGATCCACGGTTATAAATAGTATATGGCAGCCACCGGAAAAAGAGACTTACTAGGCGTACATCTCGTGAATCACCTAGCACGATTTTATTTCGCTCAAATGGATGTCATGTTACCACTTGATTGTGGCGTAACCCATGAGTGAGAGATATGATGAAAATTTTAAAAGAAGTTTTTTTTGTAATTATGTAAGAGAGAATTCAGAATAGAGAACTAATGGAAGATTCGAACGCCGCTCTTTACGAAAGGAAAACCACCACATTGTAGCATGATGGCCACACCAACATACATGAAAAAAGATGGAAATTAATTTAATAGACTCGAGGCAAAATACTCGTGATAATAATTTATAATTATGGCAGTTCTATGACCGTTTCAGGTAAAGTATACAGCCTCCCATTTCTAGAGAGGGTCATGCATTGGAAAATATTCTTAGTTTCACAATTAAGAGTAACATCTTGTGAATGTAAACATCCTCTCACCATGAACGATGTTAAATTAAACTGCGTCGTGATATTGATTAGATCGAAACTTGATTTGAATCGGGGTTGTATTGCAATATTTTAGTGGCCCGGAGTTTGTATGTAAGTCAAACGTTAGTCACCACGGATATACACACACCTGAGGAAGATCAGCAAAAAAACGTACACCAAAGGATCTTGACCGAATTCACAGTGTTTATTCATCAGCCTGATAGTCTATAAGATTCGTTCAAGCAACCACAAAGCAATGTAGGATACCTTATGCTAGGATGCACTTGTAAACCTACTACTTGTGGTTAGCCACATAAATAAATAATACCAGATGAGGCGAGCAATGTTCCGGTGACAAAAGCGATAAAGCCAGATAACATCAACGCCATATGTTCAAGGACAGTTACAGTGATGAACAAATTCCATTATAATGCTTTGTTCTGTCTCGAACCCTCATTTATAAGGCTCTGGATTATGATCCCTGTGTTTGATTCATGGCGAGAGCAGGAAGAAGAAATGCCTGTGCTGTAGGGAGACTCCGACCAATCCCGTTCAGAAACTGATTTACGTGTATCCACGCAGGTGACATCATCCAAATAAGTTACGATGCATATAGCCAATTTTCATCACTGCTGCCTTTTAATTCTTTCCTTCGTTCACAATCAACACATTAGCTTTCAGCCTCCCACAATTCGCCTACTTGGTTTCATATTCACTGCTCCTCTAGAAATTAATGCTTGTGTTTCATGTCCACTACTCCCCAGGAAAAGAATGAGTTGGTTTCCTTTAAGTGAGTAAAGAAATGAAATGTTCGATGGCAAGTCGAAATTGCATAGTACAACTGTTTTTTCGGTCTCTGCCTCGTTGGATAAGTAGCGACGCTAAACCCCAAACTCAATTTAATCTTTATGTTAGTTTCATAATCTTTGAAGCGAACCACAACCAAATATAAGGGGACAGTGTCGCTAATCTTATATAGAGCTAACCAGGCGTGGATAAGACTGACACGCCTGGTGTTGAGCACGCTCTTCCAGTCTCTCTCGCCAGAACCACATGATTTATTACCGTCCAAACTAAAGAACAAAATCCAGAATTCTTTCTTTTCCTAAAAATACTAAGTTAATTTTCATGAAATTTATAGAGAATATTTATTCAAGTTTGGTCCAGACAGGGTCCAAACTTCATTTTTAAAATACAGCATATAAAAAAAAATTTATGCAGAGAACGATATGTATAAATGCAGCCATAACCAGAAAACACCATATTTATCTCAGAGATAATTGAGGAAAATATTAATATAAAACACATTGTTCGGTGGATATTTCATTTCTTCCTTCTTCCAATCTTTGCCAGAGATCATCAACATTCGTCCGTTTCAAAGCTATAATTTTTTCACGGAGTAGCTTCCAAAGGTTTAATATCTGGTTTAAATTTGGACTTTGCGCAAGCCAGTTCATCATGGTCGATATTTTCAGCATCACAAGAACTGCTTTGTACTCTTTGGGGTGTGGCATAAAGCTGTGTCCTACTTGAAAACAGGTTCATGTACTCCTGATGTTAGTGGAGAAGAGATCACATATTCCTGAAGCAGATCGTTGTATATTGCAAGCAGATGAGTGGGCAGAATCTAGCGTTTGAATCCATGCTGCATACCATAACTGTCAAACCGCAAAGTTTAAAAATCTTTCTGTCATATGTGATACAATCTTCCACATCTATAAGGTCTAGTATACTTTTCATCGAATCCGAACAAATTAAATTGGCCTTCGACTCCAAAAACTCTTTTCCCCTTTTCACCACAGTAAAAGATATGCTCTCTAACGAAGCTAAGCCTATTCACTTTATTATTTTTAACTTAAAAGATGTGAGACAGTTTGATGTTTTTCTCTATTTGATGCTAATACATTTTACTGTTTCGAACTTGTCCTTCATCCAAATCCTTAACTGGAAGTGGCGTTTCGAAGGCAACTAGTTTTCCTCGTCAAGTCGTAGGACTCAACATAAGCATGAAGCTTTATGATGTGCGAGATTACTCCTTTTAACCTATTAAAATGCCTCGAAATATAAGTGTGATTCCTTCACTAGGGGACAAACTGCTTTCTGACCGTAATTCCTCTCGCGATCCTGAAAATTGAGTAATGCCGTTTGTAGAGGTCTACACTACATGGGTGACAGTGTTAATAAATATAAGTTACGAAGTTTTAGGTGTAACCCGAAGTTATGTTAGTGTCCTCTATTTTGGGACAGCATAGTTTCTTTAATTACACATCACTTACCTCATAACTTTTATTAGCTGCTGCTCTTTCAAGTTAAACTTAAACACAATCAGAAGCAAATTTATAAGAATATTTTGGATGGTTCTTTATATTGTGGCTACTTAGAATTCTATGCCTTCAACACTTTTTCTCGCATTCTTTTTTTGCCCTTTTCTTTCAAGCCTCTTCTTACTCTTCTCTCTTGTCCATATGTTCATTTTGTAAGATATTCCTCGATCAGCTTTGGTCATTTCACCGGCCAGTTTTCTTCTATTCACCGTCCATTTTTCGTCTATTCATCACTGGTTTATGCCGGGAAGGTTAGGGATTAACTCTTTCCTATAGGTTCTAGTTATAGGGGCGGGGGCGCATTATTCCCACCATTTTCCCTTCTACTGCTCTCAAGTTTCTTACTTTATTTTAACATTTTAGATCTAAGTATCAGTGGTGGGCTGTACTGAGGAACGTTTGTCCGGGGGAGAGTTAAAAGGCGTCCAAAATAGTGCCCATCTGGTTCTCCTGGTAGATTTTTTTCCACTCCAGGTTGGGGTCCCGACGATTAGTTTAGATTTGCTAAGGAATAAGTCACCATGCCCAATAATGAAGAGCTAACACAATATTTCCAAAAGGACCTGCAGTCTCACCAGCATGGAATTGTTAATAAGACCACGGCTGTGGGAAAAGTTTCCGCTTCACTCTTTTCTAAATACATAAAAGTGGTTCATCTATGCAAGAACTTTCTATCAGGGAACCACCCTTAGCTTCACTCTCACTAGTACGGAGGACTCCATTTTATACTGCCTCAGAAGCCCCTCAATCAAAGGAATATAATCTATTGTAGATGTAAAACTCTCTTTCAATCCCAAAATGAGGCCGACGGTATTCTAGATCACTTAAGGAGTAATCGCGATGGGGATCCCTTCTGAAGCCAGCATCCATTGCTAGAACCAAGAGTGGCCACCTATATGGTAGCTGATGAAGCATTCTTATATGTCTATAACATTCTCAGACAGGAGGTCCGAAGATTTGAAGGGGGATATCCTGGTGTAGGGTTTGAATTGAGAGGAGATCCTAGAGGATGAATGAGTGGTGGAAACAACACCAAATTCCTACTACAATCCTGGACAGGACCTTGTCAAGGGAAATTAGGCCTCCAGGCAAATAAAATTCAGAAACAACAAGAGCACACCTTTTATCTCAGGGTAGGGTCTTGATACACAGGGTCCGGCCTCGTAGCTGTCTCAGTGTTAGGAGAGGAAATGGCAAAAGACACACACTTTCCACCCAGAAAGAAGTAAAGTGGAGTGACCCAAACTTTGAGGACGTCGGGAAGGCTCATTTAGAGGCTACCAGGAGGCTTTGACCTCAATGGCTTTAAACGCTTTCTTGTTACCAGCTCGACTAACGAAAAAGGATGTCTGAAGGACACATGCTCAGTACTCATCAATGTTTTTCTTCGTTTCTTGGTACAGACCTGAAAGTCTCTCGTTTTTCAGGCGGTAACCTTCTGACGAGCGAGCCCGTCCAAGTTGCTAAATTGAGTAATGTTTAGATACTCATTAGCACACTGCATAGGTGACCCCACGCTCTATTTTGAACATTTTAAAAGAAGTAAGCTCTTTCAGGGAACTGATAGCCTACTTTCTTGACGAAATTTTTAATGAGCTAGGTCATTAGGTTTGAAGGAGATGCGTAGAAAAAATGTAGTTTTCGCGCCAACCCAGATATTCTTCATTACATTTGACCTAGATAAGTTTTTTGAATTGGTGCATGGTGGAGGTTATCGCTACCCCGCGCAGGCACTCACCTGCATCGCGCTGTGATTATCACTTGCGAATGCATCTCACCAACATGCTCAAATCCATTTAAACTGAGCCAAGACTGTAAGCAATAAAGTTTTTGTTCACAGCTAAGTGGGTGAATTTACGATTCGTATCTACTCGAAAAAAGGGTACTGGGTGACAGGAGGAGGAACATATTTTATTTTAAGAGGTTAAAGTATTAGTCCTGTTAGATGCTTCACCAACAGGCTTGGTCCCCAAATGACAAGTTACCTAATCACGCCAATTCATAGGCTTCTATCCATTCCGTGAGAACGATGTAAGCATGGGGAAGAACTTCCTGACCGGCGAATCCTCCTAAAAAATTTTCTCGAACGCGACAACGGAATGCTGCATTCAGCGGCAAATAGTCATCTAAAGTTTGTCTACAGGAGGCGTAAAATCATTCTTTAAAGATTCTCACTTCATGGAGTTGGATGACAGCTAGAAAGGATAAATTCGGAAGTCATCTTCCTTTAATTGAAATATCGTGCAGTTGGGGGTTGATGCGAGAGTCTGAAGAGGCTCGGCTAGTCCCTTTCTCCTCTATCTTATATGTAGTTTTAAGAATACCATGTAAGTTGTTTCACGGGATACAAGGGATTTTAGAGTACCCATATTGGATGGAGTTTAACTGGTGTTGCACAATTTAAATACGATGTGATGTCTCCATTCTTCCCTTGCTATAATTTACTTCTCTTGGGGCGACGTAGTTGAGATTTATATTGATAAGAGGCTTTCCCTCGATTCTATCAACGGCACCGGTCTTCGGTTATCTTCCCCACATCTAATACAGAAATCATTCTTTCCGTGGCAGGAGGTTGGAGTGTTATTCACTTTACATCCTACATATTGCATGATGCGTTTTTAGGCGCAGGTTCAACAATTTTTCCGTTTCGAATGCCCCTTAACTTTTTTACAACCCACCTAGTAAACATTTGTCGCCAAGGAACGCCAATCATGTACTATACCATTTGATGGTAAGGAAAAAACAACTCCCACAAGAATTTGGTATAACGCTTGGGCTGGTGGGGCTGATGTAAGTTCCCAAGACACCACTATCCTTATACCACTATTCTCTACCACGAGGCCTTTCTTTGTACACTAATAGCTTAAAGTATCAAATTGCCGTGGGTTCCATATTACCCCCCGATTGTTTGGAGACGCTGAGGCTCTCCAGGGAACTGCTTGTGAGTTGCAATCGGACACACTCGTGAGACGCTTCGAAATCTTATGCAAACCTCCCTCCAACATTACTGAGAAGACTACTAGGTCTTTCAGACTCTTAAGCACCTTGTCAAGCTTCATATGTTCTAACCATTTTGGTGTCGTGACAAGCGAGGTCATTACTGATGGTCCTTAGTGTTGAACACAGGGTCTTACATCAAGATTATGGTGTGATATAGATTTTCTAGGGGCAGTTCTATTTCAAACTAGTTGAATTTTTGATTGTTGAGATCTTCAAAGACAAAGATTGAAGGTACGGAACATGATTATACCTCTTGTTGTTTTGTTATGTATACTCGTGATTTATTGTTATTATATATATATATATATATATATATATATATATATATATATATATATATATATATATATATATATATATATATTTATATATTTATTTTTAGAGTTCATTGGTTTTTGGTTGTATTATTATTTTATTTTATTTCATAGGAAAAACTCTCCTTCCTTTTTGCTGTCGTCATCCTTCTTTACATTTCTACTTCCCAACTTATACTCCTTTATTTCTTACAACTCATATTCTCTCTTCCCCCAGCACACTTAAAAAATTACCCTTCACCCCTACCCCCATCGTATTCTCCTTTCCCCTAAGGGCAGTTCACCTATTTGAATGTAACTCATTTCCTTACTTCTCCTTAGCCTCTTCCTTCTAATCATCATCTCATTCTCTCTTTTATCTTTTTAGTATTACTCATTTCTCCCCTGCTAAACCATAATACCTTTTCGTTCTCTCTATTATTATTTACCTTTAAAACTTATTCTTTTTTCCTTTTCTCTCCATCACTCTATTCTTCTGTTCCACTCCACCTACAAATAATATTCAACCTTTTCCGTACTCTCCCCTAATACTTCCCGGCTTAATTCTCCGCATCTTAAACCAGCCCAGCAGCTCCTAAACGCCATGTCATTGCAATCACACAGTAATTAGCAACGCCACGCTCCTACATACCCTGAATAATTTACAAGGTAGGCTGCGGGGTAAGGACAGTCCCCTCTCTTGTCATATTTCTGCCTTCTTCCCTTTAGTAAAGCCGGGCGAGGGCATCGGAGAGGGGAACGTGACACCTCTGATTGCTATGCTTAATTGCGCCCTCTCAAATTACATTATTAGCGCTCTCAAATGTTACCTTCCATTCAAATTGCCCTTTTATTTTGCTCTCCTCATACAGCAGGTAGACGCAAAGGTAGGGCATGTGAGGGGAATATTGGATTGATGGATAAGGGTTAAGGCAATTAGAAGGGATAGGACGAGGGCAAATCTGATTTGGACAGGGATCGGGGAATTGGGGGAATTAAGATATATAAGAATGGGGCAAAATAGAAGGGCGAAAGAAACTAAAATGGAGAGGATTAGAAAGGAAATGGCAGTAATAACAAAAGGAATTAATAATTTTAGTGTTTTTATGGTGTCAATCTTCTTTCACGTTGTGAGTCAATTCATGCTTTCGCAGCTTCTCAGAAGGGTGATTTTCTCTCGAGGTAAACCAGTACTTGAAGCGCTTTACTCTTCCAAAATAACAGGAGCACAGGCGGACATTAACTTGCCCATCAGTTCGTATACATAAACAAACTCACACAAGAATAAATGCGATTTGCATTGGAGACAGAATGAGGTGATATTTAGTTGTGTGGCCACAACTCAGATTTGGGTAGGTTAGGTTAGAGCCAAGGAATAAACCAGGCTAATTTTTATTAGCTTTTAGCTAATTAGGTTAGGCTAGGTTAAGTTAGGTTATGTTAAAAGCCATTGAATATACGAGGTTAGGTTAAGTTAAGTTAGGCTAAATCCATTGAATAAACTAACTTCATTTCAATTAACTTTGAGGAATTTTAGGTTAAGTTAGGTTAGGTTAATAACATTGAATAAACTAGGTTAGGTTAATTTAGATACGTTAGATAATATTAGTTGGAGGTAAAGATAAGTTAAGTTAAGTTCGTTGAAAACATTCAATAACTATGATTAAGTTGTTAGGTTAGGTTAAAGTGATTGAACAAACTAAGAACATTCTAATTAGCTTTGAGATATGATAGGTTAGGTTAAGTTAAAGGTAATACTTGAGTTTATAGGCGCACGCTAGGTTGCTTTGTTTTTCGGCTAGATTTTGGGCTACAATTTAGGCCTTATGACGCAAGACGGTAACTACTGATGTGGCCAATCACGCGTTGTATTTGCTTCGTTATTTGTTTGGGGTCTCTATTCTTTATTATTTAGTAAATGCCTGAACTTCACTCGATTATATTATTTAGTAATGAATTGATTTTTTTATGTTTAGTAATGTATTAAGTTTCTTAGGTTTTGTTTACCAAAAATAAATTATTATTTTCACACACAAGGAACCCTTAATTCGAACATTGGCAACCCCTGAGCCAAGCAGTTAAGAGAACACGATTATTTTTCATCCTGTTTGTTGGACTTTAATACGACTTTTTTAATTCCTCGGTCAATTTAATACACGTTTTTATAGATTATGACCATATTCTGAAAGCGAAGATTTGCCACAGGTGTGGAAAAGAAGTGCGGTTCGATTATAATCATTAAAGGTGGAGATGGTTTAGATTTTGTCGTGAAGTAATTATTTATTAGGCAATTTAAGACGACGATAGTGCCACCGAAATTTATCAATCGCCTTTTGCATTCTAATTTGTTGATAGCCTTTTGAATTACGAACTTTACGAGTTTTTTAAGTTCCGCGGGCGGGGGGGAGGGAGGTGGGGAGGATGCATCCTTTCATTTTGAAAGTAGCTAAAAATGTCATTTTGCCGCGGTAATAGCTTAAAGTAGCATTAATTGTAGCACCTAAATTTAGACCAGAAATAGCGCGTCTATCGGGCACCCATAAACTCAAGTATTACCAAGTTAAAATAGGTTAAGTGTGAAATTAACACTTGGATTACATTAGATTAACTAATGTTCTGAAGATTGGCTTTAGTTAGTATAGGAAGGATCGGAATTGGGAAATTAGGAAATTTCTGTTAGATTAGTCAAATTGTGCTTAGTAAAAGTAGATAAGTTAGAGGAATCATCGAAGAAGATGGAAGCCAATTTTACCATCCTTAAGAATAGCGCCCCACCTACCCCAACAAATTTCCTTGTCAAGAATAATTGTCCTACACGTGTTGGACTACCTCCCTTAAATCCATCTTAAATAAATTCAAATTGATGGGAAAGGCCCCCCCATCTTCCTCCGCCCATAATAAATGCTCCTTTAATTAATTGATCAGTGGTAATATTTTGAAAATAAAAGCCTCTTAAATTACTGCCTAACGGTGGTAGAAAAGAAGATAAAGCCATCTTGAATGAAGGCATATCGGCGGTGGAATCCCTCCCAATAAGGCCATATTAAATAATTCAAGATTAGTGGTAAACATCTTAACAATAAGGCTTAACGGTGGTAACACCCTAGCCGATAAAACTGTATTACACGAGTGCATAAGGGTAGTAAATGAGTACAGGTTAGTGGTAAAACCCGCAAATAAAGTATCTTTGGTTGTAAATCCCCACCAAAATTTTAATTTAAATTCGAGTAGATTGTTAGTAAACCCCCTTCCTAGAAAGCCATCTTAAAATGATAAATAACGGTGGTAAAAAAAAAAAATATCAATTTCTTGTCTATTTAACTGATTTTACTAAACAAGCCAAGATGGCAAGTGACCTGAGAGGAATCTGCCTCTTATTAATGAGATCAGAACCCTCACATGATTTGAAATGACGTAATTTGAAATGAGGTCACGCAAAGCTGTCTGTCTTAAATGAGACTCAAGCCCATCCACGATTTGAAGTAATATCACGCTAAGCTCTTTGTCGTAAAGGAGATCCAACTCTTCCCTTAGATTTAAAGTGATGTCCGGGGAAGCGTTTTTCTTAAATGAGACCGAGCCGTCCCGTGATTTTAAGTGTGCTCCGCAAAGTTCCGTGTCTTAAATGAGCCTTAAACTCACGTGAGTCACATTAACTCTCTCTTTTAAATGGCACACAACCCTCGCGATATTTGGAGTGACTCAACGCGAAGCTCTCCTTCTTAAAGGAAGCTCAACCCATCCTGTGAATAGATGTGACATTATGTGAAAGTTCCTTTCGCAAATGAAAACCGAGCCCACAAGCGATTTGAATTTACGTCACATGAAGCTTCCTGACTTAAATGAGACTTTAGCCTTCAGGTGCTAAGAAGTGACGTCATGTGAAGACCGAAGTCTTAAATTCGACCCGTTCCTTACTAATATTTGAAGTGAAGTTACGCGAAGCTTTCTATCTTAAAATAAACGCAAGACTTCCAGCGATTTAAGGTGAGGTCACGCAAACCTCCCAATCTTAAATGAAATTCAAGCATCCTCGAATTGAAGCTATGTCACATGAAGCTTCTTGTCTCAATTCACACCCCACCCAACCCTTCCCAAGATTTGAACTGAAGTTGCGCGAAACTCGCTGTCTTAAGTGAACTTGATCCCTCACGCAATTTGAAGTAAAGTCAACCAAAGCCTGCTGTTCTAAATGAGACTCAGCAAACTAGCTATTAGAACTGATAATAGGCAATTTCAAGTGACGTCACGAAAAGCTCCCTACCTTAAATAGCTCTCGAGCCCTCCCGAGATTTTAACTGACGTGATGCAAAGCTCTCTTTATTAAATGAGAATCAAGTCTTCCCTCGATTTGAATTGACGTCACGCGTAGCTCCCTCTCTTAAAGGAGAATAAGCCCTTCTATGATTTGAAGTCAACTCACACGATCCTCCCTAAATAAATGAGACTCGAGCCCTCCCATAATTTGCAGTGACGCCACGCGAAATTCCTTGCCTTAAATAAGATTGGAAACCTTTCGCGATTTTAAGTGACGTCACCCAAAGCTCATTAAGTCATGCATACACCAAATCCTTCTAAACCTTTTCAATTTTAAAGCACTTCGCATTTTAGTTGTCTCTTTTGCTCTCCTATAATTCTAAAGGCCATTTTTGCAAACAAGTCATACTGTACATACTTTCTTGTGTATAGTGATATCCCCTGTGATTTGGGTTCGTTTTTGGCTTGCTTGCGTTGCTGGGCGTGGGTGATCGTGCCTTATTTGTAGTTGCCTTTTAATGTAGGGAATGGTCTGCCTCGTGCCATACAATTCGCTTTCTCACCTATTGCTTTCAAGCGGCCTCTGAAAACCTATCTCTTCTGTAAGGATTTTTCCTATCGATGGTCGGGCGTCCTGCGAAGACCTTAAAGTCTTGATAGACGCCATATAAAACCTCTTTTATTATTATTATTTCTTAATATTATTATTAATTATTATTAGTAGTAGTAGCTCTGCCATGTTGTAAGGTAACGTGATGTAAAGACAATGTAATGTAATGTAACCTAACTTGCTAGAAGCAAATGAGACATCAGGATAGAGTCTCGTGTACGTGTGTGAGCAAATCTACACAAGGTCCAAGTTAAAGTGAAATAAAAAGGTTAGTTGAATTTAATCATTCAAATCTTAATTGGAAGAAATCCAAAGGCTCAAATTAATTCAGATGGGAAAAACAGGGAAAATAGGAGAAAATAGCATAAATTTAAAAGTATAATGAACTTGAGTAAATAAGAAATGGAATATATTCATTCAACTTAGTCGAAAACAATTGGGGAATTCTCTCAAAAATGTTTAATATGTATTCCAAGCGCAATTGGTAATATGAGATTGGGTGAAAATGGATGGAAGGGACATAATCTGAAGAGAATACTTTAGTAATATGGCAGGATAGGATCCCCAACTCTCCCAATCCTCACACTGTTCTTAAATGAACCAAGTTATCCTTTAGAAAAGAAAAAGGATTCATAAAAACCTTTATGCTTAAAAGATGTGAACACATATTTATAATCGCCGCCTCGAAATTCAGACAAAATTGGTGTATTTGAAACCAATAAAAACTTTTAATTAACGAATTAATTTAAATTTTATTTTCTCTTAATCTTCTTTCACAGTTCGCTTTTAATCTTTGTCAAATGTATTGAATTTTGCTTCTCATAACGGGTTTAGTATAAATTAATTAATAAATATACAGTTTTCTAAATAATTCTGTTACATTTTCAGTGTTTTGGACAAATTCCAACTAATTAAGAGATAACTATTTATATGTTTAATAACGCCTAAAAGAGTTTTGAATGACTGTCACTTTTGCTTTGCTGGAATATGTTGCCAAGTAATAATAGTTTTCATAACATGTTACTTTGGGAAGTTAATTATAAGTATAAAATAAAAGGTAGCCAAATATGTTAAGGTTAATATTTTTGAGATATCGACGGTTAAAAATTAAATAAATTATACCTGCAAAAGGGAAAATTTGGCAAACCCGGTTTGAAACAAATCCCTGTGAAAATGTTTCGATTAGTAATGATTAAAATACCGCAATAACATAACAAAAATTCTGAAAATTTAATTACTTTTATTAGTAAGTTTCGTTTTTTGTATAATTATAACTAAATACCCTTCATCAAATGATAAATAAAATATTTAACTATCACTAAACCAAAATTCAGCCTGTAGTGTAATATGACAAATTTGGCAATGTCTGAGGCATTAAATGTTTGATGGTAATGTTTAAAATTAACATCGAGCTCATGTCAGAGTTCCAAAATTACCTATCTTTTAGATATCAAATAATCACTTTAAATATCCGGTTTAATCTTATTATTATATTTTACGTAAATGCATGTAATATATTTTCTTAATGGATAATCTCTCCTTTGTTTATTTTCAATTTTCAATAAATTAAGCCGGAAAATTGGGACGTTATTTTAATCCCAATTCCATTCCATTTCCATTTGAAATCTCATTTCATCTATTGAGCTCAATTTATAGGAGAATATAAGACTATTTTTGTTCTCTCGTTGGATTCAATAGACCATAGAATTATGAAGGGTCTTCAAAAAGTTCGTAGAATAATGGAATAAAATTAACACAAAAAGAAGTATAAAGTTTAATTTTCAACCTATGCTCCATTGTAGTCAAACCACTTTTTCAAGTGGTGATACCATTCATTTAAACCATTTCTATAAGAGTGAGGAATTAAACCAAATTAAAATAAGCGCTTATATAATATCATCAAGAGAAGAAAACCGATGGCTTTTGACGCTCTATTTAAGGTTTGGAATTTATAAAAATATGGAAAGTTTTTCAAAATTTTCCATTTCTCCACAAAATCTTTAAGACCCTCTTATTAAGGAACCCATACGATGAAAAATTGTTCATTCTCCAAAGGAATTCAATCGATAGACCTCTCGGATAAGAAGTCAGTGTGTAACCCAGGCTTGCGCACACATCAGCAGATGAAATGTCTTCGTAGTGATTTTGGAATGAGGGCAGGGACAAGCCCCCAATTTTTTTTTTCCTGATGCCCAAAAAAATAAACCTTTTCTTGAGGCCCCCTCAAAATTTCAATTCTAAGGTAAAAAGGGTAGGTATTTCATTGAGGATAAAAATCACCTTTTTTCCTAGGTCAAAAAAGGAAATTATTCCTGAGGGTATTTTATCCTTTTCCAAAAGGGCAAGATTTGTCCTAAAGGTATTTTGTTCTGAGGGAAAAAGAGAAACTTTGTCCTGAGAACATTTTCTATAGGTGCAAAAAATCAATTTTGCCCTGATGTGATTTGCCCTGAGGGCATTTTGTCATGAAATCAAAAAAGCAAGCTTTGTAATGTGCATATTTTTCCTGAAATCTAAAAAGGATGTTTTTTCCTGAGGGCGAGAAGGGTAACTTTGTCCCCAGGACAATTTGTGCTAAAAACAGAAAAGGAAATTTTGTCCCCAGTGTATTTTATCATGAAAAAAGTAGTTTTTGTCCTGATGATAGTTCGTCCTGATGATAATTCGTCCTGAAACCTAAACAAGAAAATTTTATACCAAGCGCATTTTGTCCTGCAATCAAAAAAGGAAATTTGTGCTGAGTGTATTTTGTCCTGAAAGCGAAGAAAGTAATTTTGTCTTGAAATAAAAGAAAGCGAAATTTTTTTTTTATGAGGGTAATTTGTCCTGAAATCAAATAAGGAAATTTTGTCCTGGGGGTATTTTGTCGTAGAAAAGGTTTTTCTCGATTTGTAAAGGTAATAAATAGAAGGTGTACGAGGTAGTCAAAAATATTTTGGTTTGGGGATGAAGAAGAATGAATAGTTATGCTGACCTTTATAATAATTAGACCTGTATGGATATTGTGGTTTCTTTAAATGGTGATGAAAATATTCCCTATTTTCTTACAATTTTTGCAGTTCTTAAGTATTCATTTTTCTATTTTTTTCTCATTTTCTAAGTTGTAACAATTTTAAAATTTGTTGGTTGACGTTTAGGTAATAACTTCAAGTTTATCACATTGAAAATTTCTGTAAAATTTGTTGAAAGAGTGAGGTTATTCTTTTTTCTTTTGCCTTTTATAATCATTGTTCAAACTATTTTCGTTTGCCCTAATTCATCAGTTCTATATCACCTCGTTTATTAGGATTTTTTAATTTCTACGAACGATTTTATACTTTGCTTTAAACCCTCATTCCACCTCTAAGTCCAGGAAATTCACTAATCTCTGTATAAATTATATATTTTATTTTATTTATTAACGCGACATAAATTGTATTATTTTGGTCTTCCCCAAAAGGGATAATTAAAACCACATAAGGGCCAAAATGACAAACACAAGCACGTCTAAGGTACTAGGAAGCGATCTTTTATGGCTGTTATTGGGCGGAAAAAACAGCATTACTGTTTACTCTAGCCATATAGCAACTGAACCCCATCTGTGGCTTAAGGAAGATCCACCCTATTACACTCCTGGGAAGTGTGGAATGTAAACATGTTTTGCGGGTAAAGTAAATGAAAGGAGTCATGAGTTGAATGTCTTGAAGGGAGAGGAGAGCCACAACATATTGTACTTTGGTATACAAGCTTATACGAAGGGAAGCAGAGAGGATAATATTTAATAATGAAAACATAATCAGGAGTCGGTATATAAACCAAGGAGGACAATCGGACTATTGAGTAAGTTAGGAAAAGTGAGGGTGTCGGAGGTAGACAGCCCCAACAACGTCGTTACCCTTTTCGCATCTATTTAGAAATGGGGAGTTGAGACCCTTAATTGGGCCAAATAGGGTCATCATAGGACTCAAATTCGGTCAGACGTCTTTTAATTTGACAAGTTTCCTTCTTATTCGTCAATAATAACACATCCACCATTAGGTCATCGACGAAAGAACAATTCCATGAGGGAAACGAGAGGTCAAATGGTCAGGAACTAATAGGGAAAATAAGGGGAAATGTGAGTTAGAAGACAAATTTATATGACACTTTTGGTAGTTACAAAATTTTAATGTTTCATTGCAAAGGAAGTTGGTATTTGTTAGTCGCGTTGATGCACTACGACCACATTATGGGTAAAAAGAGCGAAAAGTAAAGGGCAAATGGCAAGAGATTTATGTTCATAGGTTTAACTTATGTTGATGTTTTAAGAACAATTTAAAATAGGTTAAGACCTCTGTGTTTAGGGAGAGGAAGATTTGCCTCTGATATTCATAATTTCTCTTATTTTCGATTCACTTCCGCTCTACTCGTGATCCTACCATGCATTTTTCTGTATTATCAAGCTATTTCGTTCGTTATGATATTCTTTCGTTGGATTACAACCATCAGTTGTCATTTCCGTTTCTATCCCATTATTTTTTTGTTGTTTTTAACGGTGACATTACTTTTATTCTTCTGTCAGTCCTTTTCCCACTAAAGCCAATTTGGCCAGCACCAATCCTATTTTCCTTCCCCACTCTGGCGATATTATTCTAAGAGAGGTTCCTCCCCAGTTTTCAACCTCCTCCACTCGCCCCGTAAATGACCCAACACAAACTTTTATATAAATTAATTAATTACGACAATTCCAGATTTCTTCTCTGGATTTCAAGCGGCGGGTGGTAGAAATTTGGGGAAAATAGAAGAATTCTCTGTTCCTCATTTACGCTCCTCTCCCCCTTCCAAGTCCGCAGATTTCTATTTTTTTTTTGCTCCCATGATCTCATTTAAGCTAATTCGAAACGAGTTATTTAGATAAGCGAAGGGTACGACTTTGCCAATTTGTTAAATGGGGAATTTTATATTTCAATGGAATGACACATATTTATAATTAAATGTTAAAAGTAGAGAACAAATTGAAATTTTTAATTTATTTATATACGAGTATATATATATATAAATATATATATATATATATATATATATATATATATGCAGATTTTGTTTAAGACTATATTATATTTCGCCTTAATTAATTTTCTCTGGAAACTTTCTATTTTTCTTATTATCTTTTTTAGTTCATTTTGTAGATGGTAAAAAGCTCCTACGTTCATTTCTTTTTTTAAATGAAATATGTTTGGCAAAACCAAACGACTTTAATTGTTGAGCTTTCGATCTATGGGATCATCTTCAGAGTGTCTTTCCTCCTTTATCTTTGAAGAATAGTAGAGTCAGGATGAAAAGTAAACGGATTTTAGGGGATATTTATTCCTCCTTGCTTAAACGTCATGTTAAGGGAACGGGCCACTCCTGTGCAGCAATCTCATTATGCAAAACAACATCTGCCCTATCTCCTCGATCCTGAAGTCTACGAACATAGTTTGCCAGTTTACCTGTCCGAATGAAGACTAATCTTCAAAACAACTCAAAATATGTTGGTTTGACTACCACCACACTTTCGAGGCGTTTAACAATGCATCTGCAACATGGATACCTCCAAAACCATATGAAGACTGTGCATAACACCAGCTTAACCAGGAACATATTGATTGATAAAACAACGATCAAAAAAGGAGGGAAATAAAGCTAGATTAAACACCTTAGAAGCCATCTTAATTAACGAAGAAAGGCCAGCCATCAACATCCAGAATACGGGCTTGATCAAATTTAAAGTTTGTTAAAAAATTCCGCTTACAGAGGAGTGGCCCGTTCCCTTAAATTAACGGTTACGTGAGGAGGAATAAATATCCCCTAAAATCCGTTTTCTTTTTATTCTGACTCTACCATTCTTCAACAATAAAAGAAGAAAGACACCCTGAAGATGATTGCATACAACGTAATCTCAGTAATTAAAGTCAAGTTTGGTTTTACCAAACACATTTCATTTAAAAAAGGGATGAACGATGGATAAATTGTTTACCATCTTCACGCTAACTAAAAAAAATAATAGGAAAAATAGAAAGTTTCGAAAGAAAATGAATAAAGGCAAGATTTACTATGGTCTTTAACAAAATCTGCATACAAGAAGGTCTGCTACCCATTCAAACTAATTAATATATATATATATATATATATATGCAACATAGCCGGCAAGGAAAATTAATAAGAAGATTCCAAGTACTTTCAACTTTATTTCGAGCTCTTTATCATTCCTTGATAAAGAACTCGAAATAAAGTTTTAAAGTACTTGGAATCCTCGTATTAATTTTCTCTGTCGGCTTTATTGCATTTTTGCTTACATATGCGATAATTGGTGAGTTTTCCACATATATATATATATATATATATATATATATATATATATATATATATATATATATATATATATATATATATAAAGGAAAGAACTCCATATTGAGTTATGCTATATGATAGTGAAAGCACTGCATAGGAGCATAAAATTTATTCACGAGACTAGTGTCTGTATGAAGTTTATCATACACTCTTCAGTCTTATACTGGGAATGCAATAGATCCAAAAGTCTCTACACAGACTGAAATTCCGAACAAAAATGACGTGAACCGTCATTACTCAATTGTTGTGGTTCTGAGATCATTAATATACTGTTTACTATCAGGTTTTGAACATAGGAGGTACATTAAAATTACCATTAGAAAGATTAAATTTGGGAACTTCTTTTATAAATTTAGATTCTACAATAGTTAGTCGCTTGCGACTATATACCTCACTCTGTCCTTCGACGGTCCGTCGGTCTCAATTTTTTTTTTTGAGGGGGGTAATAACATATTAACTCTTAGGCCAATTCTAACAAAATTTGAAAGCCTTATGTTTTTTTTGCATTTTTCTTCGAATTATATAATTGAAAAGGTCCTCCTAAAGTTAGTCCTGGAATTATAGAAAGTTTTGAAGGTCGTCTGGTTATAAATCAGAATAAGTGAGAGCATGCGACTTTGGTCAGCAGGCCTTGTTCTTTTTATTAATTGGGATTTCTAACAATCTATTTTGTTGTAATTTGTAATGTGATTAAAAATATTTAAAACATTATAGCTATTTTCAGTGATTCGTTTTTCTAATGTTCTCTCAGTCTCTTCTATATAGAACAAGGGACAGCACTGGATAGACAATGGATTACATATACACCAACCTCATTTGGCTGATCCATGGCCTTCTTTGAAGGGAAAGATTTGAGGATGGAAAAAGGGTATTTAAACGTGGTTCGACTTGCAGAACATACACTGTTTATTCCTTTGAGGAGGGGAGAAAATTGGAGGGATATCCAATACGTACTCTCTTTGTTTTTAGCCTTGGCGGAGATAATATATTGATTTAGCTTTAGATAAGCTCTCATTAATGATGATATATATATATATATATATATATATATATATATATATATATATATACATACATACTATTGAGCAAATAGTAAGATGAGTTTCCTCTTTTAAAATATTTTCAAATAAATGATGTATAAGTAAATGAAATTTCGATGGTACATAAGAGCATGCATTTTATATATTTATGAAGATATATTATGATATAATCGTATATTCAAAAAATTATACTAACAAAATAAAATATTGACACGTGCATTCGAAAAAAGAACATTTAAATTTTTTTTTTCGATATCCGGAATACGAAATCTGCAGTTACAGAAAATGACAGATTTATCTTCAACAATCCTGGGTTATTTGTCGGTCATGCCACACCTTTTCATCGAAGAAGAGATTATCAAGTATGGCTCACTAGTCGCCACCCAACAGTATTTGATACAGGCATACGGTCATAATAGGATCATAGACCTAAAATCGATCATGGCTCAATCAAGAACATGAATAAAAGCAAGTCTGTGTGCAGCAAACGTGTGCGAACCCTTTCACAACATTCACTCGATTCCAACTCAGCTTAAAATGAATAACATGGCTTCTGTGAGACGCCCCTCAACTTCGATGGGAATTAAAGGCGGAGAACATTCGGAAAATAATCATGTTGGATTGGATAGGAAACGAGACTATCAGCGTCGTTTGAAGTTTGTTGAAACCATTTAAATAATAATTGAATAGAACCAGATAAGATTAAGTGACACAATATTCGATAGTGAATGAAGGCAACATCTATCTCAATGGGGTCATCGACACACAGAATTACCGTTCTTGGTCACTAAACAAGCTGAATGTACGCTTGGAGAAACCAAACTTAATGTCTGGTGTGGTTTGAGTTAGATCCTTATGTTGTTTGACCTTCTCTTTTGAATGATATAATCTCCAAGGTACTTGCTAGATGAGTCTAGTAATTATAAAAAGAAAACTAAATATGGGTCGGATTGCCCATTTGAAAGTTTTGTTCATTTCCATGAAAGCAGTCTAGGTCTTTCTTATAATTATTCACTGTACAAAGATCAGGCTGTCGGGTGCATATACAATATATGTACACGTCGAACGTACATGAAGGGCAAAAGAGAAACTCAATCACTCCGTGTGTATGGAGAGAAAAGAGAAGTGAAGATAATATAAATATTAAACAAAAGTGACAGTAGGTGGAGAGGTAGGTAGGTTTATAAAAAGTGAGAATAGGATAGGATATAAAATGCTAAATTAGGGTATACTATGCTAGACTAGTTTATAATACGCTTTCCTAGGTTATACTATACTATGCTAATCTAGATTAGGGTAAGGTCGGCTATGGTAGATAGGCTTTACCATGCTAAGCTATCCTAGGTTATATGAGGATAGGCTAGGCAATACTATGTTAAACTATTCTAAACTCTACCAGGTTAGGCTATGCTATACTAAGCTATACTATGTTAAGCTTTTATATCCTATATATGTTATGCTGTACTAGGCTATGTTAGGCTAGTCTTTATATGGTTTCTAGGCTAAGGATACGCTATAGTATACATTATTGACTAGGCTAGGCTAGATTAGTTTAGACTAAGTCATACTATGCCCGGCTAAGCTATACTATACTATGCTAGCTACGCTAGATTTTGGTATGGTAAGTTCTACTATTATAGGGAATCATAGGCTAAAAATGATTATACTAGGCTATACTATGGTAGGCTATGCTATGACATAATCTTCTCTGGTATACTATGCTATGCAGGGTAGGCACGATTTACTATGTTAGGCAATCTACATAGGCTAGTCTTTATTATGCTAGGTAAGGTAATACAATGGTAGGCTATCCTACGGTATAGTAAGCTATGCTATAAAATGCTAAACTATTCTAGACAATAGTACACTATACTAAGATATACTATGATAGGCTATAATATGCTAGTAGATACTTTACTACACATACTATACTATATTATGCTTGAATATACTATGTTTTGCTATACTGTACTATACTATGTTGTGCTATAATATACTATGCCATGTTATACTATGTTATAATATGATAAGTACCAATATGCAATAATATTTTATGTTATGCTATGCTATAATGTGCTATGCTATACTATTCGAGACTATGCAATTAGGGTGTGATTATTTTTTCGCCTTTTCGAATCCATAAACGAGGTGTGACAAAAAGTTAAGGCCCGGCATTTGAATTAAAAAAGTATATATTTTAATAGCAGGCAATGGCTTCGCTACTAAAATTAAAATTTAAAATCTAAAAAAAAGCTGTCATGGTTAAATTGTTAGAAATTTCCTGAACTTCGTTAATTATAATAATTTTAAAAAGTAACTCTAAACTAAATTTCCCCCCTTTCAAAATATCATGTTGCTAAAATATAGTTATAGAAGAAGAAGATACATAAAAATAAATTTTAGGAACTTCATCATTAGTAATTTGGGGGGTTTTAAAAACTTTGCAAAGTTTCGAAACTTATTTTTATTTCTGAGCTTCACCATTTTGTTTTTTATATTATAAAGAATTATTAGAAATAACTTTTAGAAAAAATCATAAGTCATTCTTAACTCTATAATTTCTGTAAGAAAAAATACGAAGTATGGCTTGTAACCATATTAATCAAATACTCCAAAAAATTTTCCTTTTTAAAATATAGTGTTAGTGTTGATGATGATGATGATAATTTAGTTCTGCTTTTTAATTAGCTTTTAGAAAGTTGAAATTTAGTCGCGTGTGACTCTATATCTTACTATGTCGGTTGGTCCACGTTTTGCTTTTTTTTAATAACATTGTTACAATTTAGCCAATTCTAAAGAAATTTGAAATGATTAGCAAGTCCTCCCATGTTAGCTTGTGAGTAAAATTGTTTTGGCAAAAACATCATAACTATTCGGTAGATTCTAACGAAATCTAAAAAAAATATGTTGTTTTACATTCTCTTTCAAAGAAAATAATTGCCAAAGTGCTCCCAAGGTTAACCAGGGAATTATTTTCTTTTAGAAATAACATCATAACTATTCCGCTGATTCTAATGAAATTTGAAACATTTAAATTGTTTTTTATTCCCTTTCAAATAATATAATGAGCAAAATCACCCAAGGCTAGCCAGAGAATTATTTTTTTGTCAAGAACATCATAACTATTCGGCCGATTCTAACTAAATTTGAAACTCTTAAGATGTTTACATTCTCTTTCGAATGATATAATTGCCAATGTCGTCCTAAAGTTTCGCCGAGAATTATTCAAAGTTTTAAAAGTCGTAAGGACATAAATCAGAATAAGTGAGGGCCCGCGACCTTTTGCTCAGCAGACCTTGTTTATTATCTTTACTTAAATCACTTCTAAGCCCACTTCTAAGCACGACATTAAATTGAAGAGGTAATATTTGGGGAAAATTTCTAATAAAATAAAATATGAAGAAATTAATTTTCTGTTATAGATAAGCAATTATTCAGTAAAAAATTGCATTTTTTATTATTTTTCTTCAAATAAAGGGATATATGTACCCCATTAGCCACTCAGAGGCACGATATAATATTGGAGAGGTCATATTTTAGAGAATTTTCGAGAAAATCCAAAATGGTCAGTTAGATATTTTCATTTTCCGCTTTGGCAAAAATCGTAAATGGTTGAAATTTCTCAAAAAAGAAGGAAACGACCAAAACAAAGTTTATAACAAAAAATAAATTATGGTAATTTTTTTAAGTAGAATTTTATTCTGAAAAATATATATTTTAAATAAGAAATTTATTTTATCAGCTGAAAGGGTCGGGAAATGTGGAGGGGGTGGGGGGAGGATTATCAGTATTAAAGTTTTGAATTTACTGAAACCAAAACAAGTCCAAAAATTCATTTTTTCTTCATTTCTTAATAAGGTAAAAAAACGGTGGGTAGAGGCGAGGACGCGGTCTGACGCTCCTGGTTGGGAAGAATGTTGAGTGCGATGATGGTGATGGACAGCACAAACGCAATCTAAGGAGAATTCCGTGTCCTTTTGGTTCTTAGCTCGCCTCTCCCCCCTCCTATTTTCACGGACCATTTATCCTCCACAGATTTTACATCACCAAACTTCTCCACTTTTAAACAAACCTCGTTCAAAATACATTCATGCCCAGGTGTCCTGGTTGTTTTTCTGTTTATAACAAAATAAGAAAAACAGTACAAAGTAATCCAACGTGGGAGAGACTTATAGACCTTGACCACAAATTGTGGATCCCTGAGCGTACACACAAAGGCCCAAGAGCAAATCTGTACACTGAACACGAATGCTCATGAGTACAAATCCTAATGCATATTTTTAGGCTTTAATTCATTTTATTGGTAAAAATACTAAAGGATAATCCAACGGAGAATAAAATAGATCGAGAATAGGAAAGAATGAAGCAAATCGCGAGAAAATGGGACGATTCATCGCCGCAAACTTATCTCCATCAAGCTCATCTCCAGCCAACTTATCGCCAGCCAACTCATCGCAAGCCAACTCATCGCAAGCCAACTCATCGCCAGCCAGCCCATCGCCACCCAACTCATCCCCACACACCCCAGTTCTAATTTATATTATAGAAATGGTGCGAAAGGTCTAAGGAATCCAAAGGAAAACAAGGTAAGAATTATGAATTTATTTATTTAAAAAGTTTAACCAATATAAAAAAAATACAAATTAATTTATCAGTTTAATATTTTATTGTTTTGTAACATTTAATCTCACGATTGAGAAAAAGGTTACTTATCAATCACTGTCAATTTCTTGCAAATATTCTTCGATGAAAATATAGAACTGGTCTTGAATATCTTCTAGTTATTCATTTTTATTTATTTATAGACGTTTCGTTATTATAGAATAAGATTTTCAATGTGTGAATCATATAATATATCCGAGGCATTTATAGAAATGGAGAGTCACTTATTAAATGGTGCACCACTATATAGATGTATATTTATGATATTATTCTATAAATTTATTGAACTATATTATTTATTTTGTGGTTAGGAATGTCATTATTATATGTTTAAAGGTTTTAAGAAATTTATCATATACGAGTATGTTTAAATTTTGGGGTTTGTCTGTCTTTATTTATATTTGCTTCTACTAGTTTTAGTTTTTTTCCACTGTTGGATTTGTTAATAATATTAAAGTTTATTTATTTTGGGTAGGCCATTTGTGATCGTTATTGAATTCAAATATTCAATTGATTTTTGAGCCTTTTTATTTGAGTATTGGCGCAAACTTATTTTGTCTGGTTTGGTGCTTAGTGATTCCATTGCATTTTTCCCTTTTATGTCAATATTTTCCTTGGAATTGTAATTTAAGTGAGAGATCCGAAATGTTTTTCATTTTGTTTTAAGAATATTTCCATTTATGAATTTCAATTTCCTCGAGTTACGTTCTTAAAAAACTTTGGTTTACATTTATTTTTGTCCATTATTTTTGTATTTTCTTGCATCTTTTTGATAAACCAAAATTTAGCTTTAATTTAATGTAATAGTTTCATGTTTTTTAGGATATAATGTGAAAGCTTCCTTTTCTATTTTCTTTGTTCTTATTGTCTTAGAGGAAGAGTATTAGTGAAGAGATTTATACATTTGTGTTGTTTATTATAAGTTCTAACATAAGGTCAAAATATTTTCTTGGTGTTGACTTGAAATTACCCTATTGCTTTAATATTTCACACGGAGATTTTTACAAAACTTCTTAGAGTATATTTAAATGACAACCATTTTGAATATCCGGTCAACTGCCCTGGTGACGAATGTACGTCGCCCTATATCAGATGAACCAATGATACGCTAAGAACCAGAGCACAACAATACAACTTTAAACTGTAAGCTCTAAAGAACAGTAGCTCCATAAAATTGAAAAAAAAAAATCTAAAGAACAGTAAATGGACAAACAAAATAGAAGACATATCAGAACACTTTAAGATTACTAATAAATCAAACAGTAAACAAGACATAATACAAGCAAGAGCAATTCTAATTGAAGACTAACAACCAAACATACAATATGACAGATTTTTTAAAGACTTGAAACAGATAATAGTCACATTCTTAGCCATAATATAAATAATAGCTCAATACATTTATTAAGAAAATACCATCAAGATAAAATATAGAGTGGTCTACCATTTTACACGAAACTCTACATTATTATAAATAACTTGGAATATATTATTTACACTTTGAAAATGTTATTTATAAAATAACGAAAATTTTAAAAATAAATGAAAATGAATGAATAGAAGATATTCCAAAACAGTTCCATTAAGATCATTTGAAGAAATTGACAGTTATTGCTAACTAACCTTTGCGCATCGTGAGATTAAATCTAAAAGAGTTATAAAAAAATAAAGTAAGAACTTATTAATTTAATTTTCCGTATATAAGCTATGCTTATTTAATAAATAAATACATATTTATGGATTTATTTTCTTTTGATTCCTTATACTTTAGGCACCCTTTCTAAAATATGAAGATATCTGGCGATGAGTTGGTTGGCAAAGAGTTGGCAGGCGATGAGTTGGCGGCGATGAGTTGGCTGTCGATGAATTGGCTGGTGATGAGTTAACTGGCAATGAACTGGTTGACGATTAGTTGGCTGGCGGTGGGGTCGACTGGCAATGAGCTGGTTCCCGAAGAGTTGGCTGGCGATAACTTGACTGGCAATGAGCTGGCTAGCGATGAGATGGCTAGAGATAAGTCGACTGGCGATGATTCCTACCTAACCCAATATTTATCCGAGAAATAAAGGCCGAAAGCGGCAACCAGAATCCCCGAACATGTGCTTACAATGAGCACAAAGATTCTGAAGTACAAATCCCATCGGGAGAAATTTGTACTCTTAATGAGGCAAAATACCAGTTAGAGCTCTTACTCCCTACCTCCGAACCACCAAATTGGGGTAATATTTGTAATTTGAGGACATTCACTCCTTGTTGGAAGTTTTTCCTTGTATATTATCCAAACTTGTTCTTTTTACGGAATTTTCTTTCTTATCTTTAAACGCTGGTTTTTTGTCCTTTTCCAACTTGTTACGTTTTTTTTTGTTGTGTGAACATGTTGCTTGTACTTTATGTAATATTTTTTCTTTAGGAATTTGTTCCTTGACCAAACTTAATATGTTCTTTGTTCTTTTAAAGATTTGTTGTTTTTCCTCACATTTTCTTTGTTCTTTGTTTAAAAATATTTCTATTAGTTTTGCAAAACTGTTTTTAGTCTTTAAACAATATATAGTTTATTGTTCTACCATTTCATTATTCTTGTACTAGTTTGTTCTCTTAGTAGTTATTCCTTGTTGTTTGTCTGGAAATGGTCGTCTTAAATTTTGTGAGCGATTAATAACTGTTCTTACTTCGCATACAATTGTTCTTTATTCCTATTCAAAACTCGTTATTATGATAATTTGTAAAAATTGTTTACTTTGTTTCTTCCGAACTTGTTTCTTGTTCTTTTCATGAACATTTTCGTAGTTTTCTCTCACCTCTTTCTTTATATGAGTGGGAAAATTTATTCTTTGGTGTTAAGAAGGTTTCTCGTGTTGTTTGTATTGACCTGCGCCATGTTTTTTGTAAAATCTCATTCTTTGTTCTTCTATTTTCATTAATCCACTCACTACACCATTTTGTTGATGCTTCATCTTCACATCTCTCTTCCCACCTAAACCCAAGAGGGACAACCCTTAACCCAGTTCTTCAAAAGGGAATTCACCATTTATCCCTATACCTTGCGATATTGCCCTTGTAAGTTGTCACTTAGAGTTGATCATATCCCCCACTCTCCGACATGACCGAAACGTATATTTGAATTCAAAGTGAAAATTGAAAGAGATATAATGGATTGAAATAACGGAAAAAAATGAAAATGTCTTAAAAGAGATTCGGAAATGTCTTTATCCGAAAGAAAGCATAAAAATACAGAAGTATGAAAGGGGTTTCTTTCCTTTGTAAAACAAAATTGTAAAATGAGTCATTTGATGATAAGAGAAATTCAGGAGAGTGACAGAGCCTTAAAGGAGACAAAGCTGAGAAGGAAGAGATTGAATTAAGAGAGAGGGAGGAAGAGGAATAGGGCTTGGGGATAGATCGAGAGGAGGACAGGTGACGCAGACGGAGCACGAAATAGAGGGAGTGGCCAGATAGAATCCTTGGGAGGGAGAACAGTGCTTGTGACGGAGCTCAGGAAAGGGACAGCTGCTTAAAGGTCAGCATTGGGTAGAAATGTAGATATGGGCATAATAGGGAACAAGGAATTATAGCAGTGGTCTGATAAGAGCAAGGACTGGGGCAAGGGCGTAGTTTGCAGTTAGAAAGAGGTGTAGTTGCTTGAATTGTAATTTAAGAGCGGCAGAGAGGTACACGAGTTTTTAATTCAAAAAACAGGAGCTTGAGAGGAAGCTCTAAAGCTACATGGACCTGAAAAGATGTTTGAGAGTTTGACCAGGTCTTTAAAAGAAGCTGAAAGGATGAATGTATATTGAGAGGGAGTAAGTTAACATGAGTTTGAGCAGGATCTCGGCAATGCAACGAGGCTTGGTTTGTATCTCAGGAAGGTGAGAAGGACTTGAGGTGAATCCTGGGAATAAAACAGGGAACACGCTCATCTCAAGCCAGGAGGAAGGGCTGTAAAGGGAGATCTAGAAGCGAAAATGTCCTGAGAAGAAACTGGGTAGGATTAGAGGAGCCAAACGGGAACTTTTGAGGAGGAGAGGCGGCTAAGGGGGATATAGGGAGAGAAATGCTTTGAAGGGAGGCGGGTCATTAGAGACATAGTGGCTACAGAAGCGAGTATTTAGAGATAGAGTAGATTCAAGGTAGGGACACTATTCAAAGCTGCAAAAATTTTAATATTATTTTATTTAATCAAATAACCTAGATTTGACAAAGCAGTCAATTCAATTTTACCCCTTTTCACCACATTTTGTACAAACACCTCAGTATATTCTTTCCCTGACAGGCGACTGATTATAAAGAGGGTCACCAACCTGCTTTCGTCTATAGTCTTCCTTCGGGACAGTGAATTCAAGCCACTTCAGTGGAGTGACTCGAAAGTTAACACGTTGGCAAAACTCTAAGGAAAGTTGCCCACATTTTAATTTGATACACTCTAAACATTCCCCAAAATATTCATGAGATTTCTTAACTTGCTATACTTTATGCGAGACTACCTCACAAGCAGCATTTTGATATGATATTTTTCAGTTGGGGACTGGCTATGATACTGCTGTGTTATACTGGGTCATGGAGACCCTCCATTATATATGAGTGCAGGGAATCCTCCCCATTTTTCAGTCTGAGTTTCATAGTGTTCGTCATCTCCTCGTAGGGTTGGATTAAAGCATCACCGCGGTAAAGGGGCAAGAGGGTAATGTCCGGTAAGGATATGCCCTCAGCGTCACTCATATTTTTTGGATTCTGAACTATATCACCTCGTTGGTGCCAGTCGATGTTATTGCAAGCATTACGTCGTCGGACGGCTTTCAATCCCTTTTGGCACGAATCAGATGTATAACCCAAATCAGTGAATAAAACAGGCACTAAAAAGTGTCTCTTGTTATATCCAAACGCAGGCATTGGATCTTCCTTTACCATGACCCAGATTGTGCAGTTCTTTCTTCATCGTTTTTCTCACTCCAAATCCTATGAGTTTTTAAATGGGTCTCATATGGAGGTGATGGACTGAAAATGGAGTCATGGACTTGCTCGAACGATTCTTCCCCCGGGTTGCACAGACTTGCTGCCTTAGAGATTCAGGCATCACACAAAGAATATTGTACGCTCTGGGCAGGTCAGCACGTAGCAGATAAGGCAACATTACTTCTCTTTTCCACAATCGTTTTCCCTCAATGCTTGACTACACTACTATTGCGATATTTCCTTCCCTTTATTCGAATTAACTATTGCGGAAGATGGATTCCATACACCATGCTCTCCTCCGGTAAGCAACTGATGCCTTTCGCACTTGTCAAACAGAGATCGTTTTTTTAGCTGCAGGGAAATTGCACTCGCTTTATGCCGTGCACAGTTCATGATGTGATTATAAGCACAAGTTTGACGTCTCTATATATCACCAATGGCTTTCCATCGATAGGAGGTGATCTTGAGGGGACCAATGTTGCAAAATTCACCAATCAAGCACAAAATCTTTCAAATACAGGGCACGAAAACTACCATGAGAGTTCGAGGCAAATCTCGGCTCGATGGTACCGATTGTTTTTATAAAGTGACCATCCTTGAAGATACCACATTTAAAAGTTTTTCGGCAAGTCTCTGCTTCTCATGTTTCTCCAGTTCAGGAAGTTTTGAGTTCATATTCCTAGAACATTTTGCCCCAATGAAGCCGTGCTGATGTACACACAAGGGACTCCAATTACTAATGTTGGTGGTTTTAGCTTTGTGCTACTTCTCACTTGTTTGAAGCTCTCAGGACCAAACAATCTCTCTTATGTCGTGCTAGTTACAATATAGTTGTTGGAATGGGAAAGTAAGCATTGTCACCGCTTCAGAGACTGTTTTTTAAAATCTTTTGAGCCATAAACATCGCACTGGTTTGCCTTAAGATAATTGAATATCCACTTCAGATTGTTAACAGTATCCCTGATATAATGACTGTTGTTACTGTGAAGACATTGAAATTGACTTCTTCTGGCTTCATCAACTAGGCCACCTGCACATAGTTAGCAACTATACTGACGCTTCACTCTTTACCAGCAACGACTACATAGCAAGGACTAGGTTAGCCCTTATTGCTGCCCCCCCAAAATGGGAGACAGAGCGCGATAATTTGCAGGTCATTCCGCACCGTTTCTTTTCGTTGGCCTATCTCTTGATACTGCTGATTTGGTGCTCCCATCTAGCCTCGTAGATGGCACCAATGACCCTCAGTCGGTAGATGGGGCAGAAAGTCAAGGTGATCAGACAGTCGTCGCAACGGAATCCTTCTTGATGAGAAAGGACAGCTTGGTAGGTGGTACACGGAGCAATCTATCTGACGTTACAGGATGATTCTTGCTTGGAGTTTGATCGAAAAGAAGGGCGGTGACCCTCAGTGATCACAGCAATTCAATGTAATTTGCTGGCCCGTCTTCGAAGCCTGGTACGACGCAGGGGTGGAGTGCAAAATAAGCGGTATGGCTTAGCTTTATTCAAAGCACAAGATTTTGCTCATGATGACTGCTGATCTAGAATTTACAAGGGTTTTTTATTATGAAAGGTGGAGGCTCACCTTCAAAGGGGTTTACCAATAGGATAATACTCAAGACAAACTATGGGGTAGTTTAATGGGAGTCTTCGAATCATATATTCCATGGGAGGAGTTTTCACAGGTTTTTAAGTTAGTTTACCAATCACTGACCTAAGAATTGCAGGTTAATTTCCAACACTGCCTGTTTATTTATATTTTCACGACCAGAGGGCGGGCATATATCTTTCCTAACCTATCTTATAAAGTTGGTGGCACCTGAAACGTATGTCGTCAAACAGGAAGGGTCTTTGACCATGTAACAGATACCTAAGACTTACTTTTGAGGATTATTTAAGAAGAGTCAGTGTTTCTCGCATTCACTTTGTTTTAGTGCTTTCACGGCACGATTTCTGCTGTGACACCATGGAGATTTAGGGAAAATGAAATACAGAGTTTGATCAGTAGATGAAACAGTCGAATACAAAGAGAGTGGAGCTTTCTTTGAAAAAATGACTTCATTAAACTGCTAAGCGTTTAATTCCTATCTATTTGTCTATCTCCCTATCTATCTAATTACATGCATATGTATGTTTCATTTAACTATGCTATAGCTACTTTTTTGTTAAGGCACTTAACAATACCTCAAAGAAATCATCTTTATCTTCTTTCGTTTACGAAACTGATAAATTTGCGGAAGGCAAGGTCATCTGATGAGGCGAAACACTGAGCCTTTCAGTAAAGTTGTGCTCGATCACTTCAAACTTTACACTAGAATTTGGTTAAATATCTTATGAGACATGGCCACTCCCGTTTGCTCGTTTTTCTGGTGGTCTCTTCCTGCACACCACAATTTAATATGATGGAATCTTTGGAGAAGTTGAGCCTCCCATTACTAATTTATTTTAATTTGTCGGTGGCTCGTTAAATCACTGAAACAGGCAGGCTTTCTCTGGAGAACCTGAACATGCCTTTAATATTTTATTTTTCGTCCTTGGTTTGTTTATTTTTATTATATTATTACTATAATATGTTTTTTTGTGGAATGGTTTTAAAGTTACCCAAAGTAAAGGAATCTATTGATTTTGGTGATCACCAAAATGGTAACCAAATACATACATTACACCAACTTCTCTTCTATAGTCAAATTAATTCTAGGATACTTTGTTTAAGTGTCGCTTTTTCAAATCCTTGTTGCATAAAATTATTGCTTTAAAATTCAAATTTAACCAGCATTTATTCAGAAAATCTACGTTTAAAAAGTTATAGCTACCTTATAAATATATCCGTTACTTTTTGTCTATGGCCAAAGCTTTCAAAAAAAATACGATCGTACGCATTTGTTTGCCTTGGTTCCTGTAAAGAACAATAATACTATTCTTTTACTATTTGTCAGAAATACAATGGCGATAATCTCAGATGCAATATCTAGATTGGTTTATTTATAAAATAACACATCTAACTTTTTCTCTACATCTAACCTATTTAAAATTGCATAATCGAGTAAATAACAATCTTCATCAAATTCTATTTAGGACTTTAGAGCTATGTTTCCGTCACAAACATCTCTCTCCAATATGCCCTTAATTTGATGATGCAGTCATGTATGAATATCCTTTAGAATATTATTTATGTATTCCTAATCTTGCAACGCCTACTCCGTTCATGTGTACACTTCTTTACAGAACTCTTACCATAAATTGATGAGATCAACCTCCTCTCCTTGGCAGAGAACATAAATGGAATTGCTAATTTATGAACTGTTCCAATGCAGAAATTATCTCACCTATTCTCGGATAAATACCTGAAAAGTCTATATTCCTACCATTTTCATTCAGCTCTCTCATCAGTTGGTGGTACCATGCCAGGATCTAATCGGGCCTTTTTGCTTAAATATTATTCGCCCCTACATGTTTTTATATATTGTATTTATGGTATATCGCTTCGTTAATTCGTCCATTGCATTAACCCTTCCTCCAGGAAAGCAAAATTTCCTCGAGTTAATTCCCTAGTAATAAATTCTACTACAAGACACACTTAGAATTTATCTTCTCCCATATTAAAACCTAAACATGATATGTATTTATCATTATAACTGGTAATCTTCGAAATGGCTGTCTCATTCTAGAATATTTCGATACGATAAAGCTGTAAAGTGATCCTCGGGTAGCCGAAAAAAATAAATAATTAACGTTCTCTCCACATTAAAGGAAAGTACTTACTATCATACCAGTTGATTGTGCAGATGTTTTCGTTGCATTCAGTTTGATAATCGCGTGAGCCTCTTCCCTCGAGCTTTAGCTCATTGACACTCTTGAAGGAACAGCCTTTCAATCTATTACACATGACAGTTTCTGTTGCTAAAATTCGTATATTCTTTAGGTACTTGATTAACTCATATGACAGAAACCAGATATCTGTTAAGACCTTATAATATTTATTCTTTGGTAAGCCTTCTGTCAATCTAACCACCACATTTGCACTTACTCCCAAACCTACATCTGTTTGTACAATAACTTTACCAAGATATACTTCGAAGTCATATATAATGCCACTAGCTCCTCCTCTAGCAAAGCCTTTGATACCCCACCTATGCAGTTTATTTTTTATATACTGCTTTAGAGGAGAATGGCCCTCGAATGGGATCATAATCTCATCTACAGAATTATATTCTTCTTGCTCTATTTTTCTAAATTTTGCTTTATTGCATCGACAAAATCTCTAACCTTGAACAAACGATCATATTGAGGGTCATCTCGAGGCTTCATTTTGTCGTAGTCATTTATGTGAAGAAAAGTTTTTGATTTTTCCAACCTATTTCGTGGCATTGTTTCAGCAATTTTTTCGTACCGAGTTACAAAAGACTAGTATATCCTATATGATGGTATTTTTACAATACTAGTAAGAATGTGACTACCTAAAAATCGTTTCTTTTCCCCAATTCTCTACGCAAAGAAGTGCCTGTCTTTTGAACAGAATATAAATTTGTTTGGTAAACTAAATTATCAATTATATCATAATTAAAAAAGAATGTAAAATAAGAAAGTGCTTTTATTTATTCTGGTGGATCTCAAAAACAGACATTATAGTCAGCAACAACGGTCTCTACATCTTTCATTTAAAAGTATGCCCTTAGTAAACGATGCTATGCAGAGGAACATTGTACTATTTACCATGTAGTAACGGCATACATTTAACTGTGATCAAAGTGGTTCTCGCTGCCTCAGTATGCATGCCCGTTCGAATCGCTTCCCTGCACGGATTTTTTCGTAAAAAGGTAATAAAAATATTACTGCAAGGAAAAATGATTCCTTTTTCTCTTTCCATGTGGTTTAATAGATTCATTTTCATCCTTCTTTCAGGCTACTTTGAGATATAAATATATATATATATATATATATATATATATATATATATATATATATATATATATATAAATAAAATGGCACGGAAAGCCTACCAAAAATGTTCACCGGCTCAATTTTTCTGCAAGGACTCACTGCGTATACAACTAAATCCTAATGATAATTATTAATGATTATGATTCTATTACACATATTTTACACACGTAATTTCTGATAAGGGGAGAAAGAGAGAGAGAGAGAGAGAGAGAGAGAGAGAGAGAGAGAGGGGGAGAGAGAGCTAAAAATATTAACTAAGAAATCTCTGAATAATTTATTCCAAAAAGCCTACAATAATTCTCTAATGTAAGTGATATATATATATATATATATATATATATATGGTATATATAAATATAATAGCACGGAGAGCCTACAAAAAATGGTTACCAACTCAATTTTTCTGTAATGACTCACTGTGCATCACTAAATCCCACTGATTAGAATTGTGATCACGCTATTTTACACACATAATTTACAAAAAATTACTCATCGCCCTCGTTATTTTATATACTTACATAAAAAAACTATCATGATCCTATAACTATAAATTACATAACCAAAATCATACTTATTTCTTACCTTTGAAAAATATGATAAAAAACAGCTCTGACGCAGGCACACCCACCATGTAATGCGCAACGATATTCAGTGGAGACTTATTTGGAAGCTATGAGTTGGAATGCAGACAAAAGATGCCAAGAACCACTAATAGTATTAACTTTTTGTATTGTGATTGAAATTATGCTCATTGGGCATCACAGGTGCTTCTCCTAAGCACATATAAAACTTGATCAAAATTTTGATCACTGGGAAAGAAAGGGTTAGTTGTCTATTATGTTCTGGAATATCAGGTCCTCCTATTTGAAAGGTACCCTTACTTGAAACCTTCTCTTTTTGTTTTCGCAGGAAAATCAGCAAGAAAATCAATCGAGCATTTTTTGGCAAAAGGTGAAGTTGTAGAGGCAGAAAATTCTGCCGGTGACAACAGTTTGGGTGATTTAGTAACTTTTGAAGCTGTCCAAGAGCTGGAATGTTCCACCAAGAATAGAAAGAATTATGATGGAATTCCAAATATTGCTCTTGCTAGTATAAGGTATGGTGTCGGATTAAGACCAACTGCAGCTATAGCAACAGAAGCTTTACTAGATGCTAGATTCATTACTGAGTAAGCTACAAGTAAAGTAATTGATAAGAATAAATTTAAGAGAGCACAGGAAAAGCTAATGGCAGTTATTGGATATGAGTCTTAGGAAAACTTTAGGAAGGATGGGGGAATTTCTTGTGTTCTCTTTTATGGACGAATTGATGTGACAAATTTTATAAGTGAAAAATTGTTTACAGCAAAAACAAAAGAGGAGCATCCCACTATCATTAGTGAGCCTGAGAGCAATTACCTCATCCACTTTGTCCCAGAAAAGGCTACAAAAGAAGAATCACATGCAGAGAAAATCGCTAAGGCTATGTTTGGATGGCTGAGGAATAGGGGTTTGGATTAAAGCTTACTGGACTTTAAAAGAGACTATACGAATGTAAACACAGGTGTAAATGATGGAATAATGCGAAAAATGGAGCTCAATTTGGGCAGAAAGCTTGTGTGGTTGGTGTATAGCCTGTAAACTGGGGAACTTCCTCTCCGTCATTTAATTATCAACCAGGATGGCCCAACACTATCAGACAACAGATATTCCGGACCAATATGAAAGCTCCTTGACTCTGTTAAGACTCGGATATCAACCCAAATTTCACTCAAATATCTTTAGGTCCTCCTTTTACCAAGATACCTCAGGAATTGGTGCAAGATCTTTCCACTAATCAACACTACGTCTCTATAATTGTATCGGAAATCAGAGATAGAGTGCTTCCTACATGGCTTACTCTATTGGAAATAGGACCAGTAAACCACAGTCGCTGGCTGACCACAGCTAACAGACTTCTTCGGCTGTAGGTGACAAAGCATGAGCTCAAAGAAAAAGCCTTTGAGAATCTACGGCTGATTGTTGAGTTCATCATTGGTGTATATTACCCATGTTCGTTTAACGTTAAGATTAATCACTCTTGGACCGAGGGACCTAGGCACATTCTTTATCAACTTTACCGCCTCAAATCTCAGAGGAAGGAGGTGTTGAATATTGTTTTGCCAACTATTAAAAGATAAGCTTGGTATGCATACAGTAAAGCGATCCTACAAACCCTCCTATGCTCTGAAGATCAGGCGGAGAGAACTGAACGGGTGAAAAGGATCCAGACAATCAGGCGAGTAGGGGACCCCGATACTCAACTGGAAGACTCCTTTGTAAGGCTTAGAAGGACATGAGACATAAATTGTAATGTTAATAAAATTGGAGATCGGATCAATTGGTCAGATGATGTCTCTGAGCAACTTCTCACTCGCTCTTTAAGTACTTCTCAATTGAAAAACTTCATTGACTCTCCTATGAAAGTACCTGACTAGCCTTGTCACACACAGAGTATTGAAAGGGTTGTAAGAATGGTGACTAAGGCTTCTTCCAAGTATTTCTCACATGATATGAGGGATGGAGGAATCAGGGCAAAAGCGACAAGTAGAAGACGTCTGATGTCCAGGAATAAGTCAAAGCAAGATTTGTGTACTCTGATGAAGTCTAACTTTTGAATATGACCCAAAAGTGACCCATGCAGATATATGTCGAGCTTTGCATACACGTTTCCCATTCAATAAACATGTAAATTTGAGGTTACTTTGTGTTTGTCTGTAGTTGGATTAAATAAAATTAGGTTACATAAGCTCGTGACGAAAGGGAAAAATTTACTTTTATTTAAATGGAAATTAATGTAGGTAGGAGAAATTGTAAAACAAAATAAAGTTCTTTCTCGAAATCTATACCGAGAAATTTATGATTTAAGCACCTCTCATTGAAGGATTTAATTAAATATATACTTTTCAATACCTTTTGCATATATGAAAAGACGTTTATGTCTTCTTGTTTACAGGAAACATTAAAATGATATCTTAGGAATATAGATATGAATGTACATAATAGTTTCAGTGAACATATATAGATATGTTCACGCGTAATTATGTCGCGCATATGAGAGTGAGGTCGCTTAGGCCCAACAATCATGTATTAAATAAGATACCCAATTTTTTCCATTATCTCATTAAAATCACTCCGTGTCCATAGTCTACTCCCACTACAGGGCCACACTCATGGCCTCTATTGGGGAGAGGTTGGGGGAGTCTTATTTAAAACACATCATCCTTTAATCCAATACTCTTAAATCCGTCTCAGTGTTCGAGTGGTGATTAAGGGCAAATTAACGGAGCCGTGGGACTTTTATAAATTTCTTAAATTTCAGGCAAGTTTTTGAATCAAGAAAAGAGGGCAGAGGGAGAGTTTGGGCTAAAATAAAGGGTAGGGGAAAGAGAAAATAAAGGAAAGAAATGGAGTGGAGAGAATAGTTAATTGGAGAGGTATGGTGAATAATTACGAGTGCTAATGGTGGAACAGTTAATCCAGCTCATACTCACAAACCAGGGACTGATAAACCTATTAAATTGATAACCAACCACAAAAGGAAATACTAAAAAAAAACACTAAACTCTACTATTTCCTTCATACAAGCATGGCCACCCTCCTTCCAGGAGACAAGAAAAGCCCATCTATTTTCTATCAAATTAAATATGCTGATACTTTTTCTATACAATATCAAAATAAATATAATATTTTATTACATAACTCAATAAATTAAAAATACAGCAAAATTTCGAAAATACCATTTTCCCATTCATCCTTTTCATAAAACAACCATAAAACACATCCATAGCTTCTTATAACTAGACGAAGACAAGTAAATATGAAGTCAATCTCAAAGAATTAAGTAAACCGAAAGTCACAATTTTTTAAAATGATTTTGAAGATAAATTTTCAAAAGTAATATCCAAATACTGCTCGCAAGTAAAGATTGATTGAAGGCAAACCATTTTATTTTGATATTTTGGGAACAAATAAAGATGAAAAAGCAATGAGTTTAAATAGTATAATCCAAGAGTAATTGAAAAATGAAGACAAATAAGTATCAAAATATATGCCAAATTTTAGGGCTTTAATAAATTACGGTAATATTTATATAGATTAATTCAACGAGAATACTAAATAGGTCAAGTTTTAGCAATATTTTGATCTAAGAGGGACGGTAGCAGATTATTAAGAAATTGACTGATCAATTCAGTTTTATCTTAAGAAAATTACTTTCCTTCCTCATCCGAAATCACTTTGGTATGATTATTTTTCCGGAAATTTCTATAAATCTAAATATATAGAAGCTGCATAAAGTGTCTATCTATAAATTGAACGTACGAGGGGCGATCGATAGGTTTTGCGAGTCGGTAGGGTAAAACAGAGGAAGGGGAATAGTGTTGGTAGGGGTGTTAGGACAAGTTATGACAAGTCAGGACCTGCAGCCGCACGCTCCTGCCTCATCTATTTAAAAAGCGGTAGCTGATCGCAGATCGTCAGTCACAATTTTTTTTACAATGGAAAAGGTTAAGCACCGCGCAGTGATCAAATTTTTGACCAAGAAAGGCAAGAATTCAAAAGAGATCCATGAACGCATGGTTGCAGTGTACACCCACACCACCCCTTCCAATGCAACCATTGCTCGCTGGAATAGGAAGTTCACCATGGTCGTGAGTCGCTTAAGGATGACCCCCGTCTAAGACGCCAGTCAGACGTGACCAACGATGATAATGTGGCCCATGTAGAGAGGATGATCCTCGAAAATCGACGGGTGAGGTCGAAGAAATAGAGCAAGAACTTGCAATATCACATGGAAGTGTTATCAACATCATCCACGACAATTTGGCAATGACCAAGGTCTCTGCCCTTTGGGTCCCTAGAAAACTCATGCCCCATGATCGACTTCAACGTCATCAAATTCCACAAGGCCAGAGTTGCACAAGCTGCCGTGCGCGAGTGGAGATTCGAGGATCTCAACCATCCTCCCTACAATCCAGACCTGGCCCCTAGCGACTACTTTTTATTCCGCAAGCTCAAGGCTGCACTGCGTGGACGCTGGTTTGGGGACGATGAAGATGTCCAGCTCGCCATCCAGGAGTGGATTGAACAGCAGTCGGGAGATTTCAGGTTTTTGGGAATTCGAAGCCTCAGGGACAAGTGGCGCAAGTGCATTGAAGTCGAGGGTAGTTATATTGAAAAATAATAAAACACTTTTCTGCATACCTCGTTTTCTTATATCCGAATTTCAAAACTTATTGACCACCCCTCATATTTTAATGAACACATTAATATACCTATTAATTAACATATTGAAATATACCTATACGGTATATTTCAATATGTTAATTAATCATCACCTTTATTTCAAAGATACTCTTATATGTTATTACAGAATAGAACTAATGGATAAAATATCTATTAAATCCGTCAGCTGGTATTATTTCTAAATAAACAGGGACAATGTAGCAACTCGCAATTTTGTCCAGCTCATAAAAAAAGTTCATAAAATTCACTTGGCATTTCAACTTACCCATTATCAGTGTATGACACTCAAAGATCCTACCCAAAATATACGTCACATAAGTACGGTCGTTCCCAGCCAATCATAACCATTGTCTGATACAGTTTAAATTAGCCAATCAGCATCGAGCTTCTTTTACCTTGAATGTAACTCCTCATTCTAAAATTACTTCTGCCCTCTATATATATAGAGTGAGAAAGAGACAGAGAGAGAGAGAGCGAGAGAGGGAGAGAGAGAGGAAGGGGGTAGAAAGATTTAGAGAGAAAGAGAGAGAAATCCTTATCTCTCATACAAACTGAATATAAGTTAATACATTAAATTTTCTATTCTTAGAGATATTTAGCTTCTTATATCTTAAAAACAACATCTTTTTTTGTGACGATCTACCTCGATTTCTTTTTTAGTATCATTTTAAAATGAAAAGATTTTTCCGGTATACGCAAACCTATCAAATCCAATTTAATTCTATCTTATTTGAAATCAGGTTAAGGATTCAGAGCTATCTCACCTAATTTAATATAGCTATGTAAATGCTTTGACGCTCATAGTTTAAATTAACGAAGAAGTGGAGTTTCAAGATGTGAGTGCAAGTAATTTGAAAGAAACATTATGAAACTGTTGATGCTGTGAACAAACATCGAAGAGTTTCTTTATTAACTAATTTTTTCATTCGCTTTTAAATTTATAGCTGATAAAAATAATTGGCGCATTTGAATCAATTAAAAAAAATTTAAGTCACGTTTCAAAACTAATAAGAAAAAACTGCATTCTTTCCCTGAATCTAAAATCGCGCTCTGATCCTATTCCCGTAGGAGGAGAGTTTCATTCTGTGGAACTTTGTTTAATCAAAGGAAGGAAATGATGACAAATATGGATTAAATGACTGATAAGTAATTATAATCGATTTTGTAATATTGATTTGTAAAAATAGTTCCTAAGGGTATTTATCAGGTATCGCCATCTTTAGGATCATTAGTGAATATAAAAAGACACTCCTGTATGTATAGTCTTCTGGACGCCCAAGAGCTTCATATGAACGTTAAGATAACCTCTTGGTAAGGTCCTAGCTCAACTCTAGTGATGTTTCCATTGCCAAACTTGCTCACGCTTAGAAATAGCCAGGTGTAAACACTTCAGTGCGTACAGTGAGACAGAAACTTTATGACAAAGGTCTTAAATCGAGAATGACTGCGATGAATCATTGTTTCACCAAGGAGTACCTTACGGATTGGCTCCAATTTTGTAGAAAATATAGAGTGGACAGTTTAATAATTTTCAATAGGATATTCTCTGATTAAGCTCAATTCCGCTTGTTTGGAGCTTCTGGAAGATTCTTCTTTCACGAGTCATGTCTCTTGCTATTTTTCATCGAAGTTAACTGAAGCCCACGAACACTGCCATAAACTTAAAATGGTACCAAAACTTCCTACATCAGCAGCTTTTGACAACATATAGGACCAATTAGGGAATAATAGCGGTAATTTTTAGCATGATAGTGCACCTTAATATAAAACAAAAGCAATAATATGATTCTTGGCTGAAAATAAGATAGAAAATGAAAAACTTCCTTACGGAAATTCGACAGATTTGAACCCAATTAAGAATATGTAGGTGAGACTTCAAACTGGTTGTTGATAAACAGAAGCCATCAAATTTTGAAGAGTTATGAGTGCCTATTAAAAGGAAGTGTAGCAATATCATAAATATATAATTAAAAATTTGGTCTTCAGCTTACCACAACAAATTAAGGCATTCCTGAATAACGAAGGACGTCATTTTAAATATTGACTGCGTGTATTAAATGACTGTATTTATTAATAAAATGTGTTTGGGCTTTAATTTTTGTATATTTACCTTTCAAATTATGATACAAAGTTAGTTAAACAAAATTTAATGTTTGCCTAATTATATTCATTTATTATATGTAATTTTTTTCTACTCCGGGCATATCTCCCGCGGACGGGATGACGCATGGCCAGAGACACTTCCACTCCACCATTCTGCTTAACCACGGTGACCCACCTACTACATTTCCCATCCATCATCAGAGTCCGGCTCTTCGGTTCTCCCCAAAAATTCACTACCTGCATTTGTGTGTCACCCTACACAGCTCTTCCTCTTCCAACTATTCGTTTCCATACATTATTATCCATAAAATGCCTTTCTGCCTCATGAATGCTCAGGCCTCGTACAACCAGCACATCTGTCGTACACTCCATCCTTTCCCTTCTCGGGCGCCCAGCTGTCTTCTTCTTATCACTCAAGATATATGCACTCCTTTTATGTACCAGCCTTTCATCCACCCTTACGAGCTTTTCTGTCTAGGTGACCATATAATCTCATCACACCTCTATCAGCTCTCTCAAGCAAACTCTCTTTAATCCCATATCTCTCTCGCACTCTTTAGTTTTTCACCTTCTCAATCAACCTCACACTGCAAATACTACTCAGACATTTCATTTCTAAAACTTCCATCTTCTTCCTTTCTTTCGCACTCAACGACCATATTTTACATACACAAAGAGCAGTGGGAAGCATCATCCTTCATACAATTCCATTTACGCCTGCCTGCTCATTCTCTTCCCTTTCATGAGCCTTCTTATCGCACTATATTCTTGCACTCCCTTTTCCATTCGCTGCAATATTTCATTTTCATCCCTTCCATCAGCTGCCAGAGCCACATTCAGATACTTAAAACACTACATATCTTCGACCCTCCTCCCATTTAAATTCACTTGTAGCCCACTCATTCGTTCTCTATTGAACCACATTACGCTGCTTTTGCCTTCATTCATACTGTGCTTTCTTCTGTCACACATAATCCCAAATTCTTCGAACAGTGCCTGCAGTTTCTCTTTTGAGTCAGCTATCATCCCTGAATCATCCGAAAACTACAATTGTTCTAGCACTTTAATCTCTCCATGTTCACTCACTAATGCTGTACTCATACCTCCCACACTTGTTTTCACCTCTCTCACAACGCCATCCATATACAGATTGAACAGCTAGATTGAATACAAATTGTTTAAGTCCAGTTTTTACCTAGAACCAGTCACCTTCCTTTCTTTTAACCCTCACACATGCTTTTACCTTCATCATAAAAGCTTTTGATAGCCCTTATTAGTGGACATTCAATCCAAACTATTCTTAACATATTATACATCCCCTTTCGTTCCACTCTGTCATACGCTTTCTCCAGATCCCTAAATGCCATGTACACACATTTATTCTTTTCCAGGTACTTTTGACATATATTCTTCAAGGTTAAAATCTGATCCACACAACCTCTTCCCTTCCTAAACCACCTTGTTCCTCTCCAATCCGACTTTTCGTGCACCTCCTAACTCTTTCACATAAAAATCGTTCCTATACCTTTCCAGGCACGAAAAACAGACTTATACCCTTATAACAACCACACTCAGTTCTTTCACCCTTTTCTTTGTAAATAGGAAGAATAAATAAATGCATTCCTCCCATCGTCCGGCATACAACTACCTCACAAACCACTCTGCTGCACACGCTACCCATGCTTTCAGTATGTATCTCACATGTTATCCCATCCATACGCACTCACTTTCCACTTTTTGTCTTTTTGACTCACTCTTCCACTTCCTTTTTCCTTATTCTTTCACTCTCTCTAATTTTCTCTGTTGTCTCTCCTTCACGCACTCTTCCGCTTTTTTTATGTTTTAGAGGCCCATCCATCTGGGTACTGTCTATTAGGGCAATAATTACCGCAATCACGCTACAGCTTACAAGTGGCTAGATTAAAGACACAAACAAATACATGCAATAATCAAATAACAAAGATACAAAAAACGAAACAAAAACAAAGACGAAGAAAAAACAAATTAAACAAAAACGCAAGAAGGAGAAGAAAACATGCTTAGGAGTTGGGGGGCATCTTGAAACCCACAACAAAGAGGGTCAACTAAAATGGAGAAGGTCAGACTCCTCCAGAATGTCAGATATTCCACAATTCTTTGCACTCGAACCCGTTCAGAGTACAAGGGAAAAGCGGTAGTGACCCCGCTCATTCGAATAAGGGGTAACGTGTGCAAAGGTCAACCAGATTAGGATATTCAACAAGAATTTGTCGAACACGAATTGAAGACAACGCGCTCGTCGCAATAATGCACGGGGGGGATGCCTCCATCTAATGGTAGTGCGCCCCCCGAGTGTGCCCAATACGAAGCCGATAGAAAGCGACCTGAAACCGTTGCGGCATTGGAGGGCAGGTCCATGGGAACAGTCGTGGCGTGATGGCACGTGATGTTGTTCTCCTTAGCCGTCTATCATCTTCTTTCTCAGGCAGAGCGGGGGGCTGTCCTGATCCCTGCCATATAGTTAGTCTGCCGGCTCATATGAACATGAAATCCTTGGGTCTAGAAGATGTCTCAGCAAGGCTCAGAGAGAAATGATGCCTCTTAACCCTCTAGGGACTTGTAGTTTGTGACATGACCCCATAAGGATGCGCAGAGTCATTTGGTTTGTCGTGTTCCTTGCGGCCATCTTAGAAATCAAAGGGGATCCCGCCCCAATTGCGGAACCACCACAAGTTAACTCTACAAAAGGGGGTAAAGGGAAAAACCCTGACCCAGTCAAAACTGTAAGGGGAGACGCACTGCTCTTTAAAGGATTCTTAGAAGGTGCGCTTGAAAAAGCACAGGTGGGAGCCCCCTCCGTCATAGATTTGGTGCTGCTTTGGGGTGGCTACGAAAATAGCTAAGAGAAAACCTCTTTACCGCTATCAAAATGTTGGTGTGGAGCTTCTCCACCAGTCAGAGTGGAACTGTGATTAAGCTGCTTTGCCACCCCAACACGGAAGTCTGGCGAAGATTTAGAAAGAGGGATCTAATCCAAAGTATTGGGGAAAGCTTATGAAGACTTGCCAACACACGAAAATTCCGGAATTTTTGACCAGTAAAAAAAAGGTGGCTGTTGGACTATATATATTCTGCTTCCAGCTTCGGGACTGTAACCAAAGCCACAGGCGTATTCATCGAATGAGATCGACATGACATGCCATGCAGACAAATTGATCAAATTAACGAATATATTTTAAAGAATATAGAACAGGGTTAAAGATCGAAATCTTACCCTCCCTCGGAAACTTAATAAAAGCAATGATAAGAGGAGAGTCTATCAGAAAGAAAATGTATCATAAGGAAATAAAATGTTGGATGCCTGATTACTGGACACGAAAGTCAGAAAAGAATTTGTTATGAGTGGGCTTAAAAGACTCAATAGAAATGGATTCTACGACTCCGACTTTCTTCATATCCAGGAGAATCTCTAACACAGTGGGTTAGAAAGAATTTGGCTTCTAATACCGGTAAAAAGCACACAATATCTTCACTGTTTGAACAATATAATCTTTCATTAACATTATATTCATAATGGTGATATTTTGTACTTTATGTATGTATAAGGTGTCTCCGCGTTACGCACCATAGAGAAAACTCAATATATCTTGAAAGTGGTGACCGTTGTACCTCACACAAATATTTAGATGGATGAGACACTATTCAGGACACCTCATAAGATGTCAGGGCATAATTCTCTCTATGGAAGTCTGAGTCTTGCTTTGTGATGAGGCAGTCACCTGATCTTATTTACATACACAACACCCTTTAAATGACTCTAGACATGAAACTTGTGATGTGTGAAATTAGGGCAGTGCGGAGGACATTCAACAGGCGTACGCCAACCAATCACCATTGAGAACGGAACTCATAGCAATACATGCTAAAATTGCATTAAGCGTTGCCTCGTTTAACTCCAAAAATCGACAGTCCTGGTTCGTGCGCATTTAGTCTCCTTGAATTTAACAACCATTCGTCCAGCAGTAGAGTAAGAAATTTGGATTCTATGTGGATGTTACCTAATAAAATCTTCTACCAAATCTTTTTTGCATTGTGTACCCACCAGCATGATGATCAAAACGCATTCCTGTAGATTCAAAATCGTTGTGTAACTTTATTACACATATAGAAAAAGAATGACATAAAATTATCTTCTCGTCCTTTGGTGCCTTATCTTTCGTAAATTTAAGTAATTCCTACATTTTTAATGATAATAAGCCCAAGATTCCAGATATGTCAGCTATAAAAGATGTCTTAACTCGATTCTATATTTCAAGTTCATTTATAATAGCGTAATTCAGGCGCATTAAACTTTTAATTCCATCAAGCCATTCACAAATGCGTTTTAGTCAGATACTCGGGATTAGCTAACTGACGATAGTGCAAAAAAGTAGTTCTTTTGGAGCCATTATAAATAGATAATTACCTAAATTTTGGAATTTCATTTTAATTTTGCGATAACTCTATTATTACCACCTACCATTTGTGGAATTTTATTGATAGTCAAACACGCCAACCGATGATAGTAAAGTTTAAAGTCTACAACGAAATAACTGAAGCTTAAAAGAAATCTTCTCCCATTGTACTTCTTTTTAATAAATTAAACTCCCCAAATTCTTCTGTACTGCGAATATCTTCATCAATCCTATGAAAGTTAATTTAAAGCTGTGCTTTAAATTTAGTCGCTTCGTCATTAAATCTTATATTTACATTTTCTGATATAACTACTATGCAGTCTGAAAAGCTCGGCACAGAGTATTTCTAAAGCATTTCCCCAGATAATTTTTATAAAATTCCCTTCTGAAATGGCTTTGATGACATAATTATTCCAGTTATTAGCACATAACTGTTTGTGAATTACTCTCCTTAGCTTTATATATATAACATTTATTAGGTTCAAACTAAATAAATCCTAAAAATTAATATCTGTTTTGTCCTTGATTAAACAAAACGCTTCGTTATGATAATTAAATTGTAAAGGTATTATTATACGCTACAATCAATGATGAGGTTAAAACACCCTTCAAGAATTATCCGACTGATTTTGCGCCAAGGAAGAGATTTCAGAGGGTAAGGAACCATTAAAAGGACATCGAAAATAGGCCACTTTAAAAATCTTCAAAAGGTTAACAATTATTTCTACGAACGTCTTTATGGCTATGGAGGTAGATGAAGGTCGCCCCAAGAAATTGAATTAATAGAGAAAATATTTTTAAAATTTGTATGAGTAAATGGATGAGTGAGAATTTTCTGAATTTCTTTAGGGAGGATTGATTAAGAGATCCTACTTCAGGGTTATGAGAACTCCTACATCTTTAGAAAACTTCTAGACAGTAAATTGCATGGAGAAAATAATGTGAAGAAAATTATAAAGGATGTATTCAGAAATAAATAAATAAGTTATTTCCAAGTCAATCGATTCCAAGAAATTTATACTCTTAATTGAGAATGAAGAAATAAATTGTAAGCAGTGAGACAGATTTCAAAATAGTTTAAAAAATTTAAAAAAAAAAAAAAATGTTAATAACTAAAAGAATAAATCCTTAAACCAGAGAAATTTGGAAAACGGTAAACTGAGATGGAGAATTCGTCTGCAGATTTGTTAATTAGCGCCAAGACAGGAGAGGAAATTGTTGACTTGATATTGAAGCGTGGAAATAATATTTGGATGAATGGAATTAATAAATTTGAGACCTTCTTTACTATATTTAGGGTTTTAAATATGATTAAAGTATAGTCATCCCACGTGCGATGAAAAGAATATATGGAGGGGGCAACTATTGGAAATTGATCCTAAGGATGGATGGTTTTTATACCTGCTGCATCTAGGTCTATGGAACTAAATTGTTAATTGCCAAACTGAAACCACAATAAAACCATAAAACTTTAGATAATTCTTCGAATCTATTAATGTTAAGTCTCTTTGACATAATCGTGTTACTGCTCTTTCTGCCGTTGGCCTCCGACTTATCAAGCAAGCAACCTTTGCCCTTATCCGACTTTATTCATGTATCCTCGTTTCTTACCGTACTTTATTCTCTTTGTCATCTTTTCTCGCCTACACAGACATGTTTTCACCTCTCAACGGATCGGGGGCGAGATTTCAATTATTCTTTCTGTTTTCATATCTGGCGCTGTATTTCTTTGTATTTAATTTATCATTTATTACTCTTGTTTCTCGATGCTATTTTTTATATTTAATTAGTTAAAATATACAACTTTCTCAACGCTAATTTTAGTATATATATACCTGCCCTCGGGTTTTTATTTCGATAATTTAGTTTATTATTAATATACTCACTATAATTATTTCTTATTTAATCCAAAAGAGCCGCAGAAGGTCATATTTTGCTCGAAACGTGGGTAAAACGACGAATTAGTTAATGAAAAATGTGTAAATTCATTTGAATAAATGCTACCGATTTGTTTGAAGATTTTTGATTAAAGCTACAGTCACCGCCAAAGTTGGGTGACTCATATATTATTTAACTTTTTCACTCCTTTTTAATATATTTATATATAAAACATGAATTCTTTTCTTTATTAATACAGTCACGTTTCGAGGGCCGAGCCGCATCATGAGGGAACTGGAAATTAAACAGAAGAACAAAACGTTTTATGGTCGAAGAAAGTGGACTTTATGATATAAGCAAATACAAATTAAATTGAAGATAGATTTATGTAAATGGGTTTCGTCTAGTGAGCAATGAGCAGCCATGTAGATGATGGATGATCATTGAGAGAAGGGTTAAATTGCAAAAATATATAATGATTACCTAATAAGTAGATCGGAAAATGTAGGGGAAGAGCAAAGGAATGAGAACTGATACATGTGTATATATGAATTACACGATTCCTTTTGCAGAAAGATCTGATTTGGGGAGAGAAAGACTTGTTCTACAAGAGCTTTCAACATACCTTTCTACTATTAACGCGAAGAATTGCGGAAATTGGAAACGATTCAGGTTACATCACATAAATTATATTTTATGTTATGTAACCTAAATCTGTTCAAATTCCTGAAATTCTTAACGTTTATCTCTAATTTATCAACATTTATAATCATAGATGTTGATAAATTAGAGATAAATGCCAAGCTAATATGGAAGGGGGTCCCTTTACTCGAGGAGTGAGCCGCTTGTGTGTTCCTTTGTAGTGATGTATGTGTTTTAAATCCAAATAGGGAAGTGTTATGGGATTAGAGAGCGGATTGTTGTGGGTGCTTAAAATGTTTGGCGGATTAACATAGGATCAAAGTGATTTCTTTATAAGACAGTTTATTAAATGCATTAGGAATTCATTATCTATCAAATAACTTTTGAAGAACAAGAATTCCTGATGCACAAGTTTGCAAGTACAAATACCACACCTTAAGGGCTATATGAAGAGATAAGGGATAAAAAAAAGCTGGTGAAGGTGGGATTGTTATATAAGCAAGAGTAAACGGCAGTGAGATTACAAATTGAATTAACTCTAAATTTGGTAGAGAGCCATTATTTTCTGATTCCATTGAGAATTTACTTTTGTTTTTAGATAAGAATTTAAGGAATTTAAGAGGGTGTTATTTTCGTCATGGACATAAAGTAAGACCAAGAATAACAAAGTCGACTTCAAACAGCTTTGCTCGACTCTCTCTGAAGGGAAATAAGATCCTTGTCATAGTTCTGTGCAAAGTAATAAAATCCCAAATAAAAAACAGCAGACAATAACAAAAGAAACAAGGCCAGAACTTTGGCATTGATGAGTTTTATAGATTAATATGACCTACTAAAAACTCCGTGGCCAATTAATGGCATTTTGATACAGTTTAGCCAATCTGCCCTACAGAATACAGTCTTATTTGACTGACTAACTTTCCCAGAGCTAAATTCCACTTGCAATCTTCTGCCACCTGTCCAATAGTATATTTTCCATTATTATGTTGGTGCTTCTTCTCAATAATTAATGTACACCTAGAGAAGAACCTCAAATACCTGAGTCGTAGGAAAATCCTTAAAAAACTACTCAATTGCTGACCGGGAAATCCATTCAGATCACGGGCGAATCTTTGATCCAAAGCGAAGGCGTTGTCATAGGAATTCAGCAACATAAAATTCTACAGTTTCCAACGATATTATTGTTATTACTATTAAGTATCTGAGATCTTTGTTAACAATAATATCCATGGAAATTATAATACACCTTTACCCATGTTCCTCTTTTCTCATTATAATTGGTGGTTTCACCCGTTTTCAATTCTCAATTAAATTATGGTTATAATCGCAGGAACGGTTTTTGCAACCATACCTCTCGTTTGATTAAATTTCCCTTAATCTCTATTGTTTTAATTTAATGATAAAATCAATGGGTTCTATTCAAGATTTTTAACATAAATGATAAAACAAAACGAAAACGGGGAATTTAGATATAAATATCTCCATTTAAATCTCCATATTTAAATAAAAGATGTTAATAAATGAATTTATTTATAAATTTATCCTCGCTTATTTTAATCTATATTTTATATTGGAATTTTTGATCCATTGATTTTCTTTTCCCGAGACAATTGCCATCAAGGGTCAATCCCGATTGTTCAGCCCTTTTGCCTCTTTAAAATAAACACAAATTCCCCATAATGGACCCAATGGTGCGATGGTAGCCAATTTGATCTTTTATTCGCGGGATATTTCCCTCATTCCCCCACTTGCTTAAGGGGAATTGGGGGAGATTACATCCTGACTTGGGAGGAGCAAGGAAATCAAGCTGTATGGGATAAGCCCCCTCATCCCCCAACTTTTTAGAATAGGTGAAGGGGGAAGTTTAAACTCCAATGGTCAAAGTTTGGGGGAAACCCCGAGGGGTTAGAGGGGCATATTTCCCCACGTGGAAGGGGGCTCTCGGAAAGCCACTCTAAATTTTCCTGTGTTAGGGCAGTGGAGTATTGGGGGATGGGGGATGTTGTGTGGGGAAGAATGACGTCAGTGTCCTCCTGGTGTTTGAATCGAAGCGAATTGGGGAAAGTGGATCGACAGCCAAAGATTTAATGTTTTTGGTTTATTAATTTGGGATTAGGAAATTTTCGGATTGCGCGTTATTTATCTTTAGAGAGCCCACTCCTGACTCATTTCATCATCCCTTTTGGGCTCTGCTTTACTGTCTTTTCTTATCATTCCTCACCTTTCACGCTTTTTTCCTCTATCTCTCTATATACACCCTTTAATATGCCTTATTTAATTATTTTTTTTAATTAGTTTTAGCATTACATACTATTATTATTATCGTATTTTAAAATGGCTTTATATATTATATTTCTTTTTTTCTCTCTTCCTGTTTTAGGCACATTTTACGTTTCATCTCTTCATAGATTTCCCTCATTCCTTAACACCACAAATCACTCGTTTGTTACGTCAATTACTTCATGTTCCTCTGTCACTTAGCCCGTTCCCTTTATGTGTACCTGTCTCGTTTTTCTGGTTATTATGGAACCACTTCTTTCAATCTCTCCCTTTTTTGACACTCTAAATCTCATGGGTTGATTGAAATCCCTTTTACCTCTCTCTCTCTCTCTTGAAGCTGTCTTTGTCATTCCCGGTTGAATTCTACCTATTCCTTCTTTCGCTGCCTCTTTCTACGATTCCCTATATTTACTATATCCCTACTGGTTTTCTTCACATATTACCTTCTCCTAGTCGGTCTCTGGTTCAGCTAATGACTTTTGGTAACCACCTTACAAAGATTGTCCATCCAACCATCCAAAAGGATAACATAAATTTCAGATGTTCTTTTCAAATGAGGCAAAATTAATCTTGAGTTATTTTAAATCTCGGAAATTACTTTTTTTAAAAATAACGATCAGATGTAGTCGTAAAGTTGTAAGCATCCTCGAACGTCTGTAGCTAGTTTGATCTTTAGACAACATTTTCTCAAGGGTCCTTTTCCACTTTCCTTTGGCGCAACTTCGGATCTTTGTGCCTAATTCGCAAAGAAACTAATAAAACAGCCAAGTTTCTGATTATTACATTATAAACATTCGTATAGTGTTCAGTTTCCTACGTCTCTTTTCCCTCTTTAGTGTCTTTTCACCAATGGAGGTGAGTGCGGGGGGGGGGGGAGATTCAAGCTAGCATCGCTAGCCGAAAATTTAATTTATTAGAGCAAACGTCAAAGGTCATCTCTCTTAATTTTTATGAGTATTTTTATTGGGGGAATTCGAACGATTTTGGATGACCAAAAATGTGGTTTTCAATATTTCCAATTATTTCCTATTAGGAACAACTCCTTTGGTGTTTGTAGTTTGTCAAATTGATCCATTGGTTTTTGTTTGGTTGTTACATCTTTTGTAATTTTGCTTTTTTTTGAGTATGTGTATAAGAGAAAGTTTGATTGCTTCCAAATTATTGTTTGAACCTCTATTATTAAAGAGTATTTAAATATTAATGAAAAGTATACATCTCTGAATAACTGTGTAAATGTTAATATGTGTATTTCTTTGTTCTGATATCATTTGTGTCCATTCGTGAATCTTTCTGAAATGGAAGAATAAACATACACGACTAAAATACCGATAGAGGCGCCGTTCTCGCTTTCCTACGAGGTTTAATTGCCAGAGAGAGCGGCCGCAAAACATGGCGGCATGTGTTGAGAGCTAGCCGCCAGATAATAGTGCGCCTACTATGACGCAAGCGTACAGACGGCTCAATACATACGGCATTACCCACATAGCCAACCACAACAAAACTTTATTTTTTAACCCTCCTCCTTCGCACACAAGACACATTACTCTTCCGTGTATGGAACTGATATCTCTTCTCTGAGCCCCAAATATCTGACATGATTTTTGGATGGTGGCTGAAAACAGTGATATTCCTCTCCGAAACCTCTCCACAAATGCAGTACAACACAAGGTGTCTTTGGTCTTGTCGGTCTGATTTTTATGTGAATTTCATCATATTGTGGGGGGGATATTTCCCTTTATAAATAGATATTTGACGTGATTAACAGACTGAAAAAGATAGACAGAGAGTCAAACAAAGAGTGAATGTAGGTGGGAAAGAGAGAATAAAGGTCTTTAATAATGGTAAAATCTTCCACAAGGCACATCATTCCCCGACTTTGAGGCCTTAATGGTATTGAGGGGAAATAATACCCTAAGATACATCCCTCACTTCTCTAAATACCCATAAAATAAGACCGCATCAACTACTCTTCCCATACCTTGGTTAAAAGCCTGCTATTTCCTCCTACGGCTTTGCCTATATTTCTGCATCTTGTTTGGGTCCATAGAAATGGTACTAGTCTGGTTTTGAGGTCATGGGAATGACGGAAATCATCATTTCTATGACCATGTGAGGGATTCAATATTGGTTGCTATGGGAACGAGCAAATATTTTAAAATCTCTGCAAATAATGGTAATTAGAGCAAGGAGTGGGAGGGAAATACACTAATTAGCATATGAGGGAGTCTTACTGTAACCAGAGAAACGAAGAGATCATCCGATTTAATGAACCAACTTGCTGAAAGGCATTAAACAGTAGAAGGTACTAGAGTGAGTAGCAATATAATCATTGTGGCTATGTAATAGGCTAAATACTATTGTGAGAACGGTTCCCTAGATTTTTAAGAGAAGTAACCCCCAGCCCACGGATTCCTACTCGGGGGAAAAGCTGGAGGTAATGGACTTCACCGAAGGAGAAATAAAGAAAAAGATCGCTGACCTAAAGACGAATAAGTTCCCCGGACCCTACGGGTTTCTATCCAAGGTGTTGAAAGAAGTGTGCGATAAAGTATAACGACATCTGTGCGCTATTTTTAACATGTCAATCCAGACCGGATGCGTTCCTAGAGACTGGCGTGAGGCGGAGGTGACTCCGATCTTCAAGAAAGGAGACCCCAGCCATCCGTCAATCTACCGACCTATCAGTCTGACTTCGATAGTCGGTAAACTCATGGAAAGCATGATAGTGAACAAGATAACGTCTTATTTGGAGTCAAACCTGCTACTGAAGAGTTCCCAGCACGGCTTTCGAAGGCAGAGGCATGCCTGCCGAACCTTGTGGAATTCTTCCACTTCGTGTTCAGTGAGCATGATCGGGATAAAGCGGTGGATGTTGTTAATCTTGACTTCCAAAGGCTTTCGACAAGGTACCACACCGCCGCCTTCTCCGGAAAGTGCGTGCGCATGGCATAAGTGGCAAGATAGCAGGTTGGATAGAGAGCTGGCTAAGTAACAGACGGCAACGCGTAGTGGTGAATGGTCGGGCCTCTGAATGGGCGCCCGTATTTAGCGGTGTCCCTCAAGGTTCCATCCTGGGACCACTACTGTTTATTATCTATGTCAACGACATGAAAGGAGACATGGTTGCCAAAATCTCCAAATTTGCCGACGACACCAAGCTTGGTATCAATATGGCAAAGGAGGGGAACACTGCCAGCCTCCAATACGACCTTCAAAGGATTGAGGAGTGGTCGGACACGTGGCAAATGCCTTTTAACGTGAACAAATGCAAAGAAATGCATATCGGCCACAGAAACCCCAAATCTCAGTACATCCATAAGGGCACTGCTCTTGAATCGAGTGACACTAAGAAGGACTTGGGTGTTACTATCACTAGCGACCTCAAGTTCTCGAAACAGTGCATCGGGGCAGAGAAGAAAGCCAAAAGGATGTTAGGCTACATAAAGCGCCAGTTTGTATACCGTAACAAGGAGATAGTACTTTGTCTGTACAACTCCCTCATTCGGCCGCACCTGGAGTATGCCGTACAATTTTGGAGTCCTTCGTTTCGAACGGACATCGCAAGATTGGAACGCGTACAAGCTAGGTCAACCAAACTGATTCCCTCTATCCGACATAAAAATTATGAGGATAGACTAAGGGAATTAGATCTGTTCTCGCTGGAAACTCGTAGACTGCGTGGTCAGCTCATTGAAGTTTTCAAAATACTTTGAGGGGTTGACAATGTTGACTACCGGGATATTTTCACACTGAGTGAGAACAGAACGCGCAATCACGGCTTCAAACTTAACCTGAAGCGTTACAACCGCAATCTGTGTGAACAATTTTTCACCTACAGTATCTGCGGTAAGTGGAACGCACTTCCAGTGGAAGTTGTCAACAGTAAATCTGTGGACCAGTTCAAGTCAAGACTGGACAAAGTCTTGAAAAGTGGCCGTTTAGGGACGCAAAACAATTGAGCAGCCATGTGCCCGCTCGATTGCTAGTCCAAAGGTAACCTCTTTGAATGGACCGTAAGGTCTCCTAGGGTACTTTCTTTTCTTGTAACTATTTCCGTAATCTGCAAACTGCAAAGAGTATCCGTAACAGTAAAATCTTTATCAAGTTGAACGTCTAATATAAAATATTAAGGACGATAAGCCACTATCTGTTACAGATTCATGTAGAGAGGATAAGTTAATAGATGATCGAGAATCTTGTAGAGACGAGAGGTTTATAGCCACCCCACTTTCTTGTAGAGATGATAAGTTACTAGCCACTGCACAATCTCGTAGAGAAGAGAAGCTACTAGACACTACAGAATTTTGTAGAGATGATATATTACTAACTAAACACAATTTATTAGAGATGAGAAGGTACTAGCCTCCCTACAACCTTGTAGAGAAGAGGAGCTATTAAATAATCCAAATTCTTTGAGGAAAGAGAGGCTATTGGCCGGTGCAGAATCATGTACGAAGTAGTTGCTAATGTCTGCCCTAGAAACTGGTAGAGAAAGAAGGGGCATAAATATTAAGATTGTATAAGGGATAGTGAAAAGATACTGAAAATACTGTCTAAAATGAGCGAGTTTAAGAAATGAAGTAGGTGGGTGGAGCAAACGGAAAAAATTGGGAAGGAATATCTTTGAAAGGTATACATCTTGAGGTGACTAAATCTTAATAATCGAGATAATGAGGTTCAAAATGTCCCTAAAGCTTTCAAACTCTAGGGAAAAGTCGGAGGAAAATTTCCATGCGCAGAAGTGCAACATTATTAGCAAAATACATTAATTGAGGAAAAACAACTTATTACCTAAGTGAAGAAATTGAAGAGAATAGATTAAAATAGAGTCCAAACAAAGTAGTGATGTTTAGGAGCCTATAAAGAAAATGCGGAGCGTCTGATCAGATATATATTTACGCTTCAAGGAATCATGGAATGATTTATTTTGGTAGCCAAAATCTAAGCCAGAAAGTGAGGAAAAGTATCGTGTACCTTGCATTTAGTTGCCGTTAGCTGGTTGACTAATCCACGTATTTTCTTCGTTAATAGTAGTAAACTGGTCATGGGAAAACACAGGAAAGCAGAAGTGGTTAGTAGGCATGCTTATCGAGTCTAGTTGACTTGGATGTAAATAAGAACACTATAACACAATGATTTTGCTAGACCCAGTATCGAGAAAGGCAAAACAGCCCTTACAACTTTGAAGTAACAGTCAGTACTGATTAGCAGGATACGAAGAAAGTGGGGAAATTATCACAAAGTTGGTTTCTTCATAGACAAAGAAGTTAGACGAGAGAAAATAATAAAAGACACGACGATCAAAATAGAAAATCTATCTAATTTTGAACCGTCATAAATCATTAACCTTTAGAGATATCGGTGGAAATGAGATGCATGTGAAAGAAGGAATTTCTATGCTTAGGCTGAGACTAAGATCAACGTCATCCAAGTTTAAACAATAAGGAATTGAAGACTCGCTGCCCTTTCCCCAATCTCGTCCTTTACAGATCTGGTAGGAGAACCAACCAACTCTTCGGTCAAGATACATGACGACTCGGAAGGTTTGGACGTTATTTTAATTACTGGATTTGGAATATTGGGGCCGAGACCCTATAATTAAACTTAAGGAATTGATTTAATTCAATTTAAACTAAGGTTTCAACATTTATATTCAAACTAAAAAGGTTTTTATCATCGTAAACAAAGTTTAAAGTTAATTACTTTTCGCGATCCTCACTTGAGCATAGGAAAAGTGATCTATTGATTATTGTTGTTTAAATTATTTTGTCAAAAGCATTACTTAGGTATTTTCATTTATGTACTCTACCGAGAAAATTCGTGTTCAATCTTTAATCCATATGTAAATCCGCTAAAACTGAAGTCAGTTGGTCTCGCACTTTCTCTCCAATGATCCTCCTTAAGATTCTCAAGGGCTCTGAGAAGGCCACTCTATTAATCCTATATCTTTTTGTTCAAAATAGTATTTTATTCGTTTTGCTAAAATGCAAGGCGCGTTGAACTACATAAATACCTGTGGTTGGTTCAGAGATGGAAAGTATAATATTTTGTTGTACGAGGATTAAGTAGTACACATTCGCATTTTCTGTTCCAATTTTCGTACTCACAGCCTAATTTCTTCAATGGAAAACATCTCCATAACCTTTTGCTACCTCCTTGACGCTTGGTAGAATTTCTAACAAATTTAGGTTAAGCCTGTCACCTGCAGTGCGTCTACCAAAGCTTCTGCAATCAGATCCAATTAAATTAAATTTACATTCTTTTTTTAAGTAAATTCTCGCCCAAACTTCATCCCTGCAAGCAACATGAGCTTCAGCATAGTCATTTCTCGCCTTCTAGTTCTTCTTACTGATGATTGGTTTGGTCGCTGGAGAAAGAGATTTTAAACCAGATATATTAAGGCGACAGGACACTTTCAAACGGTTCACATCTTTGCGAATCTTGGTCTTTCTTTTTCGAGAAAATTGTGCTGTACTATCGAAGGGATCTTACATAGAGAAAGGCCTAATAGCTCTGTTTTCTCGAACAGTGGTTATCCGGGATTAGCTTACTTTTGCAAGAGATTTATAGGTTTCGTTTTCATTTATAACTTCAAAACACGCGAAATGACACTCTTGAACTTTCTTACCCCTCTTTACATCGCAAAAAAAGTCCTCCCCGAAGTCTCTAAGGTAACAATGCTCTGATGGAGCTCAGAAGTCACTTTGACGTGCGGTGGTATCTGTCTAGAATGAGTAAGACAAACATGGCGATTGTACAGATTGGTCCGAAAGTCTTGTTACCCCACGTAAATATTGTTTTAAGTTGATGTTTTAAATGACCGAAAGTCTTGTCCCTAACTGTTAATATTATTTTCAATTTCTATGAATAATAAAACTTTTTCTAAATTACCTTTTTTGCTCATGGTACGTAAGGTATGATTTCCCAACTAATCCATTCACTCAAGCATGCTTTTACTGCTCTCCCAGGTTCATTTCTTTAAATGACAGGCAAACATCCTTATTCCTTTTCTCTCTCTTCCCTACAATGAATCTCCATTTGTCCTCTCCCTCCCCATGAATAACTCAATTCTTCTCTCACTACCCTTATACCCACCTAATTCTATTTTTACAGTCCTGTTTCTAGTTATTTTTTATATTATTTTTTTATTTATTAAATTTGGATTTTTATACTGCATGCGTTCATTTAAACGGTATCATTTATCTTTTCCATGTCCTTAATTTCCTTCTACTATTATTTAATTTGTAGTCTTCAGTCATCTATCGGGATTTAGGTTTTAAAATTGAAATATTTTTGGTCTTTGTAAGAAACAGATCAAGAATTATAGTCTTTTGGATAAAAGTTGCAAGCTTTCACCAGTAACTCCATAATATCTCCAAACTTCTTTTTACTCAATGCATATTTTGCATAGTTTAGGAATGATGCATTTGCTAAAATTTTAATATCATACTGTAGCCAGTCGAGAAGTGCAAGCAAGCCGTATGAAAACTTCGATTGACTGAGCCTTTTTTGAGACTCAAGATGGCGCAGTAGATTCGCCGCTCTCTAATTGTGGTCCGGCGACGCAGGAAGCTGTTCCCAACTCACCTACACTACTTTTTTCTTTATTATTTCTTCGTTTCTTTTCTTGCACCCTTGGTCTACAATACATATCTACATCAATTTGGCATTGCACTGCATAAAATATTTCCAGCAAAGGTTTAGAATTATATAATTTTCCTGTCATCCTGAATCGCCTTTGACTTCCTATAATCTTACCAGTTTCTCTATACTCCTTCACTGTAGCATTTTTTTCTTAATTCTGAAACAATGGCTGTGCACTTTCTCTCCATTTTGACCTATTCTAAAATTTTACATTTACAAGGCTCCTGTTCAAACCTTTCAGCCATAAATTAATTTGATTTTTTTCATTGGTTTTAGGCCAAGATTCGGGTTAAAGAACCTTTTTCGAGAATTCTTAGACAGTAATGGCTTGGATGTAATTTGCCTTTATAATTTTAAATGATAAGTAAATTGCAATTTGCGTTTATTTCATTCTTTTAGTTATTTTCCATCTTCCAAATACTCTTTATCTAGTTCATAGAATTTTTTTCCATTTGTCTTTTCCGTCACAATATTTCCTGATGTACCACATTAACATTTACTTCCTTGCCTCTGTAGGTAACTGTCGAGGTATGCCTGTGTAGACTACCTCAGCGCACAGAATCGTACAAAAACACTGACAGAAAGCTGACCAAAGGCCGCTTGAGATATGTTCTGGGATGATTCATAAAGAGTGCGATTTACGGTTTACCGGGTTTTGACTAATGGCTTGCCAAGTAGCAGTTCATAGGATATATAAAGACAATACTCCAAATAATAAAAGTGGGAAATTTATATATATATATACGAAAGGAGTTGAAAAATTACTTAATAAAGGTAGTTAAATGAATTATGTGAAGTTTAACGAGGAAATCTAAAGATAACCATACAAGATCACTTTACCTTCAAACGCGGGCAAATTGGAGGGGGGGAAAGGAAAGACAACGGCGCAGGTGTGTAAAAAGATACTTTGGGGAGTCCACACGAGGAGGAGTCGAAGATGGGGTTGGATTACTTCGTGATGAACTATGAGATTTTCGCTGCTCTAGAGAGACATAATTTCAACTGAAGACGATTCTGCATATCGGCAGGGAGTCTCAGTCTCGAAAGAACGGGAATCATGAAGGGGTGGTGAATATGAGAGGGAATAAGGGAGCTCGGTTGCTTACCTCTGAAAGGGGCCAAATCTTAATGAAGGTAGATCTGCTGGCGAGATCTTCGACGAAGTACGACGACTCGTCGACGGGTTACAGGGGTTCATAAGAAACAGAACGTACTCTGAATGGAGTAAATGGCGGGCTTTCAATCTCCTCGAGAAATGGTGAACTTCGGGTTATATAACCAGGTGGCTGGTCCGATAGAAGCCTCAGAGCCTGGCGGTCCCTAAAGGAATCTTGGCGCCAGTCTATGCAAACACATTTCATGATAACGATTTGGTCCAGTCGGTGAAACCTACCTCGTGATATGAGGGTAGGGTTAATGTTGCTGCGCACGGTGTTATCGCATGGAAAGAAGGGGACGAGTGGCATCCTAAAGTAAACACAGCTGTGAGGGTGATCCAGCGAGAGACTGAATCTTTCTTGAACTTTCTAAAATTCTCAAGCTAGGCGCACGTGGTCTTGAAAGAAGAGAGGGGTATTTCCGTGGGGGCCTCCTGTCACGGTGGTCCTTCGAGGGCATTCCCTCACAGTAATCATGACTCTTAAGATTCGCACAACATAACTTTTTTTTCACCAAGGAGTCGTTGGCTTTATATTTTTTAATCCTATTAAACATCTTCTCATGACTCTCTACTCTTTTTCTCTTATCATTTTTGCCCATTTATTCGAACATTATTCCTTCTTCATTAGTATTTCTATATTAATAATGGTTTATTGTATAACACTTACCATATCGACTCTTTCTTCCCACTGTCTTTTGTTCTGGTAAATTCCGAGTACAAGCAACCATTCTGTTATACATTCGCGCATTTCTTTGGGTAAAACCGTACATGTTTTACAAAGATGTTTTTATCTATTCACGCTTTTTTTGGTATCAACTTTACAAAGAAAATGTCATATATTGGTCAATCAAACGATGCTCTAAAATCCAAGACCCTCCTTTTTCCTAACCATGCATCTATTATGCTTTATTTAATTCCTATCCATCTGTGCAATCCACAATCATTATGATCTATCTCCATGTCTACTTTTTCCCTCTTCGTTTGGCGCTGACATCGTATTTGCTTTTTTATTTCTAAGGGGAAATTTTCGTTACTTATGTACCTTGTTTGCCAAGTCAATTTACACGTTATGTGTGTTTACCAACATAATTAAGATCGCAAGATGATGCTCAAGGGGCTATTTATTGCTTCTTAAATTCAGGATTTCTTTAGAAATTTATATCTTAATGGCACACCGTCTGTTTCATGTTGCGTGGTTTAGTATATTCGATAATACATGTAAATAGAGACCTATTCGTATATTAATAATTACTAATATAGGTATCTATTTACATGGACTATTTATATGTAATAATATTCCCATATATATATATATTTAAACTGTATTTTTTCTTCCCTTGAATTTGCAAAAGAATTTATTAGTTCGTTATAAAAGCAACAATAAAAAACAATAATGTGACTATATAATAAAAATAATATGTGGGTAGGTTGCTTAAATTGATGGTTGTTTTTTGAGTTATTCTTTAGATATATCTAGATTTCTTTAAAATGAATTTTGAACTATGTCCCTACTTTTTGTAACAAAAAAGATTTTTCCTCGTTAAAATTAATTCTTCCACTCTTTGTAACTTGAAGATATTTGAAATTTTTTCAGTGCAGAAAATGAAGCTTCTTGCTTTACGTTCTCCAAGTGTGCATTTCGAATTTCATATCTGCAGGACACCTTCTTTGTCAGCTGTTTTGACCGGTGTATCGTTTAAATGATTCTATTACTTATGAATGTTACATAGATTTATGTTTATTCAAAATAATATAAATAAAATAAATGTGGAAAAGACTTTTAGTGGTATGAGTATAGTACCAGAATGGAGTATCACGTTTCATCTTTAGCTGTACAAAGACTATTGATGTTTTCCAAATTATTGCTAATAAACTAATACTTTTAGTTTTTGAAGAAATGATTTCTATTCTATTAGTATTAATATTAATAAAATTTACATTAAAATATTTGAAAAGATATTTTATGTGCATTCTTCTTTATTTTGATGAAAATGAAAATTGTCATACATATTGAACAGACGAGACTAATTTTAATGATAATAATAAATATAATCAACACATCCATAGCACTTCGCTCTCTACTCTTTATGGAGTCCTCGTTAGACAAATGCATGCGGTTGTGAATTCTGACAGCACCATTCACACAATTTAACACACACCTAGCCAATCACAAGACAGCTGTTTCTTCGTCCTTACTTTCTCCGCAAACAAACCACAACAATCTACTCTTTTTTAATCGCTCTCACATATACACACACAATCACACATACTTTTCATTACAAAATCCTTTTCGCTAAATTCACTATGAGAAATTATTATGATAACCTTGTAATTTAAACGATTCGATTTATTAAATACATAGAAAAGCGCCAGAGAAGGTATATATATATTTTTTCCTTTTCCTCGCCTCTCTTCTTCGCTCTGCTTCTTTCGCACCCACGTCTTTTTTTCAAGCCGCCTCGTTGTTACCTCCGCTCTGTCTTCCCGCCCACGCGTCCCCCCCTTCCCTCACCGACCGCTAATTCTGATTGGTCGCTATTTTTTCCTTAGTTTCTTGTTTCGATCGTAATTTTATTTGTTTACACTATTCGATTACTCTTTATTTTGTCTCAATTGTTGTTTCTCCCGTTATTGTGTCGCTTAAGCCTCTCTACTTATACAGTTAATTTGCTTTTCTCCCATCATTGTGTCGCTTAGCCACTCTACTTATATAGTTAACTAATATGTGTTATGATTGATAGGTTAACGATTCTTTTCCTGAATGGAACTGCTACCAGTGTTTCTCAAAACACCCTTACTCACTTAAATGCATTGGGAATTTCTCGTTCCCGCCGCCAGACTAAACGTGGTTTCTGTTTAGCTCCTGCTCTTAGAAAACTTTTTTACTTGAATCAAGCCCCACCACATAGCCCTAATTCTTCTTAACCTGCACCTACACCCATCCTCTCAGCGTCTCTCACCAATGTCAAAAGCCTCTCGAAGAAGGCTGACTTCATTCATGACCTGCTCGTTAACACTCTAGTCACTCTCCTTGGACTCACGGAAACTTGGCTTGCCCCCTTCTGCTTGCTGTTTATATCTCGCTAACCCTAGTGGTTACGTCCACTCCCATACCTCCCGTAACTCTCGCGGTGGTGGAGTTGCTCTCATTAGCAGTGCCTCCTTCCCTCTGAATAATCTGCCCTCTCACCCTCTGTCTAACTATCTTAGTCATCTACTGCCGCCCCCCCCCAGCTCCTCCCTCTAGCTTTTTCTTGATGAATTTAGTAACCTCCTGGCTGGCCTCTCCCCCACTGGTTCTCTGCTAATCCTCAGGAATTTCAACCTTCCTGGCAAAAATCCTAATTTCAAAGCCTTTTCTGAAATCCTTGATCTCTTTTCCCTCACCCAACACGTTTCTTCCCCTACCCACTCTCACGATAACATTTTAGACCTTGTAATCTTTGACTGACTTATTTCAAGCCTGACGACTACAAATTTGTCTAATGCTATATTTGATCACTTCTTTATCAACTTCAACTTCTCTATCACATTACATATACCTCCCCAGCTGTATCATAATCCTAAGACTTTCCGTCGACTTGCCTAAATTGATATTCCCTCCCTATCTAATGATGTGGCCTCCAAACTTCCTACCATTGATGTTCCGGCTTTTTCTGACCAGATACTGTGTTCTTTGAAAAAAACCCTTCTCAATGTCTTGATGCCCACTCTCCCCTTGTCATCCAGTTTGAACTCCCGTTGTCACCGTGCGTCTTGGTACTCTATGGGACTACTCCGTGCTAGGCAGTTTATGCGTGCCCATGAAAGAGTCCTTAGAAAGGCTCGCACCCGTGGGCAAGACACATCCCCTCTCTCGCTGGCGTTTCGACTTGCGACAGCTTCCTACTGAGCGAAACGAAAATCTGCTCGTGAAGCCTACTCAAGTAATGTGCTTACTGATAATAGGAATGATCCCCGTACAGTCTTTCGCTCGCTCTCCCGTCTTACTTCCCCAGCCCAGGTCTCCCCACCCATTAGCCCTGCTACTTTCTCTAATTTCTTCCCAGATAGTGTCACTAACCTCTGTGCCTTCCTCTTTAAGCCTTTTGTTCTGGTTCCTGCCATTCTCCCTGACTTCCCGCCTCAGCCGCTTTTCGTTTTCCCCGCTGTGACCGCGTTGGAGCTTACAGGCCTGCTCTCGCGTTCTAAGAAATTGAGCTCCCCAAAAGACATTTTTCCGCCTAAACTATTATGTAAAATTCTGCCTGATATCGTCCCAACGCTTCTCCACCTATTCAACACTTCACTTGCAACTGGTCTTGTTCTCTCTTCCTTCAAACGTGCACACATCCGTCCGATTCTTAAAAAGCCTCAACTGGACCCCACTGACCCTTCCAATTATCGCCTGATTTCGCAACTTCCTTTCCTTTCTAAGGTTCTGGAGAGAGTGGTTGCCTCACGCTTTACAAGTCACATGGTGGCCTGTAACATTGATGAAATTTATCAATCTGATTTCAAGTCAGGTCACTCCACAGAAACCGCCCTTCTCAATGTGTCCGATTGCTTACGGAGGGCAGTGGACAGGAGTTGTGCCTCTATCCTCGTTCTTCTCTACCTCTTCTCTGCCTTCGATACTATTGACCATACCGTCCTTCTTGATTGTCTCCACTCTTTCCTAGGCATATCAGGCACCGTGATTGACTGGTTCCGCTCTTAACTCTCGTCTTGTACCCAATCCGTTGTGATTGACGACGTTTCCTTTGACTCTACCCCCATTCGCTTTGGAGTGCAACAAGGCTCTGTCCTTGGTCCTCTACTATTTCGTATCTACCCTCTCCCTCTTAGTTCCCTTTTCGGTAATCTCGGTCTATTCTTCCACCTCTATGCTGATGGCACTCAAATTTTCTTTTCCTCATCCCCCACGTCTCTTGCCTACTGTATCACTAACCTCCTGGCTGCCTACTCCTCCATTTCTGACTGGCTCTCTACACACTTGCACAGGCTTAATCATTCAAAAACTAAGGGCCTCCTCGACGGCACCCCGGGTTTTTTCAAAAAAAATAAATCTCTCTTTCCCTCGTTTACTCTGGGTGGCAATACTATCATTTTCTCTGACCGCGTTAGGAATCTGGGTGTTGTTGTTGATGAGCATCTATCTCTCCTTTAAGCCTCACATCCACAATTTCAGCAAATCCTCTTTATGTTTCCATCATAACTCCTTTCGCATTTGCTCTCACTTTGATCGCTAAATTCTTGAGAGTGCTGTTCATGCCTTCATCACCTCAGGCCTTGACTACTATAACTCTCTGCTTGTGAATCTTCTATCCTTTTCTCCCCGCCCCCTTCAACTTGTACAGAACTATGCTGCCCGTCTTCTTCTCCGTCGCCCTCGCTTCTCTCCCTCGAAACCCTTTCTGCATGAACTGCACAGGTCCCTGTCAGATCCCGTAATCAATTCAAGATACTTCTCTTCACATTTAAGGCCTTAAATAACAAGGCCCCGTCTTACCTCTCTTCTGCTCTCTTGCCACGCCCTGTCCCTCGGGCTCTTTGGTCATCACATGCACCTCTTTTGAATATTCCTCGTTCATCCCTTTGCTAAATGGGGGACTGCTCCTTCCTAATCTGCGCCCTTAAGTTGTGGAATGCTCTTCCTGCTGAAATCAGGTCTTCTCCCTCTCTTACCACATTTAAGCGTCTCCTAAAAACGCATCTTTTCAGTATTGCCTTCTTTCTCCAATTGAATTTCCATTGAATTTCCGTTCTCATCTCAGCACAACGTGCGCTCTGGTAAGGCCTCAGGCATTGAAGAGCGCATTACAAAAGACATTATTATTATTATTATTATAAGAAATTCAAACAACTTTTCGCTGTATATTTAAAATGCGTAAATCATTTCCTTTTTAAGTCTTAGCCAAGTATGTCCCATATTTCTGCCAACAGTTGAATATTTTGTTTGAATGATTCTTTGTTTTGAAGCTAAGATTTCTCTTCTCACACTAACTTTCTTAGTTTCAATGATTCTTTGTTTTGATAGAAACTATTCTCTCTAACCTTGAGATATTTTGTGCAAATGATTCTTTAATTTGATTATAATAGTTCTCTTCGGGATATTTCCTTTTATGTATTTTTTGGGGGGGTGTTAACGCTTTTATTCCAACCTTGGGAAATTTTATGTCAAGGACTATTTATTGTTTGTTAATATTTCTCTTCCTCGTTTGTGATTCCTGAATAATCTGCCATGATTTATTCAATTGTTGTATTCTTCTGAGCATAGCGGATATAGTTTAATATTAGTAAGTAAATATGAATGGCTTGAATAAATAATTCCTGAAAATTTGTATATTTACGTTGATTTCTACCATTAAAATGACCATCCTAGAGATAGAAGTGACATGGAGACCAAAAACCCCTATTTCTGTGATCATGACGATAGATCAGTTTGGGGAAATCCTTTTTTGCGGATGTTTATGTTTTTATGACTGGCTTCTGAAATTTGTGAATTTTAGAGTTGGCAAAGTTTACTAAGAAATTAATTAGCATAACTAAACATAAATACACTGTATATATAAATAAAATGAAGCAAACACAGTAATCGTGGCTTGAGGAAAATTCGCAAACCTTAAAACTAGTTTTAGGAACATCATTAGAATTTTTCTAGGCGCAAATATCTACACAGTCGCTGGTTCAAATCAACTGTACTGTTTTTAGGCCAAAGTGGCAGTAGCGAGGTGAGTGATTTTTCCTGATTGTGTTGTTATCAATATTAAAATTAATGTTTAGCTTTAGATTATCTAGTAGTAAATAACATTTCATTTAAAGTGAAACCGAAAATAAAGAAATAGGATACCTTTAAATAAATTATAGAAGAGAAATTATACTTTATAAATGAAGGTGGTTGATGGCCTAGGTTATTAAAAACAGGATAGTTACATTTTTTGTGTGAATTATAACTTTTCCTCGATTATTTATATATTTTTACAACCCAGGATATTTTTTCATACATTTCTAAGAAAATTTTCCCGCTCCAATTTGCAAGATATCAACAGCCAATTTTCTTGTTACGGTGGAGGAAACTTAACAGTAATTCTTACTGCGTCAGCAACCATCCATTGCCAAGGGGTAATTTTCAGTGATAAAATTACAAGAGTTGTAGCATATTTTCCCTATTGCATTTGTTACTCAGCGCCAGATTACTTTGATAAGAAAAGGCGAGGGTAAAAGTATGAAAGAGAAGATATAAGCGCTGGGTTAACTTGAATTTACGACCCGCCTAACACAAGTTTTACAAAAAGCGCTCGTTATAACTGCTGATATAAAAGAATGAAAAAAATTCCTCTCCATATCTTTGCTCGCAAAGTGAAATAAGAGACATATAACGACCGAAATGTATTTTTTGGCCTCTTTCCTCAAACCCAACCCAATTTCTTCCTACGTTAGTCTTCGCATAATTTTTTGGCAAAATCGCGCTGTAAAATAAGACATTTAAATGTTAAGCCATTTTTTCATAGATCTTTTAATTAAAATTCCTTCTCGTATCGAAATACAGAAATGCATCTGTATAACACTTGTCTCTCTAAACACGTTTGAATGTATGTATTTTGCACTCAACTGCAAGAAAATTAGCGTACATGTAAGTGCAAGTCTGGTTCTAATAGTGTTCTATGGGGAAGTCACCTCACACGCGAACGTCTTGTGCATTGAATTCTGCTCACGTAGTCGCGCGAGTTGATTTGAAAGTTTGCTTCAACCACACCGTAAAGGCATTGCACTTTGGTCTTCTGTTGCTCTTGCTCTAAAGGCTTAGGTAAATACTGCATGCTGCATTTGAAAATACACAGATATATGTATACAAATACGCATTCTCAGACATACCTATAAGTATATATACATGTGGAAATATACAATATGAGTGCCAAACAGAAATAAACAAAGTTAGAGTTGACGCATAAATACACAATAGTATGACAGCAAATATGAGTAAAATCAAACAGGTAAATTATGTAAAACGAAACAGAAGGGACTTTGCCATCTTTGGGTCTCCCAGGATCTAGTGACTACTTAATTCTCGTTCAGACTTTTGAAATTACCTTTTTAGGCTGAGTTTTTGTAAACAGATTTAAATGTTTAAACTGAATCCTGTTTTTCAAAAACTGGCTCCCAGCGGGTTATGTAACTATCCTTTCCATACCGTGCCTCGCCTCGCTCATTCTCTTCCCTGGCCCCCGTTAAAATGTTATCCCATTAGCGAGGACCCAATAAACAACTTCTACACCAACCTTAATGGGAGAAAGGTTAGAATATAAGTTTCATTTATGTTAATGAGGGGTTGATTACTGTTTGAGCAAGAGTCGCATTAAGGCAAGTATAATATGCATATCATGGAGATCTTGTCGACTTTCTGGGGAACATGCGAGATTGGAACCAACGAGTGGCAAAACACATAAGTTTGACTTATACTTACAAGGTACGAGTATGTTAAATTATACTACAAATCTGTCGAAAACCACACGATACCTCATTTAATAAATCCGTATGTAAGGATTGTGTAATTGGGCCTCGCTATTATCTCAACCTTTAATATTATAGTTGTGATAGAACGAGTTGAATCTGTGTTAAATTCAACTCCTATCCCATATTAGTTAAAACCTCGAGGAGGCCCACGTGCATCTTCGATTCGAGGCTTGGAGTCTTATCAACAGCTGCCGGACGTCAATGTTTAAACAAGGAGGTTATCGTCCCCCCGTTCGCCCCCATACGCCGACCTCGCCAGATCGAGTTAGGCTTATGAACAGATAAGGCATTTTTCTCCGGCCCAGCTGTGCGTTCCCTCGAAGCTTTCACTCCATTTTCCCCCACGCCAAGGAGATGTCCTGGCTATTTATATGGAAACTTTACCACTAAGTTCAGATTGGAGATCCAGATTTTCGTCGCGAAACATCACCACGACCCTCTCTCCCTTTGTGCGCCAAGGGACCTCGGCCTCGAGATTCACCATCACTTGTCCAGGAGGACAATATTCCTTGAGTGCCAAAGGTTCGAGCCTTTAGTGACGTCAAGTCCCCAAGGCATTCCCCCCTGCTGTTCAAGGAGAACAGCATTAGAACAGCCATTGTTCGTTTTGAGCCCTTCGCCAAGAAACGGTTCTCATCCCCCCCCCTGTTGTTCAAGGAGAACAACATTAGAACAGCCATTGTTCGTTTTGAGCCCTTCGCCAAGAAACGGTTCTCATCCCCCGCTGTTGTTCAAGGGAGAACAACATTAGAACAGCCATTGTTCGTTTTGAGCCCTTCGCCAAGAAACGGTTCTTCCCCCCCCCCCTGTTGTTCAAGGGAGAACAACATTAGAACAGCCATTGTTCGTTTTGAGCCCTTCGCCAAGAAACGATTCTCACCCCCCCCCCTGTTGTTCAAAGGAGAACAACATTAGAAAAGCCATTGTTCTTGAGCCTGTAGACAAGAGACGGTTCTCATCCCCCCTTTGTTCAGAAGAGAACAACCTAGAACAGCCATTGTTCTTCCAGCCGTTCGTCGAGAAACGGTTCTTCTTCCCAAGACGCCACGTCAGGATCATCTTATCCCCCCCCCCTTTGGCTGGAACTCGCCAGCGGACCGAATATTCCTTCAAGTCCCTTCCACTGCACCCTAATGAAGTTACGTAAGCCAAGCGTCACCTTTTGAGTATTGATCCCTTATTTGTCAATTCTATCCTGTGCTTTAAATGGTTTATCGAACCATCCCATCTCTTTAACTCCATATTTGTTTTACCTTTTTTTGATCCCTTAAATCCTTGGATTAGCCCGAGTCTCCACGACCCTTACCATTCTGTTTGTCAATATTTTCCGTTTTTGTGTTTGCTGATAGTTATTATTAATAAAACTCTATTTTATTAATGATAGCAATATTATTATCCTTGAGCTCAGTTCCACTTCTTAAGCATTTTGAAGATACATAATATCGGCCGCCAAGACAGTAAAACGCACTCTAGAGATAATTAAGGAAGTTCCCTCAACGAATAGTGTTATATATAGTATCGTCGGGAGTCATTCTACGACATATATATATATATACTATTTAATTTGGTATCAGGTGTGTAAGGTTTAACGCTATATCTTTGCAAACACTGGTCTCAGTCGAGTAAAGCATAGTGTTATTCGTTATAATAATAGAATATAGTAGTTCCCTTTTGTTTTAACGATTGCTATCCCCTTTTTTTGAAACTTAAGAAGCTGGAGTAGCTCAAGGAACGGTTATAATAATTTGTTTGTTTTTTTGTGATTTTAGTCAGTGGTTATTTAGAGTAAGAAACCAAGTACGAATAGGTCAGTGCCCATATTTAGGTAGGCTAATTCTATAGAGGCATAATTCTTGTTGCGAGGAATTTTAGTTGGTTGACTAGTGCGCCCCCAAGTGCAAAGATGACTCCGTTCGAAATCTTTAAAGCGCAAGGAGAGTCCTGTGGACTTTCCGGGAAAGAACTAATTAAGTACATTCAAGAGGAGCAAAGAAGAGAAATTGACCATCAGATTGAATTAGCTCGGATTGAAGCAGAATTTCAAAGAAAAATGGAAGTAATAGAAAAGGGACAGAGTAATCCGACGAGAAGAACGAGAAAAAAAATCCAACGAGAAGAAAGAAGGACGGACTCGCGCTCCTTCCCAGGGAAGCTGACAAAGTTTCCGAGCCCCGTAAAACCCCAAAACTTCTTTCCCCAAAACCAACAACGGGACTCCAAACCTCCCGTTAAGACTTCTCCTCCATCTCTCTTCCCGAAGCGACCAACCATATGCTTCACCTGTGGTGTAGAAAACCACATGAGCTGGAATTGCCCCCAAAATTCTAGGCTTAAAAGCGGACCAGCCCACCAAGTTCACCAGATTAATGCAACCACGACTCCCCCGGTGGTGCATACACAAGCAGAAACTTCTCCCCATCCGTCAGGCCACCAGGTAAATTTTTTTTGGAATAAAAGTTCAGCGGGAACTTTGAAATATGAGGAGGGCAGCGTGGACAGCTGTCGAGTATCGACTCTCGTCAGGGACACAGGATGTTTGTGCTTCATCGTGTCCGACGAACTCCTCCCAGTAGCCTCTAACCACGAAAAATTTGCGGTGGTACGTGACTACCTTGGGCGGGCGAACAGATTCCCCGTCGCTAGATGTTACCTGCAGTGTCAATATTATAATGGCTGGGCTGAAGTCATTGTAGCACCAATAAAATTCTGTTCCGTACTTATAGGAAAGAGCCCCCAAGTAAGTTTCGACCCTGTGTTTCAGGCCGCCCTTCCTCAAGGCCGAGATAAGAAAGAAGCCCAGGAGCCCGTCCCCATCAGAACCCCGATACCGTCCGATTTCTCAGAGACCCCTAACCAGGACTTTAGGACGGAAAAAGAGGAATGTGATTCACTAAAACCCTTAGGTGATAAGGCCCCAGACAAGGACACGGAGACTGTCCCTGGACCCCAAGAAATAAATAACCCCCAACGCGCCCATGGAGATACCTTCGTAGAACTGGACGAAGCATCGGCGCTTGAAGAGGATTGCCCCGCGGAGTCCCTTAAGGTAATCCAGACAATGTGCATCCTACCTGATGCCGATTACCCTCCTCCTTCCCTACCAGGCAAGTCTTTGGAACCCTCTGACCTGGATAGTGACGCGCAGCTGACACCACGTCAGAAGAGTCAGCTCCAAGAACTAATTAAATGGAATCACCATTTATCCACCCTATTAGCTCTTTTCGAGCAACTACGTAAAAATGGCCTCACCATTGGCCCCAGCAAATGCCAGTTTGCCCACGAAACCATCAAATATTTGGGTTTCAAAATAGGACAAAGCAAGTCAGGTCCCCACGAGAACAAGATTAAGGCAATCGCCGACATGCCCCTCCCGATTACAAAGAAGCCATTAAGATCGATCCTAGGATCAGCTTCTCCCTATCAGCGATTTGTTCCGAATTTCGCTGCAAATTCGGCCCCCCTATGCCCCCTTCAGGAAAAGAATTTCTCCGATCGTTTACGTTGGAATGATGTCGCTGTTTCCCATTTTAATCAGCTCAAAAATAAGTTCATTTCTGCCCCCATTTTTAAGTTGCCCAACCCGGAAAAATCCTTTGGGGTTAAGACCGACGTGATCAACGAGGGCATTGGAGGTGTACCCCTTCAATACGAGGATGAAAGAACGAGTCATCCAGTTGCATATGCTAGCCATCTATTATTACCACGCGAAAAGAGATATGCCACTAGGGAAAAGATAGCTCTATCAATTATCTGGGTCATAGACAAATTTAAGCTGTACTCGATATGTAAAGAATGTCAAATAGGAACCGACCGCCGTCCGTTAGCCTATATTAGGAATGTGAGACACTCAAACGGCCGCATCATGCGCTGGAGTTTACTCTTGCAAGAGTATCGATTTAAAATAAATTATATCAAAGGTTCCGATAACCAGGTCGCTGACGCACTCAGTAGGAATGCGTTACCGAATAGTGTAGAACAATTGTATTCATAGGATTAGTATCTCCATGTAGGTATATACCGTCTTGTACGACTTAATTTAAGATTCTTTTGTAATATAGTTATTTAATGTATGTCTGAATTTTGTAACGCTCAATGTCTAATTTTTTTTTGATGTATATATATTTGTTCTTATTAATTTACGTATAAATTATTTTGTTTCGTATGTACTAAGTTTATAACATTTCATTGTTCCATGCCCTTTTTTTTTATTAAGTTGTATTAAAGGTTATTTTCCCCTGTAATCTAAAGATCAAAATAATCATGTACTGAGGTAATACTAGTTAGGTGCAGGAAGATACGGTTGGTACAAGAAAACGAGTTCCCTACAACGGAGCTCTATCGTTGTCCCTTCTCTCTTTTTTTTTCGAAGTGACAACTTCCCCTGGAATGGAGGGGTGTGATGGAACGAGTTGAATCTGTGTTAAATTCAACTCCTATCCCATATTAGTTAAAACCTCGAGGAGGCCCACGTGCATCTTCGATTCGAGGCTTGGAGTCTTATCAACAGCTGCCGGACGTCAATGTTTAAACAAGGAGGTTATCGTCCCCCCGTTCGCCCCCATACGCCGACCTCGCCAGATCGAGTTAGGCTTATGAACAGATAAGGCATTTTTCTCCGGCCCAGCTGTGCGTTCCCTCGAAGCTTTCACTCCATTTTCCCCCACGCCAAGGAGATGTCCTGGCTATTTATATGGAAACTTTACCACTAAGTTCAGATTGGAGATCCAGATTTTCGTCGCGAAACATCACCACGACCCTCTCTCCCTTTGTGCGCCAAGGGACCTCGGCCTCGAGATTCACCATCACTTGTCCAGGAGGACAATATTCCTTGAGTGCCAAAGGTTCGAGCCTTTAGTGACGTCAAGTCCCCAAGGCATTCCCCCCTGCTGTTCAAGGAGAACAGCATTAGAACAGCCATTGTTCGTTTTGAGCCCTTCGCCAAGAAACGGTTCTCATCCCCCCCCTGTTGTTCAAGGAGAACAACATTAGAACAGCCATTGTTCGTTTTGAGCCCTTCGCCAAGAAACGGTTCTCATCCCCCGCTGTTGTTCAAGGGAGAACAACATTAGAACAGCCATTGTTCGTTTTGAGCCCTTCGCCAAGAAACGGTTCTTCCCCCCCCCCCCTGTTGTTCAAGGGAGAACAACATTAGAACAGCCATTGTTCGTTTTGAGCCCTTCGCCAAGAAACGATTCTCACCCCCCCCCTGTTGTTCAAAGGAGAACAACATTAGAAAAGCCATTGTTCTTGAGCCTGTAGACAAGAGACGGTTCTCATCCCCCCTTTGTTCAGAAGAGAACAACCTAGAACAGCCATTGTTCTTCCAGCCGTTCGTCGAGAAACGGTTCTTCTTCCCAAGACGCCACGTCAGGATCATCTTATCCCCCCCCCCTTTGGCTGGAACTCGCCAGCGGATCGAATATTCCTTCAAGTACCTTCCACTGCACCCTAATGAAGTTACGTAAGCCAAGCGTCACCTTTTGAGTATTGATCCCTTATTTGTCAATTCTATCCTGTGCTTTAAATGGTTTATCGAACCATCCCATCTCTTTAACTCCATATTTGTTTTACCTTTTTTTGATCCCTTAAATCCTTGGATTAGCCCGAGTCTCCACGACCCTTACCATTCTGTTTGTCAATATTTTTCGTTTTTGTGTTTGCTGATAGTTATTATTAATAAAACTCTATTTGATTAATGATAGCAATATTATTATCCTTGAGCTCAGTTCCACTTCTTAAGCATTTTGAAGATACATAATATCGGCCGCCAAGACAGTAAAACGCACTCTAGAGATAATTAAGGAAGTTCCCTCAACGAATAGTGTTATATATAGTATCGTCGGGAGTCATTCTACGACAATAGTCAAAATGATCTTACAAAGAACGAGATTGATAGGGCAACGATTCAGAACAGTTAGAAAATTGTATAATAGAATTGTAGATATATCCAACAGTACATTTACTCACACTGTTAAAAATGAGGGGTAAGATAAGGGTGAATTAGAAAAGTATATTTATGCTAATGGTTTACTTTTGTTGCTCGATTTACCCTTTAGGAAAAGGTAAATGATTTTATGAATGGCCTTTTCCAGTTCACTCTCAAAACAAGGTTCTAGATTTTTTCCTTATTGAGTTACAATGGAAATATTTCGTAGAAAAACACAAAAATACAATAAAGAATAAATAGCAAATTAAAATATATTTTATCTGTGATTAGAAACTCGGAAAATTGTTGTAAACAGCATTCGATTATTATCAGATAACTCTTCTAAGAGTATTGCCAAGTGTCTCCTTTTGTTGAAAAGTGCATCCGTTAATCCTACATACATATATAATTACATTTTTACGAAAAGGAAGCGATAAAAATAATGAAATCATGATTAAGTAATATCAACACCTTAGGCATAATTGCGAAATGATGAATATTTCGAAAGAAAAACCCACATACAGAACCGTTTGGGGCAACTTCCCTCCACACTACTTCAAGATTAAGATCATTTAAAGTTTAAAGTGACACCCGCCATCTACGCTTCCTCGCCCTTCACGTGTGTGTTTAATTGCTTTGCCCTCAGAGCTGAGACAGGCCCTCAGACCCTAAATTCTTCATCAAACATTCACACACCCACAGTGCTGTTACATCTCAGCAGAGCAAGACTGTATTTATTCCCATCAGAACAGCAGCAGCTCTAATTAAAGGTATGAAACCTTTTCCACTCGTTCTCGCAAGATTAGTATTCTAGTAGCCGTTACTTAATATTAAGGTCAAGTGATATTAGGAGCGACTGAACACTTCAATGGAATTCATACACCTAAAGAAGTCTTATTTCCTCTATACGGTGGTATAATTAATTTATTGTGCACATCTTTGCAATCAGAACCGAATGATGACTGTGGGTCCTACGTAGAACTCAAGAAAGGCGAGTATGCTCGTATTTAGGGGTCATTTTTCGACGGTGTAAGTCAAAAGGACGAAACAACAAGGCTATGGTGTTAGAGAGCTAACAAACACTTAGGAGCAGAGAAACAAATAAATGTAGTGGATGATTATTGAAAACTAAAATAAGACAGAACCTGGAACTATGACTCAACTGAAACATTCGCTCGTGCAGACGATGCACTGCCAATCTTGTAAAGAAGACGTGGCAACTCTAAGTATTAACCTTTTTGAAAAAGATCACAAACCTGTATAAACCAATAGCCTCATCTTTTCTGGCGGCCTACAATTGATGCACGCTCGCATTATATTTCATTTTAAATTCATTTTAAAAATATTAATTATCTGTATAAATCTTTTGTAAATTCCAGATATCTTAAAAAATACTATTAAGGAGTTTCTCTCAGAATTACCCCGACAATTCACTTACTTTCTGGATAAAAGACCTGCTTTATTTAAGGCTATTGCAATCGCATCATATTGTAATATTTATCATGTTTAAGGTAATCCTGAACTGGGGCAGGGGGCATTTCTCTTATTATGGCCACTAAACCACCCAAATTAATATAACATAAAGAAGTAATCCCATCCCTCGATTCCCCCCGTATGAGAATGGAGTCAAGAAATCTATCTAAGGAGCTACTCACTCGAGTAAACGGCCATTTAGCTAGCCGACTGAGGAGAAGAAAATGCGCCATAATAAGAGAAAAGATCAGGTGTTTATTTCCATATAATTTCCTGGCTAACCTTGGAAGTAATTTGGCAATTATATCATTCGAAAGAGAGTCGGCCGATTAGTTATAATGTTATTGCCCCCCAAATATTATTCAGGGGTTAACCATGAGAGGACTTTGGCAATTTTATCATTCGAAAGATAATGTAAAACAACATGAGGGTTTCAAATTTTGTTAGAATCAGCCGAATAGTTACAATGTTATTACAAAAGGATGAAAGCAAAACGGGGACTGACCAACCGACCGACATAGTGAGATGCAGAGACGGCGGCGAATAGACTCGTACACGGCAAAAATACCTTTTTTTCCTAATTTAAAATCATTATTGACAATGTTCCCCAAATGTTTAACTAAACCGTGGATACTTTAAAGATTTATTTGATTTCAAAGAAATAGGAGTTCATAGCCTTTTTCACCTCTTTACTATCATAGTAAACGTTTACAAGTTTAATTGAATTTGTAATGACTTTGTCGTGCAATAGCCAGACTTTATATATATATATATATATATATATATATATATATATATATACGTAGGTACTTTGGGGCTTGGGGCTGAGGTTGGTTGAAGACAGTTAGAGAAAGGGGAAATCGTTATGATTCCAGTGGGAATGGTTCATTATTAACTTTGAGTGGTCCTTGAAAACAAATATTTTAGAGTGCAAGTTGGCTAAAGATTAATAGGTAGCTGTTACCCGTTGGGGTTACATAAGAAAGACAATGACGAAAATATATCTTTACTAACAACAAAATGCCATTTGTATTCACACAGAAATTGGGTTCAAAGGGAATGGTCGCTCAGACGGGGTTAAAGGTACACACAAGATATAGGTAGGTTAATTAAGGGAATAGAGAGGTCAGATTCAGTTTGGTGATTTAAGGGAGATTTTAAACCAGGGCGTTTACACAAATAATGGAGAAATGGGGTAAGCCATATTTAAGATCCATCTGCAGGCGGCAACGGTTACGATTACCTTACATGCTCGTTGCCGAGAAGGTGCCAGTTGGGGTACGATGAATGCCACGGAAGAAGTCAGGTTGCCTCTTACTTCAGACGAGGGAGCATTTGTCGAGCCTTCGTAGTTGGGAACCCTCGTCAGGTACTTGCCGATTCACATGGCTTAGTTCACTGATGCGATACTTGCTGATTAACTATGTCAGAGTTCACGGATGGGGATACTTGCCGATTGACTATGGCAGAATTCACGGATTGATTTAGCCTTTAACTCGAATCGAAATTGCCACTGCGCGGGGGGGGGCGTCTTTCAGCTTGTTCGCCAGAGTAAGTGGAAGTCTAATATTGCTGCTCTCTTAACTGGGTCGAAGGGTAATATAGGAGCGTGGTGAGGAGGCTCCAGACACGCGCGAAGTTGGGGAAAAGTGGGCGACTCTTTCGGAGGAAGGGGGCCTACAGACTTTAATTAATAGTAATCAGGTGGTGGAAGGTACGAGGAAATTTGAGGATGAGAATGAACTTTCTAACCAAACGTATTCAAACTTCTTGGGTTAAACATACTTCGTGAGTGGCTGTATTGCCAAATTGCGGGAGAGCCCCATTTCGGTTGATCATTTAAGAAAGTTTTCGATAAATAGCTTCATTTAAAATTACAATTGTTGAACATATAATTATGTAGAACTGCATTAACATACTTCTTCTCATTTAGGATTTCATAATAACGCCTTTCTCTATGCAACAAATCCCCATCATTGTCTTTCTGCAATGGAGAATACGTGTAAAAGTAGGAATATGGATTCGTTTGCAAAGAAGCCTTTTTTTGCGCTTATTATTGCAGCAAATAACTCACTTTTCTTCTCTCGTAATAATTCTGTCCAAAAATAGCCGATGGACATTTCAAACTTATGGAAACAAAGAAATATTCTTAAGTTGTAAGCGTTATTTGTTTAACAACTCATGTGTCACCTAAACACCTTCTGTGTTGCTTATAATAGGCTTATGTATTACTAGCTTCAAAAATTCTTTGGAATTACTCGATATTTTCTAAAAAATTAAGGCAAAATTCAAGCAATTTAAATAACTCGAAAGCACATCTTATTTGCTTTCTTAAAACTACATTAATTTCATCACCACCAATGGAATAATACAGAATAATTGAGGGAATAATATAAAAAATAGACTTCAGTCTATATTGCAGTAATTTGTACGTATTTAGAACACATTAGATATACACTTTGGCCACTTTTATTACCAATTTTGTTACCATCGACGATCCCGTTAGGTAATGAATCATGAAATTGCTACCAAACTATATGGAAAAGATTTGATAGAATTATCCTGTGGCTATTTATTCATCATCATGGCAGCACCCATAGACGATGAGAGCAGCTTGTAGCTGAGGTTCTAGCCCTTATGTGTCTTCATGTGAAACGAGTATAGCTTGTAGCTGAGGTTCTATTCCTGATGTGTCTTCATATAAAACGAGTATAGCTTGTAGCTGATGTTCTAGCCCTGATGTGTCTTCATGTGGAACGAGTATAGCGTGTATTTGAGGTTCTATCCCTGATGTGTCTTCATGTGAAACGAGTATAGCGTGTAGTTGAGGTTTTTGCACTGATGTTTCTTCATGTGGAACAAGTATAGCGTGTAGCTGAGGTTCTATCCTTGATGTGTCTTCATGTGGAACGAGTATAGCTTGTAGCTGATGTTCTATCCCTGATGTGTCTTCATGTCGAACGAGTAAAGCGTGGAGTCGAGGTTCTAGCCCTGATGTGTCTTCATGCGTAACGAGTATAGCGTGTAGTTGAGGTTCTGGCACTGATGTGTTTTCATGTGGAACGAGTATAGCGTGTAGCTGAGGTTCTATCCCTGATGTGTCTTCTTGTGAAACGAGTATAGCTTGTAGCTGATGTTCTATCCCTGATGTGTATTCATGTGGAACGAGTCTAGCTTTTAGCTGAGGTTTTATCCCTGATGTGCCTTCATGTGAAACGAGTATAGCTTGTAGCTGAGGTTCTATCCTTGATGTGTCTTCATGTGAAACGAGTATAGCATTTAGCTGAGGTTCTAGTCTTGATGTGTCTTGATGTGAAACGAGTATAGCTTGTAGCTGAGGTTCTATCCCTGATGTGTCTTCATGTAGAACGAGTATAGCTTGTAGCTGAGGTTCTATCCCTGATGTGTCTTCATGTGGATGTAGTGGCGCACGAACATTGCACACACTGTGGAGATTGATGAATGCCCAGTGAAACAGGAGGAGACTTTGACGCGTGTGTCTTCTCCACAGTTGCATCCTCTCATCCGCGCTTGCAGACATTATAATGCCGCATCTCATCTGCTCCCGTTTTGGCTGTTGTAAGATTGTAGTTGGATGATCGCTCTTGTTCTGGCTCCTCCTTACCATCGACCAGGTGGTCATTACACTGCTGCGGCTGCTCTAAGGGTCACTAGAGTACGCGAGCTTCTCAATCCTCATAAGCTGACGATCAAAGAGAAGGATATGCCATTATCATTCGATAAATTCTACTCTAGTATTGCTCAAAATTCTATAATACTCATATGATGAGAGAAAGAACCCCAAACGTCGTCTTCTATTATTCTTCTCCTCTTACTCTTTGTTCCTCTTCAGTCTTTATAGATGGACATTTTTTTTAATAATACCCATCGACAAGATTGGATAAACCTGTGTTTGAGGTCATAAATATATTCTTGACATTTAATGGTAGTAAGACTGGTTTCCTCGGTCCTTAGTAAGGTAAACTGCAATGTAGACAGGAATAGTGTGTGGTTAGTAGAGCAATAAGTAGACACCATCACACTTTCGGTCGATTTGTCGACTGGATAGGGTCCCTTTCTTGGCGGGGATAAATAAAAATCTCCGAAAGGGGGGGGGGCGATGCAGTGGGAAGGTAGTTGAACACATACTTACATGGTAACTGAATTTCGTTTCCTTTTACAATTATGCCTTTTCCATATGTAGTAGCTACTATTTTGAGATGTTGGTAGCAACCACACTATATCAATCTTCTTGACTTGAGGCAACTAAAAAGAATTCAAACCTCTCCTTGTAAATAAATATTGAACATGGGTGTGTTTACATGAACAAACGATATAAAATGTTTTGCTAAAAAAGATCCTGAATCTTTAAGCGAGTTGAGTCGGGAAAGAACGAACTGAAGCTCAATTATCAAAGGCAACGAATATTTACTTATCTTCGTTCTAAGTTCTTCTTTTTGTTAAATTCTGAGTAATTATATCCATAAAATATAATTTCGATTAATTATGCTATCCATTAAGTAAAAATGAAAAAATTATTGACGTTAAAAGTTTAAATACAACAGTCATTTTTACATTATTTATTTACTGGGCATTTTTTTGCATTTTCAGTTTCCTTTTTTTCAAAATAGTTGATATTATTAAATTAACACTTGCTCCTTAGAAATGAAATAAAAAACCCCGTTGATTGATCGCGATTGAAAGTGTCCTCTTTTTTCTATTTTAGTTTAGTTTGGTGAATAATTGGTTGTCCTGGACAAGTACTTCACACTCAGCATCTTCTTTGACATAATATGGCGAAGTGTAGCAGATTGTAGCATTTATATAATTGGTCAATAACCAAAATGCTTCCGAGACCAGAATAGCAATTTACAACTAATTTTTAGGTCGCTGATAATGAATATCACGGTTAAAATTGTTTGCTAGATTAACTTTTTAAGATACACCTACGTGTCACAACTGATTCCAACAGGCCTGTGTGAGTGTGTTTGTTACCAGTCTCATTGCCCTTCTCTATTGTTCTATCAATCATAGAAGATGGCTTTACTGTGCAAGTATACAATTTGAGGTAAAAGGTAGGTGATTTTCCTAGTTAAACACTTTTTAAACTTATAATAATTATTCATTGAGCAAGGCATTTTATATTAATTTTATTTAACTACCAAATTATAGAGATACTTCTGCTAAGCTCTTATTCTCTGTATTATAGTAATAAATTCATTGATAAATTTTCTGTTTATGTTTTAATTGTTTGATGTTTTTTTTTCTTTCTGATGCATCGTACTTGTGTGAATAAGGCAGACAACTCGTAATACATTTGTGGTGGGGTAAACATTGCATTACAAAAGGGCCATATAACTGCTATGGTTTGAAAGGCAAATAACCTATATTTTGAAGGCAATATTTGTGACTAGGATAATAACTGGCCTCCTCACATATAAATAAATGTGAGGAGCACAGTGACTGGGTGGGAACCAACATACCATACCAAAAATTGTTATTTCTGCATGGTACCCTCAGTACAAAAGGGCTTGACAAAAAAGAAAATAAAAAAGCCATTCAATATCCAAACATTCCATCAGCTATTCTTCCAGTTCCACGTGGAGAAGGTCTATCGGTTCCTAATGCAGAAACTTAGGTATCCTTCGAATCAGATGCGGAAAGGGATAATGAGGAAGCAGAAAAGGCAGTGCTGGATTATAGCGTGACCCAAATTCTGATGAAGCACGCTCCTATATGCTACGCTCATAACACAAGGGGAAATCCATGACCTTGTCAAGGATCTCCATCAATCCAAGAATACGGCACAGCTGCTAGGCTCTCGTTTTCAACAGTGGAATATCCTAGCAGCTGATGTAAAAATTCTAAAATTTAATGATGATCAGCAGCAGTTCAACGATTTCTTCGTAATGAAAGGTGATTTAGTGGCCAGTGGCCTCCAACAATATTTAGGGTCTGATGGAAGCACTTGGCATAGAATACAAATCCAGAGACTGGAGGCTGTTCATTGATTTATCGCAAACGACTCTGAAAGGTGTCTTGTTGCACAACGGCAATAGTGAACCATTAGTTCCTGTCAGCTATGCACCACATAAGAAAGAAACTTATGAGAATATAATGTATATGTTGCGAAGCATAAACAATGATAAACATCAATGGCAGCTGTGTGGTGACTTAAAGGTTTTTGGCTCATGTTATTTGCTTGTGGGACAGCTACAACAAGTATAGCCGCTTTCTGTGTGAATGGGGCTGCCTTGTAAGAGGTTCCCACTATATCAGGAGAGACTGGCCACCTCGTCATTCATTGGAGCCTGGGATAAAAATGTTCAATATCGAACTCTCACTAAACCAAACAAAATTTTGCTACCTCCCTTACACATAAAACTGGGGCTCATGAAAAATCTTTTAATACGAGGGGCGGTCAATAAGTTTTACTAATCGGTAGGGAAAAACAGAGGAAGGAGAATGGCTGTTTGTGGGGGTATCAGAACAAGTTATGACAAGTCAGAACCTGCAGCCGCACGCTCCTTCCCCGTCTATTTAAGAAGCAGTAGCTGATCGCAGATCGTCAGTCACCAATTTTCTAACAATGGAGAAGGTTGAGCACCACGCATTGATCAAATTTTTTTTACCAAGGAAGGCAAGAATGCAAAAGAGATCCATGAGCGCATGGTTGCAGTGTACACCGACACCGCCCTTTCCTATGCAACCATTGTTTGCTGGAATAGGAAGTTCTGCCATGGTCGTGAGTCCCTTGAAGATTAGCCCCGTCTAGGACGCCCGTCAGACGTGACCAACGAAGACAATGTGGACCGTGTGAAGAGGATGACCCTCTAAAATCGACGAGTGAAGTTCGAAGAAATCGATCAAGAACTTGGAATATCACATGGAAGTGTTATCAACATCATCCACGACAATTTGGCCATGACCAAGGTCTCTGCCCATTGGGTCCCTAGAAACCTCACGCCTAATAATCGATTTTAACGTCGTCAAAGTCCACAAGGCCAGAGTTGCACAAACTGCCCTGCACTAGTGCAGATTCGAGGAGCTCAACCATCCCGACTACAGTCCAGATCTAGCCCCTAGCGACTACTTTTCATTCCGCCAGCTCAAGGCTGCACTGCGTGGACGCCGGTTTAGGGACGATGAAGCTCTCCAGCTCGCCACCCAGGAGTAGATTGAACAGCAGTCGGGAGATTTCTGGTTGTCGGGAATTAGAAGCCTAAGGGACAAGTGGCGCAAATGCATTGAAGTCAAGGGTAGTTGTATTGAAAAATAATAAAACACTTTTCCTCATATCTCGTTTTCTTATATCCGAATTGCAAAACTTATTGACCACCCCTAGTAGCTATGGCAAAATCTGGTCATGGATTCAAGTATTTAACATCAAAATTTCCTCCCTGAGCGACGCTAAGATTATAGAGGGAGTTTTCTTTGGTCCTCAGGTTCTAAAGCTTTTTAAAAAGGGTGCCTTTAAATAAGTCCTACATGGAGAGGAGAAAGTTGTTTGTGAAGCCTTCAAGTTAGTTGCAAAGGGAATTCTCGGAAACAGAAGTGAAGTAAACTATAAGGAATTGGTGTAAATCCTCATCAAGGCTTACAAAAACATGGGATGTAACATGTCACAAAAAATCCTCATTTTGGTTTCACACTTGAATTTTTTCAGCTAACTTTCGAGCAGTTGGTGACAAACATGGTGAAAGGTTTCTTTCACCCAGATATTTTAAGCATGGAAAAGCGCTACCAGGACAAATAGAGCACAACAATGCTTGCAGTCTATTGATGAACATTGGCAGGAGATAAATCTTTAGCCCATTAAATGCGTCAAGCAAAAAGGCAGAAAATGGATATGGATTAGAGTTTTAAACAATAACACATACTCTACGTTATAATATAATATTAAATTACGCAGATCTTTAAACCTATACTTAATAGGAATTTTTTGAGCTGATATTTGGATTTATTATATGAAAATAGATTAGAATTAACTAATCTGATTTAAGAAGCACACAATCTTTTCAAAATTGTCGACTAATGTATTTTACGATTTTAACAATTATACTTTCACTTGAATTGTTTATGTTTGAATTCTGAACAATTTTTGTTTGTGTGTTAATAATTATTCGTTATCGTTCAGTTAATTACTTACTATTAAGCTGTGTGTTTAGTTAAAATTCTAAAAATAAAAGGAACCGAATAAATTTAAATTCAGTGAAAGTTTCAAAGATTCAAGAGAAGAAAGTATTCTCAGACTCTCGGATTCCAGGAAAAATATTTATTTATTAACTGGAAAATGGCTTCGCCACTCCCTCTATGAGGGAAGCTTGCGCTTCGCTACTAAGATTAAAATTTAAAATCTTAAAAAAAGCAGTCATAGTTACATTTTTATAAGCTTTCTGAACTTCTCCAATTATAATAATTTTAAAAAGGAACTCTAAACTAAATTTCCCTCCTTTCAAAATATCACTTTGCTAAAATATAGAGTTATAGAATAGAAGATACATAAAAATATATTTTCTGAACTTCACCATTCGTAATTCTTTGGGTTTTAAAAAATTCACAAAATTTCGATACTTATATTTATTCCTGAACGTCACAATTTTACTTTTTAATATTATAGAAGAATTATTAGAAATAACTTTGATAAAAAAACAAGTCATTGCTAAACTAAGATGAAATTGTTCCTCAGATACTCAAAAAAATCCACTTCTTAAATTATAGAGTTAGTGATGATGATGAGAATGATACTCTTTAAATTTTTAGAATTTGATTTTTGATCAATATTGATTTGATAAATATTTTAATTTAGTATCGAGCTTTAAATAAAAAATGTTTTTTATAGAAAATATATAAATCTTTACTTAGGAGCCAGGTTTCGGGGGTGACTAGGTTACATCCTTAGTTAAAGAACAATATTGTTATTATCAGTTTTGGGTACATGCAACCAGTTGTGATTATCCATACCCGGCTTGGTTTTATGGCTGAGGGACCGCAACCCTCAGCCAACCCAACCCTCCTCTCTCAGCCGGGTTAGGACCCGCCATGACAGAGCTCCAAGAATAACAAGAAAAGGAGCCAATGTGTTCGATTTTATTTTGCAGCCGTTGTTTTTTAAACGAGAGAAAATAAAGAAGAATAAAACATGGAGGTTATCTGCGGAAGCCAAATTGAAATTAAATACTAAAAATAAAATTATTTTTGACAGAGCCAGCAATGGAAGGATGGGAAATACAAGTCAGTTGATTCGCTCGCAGAATTATAGTTTGGGGCTTATCTGTTGAACATATCGATTGTAGAGGAAATTCCTATGGCAGAAATTTCCTTCGCAATGGTCAAAATTAGGGGTTTTCTTTGATGTGTTGATTCAACTATTCTTCTTCTCATAGGTGAATCATACATATCTTAAGATGAGTTTTGATTTCAAAGAGTTGTAAGTTTTATTTTCCTTTTTTTGGATTAACTTTTACATTTATCACTTTCAAAGAAGAAAAAGAATTTACATTTAATTTTTCATTGCAGTATTCTTACTACATCTCTTTTTTTTAGAGAATCGCAAAAAGACAGCCATTGTTTATTTCTCGAAAGATCAGATGTACACACTTATCACAAAATAAAATATACACTTTTTTTAGGTATGGGGTTTATTTTACATATATATATATATATATATATATATATATATATATATATATATATATATATATATATATATATATACATACATATATATTTAAATATTCTAAAGTTTTCAATTTTTTTACTATTTATTTTTGTTGGAAAGTTGCATTTTTGTTTTGAAATGGATGTCCATCAGTCGTTGTGTGGAATGTGCGAGGAGACTTCCGATTGAATTATTTGAACTCAGAGGCCAATGATTTCAGATGCTGCACACGCCGATGACAGCTAGAATGAGAGATTCACAGGATAGAGCAAGAGTTTTTTCTTACTCTTTACCATCATATCCGGGGGAAAGAAGACCCGTAATTGGCACCCCTATTAGTGACAACGCCTAATTACAACGCCTTGTCCAATTGGGATGGCTTTATCTCCCGTATATGCTGCCTTTAAACACTTGGTAGAGGCCCCCTTCTTTGAGCAAAGGTTATAGGTACAGTGTACAAGGATCAAGTGTACTAACAGATTTCTTGTTTTTGATTCTACTGATAAAGAAGTTAAAATATTTTATGATCGTGATTCACTTTTAATTGAGCAGAAAATTATTTATTGACATATGGTTAAGAGGAAAAATGTTTAATATTTGGAAGCTTTATTCTTGGACTGTTGAAATGTCAGCCACAAGTATAGCATTCATCATTCATTCATTCATTCATTTATGTAACATATAACACCCTTTATCCCGATTTTGAGAAGCTACATGCAAAATTTCGATGACGCATTAATTATAGAACTATAGAACAACGACCAGCAAAGACCCTAGGATCCACTAAATGCCAGTTCAAGAGTTAGTAAGATTAATGCTACTTTAATCTAGGAAGCACAGTACACGCCTTTAATTTATATATATATATATATATATATATATATATATATATATATATATATATATATATTACATACTTATCGAACAATATACCTGTATATTAGGCAGGTTTCTAAATATAATCACACTCACGTATAGTTCTTTCTCTCAAACAGGAGAGTAAACGATATAAAAAAATGTGTTCTCCCACCTTTTTTATGTAGAAAAAATGGGTACACCATTGCAACGTTTGTGATTACTTTAACAACAAAAAAAATAGACACGAATTTTCGAGTAGGAAATTAAGAGGTTCATTCAACCTTCTTACTAACAGTTTTTGCTCTTCATAATCGTCTTCCTCAATCTTTGCGAGGTTTTCTCTTCCATTTATTTTTAGATCATAATCCATTCCTAGGAAGTAGCATTAATTCCATTGCGATGTACCATAACTTTCCCTGCTAACCATTTTCAACAGTTAGGGCGGTCTATTGTTAACACAATAGAATTCAATTCCTTTCATCTGCCTTTGATTTAGATTAAATTCGAGTGATTTGTATTTTTGTGCATTCATTGTCTTTGTATCTCCCAAAGCATTCAATTGATATAAGAGAGTCTCTAATAATAGATCAAAGTGGAGGCTCATTTCAAGAGGTGATCAGTTATCAAAAGTTAGAACTTTATTTGGAGTAACTTAAAAGACTATTATGGTAATGGTTGAAGCCTAAGCGGAAAATAAGATATGCAAATAAGTATCCAAACTTTACTAAACGGTAGAAGTTTAGTGTTCCTGGTTAATTACATCTTAAGGCGTAGGTCTAAAATAAAACTTAGTTAAATCAAGAGATAATTTTCTAATTAAGTATCTTAATTGGTTCTTAGGCCCAAAAGGTTAATCTTAAACTATTATTCTAGTAAAATATAACCATTAATTATAAACATTAAAAAATTAATGTAAATTTCCAAAAAAAGCGAATTCGTAAAAAGCCTTTAAAACTGGAACTTTAGCCTTAGTATGTATAGTCTATTGCCGCAAATTGAAGGTAGTGAGGTGTAGAGCTTGGAGCAAAGGGGCTAAACTCTACCACTCATGTGAAATAGAAAATATCCTTCCAATTTCATCAATGGAAATCATTTGGCCCTAGCTACCTCATTCGTAAATATATTTCTAATGCCGAAACTCTGTCTGCTCCTAGTGAATTTCATTAGTTTATCTAAGGTCATTTACCATCTGCGGCCTTCTATCAATTCCTTAGTATTAGTTATGTCAATTTTAAACCCTTTCCATTCTCCTAGATAGACAATTATTCTACCACTGGCTCGTGCACAAGGTCATTTATGATTCTGTTTGCCTTATGATCAGGCCATAGATTCCTCTAGGCACAAGTCACTGTCTCTTTTAAAACATTTCCTCGTTAAACAAGGTCATGGTCTAGCTTTCTCAAAACAGAGATCACTGTCTCTTCCAAAGCATTTTTCTTGCTTATCACACAGTAAAGCCATTGTGAGGGTATGAAACGTACATACTCTTATGCCGCCAGACAATCGTATAAACGAAAGAAATTTGTCGTTTGAGTTGACCTTCGTCTCCTCTTTTCCGCCCACTCTCCCCCGACATTCTCACGCCCTCCTTCGCCTTCCCTTTCACTTAATTCGTTATTCGGGCCACGTGCCAAACTTCCCCAACAGGCGACAGGAAGTCTGACGAAAGAAGGCCTATCTCACAGAGAAGTCTAAATTTTATTTGCCTTCTCTATGATACCATGGAGATTGTCCAGAAGGCGCTGCGATAAGCGAATTGTCGTATATGGAATCTCTCTTTCGATTTCACACAGCCCGCGGTATAAATGACAACGCCAGGCATCCCTCGCCAGAAGTGTTCCAAACCTACTCGCGTAACCCTCACGTTGAACGAGAGTCGTTGCCGTAACGTATCGATTGCCAACGCGCCGCTGAGTTAACTTGATCGCTGTCTCAATGTGTTCCTAAGGCAAATCCCGCCCCGCAGAGTCTGTGACTAGAAGAATACGCTATGTTGCTTAACGTAACTTGAGAAAGAAAAGGAACATCCAAATAGTTACTGTAAGTAACTATTTGTTAGTGTCACATCTAGTTAGGAGTGAACGAACCGGAACTGCAGTCAGCAGCCCCAAACCCGTCATCTTATCTCTCCTCTCCCCGAGAACTCGTGTTAACACTACGCAAACTACCCCGTCTATACCTGAGTAGTCTTCTCTCCAATCCGTCACAATTAATGGTAATCTGTAAACCCAGTGTCCCTCTATTCTAAAATCACCTATTTAATTAACAGTGATTGATACTCCCATTGAGTCATTATAAATCTAGACGCTTAACGTCAGTGTTATCCTCCCCTCCTTTTTTAAAGAAATTTAAGTTAGTCATTCCCTGATATTATTATTTATAATTGCTGTCAACCCGGACTAATCCGTGTTTGAATATTTAATTCTTATTTACCTAAATGCTTGTTTAACTATTGCTACTAATTATTATTTTGGTGTAAAGCAAAGTTTATTTTTGTACGTGTGTTTATTTGTGGCTCCTCCTTTTTGACTTACCCTTAGCAAGAATTTAATAAAGAATCCCTTCGGCTAATTTATTCAACCTGTATTATGCACTCTTAGAATTTAACAATCACAACCTCCCCCCAGTAACAAGTGGGACTTTTATATTGTGAATCCTGGCCGTGGCACAACCCACCTCTAACCAGCTTTCGCACGTTCAGTAGGAATTAAAGCTTATATATATATATATATATATATATATATATATATATATATATATAATGATCGTAGATTGAGTCATAGGGTCTCAATACCATCGACTTAAACAAAAGCGGTGTGTCCAGATCAAGGACTAGAATAATTATTGGAACAGACTATGAGCAATTCTACGACAGCCATAGATAGCTTCCTCTAAGTTGAGTTCATTTTTTTTTTTAAACATCTCTCCATGTACTTGCTGCTATTACCTACAAAATGCAGCATGGTTAGGAAACTGTTTCAAAGAACCTTGTAATTGATTACTATCAAAAGTCAATTATAAAAAATCCCTTTCCGTCCTTCTAAATTTGCAAACATCATGTCAAAAGCGAAAGGTACATTAGCTAAACGTTATATGTCCGAGGTAATTCACAAAGAGAGTTCTGTAAAAGGGAAGTGTTTATTAGGGTGATGACCTTCTGACTTTTTTCATCAAAAATTATTTCCTGTAGCACGAATGAATGAACTTTTGCCTATTAATGACAAAAATTACTTTTATTCTATTGAAATATTGGAAAAAGTCACGCACAAACCAAATTGAAATGCAATATAGGCCATTTTACGAATTTAATGTGTTAAAAATATTTATATTAAATAAATAGGTGATCAAATAGACTTGTGCAATAATTTATGTAACATAGAATTGTATAGAATTTTCCAGAAAATCATTACGTCATCGCTTGGGCGATTTCTGTAGAATTCAATAATTTTATTCAGCCATTTCGTGTGCGTTATATAACGAGATGTTTAAAACGGGTAGTTACTAGTTCAGTTTTAACGGCGTTGATATTATTATTGCCTTATTATAATTGTTGTGTATTCTCCAGTGTTTATTGTAAAGAGATCATGGTATTATTTGGTAAGCTACATTTAACTCTCTCTCTAATTATATAATATAATAGCATATAATATTCTATTAGTGTTTGCCTTCTCTCGAAATTTTTCATAATTGTAATTTACTTGTTTTTTTAAAAAATATATAAAAGCTCAAAAAACAGTTTCTTTACATACTTTGTTACCCATTTAATATTTAGGTAAATTTTCGATTTCAGTTGCTGAGTACAAAACATGTCATTCAAGAAGAGCTTTTTTTAACACGGAGAAGAACAAGAAAACCTGGACAAATAACTTAGTCAAGTTTCAATCACCATCAAGAAGAGGCAACGTGGCAGTTTATGAAGCACCCTTAAGTGAACGGAGTCGTATGCCCCTGAAAATCTACGTCATTGGTCGCTTTAATTTTCTTCAATCCACCGCTAAAGAACGTAGGGAGAGGATTGGTCTAATTGTTGTAGAGCTAAAAGCCCTATGGAGCAAATCCTTGAACGTCCCGCATGTATCTGATCAAGCCATTTGTGCAAAACTAGAAAACCTTCTGAAAGACTATGAGTACTGCAGAAAGAAACAAAACTTTAATTCTTTGAATGAACTGTTTGATGTGACAAAGGGGAAAGGCAACTGGTCGTGCAAAGAAGATGAGAACCTCTATAAGCAGCAAATTTTGACCAAAGGCCAGGTTGGTTATTCCACTGGTGAACCTGCTAGTGCCAAGACCATCCACCCATCCGAGCGAAAGAGGGCAATGGAAGCAACTGTGTCCCCACTTTCCAGCTAAACACTACCTGATTGTTCTGAAACTAGCGCGGACTCATCCAATAACAGCGAAGACAGTTCTTGGGAGAATGAGAATGCAGCAACAACAAGCTCAAAGCTCAAGCTCAAGCTACAAGTTCAAAGCTCAAGCTCAAGCTACAAGCTCAAAGCTGTCGTCCCACAGAGCAGCAAAGGTATGTCGCCAGCTTTCTGGTGACGGCATTAAAATCCCAACCCAATGTCAGTCAGCAATCAACAAAGCTATCTATCTACACAAGAGCTGCTCAGATGAAGAAGCACTTGTTGAGCACGCTTCATCTTGAAAAGTGGAGCTTACACTTTGACGGCAAACTAATTGAGGACTTTAAATATCAGGTCGTGGTCCTCACGAAAGAAGCGAAATAAATAAAGTTGGCTGCGCTCAAATTCAAAGGATGGGAAAGCTGTAACAATTGCAAAAAGGCTCCATGGTTTTTTAGAGGAGTTCAACCTGTAGGGATTCAATTGTTATGCTTGTCGCCGACACAACAAGCGTGTTTTTCCACTGCAGCAAATGTTCGAAGATAAAGGTCACCTCAAACCCAAGTTTATCAGTTACCAGCACCATGTACTGGATCGGATTCTTCGTGTTGTCATGGACGATGAGCTCCATGGGTCGAATAAATCACCAAACACAGAGTACTTCTTTATGCAGGATTTGATAAGCAATTCTTATAAATTGAAGGCAGACTTCAGCAACGGTAAAACGGAGATTAAGGAAACAGAAGAGACGACATGAAGTTTCTCTATCACCTTATGCGTGTCTTCCATCACTTCACTGAAATGAATGAGGTCCTCTTTGTAAACTTTCAAAAGATCCCAAACATCAGCAATGCACGTTTAAACTCTGGTGCCATTCTAGCCCTTCTTGCGTTTATTCTGATGCCTGACACCTGAAGCAGGATGCGAAAAAAATCTGTTCATTCATTTCTTACTCATGGGCTGACCATAGGTTCAGCCCTTGACCTGTTCCGCGCTAAAGATTTTTATGAACTATCTGCAACTCTGAATGAATACTCAACAGGTCTCAAATGCTTGAAAACCCACTAGAAAACAGATGAATCTCCAACAAAAAAGCCCGAAGCACCAGTGCTGTTAGCGTGCGGTCAAAGTTATGCAAGACTTGCAAGGGTCCTGCCGCAACAAGGACAACCTATCACTGAGATTGATCCTGTCCAATGACTTTATTGTAACTAATTTACATCCTTTTGTGTTTGTTGACCCTATATAATGTTATATATATGTGACTCATAAGCTTGTGTTCAATCTTCTATATGCTGTCAGTGACTTCAAAAACTCGACAAAAAAGCTGACAAATAAAATTTTTAAAATCATTTTGTGAGTGAGGTTTTTGATCAAATCACCTTGAAAGTAAGATTTTATATCATCATTAATTAAAACTCATCAAATTATCACACGATTATTAGATAACAGTGAAAACATTAGTAAACTTCATACATATCTCACAAGCAGAACTGGCCTGATATTAACCTTTATTTGCAAGGTCGTACAAAACAATGACACTAAATCGAACAAACATGAAAACCTCTAAGAGAGTGAACTGTGGTAATGGCAGTATTGTTTTTCTATTAGCCATACCCGCATTTTCGGTGTACTTTACACCGTACCCACAATTTCGGTGTAATTATACATACCCCAAATTTCGACCTAATTCCACATACCAGCAATTTTGGTATAATTCCAAGTACCAGTAATTTAAGTGTAATTCTTTGTACCTCCAATTTCGGTTTCGTTTACACTTTCCATGCTGGGTATTGGATACTTCAGCGTCTAAATATTAATAGGAATTTTAAAATTAAAGTAAAAGATTTGGCAGAAGTAGAAAAGAATTGAAATGTGTAAAATTAATTTTAAAATTTATTTTGGTTAAAAAACCGGGAGATTTATTGCCCAGCTGGACGCGGGAATATGTCACAAACATGGCGGAATACAAAAGCCTCACAATTAATTAGATGTCGACTGAGCCCATAAAAATTGTTAAGATTTCGAAGCATATTTGTGGATTCCGAGGCAAATTTGTGGAGCTATGAACAAAAGCTGAGGCAGAACAATAAACTTTGAGATCTTTGAATTTTACTCCTTTGAATTACTTGACTCTACATTCCAGGGTCTCTAAGGTAACGTAAGAGACAAAACAAAGCCTTACCATTGATCTTTATTACAAAGCAAATTCTGGTCGAAGGCGTATCACACTTATTCTAAAAACACTGGAAAGTTGTAACAATTTATTTGTCTATTTTGTAGTTTGATTAAATCAAGGCAGTTTAAAGTAGAAAAATTGTTTTCTTGTATGGTATATGAGACACTTCTCTACTTGTGTGGTATATGAGTCACTTCGCTACTTGTATGGTAAATGAGTCACTTCGCTACTTGTATGGTATATGAGTCACTTCGATACTTGTGAATCGTCGCTAAATTGTTCTTTGATCTTTGATAATCGCTGTTCTTATCGTATTAATCACCTCCCTCAAAACCACATATAAAGAAATATGTATTTCATTACCAAGAAACATTGTTCCACTTTGCTGCCGTAGCCTTGTAATTGTGCAAAGTTTAAGGGATCGTTGATGCTTTGCTTGATAAGTAATGCCTTCTGACGATCTTACTATGATCTGTCGACAGGACATGAGCCTAGTGTTTCTAGTACACTGAACCTTTGGTACTTTCCTAAACCAAAATTCTAAACAAAAATGTCTCCAAAAGGATCCTCATAAAACCTTTGTGCTAAATCAGTATTCATAATTGTAAGAAATTGGAACTAAGCATGAAATACATTCGAAAGCGCAAAGTTTGATCGACAACAAAGGCTAATTAACTATTGAATTGCGACCCTTCCAAGGCCTTCCAAATTTACGAGATTGGCAAGCAATAGAGTAATTTGATTGAAGATGGCACGCTATATCTAGGTCAGCTACCAGCTATTCACTTCCAAAGACGCTTGCAATTGCGCTTTCAATCTTTGCTTATCCTTTGGCTTCATATAATAAAATGATCAAAGAACAATGGTGCTGAATACAAGCGAGACAGGCAGATAAAAAGAAGTAAACATCTATCTTATAAAGGCCTCTCTGCCTCAATTATCTTCTCTTGCTCTGAGTTGGCTGACGTAGTTATTTTACTCGCACATAAAATCTCTGTTTTATGCCATTTCCGTGCTTGGCTAACTGGAAATGGTGTCTTTAAAGTCTGGACAGGAATTATCACAAGAGTATCTTTGTTCAAAGAACCTTACCCGACTTATCTTCTTTTTCTCGCATGTGCTAAAAGAGAAGGTGTACTCAATTGTCATGTCCTTCACCCGCCCGTACCCAAATGACTTCTTTTTCTGGGTTATGTTAAAAGAGACTTTTAGTCACTGATAATTAAATATGAGACCACTGAGGGAAAAGGGCCTCATAAATGAATGTGCTTTGGAGTAAACGCATCGGGTTCATGTGAATCTCGCAAAACGCATCGAACTTTGCATCAAAAACGGTGGAAATCAAGATGAAGATGTTATTTTGATATTTAAACGTGAAAGGGAAAGATAGAATAAGAGGGGGAGGAATTTGGAAGAGAAAGTGGAGGGTAATAGTGAGAAAAGAAGGAAGTGGTAATCAGATATGTGCGGGGGTGCCCGGTGAACGGGCCATATCCATCTTTTTACTTTGTTTAGTTTCCGTACTTGTTATTAATGTTGTCCCACTGCGGGCCAACATATATTTTACGAAAGAAATTTTTCAACAGTTGGAACTTTGTTGAATTCTTTTGTCATAGTGCAATTTTTACTTTGTATGTTATTGTAATTTTATTTAAAAAATATTAACATAACCAGGCAATGGCTTCGATAGTAAGATATAAATTTAAAATCTAAAAAAAAGCAGCCATGGTTAAATTTTTATAAATTTTCTGAACCTCTCCAATTATAATAATTTTAAAAATACACCCTTAACTAAATTTTCCCCTATCACGTTGCTTAAATTTATTCATAGAAAAAGATATATAAAAATAAATTTTCCTGAAATTTTTTTTTATATTATAAAGGAATTATTAAAAATAACTTTGATAAAAAAATTAAATCTACTTAGGTGACAACCGAATTAAAAGAAAAAATCTTATTCAAACCTTCAAAAAATCTCGTTCTTAAAATATAGGGTTATGGAGGATATAGTTTAAACGAAATAAAATGTAGTTCATTTATATTGAAAATTTCCCTTTTTTCTTTGTGTTCAGACTTTAGAGACACCCTTTGTGTCCATGGCTTAGACTCTCCTTTAATAATATGTTTGTTCGGTTACCTTTAGCAAATCTTTGGCTTGTTTCGTCTACCAACTTTTCAGTAGACAGAGTTTTGCCTCTTTACTCTTTTGGCATGGCCATTTTATCGAAGTCGTGCTGCTTTTATTGAAGTAAAACAAAACCCTATTAATTTTCTGCCATTTTCGTCTCCGTGAGTTTACTCTTCCATTGCTTGTATCCCTCTCGTTTCCTTCTTGGAATTACGATAAATCTTTAACTCAATTGAATCCATTTCTGTCAATTTGCTCTCCATTCGATATTGGTTCCAGGGCAACTTCGTCACATTTATTTATTCCCCACCAATTTAAAAACCCTTACTTTTATGTATTAATTTAATATAAAAATATATAATTTTATTATTTTTAATATGTCAGCATTTTCATGGTGTCGGATTAAATTCCGTTTCATATATTAGGAATTTGTGACCTTCATTTTTTTCTTACCCCAGCAACAATGACCAAAATTATTATTATTTCATCTACTAATATCTAGCATTTAAGAAATTTCCGGGAATTTGCTTATTATAAATGGAGCAAATAATCACATTTTAATTGTGTTCTGAATCTGTTTTCCCTCAGTGGAATTTTGGCCTCGTAACTTCTTTCCTGATTTGCAGGAAGGCAAGGAACTGCCAATCACCTTAATGGAATATATTTTATTATCAACATACATGTAATAATCAGCACAACTGAATGTGACTTTCTAATCTCTAAAGCCCAGGTAATTTCCTCTTTTTGGTACTCTGGTTTGTACCTTTTACATTGTTAACCTCTCTAACTTCACCACTTTCTTTAGAACCACCTGTTTAAAGTTTACGAGTGTAAAGTAATTTTATGTTTGCTTAAAATAATATTAAAAGACCTCGTTTATATTAAAGCCAGTGGTTTCTTGACGCTCGAAGCTTCCTATATCTGTGTTTTTAAAAATTGGTTTCGTTTTCTAATTTGAGGGAAAATTCTTAAAATATTATAAAATTATTCTGCTCCTTTCTGTCCGTTTCCAGGCCTAAATGCATTAACGTCTGGTGCCAGCTCGTCTGTGGGAGTCCGTGTTCAAGGAGGTATACTAACGCTATATGTATGTGTGTGCGGTGTATTTCAATTGAAAAGGATTTTTTGTAATACTTTTCTCCCACATGATTCAAAATGTTGAATATTTCAAAGTTTTGTCTCTTCCATTTCGATTCAACGTCACTCTGAAATTGAAACGGAAAATATTGATCATCTTTCTCCCACATTCGCACTCTTCTATCTCCTTCGCTTTTTTGTGTTTTTTATGAAAGGAGAACTAATAAATGTTCATAGATACCAATTGAAACTAATTTACTATTCACCTTATTTGTTAAACATGTCTGGTTCAATTGGGGAGTGACGGTCTCAGTTTGCCTCGTACCAGCAAATAGTAGGTTTGGTGTTCTTGGTTTTTGTTTACAGCATCTATCAAATCCTATTGCCATGCTTGCTTTTCTTTCCTCTGCTCCATCTTTTTTCTCGTTTGTTATAAGCAAACATATGTAAGTCAGGTAGGTTGAAGCAGAACCACATGAGAAAAGTATGTGTATTCTGGCTAACCCCTATTTCCTTTTCCACCAACATGGAATTCATCTAATGAGGATGACGTAAGTGTGTGAGAGAGAGAAAGAGAGATAGTCAGGTAAGTAGTGTGACACAGACAGAGGAACATAAATACATACACACTTGCAGTCAGGCAGAGACAAAGATAGATAAACAGAAAACAAGAAATTAGTAAATAAAACCAGAGAGGGTAAACTAGTACATAGAAAAAAAACAAGGGCACATTTCAACCTTAATTTAAATTTAATTTACCTATGCAAATTAATTAATAAGAGGACTGAATAAAGTATTTTAGTTTTGAATTTTTCATTGTTGTTCGAAATTGAGAATAATTTTACAGGTTGCACTTATGGTGAGACGACAGCTCTTTCTACTGATTGGATTTTAGCGGGTTTTGCTTCCTACACTGGCATTGATGAATAATGTCCATTTCGTGTATGGTTATACGGATTGAGAGACCAATGAGAGATGAGATACCTTCAATTACATGATCATTTAACACTAGACAAATTATTGAATCGAGTTGTAAAGAGAATTTAAGCTTAAAATGAAAATTCACGGAATTATTTTGTCAATATGTTTTACTTACATATTTTACTAAAAGTTGTATAACTAAGATCATGGCATGTTTTATAAAATCAGAATTTAACCAATCTTTCCTATGTTTCAGGTTAAATTACAACTATTGGTAATTTAATATCGTTTTAAAAAAGCAAAATGAATAAAATAAAAAACCCACTGAATCACAGAGGCCCGAAAGCCATCTAATCCATAACCAAGGGTTATCGCAAGTAAAAATTGTTGAAACAAGGTCAAAGGACCTAAGTCACCTGCTTTCAATTATTCTGACTTATGACCTGAAGACCCCATGACATTACGACTTGTAAAAATTTGGATAATTCCCGGACTAACCTTGGGATGACCTTGGCTATTATATCAAATTTCGTTATAATCGACCGAGGTTATGACAATATGATCTTAAGACCATCAAAACATTCAATAATTCCCAGACTAACCTTAGCAGGATTTTAGAAGTTGTAATATAATTAGGAATAAAATGTAAAAATACATAAGGGTTTCCAATTTCATTAGAATCGGCAGGATAGTTACTCATTGCAAAGTAAAACGGTTACCATACGACCGACCGACCGACATACTAACTTATAGAATCGTGTGCACGCGAATAAACATAAACTGTTCAAGATTTGGTGTCCAAACTACTCTAAAGTGACATCAAAACGCCTAAAGCTTTGTATTATGGAAGAGAAGCGTCAGGAAACCTCGAACAACTAGTGTAGACATCTATTAATTTAATTTTAGTGTAGAATCACAAAACAACTTTTTTAACATGATGCAGAGTTAAGTGAAAATTCAAGTTCAAAAATTTTGCAAAGAATAGTTAAATGAGACTTAGAGTTCAAGTACTCAAAGGACTCAACGTGAGAAAGAAGCCAGTGATAACTGAAGGCAACAGAAAAAACGTCTTTTGGGCGACAAAGTTCACAAATTACACACGAACAATGGTGTAAAGTTATTCGGTCAGAGAAAAGTATGAAGGAAAGACAATAAAATTATTTAAAAATTTAACATTTCTGAACCATTTTGCAGAATTTCATCACTTCTGTGACTACTTTTGTGATACTTATTTACGGAGAAGCATTTTCCCCTTCTTGTGTGGTTCCCATTGTGAAACAAAGATGTAGTTCTTTTGAGATATGGGCCTGCATGTCTTTATCTGTGGCGAGAGAGAACTTTGTATGTCAGGGAAGAATAAACTCCGAACTTATAACACCAAATTTCTGCAAATTTTTAAAGCAATCGATCCAGAAATTTCCTCTCACTAAACCAAGAAATGAATTTATATTTCAGCAGAAAAAGGCCCCATGCCATACACCCAACCACACACATAATTGGTTTGAAGAAATAGGGAATTGAGTGGCTACCACAGAAACAAGACTTAAAACCAATGAAAACCTTAAGGGAAATCTTGGAAAAGCAACGAGAAATTAATGCCAATAGGATTGATGGCTGCAATCAGAGGTCCAAATTGTATTAAAATAATTAAAAACAAATTAATATACATTATATAGGTATACTAAATTAATTTACTACAAATGTCATATTATATTATATGAGTTATTCCATAGGGTGCTTCATACGATTAGCCAACGATATATATATATATATATATATATATATATATATATGTCGTAGAATGGACTCTCGATGATATACCATATATAAGTATTCGTTGAGGGAACTTATTTAATTATCTTTAGAGTGCATGGATGTCTGGGTTGACCGATATTATGTATCTTCGATATGCTTAAGAAGTGGAACTGAGCTCAAGGATAATAATATTGCTATCATTAATAAAATATAGTGTTATTAATAAAAAATATCAACAACACACAAAACGTAAAATATTGACATAAACAGAGAATGAAAAGAATCGTGGGAAATCTAGCTAATCCTAGGATTAAGAGCGATTTCAAAAGGTAAAACAAATATAAAGTTAAAGGGATAAGATGGTTTGCTAAACCATTTGAAGCGCAGGATAGGGTTGACAAAAGGGTTAAATACTCAAAGGTAACGTTCAGCTTACGTGAATACACTTGTTGTGCAGAGGAAGGCGACGTGAAGGAATTTTCGGTCCGCTGGCGAGTTCCAGCCGAAGGGGGAAAATTAAATGATCCTGACGTGGCTTCTTGGGAATGAGAACCGTTTCTTGACGAACGGGCTTGAAGAACAATGGCAGTTCTACGTTGTTCTCTTTTGAACAACAGGGAAGGGGGAGAACCGTTTCTTGTCTACGGGCTCGAGAACAATGGCTGTTCTAATTTTGTTCTATTCTGAACAACAAGGGGAAAGGGTGAGAACCATTTCTTGGCGAAAGGGCAGGAAGAACAATGGTTGTTCTACGTTGTTCTCTTCTGAACAACAGGAAGAGGGATGAGAACAATTTCTTGTCAACGGGTTCAAAAGAACAATGGCTGTTCTAACGTTGTTCTTTTTCTGAACAACAGGGAGGGGATGAGAACCGTTTCTTGTCAACGGGCTCGAAAGAACAATGGCTGTTCTAACGTTGTTCTCTTTCTGAACAACAGGGAAAGCCTTGTGGAATTGGCGTCACGAAGGCTCGAACCTTGGCACTCAAGGGATATTGTCCTTCTTCTGGACAAGTGATGGTGAATCTCGAGGTCGAGGTCCCTTGGCGCACAAGGTGAGAGTGGATCGTAGTAATGTTTCGCGATAAAAATCTGGATCCCCAATCTAATCTTTGTGGTAAAGTTTCCAAATAAATAGTCGGGACATCCCCTTGGCATGGGGGACAATGGAGTGGGGGCTTCAAGGGAATGCACAGCCGAGCCTGAGAACAATACCTTATCTGCCCATAAGCCTAACTCAAGCTGGCGAGGTCGACGCATGCGGCGAAACGGGGGAAGATAAACCTCCTTGTTCAAACATTGACTCAGGCGGCTGCGATAAGCTGCCCGGCTTCAAAGCGAAGATGCACGTGGGTAGCAGCGTGGTTTTAAATAACATGTGATAGTGGTTGAAATTAAGCGGCCTTAACCCGTTCTATCACACCCCTCCATTCCGGGGGAAGTTGTCACTTCGAAATAAAAGAGAGACGGGACAACGATAGAGCTCCGTTGTGGGTATCTCGTTTTTTTGTACCAACCGTACCTTCATGCACCAAACTAGTATTACCTCAATACATATGCTTATTTTGATTTTTAGATTATAGGAGAAAATAACCTTTAATACAAACTTAATAAAAAAGGGGGCATGGAACAATGAAATGATATAAAATTAGTACATATGGGACAAAATAATTTATACGTAATTTAATGGGTACAAATATATATACATACAAAAAAAAAAATAGGCATTGAGCGTTACAAAATTCAGACATATCCATTAACTAATTATCTTACAAGAGAATCTTAATTTAAGTCGTACAAGACGGTATATACCTACATGAAGATACTAATCCTATGAATACAATTACTCTACGCTATTCGGTAACGCATTCCTACTGAGTGCGTCAGCGACCTGGTTATCGGAACCTTTTATATAATTTATTTTAAATTGATACTCTTGTAAGAGTAAACTCCAGCGCATGATTCGGCCGATGGAATGTCGTACATGCCTAATATAGGCTAACGGACGGTGGTCGGTTCCTATCTGAAATTGTTTTCCTATCAAGTACATTTTGAATTTGTCTATAACCCAGATAATTGATAGAGCTTCTTTCTCTATAGTGGCATATCTCTTTTTGCGTGGTAATAATTGGCGACTAGCATATGCAACTGGATGACTCGTGCCATCATCCTCGTATTGAAGGATTACACCTCCAATGTCCTCGTTGCTCGCGTCGGTCTTAATCTCAAGGGATTTTTTCACGTTGGGCAACTTTAAAAATGGGGGCAGAAATGAGCTTACTCTTGAGCTGATTAAAATGGGAAACAGCGACATCATTCCAACGTAGACGATCGGGGAAATTCTTTTTTAAAAGGGAGCTGAGGGGCGCCGAAATGGCAGCGAAATTTAAAAACAAATCGCAGATGTTAAGAAGCTGATCCTAGGAACGATCTTAATTGCTTCTTTGTAATCGGGAGGGGCATCTCGGCGATTGCCTCAATCTTGTACTTTTGGGACCCAACTGGCTTTGTCCTATTTTAAAACCCAAGTATTTTATGGTTTCGTGGGCAAAATGGCATTTGCTGGGGCCAATGGTGAGGTAATTTTCACGCAGTTGCTCGAAAAGAGCTAATAGGGTGGTTAAATGGTGACTCTATTCAAATAGTCCTTGTAGCTGACTCTTTTGATTTGGTGTCAGCTGCGCGTTAATATCCAGGTCAGAGGGTTTAAAAGACTTGCCTGGAAGGAAAGAAGGAGGGTAATTGGCATCAGGTTGGATGCACACTCTCTGTATCACACAAATGGACTCCGCGGGGTAATCTACTTCAAGCGCCGATGTTTCGTCCAGTGCTACGAACGTATCTCCAAGGGTGCGTCGGGGTACTCTTTTTCCTTGGGTCCACGGACAGTCTTCGTGTCCTTGTCTTGGGCCCTATCACCTAAGGGTGTTAGTGATACACACTCCTTTTGTGCCGTCCTAAAGTCCTGGTTAAGGATCTCCGAGAATTCGGGTGGTATCGGGGTTCTGATGGGGACGGGCTCCTGGGCTTCTTTCTTAGCTCGGCCCCGAGGTAGGGCGGCCTGAGACACATGGTCTGAACTTACTTGAGGGCTCTGTCCTATGAGTACGGAACAGAATTGTATGGGTGCTGAAATGACTTCAGCCCAGCCATCATAATATTGACACTGCAGGTAACATCTAACGACGGGGAATTGGTTCGCCCGCCCAAGGTAGTCATGTACCACCGCAAATTTTCCGTGGTTAGGGTTCTCTGGGGGGAGGAGCTGGTCGGTCACGATGAAACACGTACATCCTGTGTCCCTGACGAGAGTCGCCACTCGGCAGCCGTTTACGCTGCCCTCCTCAAATTTCAAAGTTCCCGATGAACTTTTATCAAAAATAAAAATTATCTGGTGGCCTGTCGGAGGGGGAGAAGTTGCTGCTTGGGTCTGCACCACCGGATGAGCCGGGGTGGCATTAATCTGCTGAACTTGGGGGGCTGGTCCGCTTTTAAGCCTAGAATCTTGGGGGCAATTCTAGCTCATGTGGTTTTCTACACCACAGGTGAAGCATATGATTCGTCGCTTCGGGAAGAGAGATGAAGGAGAAATCTTAATGGGAGGTTTGGAGTCCCGTTGTTGGTTTTGGGGAAAGAGGTTTTGGGGTCTAAAGGGGATCAGAAACTTGGTCGACTTTCCTGTGAAGGGGCGCGAGTCTTTCCTTTTTTCTTGTAGGGGCATTAGTGAGGAGTTCGATTCTCCTTTGGGTATAAATTATGGCTTGTGGCATAGACATCCGCTTCTTTGGTACATTCTTTAAAGGTCTGGCACCGACGATCCTTGACGAACGCGCGGATCTCCGTCAAAAGAGACGCCAAAAATTGATCCCGCAACACGAAGTCTGTTAAGGACTCGTAGTTAGGATCAACCTTTGAGGATTCTAACCAAAATTTAAAATTCCTCTCAAAAATGTATCCGTATTGACGGAACGTCTGTCCGGGTTGAATACGACCTCCTCGAAATAACTCAGTTTTTAAGGTGCTGTAGTTAATTGTATATTCAGATGGTAAAGATATAAAAATTTCGCGCAATTTACAATTTAACAAGGGAAGAAATCCGACAACACCTTCAGCCTCCAGATCCATGTTATTGATTTCAAGGATCTTTTCGAAGTGGGCTAAAAATAATCCGAAATCCTCTCCGTCCTTGAAATTGGGGAGCTTTAGTGGGAGATTGGGGGGGAGGCTTCTGAACTTGAACTGGCTGACTGTATTTCTGCTTCAACACGAGCTATTACAATCTGATGGTGAAACTCAGATTGTCTTTTCCGTTCATCTCTTTCTTCTCGTTGGGTTTCTCTTTCTCTTTCTTCTAGTTGGATTTCTCTTTCTCTTTCTTCTCATTTGATTTCTCTTTCTTTTTCTTTTACTTCTCGTTGATATTCTCTTTCTCTTTCTTTTTCTTCTCGTTCTTTTCTTTGCTCCTCTTGAACGTACTCAATTAGTTCTTTTCCGGAAAGGCCCAAGGATTCTCCTTGCGATTTAGAGATTTCGAAATGAGTCATCTTTGCACTTAGGGGCACAATAGTCAATCAACTAAAATTCCTTGCAACAAGAATTATGCCTTCTAGAGAATTAGCCTACCTAAATATGGGCACTGCCCTATTCGTACTTGGTTTCTCGATCTAAATAACCACTGACTAAACTCACACAAAAAAAAACACAAACAAATTATTATAACAGTTCTTTGACCTACTTCAGCTTCTTAAGTTTAAAAAAAGGGGATAGCAATCGTTAAAACAAAAGGGAACTACTATACTCTATTATTATACTAAATAACACTATGCTTTACTCGACTGAGACCAGTGTTTGCAAAGATATAGCGTTAAACCTTACACACTTGATACCAAATTTATATAGTATATATATATATATATATATATATATATGTCGTAGAATGGACTCTCGACGATATACCATATATAACTATTCGTTGAGGGAACTTATTTAATTATCTTCAGAGTGCGTGGATGTCTGGGTTGACCGATATTATGTATCTTCGATATTCTTAAGAAGTGGAACAGAGCTCAAGGATAATAATATTGCTATCATTAATAAAATATAGTTCTATTAATAAAAACTATCAACAACACAAAAAACGGAAAATATTGACATAAACAGAGAATGGAAAAGCGTCGTAGGAAATCGAGCTAATCCGAGGATTAAGAGCGATTTAAAAAGGTAAAACAAATATAAAGTTAAAAAGATGGGATGGTTAGCTAAACCATTTAAAGTACAGGATAGTGTTGACAAAAGGGTTAAATACTCAAAGGTAACGTTCAGCTTACGTAAATACACTTGTTGTGCCTAGAAAGGCGACATGAAGAAATTTTCGGTCCACTGGCGAGTTTCAGCCGAAGAGGGCGAATTAAATGATCCTGACGTGGCGTCTTGGGAATGAGAACCGTTTCTTAACAAACGGGCTTGAAGCACAATGGCTGTTTTACGTTGTTCTCTTTTAAACAACAGGGGAAGAGGGGTGAGAACCGTCTCTTGTCTACAGGCTCGAGAACAATGGCTGTTCGAATTTTGTTCTATTTTGAACAACAAGGGAAAGGGTAAGAACCGTTTCTTAGCGAACGGGCTGGAAGAATAATAGTTGTTCTACGTTGTTCTCTTCTGAACAACAGGAGGGGGGTCGAGGACCGTTTTTTTGTCAACGGGCTCAAAAGAACAATGGCTGATCTAACGTTGTTCTGTTTCTGAACAACAGGGGGGGCTGATAACCATTTCTTGTCAACCGGCTTCAAAGAAAAATGGCTGTTCTACGTTTTTCTCTTCTGAACAACAGGGGGGGGGGAGAACAGTTTCTTGTCTACGGGCTCGAAAGAACAATGGCTGTTCTAACGTTGTTCTCTTGCTGAAAAACAGGGGAAGCCTTGTGGACTTGGCGTCACAAAAAATCGAACCTTGGCACTCAAGGGATATTGTCCTTCTTCTGGACAAGTGATGGTGAATCTCAAGGTCGAGGTCCCTTGGCGCACAAGGTGAGAGTGGATCGTAGTGATGTTTTGCGACGAAAATCTGGATCTCCAATCTGATCTTAGTGGTAAAGTTTCCAAATAAATAGTCGGGACAGCCCCTTGGCGTTTAGGACAATAGAGTGGGGTCTTCGAGGGAATGCACAGCTAAGCCTGAGAACAATACCTTATCTGCCTATAAGCCTAACTAAATCTTGCGAGGTCAGCGCTTGGGCAACCAGGGGAAGATAAACCTCCTTGTTTAAACATTGAATCAGGCGGCTGCGATAAGGCGCCCGGCTTCAAAGCGAAGATGCACGTGGGTAGCAGCGTAGGTTAAATAACATGTGGTAGTGGTTGAAATTAAGCGGCCTTAACCCGTTCTATTACAATATTTACGATAAAAATTATTGCAATATCACCAGAAAAGATGAGGAATCAAACCACATTCTCCGAAGACAATTTAATTCAGAACAGTTTCGGTGTATCTCACACCCTTTTTCAACTGACACTGGGCAGAAAATATAAGAGAAATGCATATAAGCATAACACAAGCTCCCCTCTTTTTTCCCCTAATCCCCTACTTGTGGCCAATCGGGGGGGGCGGGTAGACCTAAACATATTGAAGGGCTGGTATTTTACTATATGTTTATTTGCGATCTTATTACAGGATTAAAATAAAATTCCCCCTTAGATAGATTTAAATTATGAACTGACGATATCAAGCTCGATTTTACGATTCTTCTCTTAACATAGTTAGCCAATTTAAAAACCATTTTACTTCCATTGAAATCGATCGTATAATTCTTGTCTCTAACATGGCAAAATATTCCACTACTTTCGCTGCCCACTTTAATATCTCTTTTGTGTTCGTACAATTTCTTGTCTAGATTTCTCTCCGTTTTCCTATATAAACTTTATGGCAATCGTCGCATGGTACTGCATATACTTCTATGTTATGATGTTCTTTAAGGTTTCCTAGCCATCATTAATTGGTTGAAGGAGTTATTATATTTAAAGGCTAGATTAATACCCGCTTTTCCAAATATGTCCTGTAAACTATTTAATTTATTATTAAATGGCAATGTTATACATTTGTTGAAGTCGTTAGTGCGGGAAGGCTTATTACCATAGAATGTTTTCCTAGCTGCATTATGTGCAGACGATATGAACCAATCGGGGTAATACAAATTAGAAAAAATGGTCCTGATAATGAAAATTTCTTCATCTAAATAGGAAGGATGACATATTTTGTATGCTCTAAGGAAAAGGTTAGAAATTACCGATTTTTTAACAGTATTATCGTGAAACGAAAAACAATGTATATAGGCATTCGAGTGGGTTGGTTTCCTATACACGTCAAGTTTTAATTCATGGTGATCTTTATTAATGAGGACATTTAAAAAGGGTTATCTATTATCATATTTCCATTCATATTTAAATTTGATGGAGACATGCAAATTATTCAAATTATTAAAAAAGGTATCAAAATCATAGCCATTAGGCCATACAGAAAATACATCGTCAATGTACCTTAACCATATAAAGTTAGGGGGAGAAATTGTGGGATGAAGTTCAGTCTCAAAATATTCCATGAAGAGACATGCCAATATCGGAGATAAACTATTTCCCATGCTAAGGCCAAATATTTGTCTATAAAACTCATTATTTACTCGAAACACATTGTCAGAGAGACATAATTCAACTAAATCAATAAATTTCCTCGTAGAAATGGGAAGATCCAAATTAAGTCTAGGCATGATTTCCCGCAGAAGGCCCATGGTTTGGTCAACCGGAACTTTGGTAAACAAAGAGTTTACATCAAAGCTTAAAAGTCTTTCATCCGGTAATTGCAAGTGGTTGAGGCGGTCAACGAAATCTTGAGTGTTCATAATGTGTGCAGATGAGATTCTTCCTACTGCTGGAGATAAATGCTTGGCTAGCCATTTGGAGAGTTTATAAGTGGGAGAATTAATATTGAAAATGATTGGGCGTAAGGGACATCCCTCTTTGTGCCTCTTTGGGAGCCCCTACATATAGGGAAGTGAAGGATTCATACTCCTGAATTGATTAATTAAATCTGCGCCTTTCAATATTCTCTTCAATTTGTTGTTGAAATTGCTTGATTTGTTATTGAGTGGATCACTTTGTAGCTTTTCATATGTGTTCACATCATTAAGAAGTTCATTTGGTTTATCATTATAACTATGTTTATCCAAAATGACTAACTGATTCGTTCTATTGGATTTGGTTATAAAAATGTTGTTATTAAAATTAAGTTTATTTAACGCAATCTGAAATCTTTTGGGAAAACCAATTTGGTCAGATTTTTCACAATTTAGGGCACTAAGCATACAGCCACTAAGAAATTCACCACTTATTTGCTCATGTAAGGATTTGGCTATGGATACTAAATGGTCTAGTAAAAACTCATCGCATGACTTAATTGAAAAGCTTAAACCGTATCCTAACGCAAATTTTTCATCATCAGTAAACCCTTTGTTTACCAAAGTTCCGGTTGACCAAACCAAGGGCCTTCTGCGGGAAATCATGCCTAGACTTAATTTGGATCTTCCCATTTCTACGAGGAAATTTATTGATTTAGTTGAATTATGTCTCTCTGACAATGTGTTTCGAGTAAATAATGAGTTTTATAGACAAATATTTGGCCTTAGCATGGGAAATAGTTTATCTCCGATATTGGCATGTCTCTTCATGGAATATTTTGAGACTAAACTTCATCCCACAATTTCTCCCCCTAACTTTATATGGTTAAGGTACATTGACGATGTATTTTCTGTATGGCCTAATGGCCATGATTTTGATACCTTTTTTAATAATTTGAATAATTTGCATGTCTCCATCAAATTTAAATATGAATGGAAATGTGATAATAGATTACCCTTTTTAGATGTCCTCATTAATAAAGATCACCATGAATTAAAACTTGACGTGTATAGGAAACTAACCCACTCGAATGCCTATATACATTATTTTTCGTTTCACGATAATACTGTTAAAAAATCGGTAATTTCTAACCTTTTCCTTAGAGCATACAAAATATGTCATCCTTCCTATTTAGATGAAGAAATTGTCATTATCAGGACCATTTTTTCTAATTTGTATTACCCCGATTGGTTTATATCGTCTGCAGCTAGAAAAAAATTATATGGTAATAAGCCTTCCCGCACTAATGACTTCAACAAATGTATAACATTGCCATTTAATAATAAATTCAATAGTTTACAGGACATATTTGGAAAAGCGGGTATTAATCTAGCCTTTAAATATAATAATTCCTTAAACCAATTGATGATGGCCAGGAAACCCAAAGAACATCATAACATAGGAGTATATGCAGTACCATGCAACGATTGCCATAAAGTTTATATAGGGGAAACGGGGAGAAATCTAGACAAGAGACTGTACGAACACAAAAGAGATATTAGAGTGGGCAGCGAAAGTAGTTGGATTTTTTGCCATGTTAGAGACAAGAATAATACGATCGATTTCAATGGAAGTAAAAAGTTATTTAAATCGGCCAACTATGTTAAGAGAAGAATCGTAGAATCGAGGTTGATATCGTCTGTTCCTAATTTAAATCTATCTAAGGGGGAATTTTATTTTAATCCTGTAATAAGATCGCAAATAAACAAAATAGTAAAATACCAGCCCTTCAATATGTTTAGGCCTACCCGCCCCCCCCCGATTGGCCACAAGTAGGGGATTAGGGGAAAAAAGAGGGGATCTTGTGTTATGCTTATATGCATTTCTCTTATATTTTCTGCCCAGTGTCAGTTGAAAAAGGGTGTGAGATACACCGAAACTGTTCTGAATTAAATTGTCTTCGGGGAATGTGGTTTAATTCATATATATATATATATATATATGCAATGTCCCGCCGGAAAAAATGAAAAGGTGTTTTCAAGTACTTTCGAACTTTATTAAGTTCCTTATCAAGGCTAACTACAAGAAATAATATTATATTAGAGGTATATATACGAAAGAAAAGTATGAAAGACCGCTAGACATTGCATTTATTTGCTACCCTCACGTGATACATTGTAAGTTTTTCATATATATATATATATATTAATATATATATATATATATATATATATATATATATATATATATATATATATATAAATAAATTATAGCTAGGGATTTATTTTACATTGATCTGCAATCAGTTAAGATGCCTTTGTTTCTCATTTTGGACTTACTGATTTACGAGGATTCCGAATAAGCCAAATTTACATAAATAAAATGGTAGCTTTCATGGAAATAGACCTGAATTAGTACTCCTTCCGGTAACTGACCACACCCAATGTAGATTAACTCAGATAAGCTGCGATATATATATTGATGATTTTTTCGAGTAAAATTTGATTACTCATTAGGGCTACTCTGTCATCTTGAATGTGTTTCTTTTTCAAAACATGTAAATACAGATTATTTTGCACACATTCCTTTGTTTTTGAACATAAATAAACGTATCCTTTTTGGTAATTTTACATGTATTCTTTTGGTTTGGTTTTCTAATTTCTGCAGATGTAGATTGTGATCGAAAATATTAGAATATAATAAAAGTTCTCTCTTTTATCTGTTATCGAAAGATTAAAAAAAGATCCGCTCGAATTCTTTTTATATGAGATGATGACTATCGCTGTAAATGAGGTGAGGATGACGAATATCGCTGAATATGAAGAGAAGATGACGACTATTCATAAATATAAAGCGAAAAGGACGAATATCGTTGAATCTGAAACGAAGATGACGACCTTCGCTGTACATGAAGGGAAATTGAAGAGTATCGCTGAACACGAACCAAAGATGACAACTATCGTTGGAAATGAAATGGAAATGATGAATATCGCTGAATATGAAGTGAAGATGACGACCCTCGCTGAACATGAAGTGAAGATGATTACTATCTCTAAACTTAAGGCGAGGATAAGGAATATCATTGAACATGAACCGAAGATGACCACTCTTTCTCGCTGAAGATGAAGCGAAGATGAATACTTTCACTGAAGAGGAAGAGAAGATGACGAGTATCTCTATACACGAACTAAAGATGACATCTATCGCTGAACATGAACCGAAGATGAGGACTATCGCTGAACATGAAGCGAAGATGACGAGTATCGCTGAACAGGAACTAAATATGACAACTATCACTGAAAATGAAATGAAAAGCACGAATATCGCTGAATATGAAGCGAAGATGACGATCCTCGCTGAACATGAAGTGAACATGAGGACTCTCACTGAACATGAACAAAAGATGACCACTCTTGCTGAAAATGAACCGAAGAAAAATACTATCACTGAAGAGGAAGCAAAGATGACGAGTATCGATAGACACGAACTGAAGATGACAACTATCGCTATATATAAAGTGAAGATGACGACTTTCGCTGAAAATGAAGCGATGATCACGAGTTTCGGTGAACCCGAAAAAAAGATGACGACTATCGCTAAACATAAACTGAAGATCATGACTATCGCTGAAAATGAAGCTAAGATGACGACTATCGCTAAACTTGAAGCCAATATGAAGCCTATAGCTGAACATGAAGTGAAGATGACGACTATCGCTGAACATAAGGCGAAGATGACTACTAGAGCTAAATACGAACCAAAGATGACGACTATTGCCAAACACGAAACAAAGATGACAGCTATTGCTACACATGAAGCGAAAATGACAACTATCGCGAAACCTGAAGCGAAGATGACGACTATCGCTAAGCATGAAGCGAAAATAACAACTATCTCTGAACATGAACCAAATATGAAGACCAGCACTGAATATGAAGCGATTATGACGACTATCCCTGAACACAAACCGAAGATGACGACCATCACTAAAAATGAAGTGAATTTGACGACTATCGCTGAATATGAATTGAAGGTGACGACTATAACTAACTATGAAGCGAAGATCACAACTATCACTTAAAAAGAAGTAAAGATGACGAATATCGCTGAACATGAACCAAAGATGATGACCATCACTAAAAATGAAGTGAAGATGACGACTATCACTGAATATGAACAGAAGATGACCATTCCTGCTAGAGAGGAAGAGAATAAGACGAGTATTGCTAGACACGAATTAAAGATGACAACTATCGGTGAACATGAACCGAAGGTGACGACTATCGCTGAACATGAAGCGAAGATAACGACTATCGCTGAACAGGAACCGAATATGACGACTATCGCTGAACATGAAGCGAAGATGACGACTATCGCTGAACATGAAACCAAAGTGACGACTTAAATTTGCTGAACAGGAACTGAATATGACGACTATCGCTCAACATGAAGCGAAGATGACGACTCTCGCTGAACACGCACAGAAGATGACCACCATTACTGAAAATGAATTAAAGATGATATCGGTGAAAATGATATGATAATGATGACTATCGCTTAACAGGGACCAAAGTTAAAGACTATCGCTAAACATGGGCGAAGATGACTATCGCTGAACATAAAGCGAAGATGTCAACTATTGCTGAACATAAAGTAAAGATAACGACCATCGATGCAATAAAACTCAATTTCGTGGGCGGTCTCAGACTTTAGAAACTACGGATTCTTCCTGGGAGAGACACTCTGAGAACAAGGGAGTATGTGAGGGAGACGATGAATAATGGAGGGGCGAGAGTTGGCACCCTGGTTAGCGTCGATCTAAATACAAAGGAACCAGGTGTTTATTGGTGGAGTTAGGAGATAGACAAAGGTGTATGATGAGATTCTTAAGGAGAACGCACACATAGAGGAGGGAAATTTATTTATGTGTAACAAAATTACTCATTGAAAGAATCTCGAAACCCATAATTGCTCATGTCAAGAAGAGCAAATCCAAAATTAGTCAAAATCAAAATCATTGATGGCAATGATAGCGAAAACAAAATTACTAATGTCCAGAATAGGGAAAAAAAATTACTCATGTCAAGAATAGCAAAACACAAAATTATTAACTCCAAGAATATCGAAACCAATAATTCCTCATGACAAGAAGAGCGAAACCCAAATTACTCATCAAAAAAAGCGTGTAACTCAAAATTACTTTTTTCAGAAATACGAAAGCCAAATTTCCTTCCGTCGATAATTATAAAAGCCCAAATTACTAATGTCATGCAAAGCGAACCCCCAAATTACTCATGTCAGGCAAAGCAGAACCCAAGATCCTGGACCGCTCTTCTTGGCTTAATCCTGAAATCTTTCTATTTGAAATTCCCACGTTGGTTTTAGCGCCTTTATTTTTAGTGAATAATAATCCCACGAGTAGATTATTTTTATTTAAACATAGAGCATAAACCAACGAGGGCATCCTTCACTTTAAGGGCGCAAGGAGCTCTTTTTAAAGTGGTGAGGATACAGTAGGTCAAAATGTGTGGATGAAAACTAGCCGCATATCCTCCTAGAGGACTGGGGTGGGAGGGGCCCGCAAACAACATATGTTAGTTTCAGTATGCTGGCACATGTTACAAGTGAAGGTCCCTTTGCAGAGCTACAGTGAGGCAAGGAGGGCATACGCCTGTCCCACTTAGGGAGTAGGCCAGTATCAGCTAGGTTTCGTTGCAAGTCGTCCAAAATCTCAAGGGTGTACTCCTTGAGTATCTGCCCATTGAAGAGTAACAGAATAATTTCCCCTATCGACACCCACATACATACAGTCGCTCACTTACGACCAGATCAAATTAAAGCTAGTCTCACGTCTTTGTCATCAAGAGGACGCAAATGACGGGATAAAGAGAGGCCGCTTTGGAAGACATATTGGAATTTTTTATTTTGGGAGTCGATCGAGTGTTTATTTTCAACATGGCTTCGCTTTTATCGGTTTGTCGAGAACTTAATTAGGCACAAACGTTGTTTGTATAAGAATGAAGGGAGAGATTTGAGTTGTGTATGAGTGTAGAGGAGCTTGTGTCTGGACTTTTCTCTTTACTTGAGATGTCAGATATGTACTCATGTGCTTATATGTAAAAGAATGTTTAAGAATAATGCAATTGGTCCATGAAAGTACGCGAGAAAATTCAATCTAAGCATGAAAATTTGTGTCTTGAAGAAAATTGGTAGGTGTGTGAAATAAATATAAGAATATATGTGAAGTTATTTTCTCTTCTACCAGTCCTGTGGCGATAGAAATGTGTGGCGGTGCATTTAAATTCCTAAATATATAGAACTGATTTTGCATTAAGAAGAGCGGAGATACAAACTAAAAGGGGACACTCGCCCCCTAAACGGGGTCATTAAGAAAGCCTTTCCACATAAACTCAGCCCTCTGCACTCAGGCTGAGAGATCCCCACTCATAAGTAATCCTCCAACGCCCAGGGTGAACTTTGTTATGTAACAATCTCCAATGCAGTTTGTGGCAATCCAGCGTATTCCAGGTAGCATTACGAGATGTATTACATTGTTGTAGCAATATTGTGTACGACTATAGTGTCACAAGCTGTTTTAAATGAGGTACAATGTGATCGAGTGTAGTGAAATGGGATAAAACTACAGTGTGTGTTAGGGTGAAGAGAGAAGTGAGAAAGGAACTCTAATGTGTTGGGTTTGGCTGCATATTGAGAGATATTCCTGGGTAGCAAATTATACAATAAGTGTTTTGCAGTGTTATTTCGATGCGGGGTTTGTTATGAGTGTAGTAGTCAACCTGCAATTCCATTTCACATTTTCCAAACGTTTTAAACAAATTTTCACTACCTCTAACTTCACCATTTTACATATGAACATCTTAAAAGCTTTTGTCTTGATGCCCCCGTTGGTTTCCCTTAAAAGCCTAAACTAATTACAATATTCCTTATAATAATGATAATAATAAACAATTGATTTCTTTTCTCTTCTCCCTTCCTATGACAGTTTTGCTCCCGGGTTAGGGTTTCCTCATTGGATTAGGCAATCATCTCTTGACCCCCAGATTCCGTTTAAATCAGGTTCTTTCATTTTATTGCCATGCTTTCGCATCCTCACATCCACCTACTGGTCTTACACCCCCATTAATGACGTATAAAAGAGGAAAGCGAATAAAAATAACAGGAAGAAAAAAGGAATAAATGAAAGCAAATAAAATTAGCGAATCAAAAGACCTGCCTTTCAAAGAGAAAAAACAAACCCAAAGAAATCAGTAACAAAGAAATAACTAACCAAAGGAAATGATAAATCAAAGGATATGAAAAATGAAAGATAAGCAACGAATCAAGACAAGTGAGGAATCAAAGAGAAATAAAGCATCAAAAGAAATAACGAATCTAAAAGATATTCAGAATCATAAAAAAGAAATGAAACGAGAAACTAGGAATCAGAAAGAAATAATGGACTAAAAAATGATCAATCAAATAATATGAAGAATAAAAGAGCAGGAACGAATCAAGCGAAATAATAGACCAAAGAGAAATAGAGAATTAAAAGAAATATCGAATCAAAAGAAATGAATAATCAAGAAGAAATACTAAGTCCAAGACCCTAAGAGGTCTCCTTTTCATGTTCCTCAAGCTAGGCCCAAATAAAACAAATTCACTTCCTATAATTTTACCACTTTCTTGAAACTTATCTTGCAAACATTCTGGCAGACTTGTTCAAGTTACTTTTCATCAAATATCTCTAAGTAAATGATATTTCAATAATTAATAATAACTATATCTGGCAAAGAGAGATATTCCTTGCCTCAACATGATCATATTTTTGTTTTGATGTCATTAAGTCATCGTTTAAAAGGCGCCAACTAATTAAGGTATAGGCAATTGAAATTGATTAAAGTCAGGAAAAACTGAATAGAAATAAATATTTCCTAAGAGAATAAGGAATTTCAGACAACAAATTAGTATTTAGTCATCCGTTTATTAGACTAGGCTTAACTCATATTCTTAAGTTACAATGAATATAATAATAATAAAGAGAGAAAATAGATTTAGAAAATGTACATGAAACGAAGTGAAACCGTTAAATTTCTATTGTACTCCTTATTACTAAGTTGACTAATTGGAAGCGTCTTTATAATTAGCCTGATTAACCCTAAGTTTGGGATGATTTAAAACAACAATAACTTCATGCCTTTTCAATTAGCACAGGACCTTCAAAGTTTTCTCAAATTTCTTATTCGTAATTGAAACTAAGTCTCGAATGAACAAGAAACCGTCAATGTATTCCAAGACTTAAATACTTGTTGTTATAATTCGCTAATGAAAGTTAAATTGAAACTTCAATTTTTGGAAATTTCTTTCTCAATTTAAATATTTCTTTTATTCAGTTATTTTTCTCGTGTAATCTCATTTCATTCGAAATATTTTCCTTGAAGTTACAGTTCATAAAATTTATAGTTTAATAAATTTCATCTCATTTCGTCCCTTTTTGGCGGAAATCTCCTTATCTTTTTATACTTTGCCCCTTCGGGAGAAACATTTGTTTATTAAAAAATTCACAACCAAACCATTTTTGTAGGATTCGGAACCGAGTTAGAGTCTGATAGAATCTCGGAATCTGATTTCTACAAAATCATGATATCATATAACATCATATAAAGGCCCGTAACTTTTTGCAATCAACACTCTACCTATTTCTTTGTTTCACCTAACCATACCTAAAAAGTATAATTTGAGAGTGGGGAACTTTTAATATAAATTTTCGAAAACCTATGAGCTAATGATGTAATAATATTTCTTATCTTCCTTTATAAGGGAATAAATCAAATATATCATAGAAATGTTTAATTTTAACCAATCTAAGAAACTAAACTTATTACCATTTCTAAAGGCATTTGTATATGAAAAAAGGGGCTTAGAGAGACATTGGTTAATTTTTAGTACCAATTGGCTCTCCTGTTGCTAAAATGTGTAGTGATCTCTCTTCTGAGCACTTTAGATAAAATCGTTTTATTTATTTATTCCCCTTAGTGATCAGTTGACGGAATGAGGCAAGGGGTAGGAAATGTTAAAGATACAACAGTTAATTCTCCATTTAGAATGCAGTTTAACAACGGTTAATTTTGCGGACTCCAAGATAGAGAGAGGGAAAAAGGAGAGAGAAAGGGAGAAGAGAAGAAGGAGAGATTAGTCCTCTCGATGGCTTGGATCTTAGCACAGAATTGTTCCTTAGTAAGGAGAATAAAAAGGTCAACATGGAAAGGTTAAGTTGTTGTTTTGTATCTTCTCCTATTGCAGCCGGATTATTATTCAATGTAATGTGTCACTAATGAACGAAAATGTAAAAAGAAAAACTGTATTAAACGCGTACGAATCCTTTTATTTTCGGTCCCTCTCTCACTTCCTGTAACTCACTCTTTCCTGGGAGCTTAGTGGAAGAGCATTTAAATCTAACGTCTCTATCAGAATAAGAAGTTTTGTATCATCGAAGATTAGTGATACTCCATGAACATGCTTATATAAGAAAGGCACTTAATAGTGCGTACATGTAAAGCAATGATTAATGAATATGTTAGCCTTTATAACTCAATCATTAACCTACTTTGAATTTAGATGATTGAATGTGGATTTGAAGGCAATATCGTTTACCGAAAACGAGTTTCGTTTCGATGAAATTTTTATAAGTCGTTTACTAATTTATATTGAAGACGGTGTTGAACTGGTGTTTGGAAGATATCATTATATGGGTTATAGACACACAGGTGCCAGAAATTATAAAGGAAAAAAGGGAAATTATATAATGGATACTAGACATTCTAATAAATTTATTACATGAATGTTCTTCCTAATTAAGCTCGTCGGACGAATGTAGATAACACGAGTTGCTTTGGGTATGCGAGACACAAGGACAAAAGGAGATCGACTCTGATTGGCTAACTTAAACAGCGTCAGGCAAGGATTATGATTGGTTCGGAACAACCTTACTGATACGTAGTGAGCAGACAACATTGGACTGTCGTAAACGGAGCGTCGTATCTGAAATAGTGCGGAATGAGTAAGCCCTTAAATAGGAAAAATGCCAAGGGAATTTTAGGACAGGAGCTGGCCAAAATGATAGATGGTTTAAATGTAATTTCCAAGGAATTCAAGTGATTCAAAGGAACGTACGTTTCAATCCATAGGCTCAAATGCACAACTTTTGGATACCCTTTAGATTCTAAGTACCTGATCAAATCCTACAACCTGGCTACTTTGCTTCAGACTGCTACAAGGGTACGCATTTAAAATGGTGTTGGTCATGTAAGGAACTATCGGCATACACGAGCATAATTCACGTACACCACCATTCTCACAATCTTTTTACAATGCTTCACTTCGCTAGAACGACGCATTCCCTTTTCATCTCTTGATTCCGCTCAAGGCTTTGAAAATACACAGCTCACTGATGGTGTACTGATGGCTGTTCCGTAATCCACAGAGTGATTTCAAACGCTCCGTGGCTGATTTGAAATACATGGTACTACCAGTCTTCCGCCTCAGAAGTGAACCTATCTAAAAATAAAATAAAAAATATGCTTCGTAAGTCTACTCGGTCAACAGACCTAAGTTGCGTATTTCCATATTTTTTTAAATTTAATTAACAAACGACTTATCAATTAAGAAACATATCCATTGAACTTATGACCTTCAAAATTTTCAAAAACTCCTTGAAAAGTGAAATGGTTACCATCCGACCGACGAATCGCCCTAGTAACTTCTAGAGTAGCTTGCACGCGACTACAAACTCCAGCAAACATCTTGAGACCGTCGGGAGCTCATGAAAGCTTTCTTAAAAGCTTCATATGCGTGTCCCGGGCGCAAACGCGCTGTGAAGAACTCTTGGGCACACCTTTAAGTGAGAGTCGCTTCCGAGAACTCAAAAGTCAAAATTCTTAAAGTTTTAATAGAAAAATCAGTATTTGGCGGATGCTAAAATGTTAGTTCTTTGCGTAATGTCTTCTTCTATCTTTGATTACTCTTTAAATTTTAACTCTTAGGCAAAACAAAATATTTTGATGAGATTCATGGTGGTTCTTCAAAGATAGATTGAAGTAAAAAGTTGTGTATTTGGAAAGCTTCGTAAATTTTATTTCCTCGTAATTAAAATTAGTTTCTTTTCTTAAAGTTTGCTACTCAAAAGTAATGATTAAATTTTCTTGTTTTGTTTTGTTTCTCGACTCATCTCAGAAGAGCCCGTTGCTACTTCCGAGCCTCAATAAATGGGATGAAATTTAGGGGGCTTTGTAGCCGAACTTAAACATTTGGGGCCCGTCATCAGTTAGAAGTAATTGGGTTTGTGATCGGTTCTTTCATGCCATTAATACTCTTTCAGTATTATTTTTTTACCTCGTTACGTTCTTTTACTATTATATTATTTCAAGATGCTCGAAAGATGCCTTCTTATTTAATTTACTCCAAGTAATTACTTCTTTTTTTTAACTGGACAGAGGGTGATTAATGACAACGGATCGAACCTTTCGTGCCATTTCTAAATACCGATACCACCTTTTGGAATTCTCTCAAGGTGCGCAAGAGAGTTCTGACAGTACACACATTGAATTAAGACTCAAATTGTATTCCAGATGTGATAAAACCATCGTTTTTCTCCCTAAGATTGGAACTGATACTTTCGAAGCCATCATCAAACTTGGAAATAATCGATGACACGCTCATCACCATAAGGGAATGAATTGGGTGCGCATCCAAGGGGACTGAAAGGGCTGAAGCCCCCTAAATTTCAAACTCGTTTATGTTTATATTTTTTTTTTTAAACCATATCTGCTTTTCAGAAAAAGTTATGTAATAATATAAAATATATATAAAGCAGTTTTATCAGAATCCGCACAGGGAGAAATTCAGGTTAATTCCCCCCAACTTTTTATCCTGGATCCGCCACTGGAACTTATAACTTCCCTTAACCAGAGACTCAATCTCTAAAGTAAAGGTAATTTGGGTCTATAAAGCACACGAGTGACCCAAAGGGAGGGTTGGGGTTGTGTCCCACATTTAGATATTGTGAGGGCAAGAGACGCTAGGGGTATTCATATAACCGCATGCCCCAATATTTCAGCCCCCAATTCATTCCCGTATATCATATGTTGCTAGAGCTTGGAGTCTAAAAAATGTGTGAAAGAAAGCTTTCACTTTGTTATTTCCTTCGGACTTTAATCCGAAAGGAGGAATCCTTGCCTGTAACCCACCAAAAATCAAACATTACTCTCTCTCTCTCTCTCTTACATCTTGGTTTCTCTAACTTATTTACTCATCAAACCTCTAAAGGTGGTTAAAAGGATTGAGGAGCATAAACACATCATTGATTGTAATTTGTCTTTGAATCATCCTTATTTTTTAGCGTTTATCTTCTTATTGTTTCCCTGTCCTTTCCTTAAACATGTAATAAACAAAAGCGCTCGGAACCTCATTTTTTTATTTATTTATACATAGGTCTTTTATGAGCGGGAAAAACTATAGTACCATGTATTTCTAAACTGCTAAGGAGCGTTTTGTATCATTATGTAGCTCAAGGGACAACCAACCAAACACCGTGCGTGAGGTGTGGATAGACAAAGCCTTCGATGTAATCCGAAAGATGAAAAGTGAATTTGTCGCTCTACGAGAAGTAAAGCAGTGAAATATAATTCTGCAAATAACCTTTTAGAATGGTGGTGTTCCCGAATAAAGCCTGTGTTACCCTCGGAGTTTGATCGTGGTTGACGGTAGCTCCCTACATCCCAGAATCTTTATTTCCCGGCTTCACCGAAGGATGAGGCCGAGTAGCCAGGTCGAAGGAGTTGATCAGGCGCTGGGAATATAAAGGACAATCAAAGGTCGTACATTTGAACATCTGGATTCAAATTTACGTTCACCTGAGGCACTTGGCCTCATTGAGTATTACCTCTACACACTTTTAAGTGCCTTTCTTATCTACGCCTGTTCATGGAGTACTTAGGATTGACTCATTTGGTGGTAACAGTTACCGTTCTGTACTGAGTAAAATTGCCCTGTTGGATTACACACCTTGCCATTTTTCTCACTAAAATTAGTTCCCTTTTTCTTTATGCTTCACATTTTATTAGTGGAAAAAGCAAAGAAAATGCCATAACAATCAATGGAACCTTTCCTCATAGGACCAATGGGTGGACGGACAGAAAGACGAATAAAAAAGATTAAAAAACATAAATTGTGAAAATAATTGAGGATTTCTCAGAATGTGATGGTAAACCTGAGCAATTCTTACTGCTGGAGAAGAGAGAGCGTAATATCACCTCGAAGGACGACCTCAGGGAATCACTACAAACAATCAAAATGGCAAAATTGAAAAAACTCTATTGCATATATGCAACTCTAGGCTCTTTCATAGTTTTCAAAAATCCCTCAAAAATATTTGATGCACAGCCACACACTACATTTTCCCAACTCTGTTCCTGTGATATACAAGTATTTCAAACCATCAAATCGCCTGCGTTTATTGGTAAATATAAACCTTACTAAGTTTTGGTTATTCAGGTTGATGTCATTCGAATTGCGGCTATAAATAGTAGGTTCAATGTTGTCCAATTAGGTTCATCATCGTCTTCTTCTTTTCCCACAATATTCAGCATTTCCTTAAAAACCAAATTCCTGGAAAAGAAAAAGGAATGATGAAGATAACTCGAACTTTCTATTTTTTAGGAGAAAAGTAAGATCAAAATAGGCGGCTGTTTTTGAAAATCTTTGTCAAAATTGGCCTATTGTTAAAATACACTGACGGATGGCTGAAGTTATAAATGTGTAAAATAAAAAATAAATAATCGTAACCCAGAATAAATCGCATTATTATTTCATTAAATTAAATTCAAACAAACAAAACAGAATTTGACAATGGAAGGCCGAGTGTTGCTTTTAAGTAACAGATCTTTCCAAATTTATAGAAATCGCTAAAAAAATATGAAATGAAGATTATTCTTCATTTTCATAGTTATTTATAAATATTAGATTATTTGTTGATGGAAAAAGTATAATAAATACTAAGACGTGCTTAATTTTGAAAAAGAACTTAGATAAATGAGAGACTTAATGGTCTTGGTAAATCCGGGCCGGATTTTCTGAAAACATTGTGAACTATCCAAAATGCATTAAACTATTTATTTTTATTACTAGCAATTAATAACCTTTATTTAATTGTGAACTATTGAAAATGCATTGAAGTATTTATTTATACCACTAGTCATTAATAAACTTTATTTAATTCATCCTAAAACCCCGGTGGTAAATAAGCAAAGGTAGATCATAATGGGTAATCTTTTGATAAATTATTTGCCTAACTACTCTCATTTGTCTCCTTTCTCTTCCTGTAGTACATGAAATACGTTCGCATTTTTAATGGGTACAAAATACTTTCAATTTGTTAATCGTACTACCTTAACAAAGTCAAGAATTATAATGAGACTGTTTAAAATTAAATCAAAATGTCCTTCTTCAAGTTTATTCATTGAGAATCAGTTATCCAATAAATATGAGACCAATCGTAACAGAGATACTTATGTAGTGAACAATCAACACATTTCTTTAAAGAACCAAGTTTATTTAAATTGAATATCTGCAGAACTTGGCATTGCTGATATATTCAGATATATTATAAATGATCAATTGATAATATGCATCGTCTTATTCAGATAGGAAAGGTAGATTTAAATGGGCCTCCGCAGAGCTCTCAGCAAAATTGAATTACAGGAAATGACAAAGGGACCGAAGATAAAAGGATTCGAGGCGTTTAATACAATTTTACGGTTTACAATTTGGTTCATTAGTGACATATTACATTGAGTATTAATCAGGGTCCATTAGGAGAACATACAAAAACGACAACTTAACATTTCCATGGTGATCTTTTTATTCTCCTTACTAAAGAACAATTCTGTGCTAAGATCCACGCCGTGGAGAGGCCAAATCTCTCCAGTCTTCTCTCTCTCTCTCCCTCTCTCTCTCTAACTTTGAGAGCACGAAGTCCACCATTGAACTATTATAATTGTAAGCTCTCCTACACTGCCCGTTCTGTCAAACTGATTAATAACAGGAATAAATAAAATTAATGACCTAAAGCACTCAATACCACATTACTACACATTTTGACATGAAAATAGATGAAAAAATTTGTATTTTAAATTAAATATTATGAAAATAAACCTGTATTTGTATCACCTTTTATAAAATAAAAAAGCAGTTAGGAATGGTCTACCTTAGTTTTTTTTTTATTTAAATTAAAATTTTGGGGGTTGTATTTAAGTTGTTCCCTTATAAAAGAGGATACGAAACTTTTTACATCATTAGGTCATAAGTTTTCCAATATTTATATTAAAAGTCTTCATCCTCTCTCAAATTATACTTTTATGTATGGGGAGGGGAAACAGATGCGTGAGTAGTGTTGGTTGCAAAAAAGTTGCGGCGCTCATATGATTAAGAGATTCTATAAGACTCTAACTCGGGCCGGAATCCGGAAAAAATGGTTTTGTGGGGATATTATAATACACCAGTGTTTCCTCCAAGGAGGCAAAGTATGAAAAAGGAGATTTCCTCCCCAAAAGTGACGAAATAAGAAGCAATTTTATAAAACTCTAAATTTTATGAACTCCAACTTCAGGGAAAATATTTCGAATGTAAATGAGATTACACGAGAAAAGTAACTGAATAAAAGAAATATTTAAGTTTTGGAATACATTGACGGTTACTTGTTCGCTCAAGACTTAGCTTCAAGTATGAATGAGAAATTTAGGAAAACTCTGAAGGTCATGAGCAACTTATTGTTTTGTTAACTCATCCCAAACTTAGGGTTAATCACGCTAATTATAAAGACGCCCCGGTTTAGGCAACTTAGTAATTAGGGGTACAATAGAAATTTAAAGGTTTTACTTCGTTTCATGCATAATTTTTAAATGTATTTTCTCACTTTATTATTATTATCTTTATTGTAAGTTTACAAATAGGGTTATTTCCAGTCTAATAAACCTGGATTACTAAATACTAATTATTCTTTGGATATTCTTTCTTCTGTTAGGAAATATTTCTCTCTATTAAGTTTTTACTGACTTTAATCAATGGCCTATACCTTCATTAGTTGGCGCCTTTTAGATGATGACTTAATGATATCAAGACAAAAATATGATCATGTTGAAGCAAGGTACAAATACCTCTTTTTTACAGATATAATTATTATTAATTATTATTATATTATTTACTTAGAGATATTTGACGAAAACTAACGGGGACACGCATGCCAGAATGTTTGTAAGAGGAGTTTCAAGAAAGTGGTAATATTATAGGAAGTGACTTTGTGTTATTGGACCTAGAATGAGGAGCATGAATGGGAGACCTTTTAGGGTGCTGCGAGGAAGAAGGTAAGATGGACATCTTTTTCACCCAAACCTACAATGGCAATTAAGGCAAATACCATCAGTAGGTTATTTAAGGCTACATATGGAGTTGTATTTAAATAAATGGCGATTGGTTTAAAAACCTGGAATTAATAGCCTCTATTTATGATAACAATCTGTAATGGCATCACTTTTTAAGAGTAATAAAGGTTTACTTTTATTCAATTTGCTTAATTTTGATATTAAATTTAAGACTAAGGGGTCCCGAATCTTTCTCCCTTCACTCACAGGTGCAAAACTGTTATTCCTCGGCAACTATTAATGAGGGCATCTTGAATCTAGATCAAACATTAAGTTCCACCTTATCCGTATACAAAAGTTTCTATCTATTCATATTTCTCATTTATGTTTATAATTTAGTGATATTTACTTCTAATGAGTGTAAATATCTCTGTGCAGCTTTTGGAACCCCATATGATTTGGGTCATTTTTAACCACCTAAAAATCTTTAAAAATTCCCTTTTCCATCCGGTCCACTGATGGGTAAAGGCCAAACCAAAATCTTTCCTTCGGTCAAATTCCACCACCCGATTTTGACATTTTACTACTCCTGACAGTCATATAATTCCAGCGTCACATTTTCTAAATTGTCAAATTTCTGGGTGTTTTAAATAGAAAAATGTTATATTTTGGAATTCTTTCATCTATTATCCGGGAAGTTGGTTCTAGTCATATGTACACTCTGCCCATATGCATGTATACTTATGCCATTTTTACGCCTACATACGGCTCATTTCCACCTGTACATATTGCCTCTTTTCTATGTGGACATGATGCCCTTTCACATGTATCCATAGTGCCTATTTCCACGTGTCTATACTGCCTCTTATCACGTATTCATACTGCCCATATTAACATGCACATACTTCCTGCTTCCTCGTGTACATATTGCCCAGTTTAACATGCACATACTTCCTATTTTTATATGTATATACTGGCTATCTTCATGTCTACATACCGGTAATTTCAAGTTGCTGATACCGCCTATGTCTATGTATCCATACTGCCTATTTCCTCGTTCACATACAGCTTATATCTACGTGAACATATTGCCTATTCTCACGTGTACATACTGCCCATTTCCATTTCAGAACTTTCAACTTTTGAACTAAATGCGTAACTCGGTTTTCATGGTTGACCTACAGCCCGGCCTCTAAATATAGCCCTCTTCTCCACTCCGCCCGTTACTGCTGCCAATGAGCAATTTCTATCCTTTTACCTTAAGCGAAGTCGTCTTCTAGATACGTCTACATATAAAGGCTTACAATCTGTATTTTATTTCATCTTACGTCATTTTTTTCTATCAATTTGTCCAGGGCAAATAACTCCCCAAAAGAACTTATATCTTTTTACTATAACTATCTCATTCTATGGTCTCAGTGAGGTTGTTACTTAGATGAAATGTTCTCGGTTTTTCTGGATTTGCTTCTTTTTCCGCGTGGTTTTTATGTTAAATTTAACTCCATAAGTTATAAAAGGCATTGATTAAGCACTTTGCGTTGAAAGAATAAAGGCATAAAGCAGGAAGTCCCAAATCAAGTAGGGAAAGGCATAAGGGATGTTTGGATAAAGAATGCTGACATAATGACAAAAGGCATAAGGCATAAGACACAGCATGAAGGCATAAATCATAACGTATAAGGCATAAGGCATGACATCAAGCATAAAGTATAAATACATGTGGAATAACGGTCTAAAGGATAAGAAATAGAGCATGAAGGCATAGAGCATAAAATTTTAAAGCTTAAAGCATAAAGCATAGAGTAAGTTCGTATCTGAAAAAGTAGCCCTGAAATTCGATCGCTCTCAAGCCTGATTTTGATTTCAACTCAACCCCCTGTCTATGCTTACACAAGGATTCACAAGTTCTAAATTTTCACTTCCTCCATCTTCCCCACTTTTTTTACACATCTTACCTTACAAACTTCATACGGTAAATGTTCTCCTTGCTTTTCACTTTGAATTGAAAGTAAAATTATAACGCGTGGTAATCTAGGAATTTCTTTAATGACTTCTTGTGGATAATGTTTGCCTCTTTGATATGTGTAGAGAAGGTGAGCGTGACCAAAGAAGTTTTGGGGGAAGCGCTTTTGTTTAAAGTGAATGTTTGTTGATGTGTATTCGAGTGAGAAAGAGAGAGCAGAGAATTAATGAGTCCAACCTAGCCTGAACAAAGAATTCGAATCTTGTTTCGTACCACCAATCCCTCCATGTAATATTATATATATATATATATATGTAGAGATCCGAGTACATAGAGGTTGCACACACTCATGTACTCGTTCTTTCCCGCACACACGTGTTTCGAAAGGACAGACTTGATTTCGCCTCTGTCCCTTTATCTTCCTTTAGGTCAACAAACTCCGTTTCCAAGAAACTTTCATTTGACCTTTTTCATTCCGTTTGCTTATTAGCGCTAGCCTATAAAATTTCCCAAAACAAACGTGTATTATTTTTTCACCGTCTATCTATAAAATTACTTTGATAGACAAATCTCTGCGTTCTCTCTCTCTCTCTCTCTCTCTCTCTCTCTCTCTCTCTCTCTCTCTCTCGTTCTCTCCCTTGAAAACACATCAACAAACATTCAGTTGAAATAAAAGCTCTTCCCTTGAAATCGCATTCTTCACGCCCATCTTCTTTACACATATTAGAGAAGCACACGTTATCTACAAGGCCTCACTCTCATATTAACAGATACACATTATTCATACATACGATCACGTCACTTCATTTTCGTCCCCGTGATCCGTCCATCTTGTTGGATAGGATTTTAACTTCATCAATAAATCTCAAGTTCCAAATAAACTTATTTTTCATCAAGTTGTTTATAAAAATCCAAATACGAACTTATTTGGTGGATACACTCATAAACGAACTCTAACCATGTACCAGAAAAGGAATATTGTTCCAAAGCTAAACTGGTGACACCCGTCACAATCAAGTATTAGTCATCTACAACCAACCTCTCTCACTACACACACACACACACACACACACACATATATATATATATATATATATATATATATATATATATATATATATATATACATTATATATATAGGTGATGGATTTCGTGATAACAGACATATACTTAATTTTATTCGTGCCCTACGTTTGACCTTGTAAACCTATTTTCAAGGACACGAGAAAAGAAATGAAATTACTATATCAGAGTAAAGTTTGAGGGAAATATTCCATTATAGCTCAGCTGGCTAATTTTTACTCTCTTTTATAGTACATTTTTGGGACAGTTAATATTAAAATATATGACTGAAGTGTCATCGTTATTATTTAATTAGGAAAAATATTAATAGGTTAAAAGAGAGACGAGTGAGGAGTGAACGAAAAGCAAGGTATAAACTAAAAAAAGTATTTTATCGTTGATTGAATGGAAGATTAATTGTAAATATCTCTAATAATCTTACTGCTCTTGCTTTATTTAAATGTCGAAAAGGAGAAACTGAAGATTGTTGTTTTCGTTGGTTAAATTTGTAATAGTCAAGGATAGGAGCTTGTATCAGGGTTTAGGCTGTGGTTTTCAAGTTTTTTATAAAATGATTCTAATAGTCAAAGATGCGCTTCTTTCAACGGTGTCTAAAATTCAAAATTCTTCGAAAGAGACTTTGTGATTGAAATGATGATCTTATAGTTTCATGGTATGGAGGAATTCTCCGGGTAAGTCATAGGTTTTTCTGTTCTATTACTACTTACGAGATACAGAAAAATACAAGCATGTAGAGTACATTGTGTTGATCCTATAAAATGGATGGCCGAAGTAGAGCTGGTAGATTACCGGGTATTGCAAAGGTACTGTTACATTAAGTCGCTCTGAACAAAGGACAGAGTGTAAGTTTTTGATATGCAGTTAGACGTGTTTTAATGATATATCGTATAAATATGTGTTTAAATTGAACTGTAATATTAATCAATAAGGCCGTCTTCTGCGGCGAGAACCACTCCAAGCGAGACCTGAAAGCCGCACTCGCGCTGTGTTCGAAGTCTTTCCTTATGCTAGAGCAGACGCGATCGACGGAGTGCTTCCACTCTTCGACGTTGCTGTGTTGGATCTTTCAGGCCTTGCCTTCGACATGCCCTTACACGCATTAGGCGAGGGGTTGAGGTCGAGCGCCTGTGGAGACCAAAACTCATTCGATCAGAAATTCATGTTCGACCCCAATTATTCTTGCATGGTCTTGGCCGTGCGGGCCGGGACAATATCCTCTTGAAAGACATAATTACCCTTCTTCGTGAGTTTAATAAACTAAGGCTCGAATTTCTGAACAAGATGTCCCTGTAATCGGCCGCAGTGAGCCTATAACTGGCGCCTAATCACACCGGTGGAATCTTCACGCCCTTCGAACAACTACGCCAAGCATCATCACGGACTACCGTTTGCTTTTTCGTGGACAACTAGAGTAACTCAAGACATCGCGCCCGAAACTTCCCATGCAGTAATGCTGGATATTGATGACCGGATCGACCGTGATATTTTTTCCATCAGAAATAATGAGAATTCGATTGGCATGACTCTTCAAGTTGTTGAGGTGGCAACGATAGCGTTCCCGATGTTGTTCTCGCATACAGTCAGCGAGCAGAAGCCTTTCCACGCAACTCAGGTTCTTTCCGCCCTCCTTTTTGAAAGCTATGGACATTATGGCGATCTTAAAATGTCATAAAGCTGATGTTAAGCCGCTTATAGATATCAGACTTGATGTGGCCCGTGCAAAAGAGAGCAGAAATCTCAATTCTTTTCACTTCTATCTTGAAAAAATTGCACAAAAGGGAAAATAACGTTTTAATAGCGAATGGTGAAAAAGGAGAACAGTAAGTTTGTTTGACGGCTTTTTCTATACTACACGTAAAACTCATGAAATATCAAAACCCCAAGTGTGCCATAAATTTTGCAGAAGAAATCGTAATTTCTTGGGGTTTTCTAATATTGTTTAAAAATCGCTCGCGGGAAAAGAGTGTTTCAAGATGCAGGGGAGTTTGGACTACAAGAGAGGGTTGAGATGACTTATACAGGGAAGGAGTATGAATACTTGATACTTAGGAGCAATCTTGGTTAGAGTCCTATGGGTGAACTTATTATTTAGAAATTTTCAAAGGGTTTAATCGAATAGGTGTTGTTGGCATCCTTTTTGCCCGAAGTAGTTTTATAGGAAGATAACTTCTTTGTGAAAGTTAAGATGTGACGAACAAGATTTAATGCACAGGATACTAAAGTTTTGATAAAATTTATTTTGAATTTAGTGTCACCGAAACTAAGAAAGTATAATCAAGAGCCTGTGTGGGTGAATTTTCTGTAAATAGATGTTCCGAAACCTTCTGGTGTGTGAGTTATGTTTAAATCAAGGAAGAAAATTTAGTTACTCTTTAAATTTTCTTGATTGAATTGGATATTAATCTAAAGGTGATTGAGGTATTGAAGAAATGTAAGGGAATCATTTTAAGAACGGAAGAACGCTATTACCACCTCTGCTGCTTCCTATTTCCTATATAATTAATTTATAAATATCTGATAACTTCTCTAAAAATTTCTTATGTTTGTATATATTAGTAATGTCATATCCTTGAGAATGGGTTTCTACCCGAAACGTCGGTACCAAAATGTTAAAGAATAAAAATGAACTTCTTAAATGTAGCCTTCTTATTAATCCTAAATAATATACGTATGCACTTGACAAAACGAAACCCCTCTGCTCTGGCTTTTCGTTTGAGCAAAACTAAAAATCCAAAGTTAAAAGAATTACAAAGTGGCCATATTTTCCATATACAGAACTAGCAAATATGTTTAATAGTTCATATTTTTGATATGATTAAAAAAAAAAGTGATTAATACGGATCGCGAAATTAAACGATCTACTACTAATAAATGATATACAAATTTTTGGAAAAGAAATTATATAAAAATGGTTATAATTCTTATTTTACATCATATTTTAAAATAGGTAGCAAAAAATAATGTAAAAAATATTAAATTTCCTAATTTTATAGAACATCTATGAATAAGTAATGCACAGCCCTCTTTTTTATCATTGCCTAAATATATGCATAACTTTATTAGGCAATATAAAATCCCTATCCTACTGCAATAATACAACTGGAAAATTGAAAATTGAAATTTACAAAATTGAATACAAACTCGCCTCCAAAATGATAAATGTCCCGAAAATACAATTCCTATTATCCTTCTATCCTACAATACGATAAATCAATATATTACTTAATAATACACTTAGCTCAGCACTATATATAGTTAAATTTTACATCTAACGTAAAATAATGTTAGATAATATCAAAAATAACATTATTTAAAACTGATAAAAATGGTCAAATTTGCTTTCTGATATCTTGTATTTTTATCTATTTTGGGTGGACTTTTTCACATTTAAAACACAAAACAATGTTATGTGATCAACATACAGTAGTTTCAACACGAAATCTTTATTAGAATAATGTCCAAAATTTACAAATTTTTTACATGCAGTGTACTACCCGCCATTTTATGTAAACTATAAACAAAGAAATCCCCATGCTGGTCACCGTTATGAAATCACAATTATTTTCCTTCACAATGATCATATTCACCATGGAAATCATAACCAGAAAAATTAAGCACTATTCACGAACACTGTAGACTAAAATGTAACTTTGAACATTTATATCACACATGAAAAATATCTTAAAATTTACCTAGCAAACATAAATGGCGTTAGAGCTCCTTAAGAAGAAGAGGGAGGAGACGTCACATCAAACCCGGTGAGGGTTAAAACGACTTGTAACCTGTCGCACCAAGACGCACCACAAATGCTCAATAATATTAAGATCAGGAGATTATGGAGGCCACTCCATGTGTTGTAGCACACTCATATATTTTTCATACCAATTCTTAACTAGATGAGACGTGTGTATTGGGGCATTGTCACCAACAGAGAATAATGTTTGGACCATGGGCCATAGGATACACTTGATCTTCTTAAAAATTCAGATATTCGTTGCTGTAGATCCTACCATGTAGACCAACGATTAAACTTAGGGAATTCCAAGATATGGCTGCCAAAATCATCCCTAACCGTCCTCCGTGCTTCACTGTGGGAAGAAGCCACTCAGATTAAAAAGCTTCCTCGGGCTTCCTCCACAAATAAACTCGCCCTGCAGTAGGGAAAAGAGATAAACTGGACTCGTCGGAGAATATTACTTGCTACCATGTTCTCTCAACCAGACCTTCTGATCTTTACACCAGTTCAGCCTTTGCGGAATGTTTTGATAAGAAAAGCAGAAGCTTCTTGATGGCGGGTCTTCCATGATATCCGGCTTTATTGAGCTCCCGGTGAACCGTTTTGGTCGAAACTGGACTTGTGAGATGATTCAAATCTGCAGGCTTTGATTCAATATTGATGATTAAGATAGGCCACTGTTCTTTTGATTTCCAAGTATGCGCAAAACCTTTCCTTTGTGGGTTTGATTTGACCTCCACCAACAGACTTAAGTGGAGGTTATGTGATGATCCATGTCTTTATGTGTGCAAGATATGACAAAAGGTTATTTAAGGATCGTAATGAAATTTTGTAGTTTCAAAGCCAGATGCGGATTTGGATCCCTTTTTAGCTTTCTTTATTAATTACGAGATTCTAAAATTCATTAAAAAATCATAAAAAATTATAAGCTAATCAAATTGAAATTAACAAGGGATATACAACTTATGACATGCTATTAACATACACAATTTTATCTAGATTGGTATTTGGATCTGGATAAGGATCCGGATCCAGATGTGTAATATTAAAGTATATATGTAAAAAGGCAATATTTCTCGAAACACAGGGGAGTAATTGAGTGATTAAAGCGTAAAACTGACACAAATAATTAGATAATGGAAACTAGTTAGCCTTTTGTAAACAGATTCTGCCTATCAGTTTAAGAGGTAAAAAGTTCTATCAGGACAAATACGGGAACCGGATCTGCCATATCTGGAAGAATAAGAGTTCCGTATCTGCCATATCTGGAGGAAAATGAGATCTGGTGTGGTACACTGGGATGAATACGACAACTGTATCTGCCATACTGGAACAATGGGAGTTCACTTTCTGCCATATGTGTAAGAGATTGAGTTCAGCATCTGATATATCTGAAAGAATACTAGTTCAGTATGTGCCATGTCTGAAAAAATAAGAGTTCAGTATTTGCTATATCCTGAAGAATACGAGTTCAGTATGTGCCATATCTGGACAAATAAGATAATAGACATATGGTAGCTATTGGGACGGTTTGTTTTCTAGGGTGAAATATGACTATGGCGTCACTTAATTGGCCTGAGAGCTGAAGGGGGGGATAAATCATCATTGATTCAGTCACTGCGGAAAATCATAATTTTGATAAAAAGGCTAGTAAAGAGTTTCCAGGGTCGAGGAATTCAAGTTTTTTTCGTAATTTCTCCTTTTTGCAGATTTACTCTAGGTTATTTAGATATTAGAGCACTATGATATTAGAGACCCTCGGGTTTAAACGTAAATATATTTTAAGGATGGAATTTAATAGTCGTTTTTTTTTATAAATGTAATAGTACTTTTTATGGATTTTTTTCCTCTGAAAATTTAGATTTTATGTGAAAAAATATTAACAATATTATAATTGTTTTAAATTCACCGATGATGTGTCTCTGATGAATAGACACTATTATAATGTATTGGATCCTCTGGAAAGTTTTAGATGAGTGTTCTAATTTTCGAGACAATGGCCTTGTGGAGGGTATGCGTCCTCTGAGTGTTTTAGTTAGTAAATGCTTTTCTTAATATAGAAATCCCTAATTAACTCTCGCTTGCTGTGATGTCACCCGATTTATCGAAAGAACAATACATTTTGAGGATAAGGATTGTAACTATGAAGATAAACAGTCTTATCTCGTTTCCTTATGTGTACCTTACGCTATTTCCCCTCTTGTCAGGGCATTGTGAAATTAAGCTGTGTGTCTAGCCCTTTAGAAGGATTGTCCCCTTCTTTTTTTCCAGATAAATCCGATATGATACTTATTAAAGAGATTTCGTCGTTTGCCATTAACAAGCGAGAAAAGAAATAAGCAAATTATATCGGTTGTTCGATCCCTCAAAGAGGTTCTTCAACGTGTATCGTACTAGTTTTCGGGACAATGGCCCCATGCAGGGTATGCGTTCTCTGAGTAGTAATAGCAGTGTATTACAAATTCACAAAATTTCTATACTTATATTTATTTCTGAACTTTGCTAAAAAACCATAATTCATAACCAAACTAAGATGAAATTATTTTTCAAATACTCAAAAAAAAACCTTCTTAAATTATAGATGTAGTGATGATGATGATGATGATGATGATGATGATAATGAAATATATATTTTTTTAATTAAAATTGCGGGCCTTAATTTTTAATACACCTAATTTATGCAATTGGAAAGTTGAAAAAATGGTCGCACTCTAATTCCATTGTCTACAATACTATAGCATAGCACATTATAGCATAATATAGCATAGCATAACATAGCATATTATTGCATAGTGGTTGTTATCATATTATAGCATAGTATAACATGGAATAGTATATTATAGCATAACACACCACAACATAATATAATATAAGTAGTATAGTATCTCATAGCATAGTATAGCCAAGTATTGTCTAGAAAAGTATAACATTTTATAGCATAGTCTAGTATAGCCAGGCAAACCCAAGCTTACCGTAGGATAGCATGCTATAATAAAGCCTAGCATATTATAGACTAGCCTAGATTGCCTAATATTGTAAATCCTGACTAGCCTAGCCGAGCATAGTATAATATCACATAGTATAACAGAGTATGTTATTTCAAAGCATAGCCTACCATAATATGGCCTAGCCTAGCATCGGATAGCCAAGTCTAGCCTAGCTTAGTATTACTAGGTCTAGCCTAGGATTCCGGATAATAGTAGAACTTACAATATCATAAAAGAGCGTAGCTAGCTCAGTATAACCTAGCCTTAATAGTATAGCTTACCCTGCCCAAGTATGACTTATCCAAGACTAATATAACCTAGCTTAGCAGAGAATGTATAGTATGGCCTATCCTAGCCTAGAAAAAATACTAAGGCCTAGTCTAACATAGCCTAGTACAGCCTAGCATATATATGATAGTAAAGTTACCAAAGTACAGCATAGTATAGCTTATCATAGTATAGCCTAGCCTAGAATAGTATAGTATAGCATATCCTAAAGTAGTATAGTTTAGAATAGCTTAACATAATAAAGCCTCTCCTATTCTCGTATAGCCTAGGCTAGCCTAGCTTTGCAAGCCCAGCAAAGTATAGCGTATCTACCATAGCCTACCTTACCCTAATCTAACTTAGCATAGTATAGTATATCCTAGTCTAGCATAGTATATACTAGTCTAGCATAGTATAGCCCAGCTTAGCAGAGTATAGCCTAGCTTAGCATAGTATATCCTATCCTATTCTAGCATGATATATCGTGGCAAACCTCAGCCAGCTATAGTCTTGCCTACCCTAGCCTAGAATTTGCTAGCTTAGCATAGTACGCTATAATCTAGCCTAGTCTAGCGTAGAATAGTCCAGCATAGCCTTGCATTGTATGGCATACCCTTATATAGCCCAGCCTAGTATGTTATAGCATAAAATGGCATGGAATAACGTATTATACCCTAGCCAATCCTAGTATAGACCAGCATATATATCCTAGCTTAATCATGCCTAGTGTATTTTAACTCAGCCTAGTTGTGTATAATATACCTGAGCCTAGAACAATGTATCCCACCCTAGCCTAGCTTATCTAATTATAGCATAGCCATGCCTAGTATAATTTAGGCTATCTTGCCTAGCAGAGTATAATCTAGCTTAGCTTAGCGCAGTCTACAATTGTATATTAAAAGTTAGTCTAGTCTAGCTTCGCTTACCCTAGCATAGGCTATCTTACTATAGCCTAGTTCACTGGAAAGTAGCCTATCCCACCCTATTAGCATATATTAGCCTAGACTAGCATAGCCGGCGATAGTTTATCATAACCTAACTTAGCATACCCTACGCTATTCTAGTTAGTCAAGTATAGTATAGCATTTTATTGTAGGCTTTCATAGCATGCATAACATAGCCTAGCCTAGTATAGCCTTCCTTTCATGCCTTGTATCGACTACTATAGCTTAACCTAGCCTAACATAGTATAACTTAGCCTAGCATTAACTATCCTAGACAATTATAGTCTATATTATCCTATCATAACCTATTCAAGTATAGCTTATTATTGTCTAGCCTAACATACTATATGTTATCCTAGCATAGCATATTATATCAAAAATTAACATCGTATATCTTACCCTTGTAGATTGGATCTTAGCATAGCTTTGCAATGTTTAGCCTAGCCTATAATAGTCTAGTATAGTATAGCCTATTCTAGGCTTGCCTAACAGAGTATAGCATATTATAGCCTAGTCTAGTCTAGCAGAGTATTGGCCGAAAGGTTATGATGTTATTGTCAAAACAAAATAATACCCGGGCTAACTTTGGAGGACTAGGGCAATTATATCATTCGAAAGAGAGCGGAAAACAACATACGAGTAATGGTTTTGAATTTTGTTAAATTCGGCTGAATAGATATGATGTTATTGCCAAAACAAACTAATTCCCGGGCTAACCTTGGGAGTACTTCAGAGAGAAGAGGGTTATTATACTCGCTTGATTATTTCTAGCTTCTTTGATATGAATTCGAGCTTTATCTGTTGTTTTTTGCGGAAAATGGAAATAATTCGCTTCTGTTATTTAAAAGTTCGTTCAAATTGCTTATGTATGCTACGTCATATGTTGTTTAACCTCATCGTCTTTTAGGGGGAATAGCGAATCTTTTTAGTGCTATGCTTATCTTTATGTATTTTATATTTTTACATATCATTTAATCTTTCACTTGGTGGGTAGATTTGAGGTAGATCAGGGGCAGATAAACTATGCCTCCTCCGGGGGATGGAAGCGTGGCTCCTAACGGTAAAGCAGGCAATCTAAATCTTAATTAAGAATTAAATAATTATTATATTATCTATATGGAAAATCAAAGCTTAAAGTTGCAGGCGCACGTTTTACGCCTGAGTAACCAAATTAGAACATATCAATGAGGCTCAGCGTTCAGGCAGGGAGATGTGCCCCCCAAATTTCAAAGGACGAAGATGAAAATACTATAGGGAAGTCCACCAATTAATGGATTATTTGTAAGACGAAAACCTTATGGGGATACACATGCTTGTTACTGGGGATTCAGGTGTTGTGTAAGATGGCGGCGACTTTTTGGTTTGTGGATATACGACCTTTTTGTTACGCTTAAAGCAAAGACCTTTTACGAATGTATAAAGTAAAGAAGCACATCTAATTTGTATCATCTGTGTTGTTGTTTTAAATAATACAATCTGAAAACACATTTTTAGAATAACTACAGTTTGTTTGGAAGTAATTTTTCAGGTGAAGTAGACCTAAAGTAGAGAACATGTTGAAAAGTTTTATACAACCATTTTTAAAGCTGACAAACATATAAGAAGTTGGCATAAAATACTGTTATTGTTTTTAGAATTGCCAAATATAATAATCCATTTTCTGAAGCAGAAGTTTCAAAGGACTCTTTGCTCGTTTTTCTTATTCTGATCTGCCCAAAAGTCGAGACCCAAACTGCAGCTCTATTTTTGTCAAGAAGAACTTTAGTTTGTCCTAATGATACCATTACGCAGAATCTGTAGGAACAACTACTTCGAGCTGGCAAGTCATTCGGGTGGTACTCACTGCCTACTGGCAGTAAACGAGAGCATTGACATACAACACAGCCAAATTGTCTGTAATTCTTAGACGAATTGGTAATAATTATGAAATTACGGAACAATGGCTATCAGTTAAACCATCGAGAGGAGCAAAACTGGCAAAGATTTGCATGTGTGTTAAAAACTGCAAAAAGATTTTTCTTTATCATTAAAAAGGTTGGCAATTAATCGGATGTTGCACCTTTATTAATGGTAAAACATAATGCCTGCATAATTCTACTTAACAACCAAGTAAAGGGTAAGCAACAACCATAAATTGTGTAATTATAATTTCAGAGCCCTATTCACTACAGAATTCTGGGTAAATCTGTCGTAGAATTCAGTTATGTGATTGATTCTGTGGCATAGAATATTAAATTGTAAGGCAAAGGAGATTTTGCTCATCAATTGTTTGTGAAAATTAAATCATTTCAAGCAAACCTCTCACTATCATGTACGTTGCTAAAGGCTGGCAGCGTGTGATGGTGCACAAACCTTCAGGAGCAAAGCCGATTAGGACAATAAAAACGAAAATTCTAAGTAATTTTGAAATTTATTTTAAGTTTATTATCAAAGAATGAAGAAAAACAATGACAGAAAACTGTAATATATAAGCAAGAAGCTAAGGTGCGTGAACACCCAAAACTAGAAATGTAACCAATCATTAAATGAATTAGTGGCACTTAAATAAAATAGTAGGAGCTGAAGTGACAAAAAAAGAGATATAAATACAAAATAAACTCATTAATACAAGGTAATCCAAAAGAGCTAAAGACTGCCTTGAGGCTTGAATGATGTGAAGAAAAGAAAAAAAATGTTGAGACATATATGTACAAATATACATATATAATAATTTATACATACCTACAAGTACATATATAAATGCATATACATACAAGGGGCGGTCAATAAGTTTTGAAATTCAGATATAAGGAAACGAGATATGAGGAAAAGTGTTTTACTATTTTTCAATATAACTACCCTCGACTTCAATGCACTTGCGCCACTTGTCCCTGAGGCTTCGAATTCCCGACTGCTGTTTAATCCACTGCTAAACGGCGAGCTGGACATCTTCATCGTCCCCAAACCGGCGTCCACGCAGTGAAGCGTTGAGCTGGCGGAATAAAAAGTAGTTGCTAGGGGCCAGATCTGGACTGTAGGGGGGGGGGATTGTTAAGCTCCTCGAATCCGCACTCGCGCAGGGCAGCTTATGCAACTCTGGCCTTGTGGACAGTGGCATTGTCGTGGAGGAGCAGGACACCACATATCAACTTACCGCGCCGCTTCTGACGGATGCACTTCTTTAACCTAGCTAGTTCCTCAGCGTAATATTATGCTGTGATAGTCCTTTCACGAGGCGCATAGTCCACCATCAAGACTACATCAGAATCCGAAAAGATGTGGCCATCTTCTTCCCGACTGAAGGTTGGGTTCGAAACATGATGGGGGTCGGAGAGCTCCTGTGCTCCCAGACCATGCTTTCGAGCTTGGTCTTGGGATAACAGTGATGGACCCACGTTTGAACACCTGTCACTATGCGTGACTTGAAATGGACGGGCTTGGTTGTACAGGAGCAGCAGCTCCTCTTAACTTTGACGACGTTGAAGTCGATCATGGGGCGTGAGGTTTCGTGAGGTTTCTAGGGACCCAAAGGGCAGAGACCTTGGTCATGGCCAAATTGTCGTGGATGATGTTGATAACACTTCCATGTCCTCTTTCAAGTTTTGGCTCGATTTCTTTGACCTTCACCTCTTGATTTTCGAAGATCATCCTCTCCACACGGGCCACATTCTCCTCGTTGGTCACGTCTGACGGGCGTCCTGGACGTGGGCCCTCTTCAAGCGAGTCACGACCATGGCGGAACTCCCTATTCCAGTGAGCAATGGTTGCATAGGAAAGGGTGGTGTCGGTGTACACTGCAACCATGCGTTCATGGATCTCTTTTGCATTCTTGCCTTCCTTGGTCAAAAATTTGATCACTGCGCGGTGCTCAACTTTCTTGATTGTTAAAAGATTTTTGACTGACGATTTGCGATCAACTACTGCTTCTTAACTAGACGAGGCAGTAGCGTGTGGCTGCAGTTCCTGAATTGTCATAACTTGTCCTAACACGCCGACAGACAGCCATCCCCCTTCCTCTGTTTTTCTCTACCGATTCGCAAAACTTATTGCCCGCGTCTCGTATATAAATAGATAGGAGAGAAAAAAGAGAATTAAAGAATATTATATAATTAATTGCATGATAAATGTTTGGTTATTGTTTTCTGAATGGACTTCAAAATATAATCATCGACTTTATACAAGTCATGACTTAAATTAAATTAAGGGAATTTAATAATCAATGACGATTGGATAACATTGTGCCCATTAGTATCTTTACCAAGGCAAATAAATTTAGGTGAGTTCAACTCGATGTTAAGTTGATATATGCGATGCTCTCTTCTCCTCGTCGGTCATTATAATTGTTTTGAGATGATGACATACGTTATGACAAACATTTATCTGAATGCCAAAAGTAATATATTGAAATTGTATTATTTTATTTACAATAAATTCTATATTATTAGGGTTCGTATACTTGGTCATAAGCACTAGGTTATTCGTAAGTCAAAATCTATTTTGTTTAATGAGGGAAAGAAAATGACGCAAGACAATAGGAGTTATTTAATCCTCTCTGAAAGAACGGGAAACTTACGAAGAAAGAGGTGGATGAATAGAAAGAAAAGTAGAATGCTTAAAAGGATTAAGGATAACATAAAGCCTTGATCCAAATTCTAGAGAAGGTACGAGAAAATAGAGAATACGAATGAAACTCTTTAACATAATAATTGAAAACATTATAATAAACAGTCGATTATATCCCATCGATAAGTAGAGTTTTATATGATTTCTTTTGGCTTTTATAACAAATTTAATGCGTTTTTGCATATTGTGTATAAGTGGTTGGAGAAACCCTATGCCATCCAACGTGTGAAACTAACCTTTATTCATATATTTTCAGTGAATATCTTATTGTTAACTTACAAGTGGAAATTTCTTGTTAAATATGTCTCCGGAGAAACAGATTCCTGAATATCAAAGAGCTCTCAAATCATTGCATTGTCCAGAGAGGGATTATCCCAAGTCAAAATTGCAAGAAAATTGAAATACTCGAGAAACGGTGTCCGAATAACTATTAAAAGGTACAATGAGGCCAATTCTTTCAAAAATCGTGATGGTCAAGATTGCAAAAGGTGTACAACCCCGAGGTAAGAGGGGTTGCTAAAAAAGATATCGCTGGCCGAGAGGAAAGAACCTCTTCAAATGTAGCTGGCAAGTTTTTGGCAGCAACAAACAAAGAGAGATTAAGACGCACAGTGAGAAGAAGGTTATTATCAGCTGGGCTCCAAGGATTTAAGCTTAAAAAAAACCGTGGCTCTCTCAGGTCAACAAGAATAAGCGATTTTCTCGGGCAAATATTCATGAAAATTTGACTGATGATGATTGGGCTAAAGTTGATTAGTCTGATGAAAGCAGCTTTAAGGTAGGTTCTCCACATTATTTTCTACCAATTAATTATTCTTTTAAACATTTTTATTGGAAACGAAAATTTATATTGGATACCACATTGATCAATAAAATTCGTATTTCTCTTCAGATCTTTGGAACCCCTGGAGCTGTTTATGTTCGTCGAAAATTGGGGAAGCTTATGATCTGAGATGTGATGTCCCAACAGTCAAAGTTTGAGGTGGCAGTATAATGGTTTGGGGCTGCATGTCATCTTCAAGTGCAGGATTCTTGTTCACTTGTGTAGGTAAAATGAATTCCAACACTTGCACAAGCATGTTAGACCAGGTTTATCAAACTTTCTTTGAACGAATTTTCAATGATGACATAACAGATGGTATAATCTTCCTTCAAGGCAATGCTCTTTTCCACATATAGAGTCTCAAAGGTTTGGTTTGAAAAGCAAGCGGTGACGTTGATGGAATGGCCCCCTCAATCTTGAGACATCAACCCCATTAATCATATGTAGCCACACTTGGGCACCATAGTGATGGTGCGCAAATGTTCCTCAAAATGTGAATTAACAGTCAAAATTAAGGAAGAGTGGGAGAAAATTGAGCCAACCACCTCTGGCAACTTAGTCTTAAGTATGCAAAAATGCATAAAAGCGGTTCTCAAGGCAAAAGGAGGACACATTAAATATTAATCATTGATAAAATATACGAAAAATACTTATTTGTATTATGTGAAGTATGAAATAAATGAGTTTCAATCATATTCTTCACCTTTTCATACCTGCCACATAATTTGGGCCAAGGCTGTATGCTGCAAATCTATTTCAATCCTAAATACATCCATCAAAAAGTTATAACAAATAGAACAAAAAGTTCAAACTCAGATCCCTTTTTTTGTTCTCCAAAATAAATTTAATTATTAGGTTGAGGAATAAGTTCTTGCGTTTTTTTTAACGTTGGGTTGATTTAAGTTTTGTTAACGTGATTTGTGCAGATATTAAGAAACAATAATATATGATGAGAATAAAATTTGCAAAGGTTAGGCTACGTCTCTTAACAGCGTAGACTATTAGGCTTTTGCTTAAGCTACGTCTTGAAGTTGAGTAATAAGTCATTGCGGTTTATTTAAAAGTTGTGTTAATTCAATTTTTGTTCTGTACCCTCAAAATGGAAGGTCAAGTTGAAAGTAAAGCGCATTTTCGGCACTTGTTGTTATTTATTTTCATTCGAGACGGGAACAATGCAAACGCAGCCAAAGATCGTCGCTATATTTGTCCTGTGTACGGAGAAAATGCTTTATCAGAAAGGACAACTCAATGGTGGTTTTCACGTTTCCAAAACGGTCATTTCAATCTTAATGAAGAAGTACGTTCTGGTCGCCCCATTAAGTTAGATGAACATGGATTAAACGACCTTCTTTATGAAAATCCTCGTCAATCGACTAGAGAATTGGCTGTACAATTGGCGTGTGATCAGAAAACTGTAGTGAATCACCTTCATTCGATGGGGAAAATTAAAAAATTCGGTGAATGGGTTCCGCACGCTTTGAGCGAAAGCAACAAACTTCAACGCTCGACGATTGCCGAAGGTTTGCTTGCTCGTCACAAGGCTACTCGTGGATATAAGGACATATTTTGCACCGCATCATCACAGGCGACGAAAAGTAGTGTGTTTATATCAACATAAACCATCGAAAACAATGGCTTAGCCCCAATAAAAAAAAAACACTTCCGCGATTAAAGCAAGGACTTCATCCACGAAAGACGATGCTGTATGTGTGGCGGGATTGTGAAGACATCATTCTTTATGAGCTCCTTGCGAATAACGAGATTGTCAACGCAGGACTCTAGGTTTAACAAAGGTATCGACTCACCGAAGCTATTCATGAAAAGCGACCTCATCGACGTTATGGAGTCCTTTTGCAACACGACAATGCTTGTTCTCACATTACCAATATGACCGAAGACGCCATCCAAACGCTTAATTGGGAAATCCTGCCACATCCTCCATATTCCCTAGACTTGGCTCCATCGGATTTCCATCTGTTCCGATCGCTCTCCAACAATTTGCGCGGCGTTTCGTCCAATAGTGATGTGGAATTAACAACCTGGTTAGACGAATTCTTCGAGGCAAAATTCAGAGATTTTCATTGCAGAGACATAGAAAAACTAGTTGAACGTTGGGAAGAAGTCGTAAATAACCACAGAGAATAAATTATTGATTAAATTGCATATTGCCATCAATTAAAAATGAAGTTTTTCTAAAATCGTTAATGGTTATGAATAAATTTTATAAAACCGCAAGAACTTATTCCTCAACCCAATATCATGAAGCGAAAGAATATATTCTCCGATTTTGATTGTTGTTTTTCTTGTCTCCAAATTCAATTTTCCAATTTAAGCCAATTTTAAAATTGGGTTTACGGCATAAGTGATAGGTTATGTTTATAAATAAATGGTTAACGATAAATAGGAATATAAAAGATAGATCCAAAAATTAAAATGACTGAGGCTTGAGTGACCAACTTATCCCAAATAATTAACATGAAAATTTAATATCTGGAAACTTACTCCACCTACAGATAAAAATAATATATTCAGCCTTATTTTTCTCTAAATTCTACCATTTAAAAGTTGTACCTTAGAATAAACAAACAATCCCAGGCAAATTATGAATAGAATTTGCTACTTTGTTTTTTTTTCAAAGAATTCAGGTATATTTGGAATAAAGATTTCGTCTCTTTGTCAGGAAACAGAGCGTTTCAATAACACGTCTGGACATTAAGAATGGTTAAATGGTTGGACAGTTGCCCTATATCAATGGCATAATGTGTATAAGGTTAAAAGGAGGTATAATACAAGAATGATGAAAATTTAGTGAGAACTACCAAAATTAGATGCTAATATTTATGCATCCGAAACTATATGTAGTGGTTTGACTCGAGATATGAAGTGATAAATAAATATAATGGGCAGGACAAAGGGCAGAAATATAAAATTTGTAGGTATAGAAACTTTACTACATTATAGTAAAATATATTTATTTTCCATCAAGGAAACAATTATATATTTTTTTAAAATAAGCTACAATGGCGCAGTTAGGATATGCGGTTAAGATTGCAATCTATCGCCCCAGTGAATCTACATCGGGCATTCTGAGGGACGATTCTTAAACACGCGAAACATGCGGTTTTATCCAATAGCCTAACTTAACCAATTTAACAGCTGTGAGATTAGTCGAATGGATACTTCTGCAATGCTCTCTTAACCTAAACAAATATAAAAATTAACAAATAAACGAAAACTTCATGAGTCATATACTTAGAATAAAATTCTATTTTCTTGTTTCTTTTTGCTTTACACAAACAAATGACTTTGGAAAGAAGATTTATTTTACATTTTCTTTCTTCACGTTCAAAGTAACTACGTTTATGCATTGTCTGATATTTTTCTAAATTATTCACTATTCCTATATGATTATAGCTAATAGTCTTATACGAGTATAGAGTAAATGACTTGGATAAAATAATGTTCCAATAACACTTTGTCTGGTGAAAATCAACCCTATTTTATATTTAAATAAGTAGCACTCAAAGATTTTTAACATATTAGTGTGGAAAGTAGATTTATTTTTGATTTTGTAGATTAAGCAAGAAATTCTTCAAATTTTACAGGAAAAAAGTTTTTAAAATGAAACTAATTTATGTTTTACAGCTAAAATATTAAACTTTATATTGATTCTAAATTTAACCAGAGAATTTTCCTTCGTTGACTTTGATCCATTTCTCTCTTGTGGATATAATATTAATGACTTAATCATAAAACTCGCTGTTTATTGCAAACAATAACCGTGTAATTTTAAATTTTTCTTAAAAAAGGAAAGTCTAAGGTATAAGTACTAGAAATAATACCATTAAATCCTCCGGGGGGTTTTTCATGTTGATTTTATATACATATAGTCATTATCCTTCAAATTACATTAAATATATATATGTAGGAGTAAACATTTGGTACTAGATTTGTTCTTTTCTATAATGAAATTTTCTGTTACGTCGAGTATAACTTTGATTTTATTTATTTTTATACATTTATAAAAAGAGAATCTATTCGGTTATATCCTTAACAACACTGAGGTTGTTCTGAGTAACTAAGTGTCAGAGATCAGAGAGAGAGAGAAAGAGAGTGGAAGATACGCGCGACCTCGCACTTCAAAAGAGAGAGAGAGAGATATATAACAGACACCTGGGCGTCCCTTATCGTCTGCGGTAATAGAGATGCGAAATTATGAGACAGTGAGATGCCCCGAAATGCCGCCTTCACAGAATCCTACGAAGTCGGACAAAGTTCGCCTTGCCGGCTTAAGAACCTTATTGCCCTCGCGCTAAAAGACCAAGTCTATTCTCGTATAGCGATGCGTGTGACCATAGAACCCTCCCATTCGGACGGAGGGGGGAAACCCCATTCGACCCTTAAAAATCCTCTGGCTCCAGAGTTGGGAGGCAGTATCCGTCAGTATCCTATGTCCGCCTCCGTCGGTACCGACTATTCACGTCCCGTTGGATTCTTCAAAATCTTCGCAGCATCCCTCACAACCCCGCTACTCTCGTTAATTCATCTGAATCTACCTCGACCCGCTTTCCCCCGCTCCTCGAACGCACCACGCTCAATCTGGATTCGCGTTACTCAAACGCAAGATTTTAGTTCCCCTCCGTAATAGTCATTATCCAGAGACTATTGTTTGAACTTTGAGACAAGGCAAGGATAACTCCCTCGATCCAAATCTTCGAGGTAACAACAACGCGCAAATCTTTTGTGCAATGGGTCTTTCTGCTCAGCCACCCACGCTGTAAGCCGCATCATCAGCGTGGTTTAGGCTCAAGGTCGTTCTAGCGTCCCTGGGTCAATATTTTCTTTTTGTTTGTACGGCGACCGTCCTCACCACGTCTCTCCCCCCTTTGATTGCGGATAACCGTGTAACTCTAATATGTGTATAGTTCCTAAAACCTCTTTTAATCTCGTAAAAAAATATTCATTTGCATATTAGTAAACTTATTATTGTACCCGTTTTCTGTTATCTTTAAATTTCAAGATAGTCAACTATTGGCCAACCTACTTTTAGTTAATTTGCACTTTGCTTATATTGTAAACTTCCTACGCACTCGTAAATAAGAAAGGGTGAACTTGACCCTATTCTACGAAATCTCTATTAAACTGGTGTAAGTTCTGTAAAGTTAACCTATGTCATCTATATTAATCTGATGTAAGTAAAGTGTGTGGGGTCAAACTACAACATTAAGCGGCAGCCCAAGGTGCCAAAAATCTTTTTAGCAATCACCATATTCCCTCACATGTGTTACCCGTTGCGGTGCAGAACACCTTTCTCATTCTGCCTTTGCTGCTCTCTAGTTCTCTTGGTCTTTGCGGACTTACAACTGATGAAATAATGTAATGCGCGTTTGTGTCGTGTTGGTATTGTAATTAAGTCACGATATGGAAGTAACGTGGGTAACATTGTGTTAAATCTCTATCTGGCATTTATTGAAATGAAGTTCCTAATAAAACTGATGTAGAGGAAGTTAAATCGGTGACCATAATACGATGAGCTGAAAGAGGAAACTAGATGGAGTGGTAGAGAGGAAGGTTCAGAGCAACTCTTTTGAACGTGGCACATATAGCAATGAAGGCAAGTTGCTTACAGTAATAACCTCAGTAAAAAAAGTTGAAGAGGAAACTGTTGTGGACCTTGGGGCAGATTTGGTTTAACTCCATAAATCCTTAGGAATCGTCTAGTTAACGATGGCATTAATTTGGTAACTATGTATTGAGTAGTCACCTGAAAACTCCCTTCAAGTTCTGTTTAATGGTGTAAGAGTCATTTATTTGTTGCCTCCGGAGAAGAAGAGGCTCAGATATCTCTGCTTAAAGCTTTAAATCGAAGTTAAATCGACCCTGGCTGATATTTCACACTTCCTGACATTTAACAATTCCTTTCTCTCCTAATTGCTGAGAGAGTCATTATGTAGAATCTTGGAGTGCGAGGTCCTATGTGCTACGTATTAATTCATATCAACTGGTTTTTTCATTAAAGACACAACATTTTGTCTTCATTTTTGGGTTTTCTTTTAAAATCTGAATGAAACATAGAGGTAAAACATGAATGTATTTATTTAAAGAATATAAAGTCAAAAACCTACAAAAGCATCTCAGGTGCAAGATTTTTGAAAAAAGATCGTAATAAATTGAAGTAAAAGAGATATGTAGGTGAATATGTGTGGATATAACTCCGTGTTCATAAGTTTGCACATTATCTGTAAGGGTAAAATAAAAGATCAAAGTTGCCTGATTTACAGAGCAAGGTAATTTTTCAATGCTTGTTGATTATTTGATTGTATTAAGCGTTGATTAAAGACAACCCTAAATAACATGAGGGTAGTATTGTTTTGTTCCAATTCTCTATTTATAACTTTGCTTTAGCGCCAAGTTTGGAGCTGTTATTAATAACAAGGCATGTTGAAAGAAGAGGTAGACTTGTCCAAATTATTCATGTCTCATTTTTCAAAATGTTTCAGATAAAAGTAAGTCAACCGGGATAGAATGATTTATGTCCTATAATTCCATGACTAAATTTTGATTGATTGTCGCTATGTTTTGCTATGCTGCATTGCCAAGTAATAATATTTTCAGAACACATTAGGTCGGAAAATTGTTTATAGGGTAAAAATATTAGTTAAATGTCCATGCGAATATTTTTGTGATATCTATGATTAAAAATTAAATAAGTAAATAAAGCTAAATAAGCTCGTATCCATATTTCGGGAATTTGGCAACATGTTTTGAAACAAAACCGTTTCAAAATGTTTCGATATACTGCTTGAAATAGAGCAAAAGCGTTAGAAATGTTACTAAATTTAATTTATTTTTGTTAAAACTGTACTAATTAATTTATAATTAAATATACCCAAAATATTATATCTCTCATCAAAGAATAATATCTTAAAGTGTCACTCTTTGAACGAAATTTTGGTCAAATTGTGACATGACTAAATATAACAGCTGTAGATGTTTCCATATAGCGATAAATTGTTTAAAAATCCTGAATCCTGAATAGAGGAGATGTAAAGATTAAGTTTCAATGAACGACATAGGCATATTTCATTTGTGTAGCTTTATTTACAATGATATTTTATTTACCACTTTGAAAAATTTAATTTAACCTCCTGCTTATTTCCCTAAAACTTTGTTTATTATTTTTCCCTAAAATAATTTTACTTCTCATACCGTCATCAATTTCATTATGTAATTACTCCAAAGCTTTGGTGTAGGCAGGGGAGAGGGGAGTTCAAGTTTAATAAAATGGCATTTTCTAAGCAGAGATTTCGGCAGCGAACTTTGGACAATCTTTTGCTAGATGTGTTCTAGATAAAATCATGGGACTTGACAAGAAGGTACATGATTACACTTCTGAGCTGTTCGAACCTTCATTAGAATATACATAGTATGTTTTTATGATGGTCGCGGAAAGTGATACCCTGACTTATATTTCATTGGGATCTCGTCTGATCACAACGCTGTCTTAATGATGGGTTGAGTTTTATTGTTATTTCTTGGTTTGATTATGACCATAACTGAAAATTGTCTATAGATCTTTTGAGAATACTGCGACTTATTATTAAGGCAGCAGGAACTCCAAGTAACCATTATTTTTAAATGTCCTTCGGACATTATTAATATTTTTTTTAACTTTCCCCTGTAATTTTGGACTGAAAAAACTTGCCATCAATATGTTTTCAGGAGTTGTTACTAGCAATATATGCCACTCTTAATTAAATATTTAGTAAAACAAATGAGAAAGGGTAGTGTTTTATAAGTAATTCAAAACACCAAAGATAAATAATTAAGGAAAGAAATAACAATGTCTCGTTACGCCCTGAACATAATACTCGTATGTAACTCAGACTTTTCTGAATCCACCTGAGTTATGTTTAGCAATTTTGTGATAATTTACTCGAAAGTGGATCACTCAAGATATTGTGAGAATGCATTATGCAAGGGAGGATCGACATTTTTAATTGAGCACTTCATTTATTATTTATGATTTAAAATGAACTTAATGTTCAAGCCACGTTTATATACAATCTTCTCGTAGTCTATTTCATAAAGAAACATCTCTATCTGTTGTGAAAGAACCTCACCTATGTCTTTGCATTTAATCATTTAGAAACTTTACATTAAATGTAAGCATCTAAATTTAAAACCTGAAAATTCGTCTCAAATTAATTCAAACGTGCTGGAAACTCGCTTTAATATATTAAAAAAAGAAAAAAAACAATGTTTGATCCGAACAATAAAAAATAGGAGAAAATAAAACTTCTTTAATTTCCTATACTTGGGTATCCTTTGCTCTACTCATGCTTAAAATGCAGGGTGTCTATAAAGTATGGATATAGGATATATTACAATGGTAACCTCGTTCACCACTGGTGTAAGAGAAGCCATGAAAAGTTAATGACGAGCTCCTTGACTGAACAGCGCATCATAAATGAATGTGCTCATATTGGCCGAAATTTGGAGCTACTGCATTGGGTTCTTCGGGGGAATCTCATATCGCACTTTTCATTGCAAATCGTGGAAAGCACAATGAAGAGGTTTTTTAATCATATTTCAATTAAATAATATATACTTCATATAATTATATTAAAATTATAAAACTTATCTGCATCAAGACTGAATGGAAGCCCTGTGATTAACCTACATTTGCCCAACCAGTAAATCACTTCCTACAAGTCCGCTTGGATACGCGTGGGTTGAACCGTTGAGGAAACTCGTCGAGCAAAACATGCGAAAATATTTCTATGCTGAATCAGTAGAAGATTGCATTAATAGTAAATTAATTCACCATATTAGCCTTTTTATATTAGTATATTACTATTAGGAACATATGTATTTACATGTGTACAAGAAGATACACATTTAAGATAACATTTTTCAATATGTATATATATATATATATATATATATATATATATATATATGTAGATATATACTAGCAGAGATACTCGTCGTTGCTCGGGTAAAATATGTTTTCGGACATGAAGTAAGACGGATTTGATCATGCTTTTTTTTTATTCTTCACAAACAATATTATCATTCTATGAACTAAACTTAATCATGTTCACCAACGCTACAAAACTTTAGAATATTCTTAGTTTTTCCTTGTGGAGCATATACAAACCTTACTTTTGCCTGCAACTCTAAATCAATCAGCATAGAGTTGATCATAAGAAAAACTGGGTTCCTCTAATTGCAACTATGCCCCTAAAAGTCACCTTACAATTTTTTTAATTCACATTTCAATACTTACACTGATTGGAAAATATAATCTTCTGAATGTAAATGGCAATTCTGATACTGATTTATTTAGGACTATTCTGTGAATGAAGAAATCCTCGCATTTTCTACTTGCAAAAAGAATGGTTGCCTCTATAACATATCTCATGAAATTCTTTACCACCAGTTTTGTTGGATCAAAACCACTCAACAACATAATTTAGATTTACTACCTTTAGTTCACTTTAGTCAGGAGGTATTTCAAGAGATTCTAGAGAGTTAAGGAACTCTGTGGAATAATCGACTATTTAACCATGATCCGAAATTGTTGATTTCCTGAAAGGGCAAACAGTAGATGTTTATAGATTCTGCAGACAGTTTTGTTCTTCGTAGCCAACAATATAGCTCTTTCACACAGCCAATAGTAGTTTTTCTAGTTTTGCTGAAGATTAAGTAATACCTTTGCCTTGAAGTTATCAATAGTATTAATAACTATGCAAAGAGGAGACATTTCTATTCCAACATCAGCATCGAGGGGTAGTTTGCCATTTTCCACTGTCAGGATGTTTTTTGCAAGTTGTGCTGACAGTTCATAGCCGGAGAGGTCTGTGCTCATATTTATCTTTAGAGACATTGTTCTAATATTCCTACACAAAGAAAAGGATTTTAGGCAAGCTCGGGCCTCATATGCCCTGGTTCCTTTAGGATCACTTTAAGTGTCTGGCTGAAATAAATTTATAGCAAAAGAGTGACACCTCCCATAGGAGCAGCACAATCCCCGATGTCTTTCATTGTCCTGCCTAGTCCTTCTATGGCTTCCTTATGAGCCACTGTATAAGGGACCATGCATTGCCTGAGTAAAAAAATCATTAGCAAGATACAGTTTGATATTTTTATATTTATCACAAATTGTTCTTTAACCAATGCATATAACACCTCTTGGTAGACAATATTCTTCGTCTTTTCTTGTGGTGAATGGACAAAATGGTTGCTTTTGGTGCCACACATGAACAACGTTGTAAGGTAAAAGTAACATGTCGCCCAGGGCTCTTACCAGGCTCACGTTCTCTTGATAGAACAGTTCCCTTACCTTAATTCTATTAGATGGGCACTTAGAGACTGGGACCACTTCTATTATCTTTCGTGGAGATTTTATTAAAGAATAGACTTACAGTTTTATGTCAATTGTCTAATAATTCTTCCTATAAATGGACAAACTTCATTTTTATTATATATCTATATATATATATATATATATATATATATATATATATATATATATATATATATATATATATATAGAGAGAGAGAGAGAGAGAGAGAGAGAGAGAGAGAAAGAGAAAGAGAGAGAGAGAGTCAAGGCCATGAAGGAAAATGAAACCATGGAGATCTGCAAGGCTTTTCGACTAATTATGCTTTACAAAGCAGACTGAAACAGAGAGAAACATAAGAAGAATTTTTTACAAAGACACACACACACACACACACACACACACACACACACACACACCCTGATTCTTTAATAGAGTTGGTTTCCAGCTACCTGTTAATGCCTTATAATCATAATGTCCGCTTTTGTCATATATGTGTGTGTGTCTCTTCTTTGTAAAATTTCTTCTTATGTTTCTCTGCTTCAGTCTGCTTTGTAAAGGACGATTACTCGAATAGCCTCGCAGATCTCCATGGTGGCATTTTCCTTCCTGGCTGTTGAATTTATTTATATATTCATCGCGTTCCATATTTTCGTCATTCCGTTGTATATATATATATATATATATATATATATATATATATATATATATATATATATATATAATGTTTATATATATATATATAATGTATATATATATATATATATATATATATATATATATAATGTTTATATATATATATAATGTATATATATATATATATATATATATATATATATATATATATATATATATATATGGTTGGTTGTCCATAAAGACTTGACTCACTTAAGAAGCGGAGAGAAAACAACAGAATTTTATGGAGTAACACCAGGTTAATCCAACTCATTCGACTACCAGCCTCCATACACTGCTGTTGTTTGTTGCTTCTGCCCAGTTTATTTCTTTGCAAATAAGCCGAAACTGAGAGAAATGAGGCGAAAGAAGGTCGAATAGGAGTTTTGATTTGCTATTCTTACAAGCGAAACTTTTCAGCAAGAGTTGCTGTTAATGAAATTTGCGATACTGAAGGAGAGGACACAGTCAGTCAAGCGAATGTCTCGAGGTGGTACAGACGTTTCAACTCCGCGGATCTTCCGCTTGACGATCAACTACGTTTCGGCCGACCATCAATCTGGTATCTGGGACAGATTCAGATTCTGGCTAAACGCTGAGAGAAGATCGCATGAATGATGAAATTTATTTTATTTTGAGGAATAAATGTCGGTATTTCTCCATACAATTTTGTTGTTTTCTTTCCGATTCTTAAGTGATTTAGGACTTTCTGGCCAACCATATATATATATATATATATATATATATATATATATGATAGTGAAACCACTCTATAAGAGCCCAAAGTCTAATTTACGAGACTAGTTTCAGTTTTTAGTTTATCATACCCTCGTAAATTAAATATTTGGCTCCTATACAGTGGTTTCACTATCGTGAGGAAATACTACGTGGAATCTCTTGTTCAGAACAGAACTTCCATGCGCTGTAAAAGGCTCTGTTACGCTTAATTAAATTGGTAAGTTTCCCCCCCCCCTCCCCCCCCCTTCCACAAGCGGTAGCCTCGAACCGCGTCCACCACGGTTCACCTTTACACGGGCTAGAATAACCTTCGCAAGAAGATTTGAGGCCATTCGAGAGTAGAGTTTTTTGCCGCTCCCCCGCGCCCCCGCGAGGAGAGCCTCTGACATAAATAGTGCTCGACTCCCATGAAGAGACACAGAGTTGAAAAGTCTCGCCCGGATCCAAAAAAAATTCCCCTAGTTCCAAGTCAGGTGCTAACAACAAATTAAAGTGACAGCTGAGCTATTTTTGTGTATTGGAATTAGTCCCAGCCAGTGAGGTAATTCCATTTAACGATCGCAACCGAGTGATTTTTCCGACTTGTCTCGTCAACTCCTGTCGAAGTCCTTCCCATTCGCCCCTGGTTTTCGGGTGGCAGAAATATTCCGTCCTGGACCGGACGTCACCGCCCCCCTTTTTTGGAGAACCGTCATCACTTTAACATCCCGCTCAGAAGCTTTGAGCGGCCTCGCCTCACGTGCTGAGACATCCGTGAAGCCTTACCCTGATGTCTCACCTGGAATCTTTTGTAAGCCAACCCCTCTCCCCCTTCAGTAATCCATTTGCGTTGGTTCTCCCCATTTAAAATAGTCTGCTCCGTTAACACCTTAAGTTATAACTTCATTGCCTGATTCATAACTACAATTCTCCCCCCCCCCCCCCGATCGTTTCGTCAATCTGATGTAATTTTGCCTTTTTATTCTCTAATGTAATTTTCGCCCATCATTTTTCTCATTAGTTCTTTTAAATAAAATTATATTTTTTGTTCATGCCTCTTCAAATAACCTTGAGCTTTGCCATTGACTATAATATACCTGACCTCGTTGCACTCTTATCTAGTTGTTTCGCCAGTCGAAACTCGTGGGGTTCTGTTACTTTTGTCGGTTCGCCTGGACTTTTCAGTCCCTTTCCCCATAGATATAATATGGTAGTGATATAATGTAATATCATACCACGACAACTATCATATACCATACCGCAACATTGAGGTCTTTTACTTATATTTATATATTTATATATATATATATATATATATATATATATATATATATATATATATATATATATATATATATATATACATATATATATATATATATATATATATATATATATATATATATATATATATATATATATATATATATACACATATATATATATATATATATATATATATATATATATATATATATATATATATATATATATTATTTGACAAGTGAACAAAACGTTTAGGTCAATGCGGTAAGGTAAGGGGAATAATATGAATTCCGTAATTCGCTAGAGAATACTTCTCGAGTTCCTCAACCGTCTTCAGGAGCGTTACATATACGACTAGCTCGTCTATGTAACGAGCTAGTCGTTACAAATGTAGCAAGGCTAAGAACTACTGATAAATTCCCATTCTTCCTCTTCTGTTGAAGTTAAACGTTAGCCCGATACAAAAAGCTTTTTGAAATTTCTCTTTTTAGAGAAATTGATGGTTGCCTGGTCGTATATGTAACGCTCGTGAAGATGATTGAGAAACTCCAGGAGACCCTCTCTAGCGGATTAAGGAATTATTTTTATTAAACTTACCTAGCCGCATATATATATATATACTCATAAATCTAAATACATCCATGCATTAGTGCATACATAAATACACCGACACAGGTATGTGCCCTCCTCCTTATTCCAAATTCGCTTTTTCGCATTGAATCTCCTTTTATTTTTTTAAATTTTGAAAAGATAACCCTTGGGTATGGAGTAGTTTGCTTTATGTTCTCTGTGATTCTCTATGTTCTTCACTTTTAATCATATTGCTTATTTATAACAATAATGATCATACAATGCTTTTAATTTAAGCTGAAACATAATAAATATTGGTTAAATTTTGATTTTAGCAAACAGTAAATACTATGTAATTAAAACATATGCCTAAATTTTCCAACATATTAGCTAAATAGTCATTATTAACATACTTCTATATGAATAATATAATAAATAGTATAATATATGTTAAATAATAATTTTATGAGTAAAGCTTTATATATATATATATATATATATATATATATATATATATATATATATATATATATGAATGCAATAAACCACATTGAAAGAGATAACGGAATAAATTTTTTTCTTACAGTATTATTTATTACGTTTTTTCGAAAAATTCCGTGCAGGGAAGTGATTCGAACCATGGGCACTGAGGCAGCATAATGTACTAACGGCATGCTTTTAACTGTGATCAAAGCGGTGCTCGCTTTGAAGGTGTTCTCCACTTTGTGAGTATCTAAATATGACAATCGGCTCTCTTATCCGCACCTTGACGCTTCTTCCCCAGTATTGAGTGATGCATTGTAATCATCTCTGCCAGGAGATGATTACATTAAGGTAACGTAAGTAACAATGTATATTCTTACTCATTAAATTTGCTTTTTTATCTGTTGACTAAATGTTATTTAGCCGATAGAAATTTCTATACGATACTGTATTTTAGTGAACAGAACGTCTATAATGTATTGACGAAATTCCGAGGCAAATTTCAAGGACTAATGATCGCTTTCATTGTCTCTACCGTTCATATTACAGTATTACAGTTTAAGGACTACTACAAATTTCCACTTAACATTAATTCCCAACTGAGGTTTTAACACTTTCGAATACTCATCGCCTTTTCCAAGAATCTCAATTTTTTTTTAGAAATAATTCGATTTATGTTGGAATGACGTGGTCAACTAAATCGTTATTCAATTCACAATTTTCTCTAAGTTTAGTTTTTACTATTGCTATTTCGAGAGTATAATTGGGAAATAGCGAATTTTTAAGATTCTTTTAAGATTTCCACTTATCTGCATTTTTTAAACTACTATTATTCCATATAACATAAGTAAAAAAATATTAATGTAAATTATTTGATAGATTAACATTTCGCTCAAGTTATAAGAGTATTTGCTAGTATATCTGTTTATGGGAAAACAAAAGAGTCGAAATAATTAGCTAGGATGAAAAAAATCCCTGTAATCTATTTCTCTATATAAAATGCCCAAATTATAGGAATCTATACCTACTATAGGTGCAAAAGGTGTGTGCTAGGATCAATAAAAATACATTTTCCCAGTCTTCTCGACAGGTTGAATGTGAAATGAGCAATAAGAAAAAAATCCAAGTTATCTCGAAAATATCTCAAATTTTTTATTTTTTTCCCTCTAGACAGAAATATGCGTTTGCTCGGAAGTATAGAAATTCATTCATCTCATACATCTCGTTATGGCTAGTGATCGGGTTAGTTTATCTGACATAATGGAAATAAAATAATCAACCAAAAAATAGAAAGAATATAAGTAAAGATTGTTTTTCATACGAACAGCAAAAGAACAACTCCTAAAACCACAAATAGAAATTCTTAATTTATAGAGAAATATCTAATTGAAAAATACATACAAAGGTTTAAGGACATGTGAATGAGTGAGAATTACAATCGTGCTAGTAATTAAATGAGAATGTGTGGGAAATTGCCGTTTTTCGCGGTAGGAACTTTATTTTAAAGGTAGGTGAATGTACTGTTCCATATTTTTTAAGTTATGATTAATATATTTTTCAATTTGTTTTCTTAAAGAATGAATGGTCTTAGAAACATTTTATTATATGTTAATAACCAAATAAGTTTATCTGGTGTAAGTAGTCTTTTTTTTCTAAAAATAAGTTCCGTAATGAAAAAATGCAATATATCGATGTTTTTCAAATGGCCTGATTTTAGGTGAAGAAGTTTTTGTATTCTACCCAATTGTAGGTGAAGAAGGTTTTGTATTCATCTTTGATTAAGATGGGGCTATTTTTAAAGACACAAATCCTCTTTCTCCGTTATTTTCTTTGTGTTTTAGCCTAAATCTCTTCAACAATTTTCCAACTTTTCCGAATCCTTGCCCTATAAGTTTAGGTAATATATTTTTGGAATTTATTTCTTCGCAATACCATTTTGACCATAAACCATAAGGTTGGGCTAATAGCAAACCAAATTAGACAATCCTTACTTATGTATTTAATCCTTATGTATAGTTTTTTTCGGCATAATGGAAGAATAATTTAAGTTCGCAAATAAATACGTGCAACTTTTATGTTTAAGTGAAACTTTGGGTTTTTCCCACTCTTTTGTTCCAATCTCACGTTTTCACAAGTAATGCAATTTGCAAGAAGGTTAGCGACAAGATCTCCATAATATGCAGATTATACTTACTTCAATGCAACTATTGATTTAATATTAAAAAACTCCTTATAAACATAAATGAAACTTATATTCTAACCTTTCTCCCATTTACGTTGGAATAGAAGTTGATAATTGCGTCCTCGCTAATGGGATAACAATTTAAGTGGGTAAAGTGGGAGAATAAATGAGACACGCTATGGAAAAGCTGCTAAGAACCAAAGTTCGGATCATCTGCTCCTTGAGCACAGTAGGAAGAATTTTTAAATGGAGTAGGAGAAAAAAAACTGTGAGTTAAAAACATTTAAATCTAACTGTTTACCGAACCTCGGCACAAAAATGTAATTTCAAAAAGTTTCAACGATAAGGAATTAATAGATCTTGAGATGCCAAAGATGGAAGTGTGCCTCAAATGTAGCCACTCGACTATCTGTTTCATTTCACAGTATTTCTTTGCTATATTTCACACATATATTATGTCATACTGTTGCGTATTATATATATTTTTATCCTTATGCATGATTCGGTATCTAACCTAAGCCTTTATAGTGTGTGCTAAAAAAGAGAGAAGCGCAACGTCTGGTGGGACTTCCCCATGGACCTCTATTTCAGCCAGACTTACCTTTGCATCTACGCTAATGTTCTTGCAGTAGAGTGCAAAATACCAACATGAAACGCGCTTCGAGAGCCAAGTATTATACAGATGCATTCACTCGATATAAATTCCTTTTCCTATATCAATAGGAGCAGGCAATGGCTTCGCTACTAAGATTAAAATTTAAAATCTACAAAAAAACAGCCATGGTTAAATTTTTATCAATATTTTTAACTTAAAAATGAACTCTAAACAAAACAAAATATCACGTTGCTAAAATATAGATTTATAGAGAAGATATATAAAAATACATTTTCTGAGCTTCACCATTTGTAATTTTTGGGGTTTGAACTTCACCATTTTGTTTTTTGATATTATAAAAGAATTATTAGAAATAACTTTGATAAAAAAACATTTATTCATTTTTCACCCATCTTCAAAAATTGTATTGAAAAGTGTATGGGAAAATGGCTGAGCATTTAACATCGCGATTTATAAAATAAACGAAGTCTGGGGTAGAGAGAAATAGGGTCGGGTGTGAGAAAGAGGCCAGAAAATACATGGTGGTCATAATATGTCTCTTATTTTACTTTGCAAACAGAGATAACGAAATAAATTTTATCATTTTTCTCATATCAGTAAGTTATAACGAGCGTTTCTTGTGATACTAGTCTTAGGCGGGTCTTAAATTGAAGATAACCCAGCACTTAGATTTTCCCTTTCACACTTATTCTTTCGCCTTTTCATATTAAAGTAATCTGTAGCTGAGTTACAAAAGAGATGTAAAAAATATGCCACCATTTTTGCAGTTATATTGCCGCAAATTACATCTGGGCAATGGATGCTTACTGACGCGGTAAGAATTACCGCGTTGATCCAGACACCTTAACAAGAAAATTGACTGTAAATATCTGGCAATTTGAGAGAAAAAATCGTTTTAAAAAGGTATGGGAAAATATTCTGGGTTTAAAAATGTATAAATAATGGAGGAAGAGCTGAAGACCCACACGAAACAAATAAATTATCCTGTTAGAAATAATGTAATCTCTAACCAACTACATTTATGCAGAAATAATGTCTTTTCCATGATTTATTTTAATTTATGGTATCATATTGCTTTATTTTTTTTTCTTAATAAAATGTTCTTAAATACTTGATAATTCAGAATTAAAAACTAAATTAAGTATTTATTTACAAGCCAACTGCAAACATACTCAACGCACTATTGCAGTTGATTTGACCTAGCGAATATGTAGATATTTATGGCTAGAAACATTCTTATAATGTTCTTTCAACTAGATTTTATTGTTAGTGAATTATTCTCAAACAAATACTATTGTGCATGTTTCATTTTAGCCATGTTTATTTATGTTCCTTAATTGTCTTCTAAGTAAACTCTGTCTAATTCTAAAATTAATAAATCTAAAAAATCCATTGGTTTAAAAGAGAAAACATCCAAAAATATCAATTTCTCCGAATTGATATTTCTTGGTGATCCCAGAGTTATTAGAGGTTCTTGTTCTACATGTCACTTCTACCTAGATGAGGATCATTTTACTGGTTGAAATCAATCTAAATAAACGAGCGATTTCCAGTAATATCTACTTAAAAATATTAATCTAAACTACTTACCAATATTAACATATCTCTTTTCCAATATTAACATATCCACTCACCAATATTAACATATATCCTAAGTGCGTAGAAGGGAAAGGAACGCGCTTGAATTATACAAAAATGGTTTTCACATAAACCAAAAATCATTAATTGAATCTATCATGGCACAATAATAAGCAAACACAAAAAGAAGAAGAGAATTTTTAAGATCCAAAAAGAATCATTGAAAATAAATAACTCAGAGTTGTAAGAGAACTCTTAGCATAAAAACACAGGAGCATTGACACGAAATATTGCAGTGTTGGAAGAGATGTTGTGACATGCTTGTGTAAGACTTAAAAAGAAAATGAATATAGGATTTCTGGTATACAGCGTTAGGGTGATGGAACTTCTTATACCTGACCTATATACCACATTTACCTTTATCAATTTCGTGTAATTGGTTTTCTTTTATGTATTTATATGGAGGTAAATTAAAATTTTAAATTGTAAAGTTATAATAAAATAAATTTAGCGAAAGTGAATTTGTAATGAAGAGTATGGAGGTTTATAGGTTATAGAGAGATTAAAAGATAGTAAATTTGATTGCGGAAAAAGTATGGACGAAGATAAAGCGGGGTGGGATAAATTGTATGTTCGGTGCTCTTGAAATTCACGATCTTACCTATCTGGCCAACGAAAATTCCAAAAGAGATAGAGAGCGAAGTGGAATGGATGTTTTGATGACTCTCATTACTTTTTTTTAGAATTTATCCTTATTAGTTTTACAATTGGTCCCCTGCCGTTAAAATGTATGGCAATTTTAATTATCATCAAAATAAATTAAAAGTGCCGAGAAAATAGTTTTTTAAATATATAAATATTAATTTTAGTAATATTATCACTAATACAACTGCACCTTTGTCTTCAAAAATGAAAATAATGGTTTTACTAGTAATAATGTTAATAACATCATTAGTCTTTGTACAACTGCAAGAGCGTGATTCTCCAGTCTGGTACTATACTGATACTAATAGTCTTTTCCCCTTAAAGTTTTTATTTATATTCTTTTAAATATAAATTTATGTTACATTCATAAATATTAGAAGCAATTAAACGATTCACTGGTCAAAACAGCTGACAACGCATGTTTCCTGCAGATATGTAGAACGAGCTGCATAGCCTGATAAGTAAATCAAAAAACATTCTCTACTTAAGAAGATTGGAAGAATTTGTCTTGACAAATACAAAGAAGATTTGTTACCTGAACAAAGGACGTAGGTAAATAGAAGGTAATTATATAAAATCTTCTAGAAATAACTGAAGAATGTCTGAAAGACCAACCAAGAAAGTTAGCAACCTAACCGCATCATTTTATACTATATAGTTATATTAGTATTATTGTTGTTTTTATAACAAGCTAAAATATCCTTAGGAAATATCAAGCAAGAGAACAACACTGTTATATATATTTTTTGAGATTATTATTATTATTAATATTGGTCTTTACATTTCCAATCGAATTTACTAAACCACGAAGCATGAACCTGAGGTTTGCTATTACGATATAAATTTCTAAATAAATCCTGAATTTAAGAAGCAATAGCTCCTTGTTCATCATCTTGCGATTTTCATTATGTTGGTAAACATAGCGTGTTAATAGTCTTGGCAAACATGTTACATACGTACTGAAATTTTCTCTTTAGAAATTGATAAATCAAATATCAGCTCAGCGAGAAATGGGGAGGAGAGAAAGTAGACATGGAGATAGATTATTATGAAAATGGTACACTGATCGACAATAATTCAATAAATCACAATACATGCATGGTTGAGAAAAAGAACGGATTTGAATTTTAAGGCCTCGTTTGCTTGACCAATAGCTGAAATCTTTTTGGAAAGGCCGAAAACTATATTTTCGTGAAAATAGAAAGATAGTTTCTTTCCAGGGTCATGAATAAAATATTTCGAATAAGCGGGAACATATCATATTCAACCCCCTCAAAAAGTGAAAAAATATAGCAGAATGGTGGTTTGCAGAGGAATTTACGAGAACAAAGAACAGAGGAAGGAAAAAGCACCTCAGGTATCTGGTGGACTAGAAACTATAACTTCAATCGCTGCTTCTTACACAGTTTTGCTCACCCTAGTATATGTAATAACGTAAAAAAAATAGGTACAACTAAATGATTAAAAACTAAATGGCTAGTCAACATACACAAATTTAAAAAAATAAATAATGCTTTTTTCTCCCAAAAAACATTAAACACATACGCTATAGATCACTGCTCCTAAGCTCAAACATAGCTGTAAACCTAGTTTTTGATGATAAATTTTCCAAGTTTGAATAGAAGTGTTCATAAGTCAAATATAATTGAAGTACATTTATTCCTTAAGTTTAACTATTGTATCTCGTTAGAATACTCAAAATGAAACAATAGAAATAACGTACAAACATTCCAGATAGTCATTTATCGTGACTGAAGAGTTGGTTAGTTCTCATTTCCAGCGCTGAAAAGGAAGAGAATAGGGGCGGGGTAACAGTAGTTCATTTCTATCTTCTCCAACAAGTTGCACAGCAACGAGAGTTCCATAGTGTTATATCTTTGATGAAGTTGAGCTTAGTGTAAGCCTAAACACAGGAATTCCTTCTTTCATATACATCTGACTTCATCCTATAGCTCTAATGTTTAATGATATATGACGGTTTCTATTGCCTAGCTTCTTTATTTATAAATAGACACCAACTTTAACAATTTTCTTGACTTTCGCCGTATCCTAACAATCATTAGTGACTGCTACTTCAAAGTTTTCAGGGATCCTTTGCTTTCCTCAATAACAGGGTTAGCATTCTTATTTATATCCCAATTCAACTGGACGCGATAACCATTCCTTCCCACGGCCTCTGACTTGCAATATTTTCGTATGAACAGTCGACTACTATTAACGAATAAAAGAAGTGGACCAGTAAGGCAGCTAAACGCAACTAAACCCGAAGGGCCCGATACATTTTCTCTCTTTCTGGATTAGTTTTTTTGCTAGCAAATCTTAGACAGCTCAAAATGGACCATTCCATGATGCCTTGAGGCGTAAATATATATCTGATCAGAGGCTCTGCATTTTCTTTATAAGTTCCTAAATAAAAATATTTTGTTTGGACTCCATGTTCTTCCAATCATTTTAACTTTCTTTCTTAAGTAATACTCGTTTTCATCTATCAATCACTTTTGTCGAAAATTTTCCACTTCATTTTCCAAGCTTCAGTAACATTTTGAATCTGATTATTTCGCTTTCTATGATTCAGTGACCCAAAATATATTTCTTTCCGATTTTTTCCGTTGCCTCCACGCACAGATTTAATTCCTTTATGATCGAAACCTCTGTCTCGATCCATTATACTATCTTTAAATTTCTGCTTCTTCTTTCTCTACAAATTTTGGAGTGACCACTAGCCCCTCATCTCTCTAGGATTCTTGAGTGTCTAGTAATTCTCCGTTCTAAATAATTGCGTGGTAGCTAGCAATTTGCGTCTTCACAAGCTTCTGATGTGTTTAGTAATTATTCCTCTCTACTAAATTGCAGGGTTGCTAGTAACTTCTCCTCTCCACCTTAAACTGTATCAGCTAGTGGCTCTCTTCAATGCTATTAAATATCAGTTGTTTACCTTAATGAAACACGTAATATTACGACTACGATTTGACGTGCTGCCTATTAAGGAAATGCCTCCGTTACTTCTATTTAGAAGCTAGAGAACCGTTCACACCAGTAGTAAATTAACCTATTAAATAGCCTCAATGATTTTAGTGCTCCTAACTCTAGTGCTTTCCAAAGTTTCGTCTCTTTACCTCTCTATAAACTGCGCCTAGAACATTGACATTATTCCTTTCTTCAGCGTTTCATCTGTTTTGTTGTTTCACAGGCATCTGTTCCTACTCCAATCCGTGCCCTTCCTTTCATGCCTTATTTACTTTCCATTTCACTTTTATAATGACAAGTACTAAATTTACCTCTTACTTTTTAAGTCTTCCTTTACATCAATTTACAATTTATCACGTATGGCCTTCGCATAACTTCCGAAAGCTGAACTATATATATATATATATATATATATATATATATATATATATATATATATATATATATATATATATATATATATATATATTATGCGTGTGTGTACGTATATTTTCTCTTGTTAGAAAAATTCAAGAAATACATGATGGCCACAAATGACATTAGAACATAGAAATGTAGATATTAACATATACATTATCCACTGTTATTCAGGGATGTATACCTTTGATTACTACTTAAATGCTCTTGAATATACATGACCAAGCAAAGGTTTGGCGGTAACCAAACTTTCTCGTATGCACATACTCTCAAAACACCCAAAATAGAAAACATTTAACAATCAAACACAAATCAAAATATCAATTTGACAAAACACAAACACCAGGAATCGTTCCTAATATAAAACAAATGGAAAAACGTTCAAAATATATTCTTCTCAATAAATAATCTTTCAGATTCCCTTAATAAAAAACTCATATATAAAAAATAAGAGAGACGTCCTCTAATGTTTTGCTGTATTAAATGAAAGTTTAATAAAATATTTTTAGTTATCAATGGTAGCTTGAATTTGCCCGATCAGTGAAAAAACACTAAATGAGGGAAAGAAAAGCAAGAAGTCCGCTGAGCTTCGACTCATTCATTATTGAATCTAAAGGAACTAAATGATAAACGAAGATGAGGATTTTAATATAATAATTAGAAACATGGTTCTGTTTTATTATTTTTTGACGAATTAGGCAGAAAGAGCCTAATCGGCGCCAAAGACAAGTGAAAAAGTACTCTTGGGGCAATGTAATCTAAAGCCTAAATTAGCTCAAGACATTCGAGGATGCTAACAACTTCACGACTAGTCTGATCGGTATGTCAATAATTCGCAAGATTTAAGATACCGCAAAAATAATTTGAATCATTTGACAAGAACCTCCGAATTTTTTGTTATCCTTTTAGTCAGTTCGATGGACAATCAGAAAGGTGGTTACCAAAAGTTATTGGCTCAACCAGAGACTGACTAGAGTAAAGAAATCTGTGGGAAAACCAATAGAGTTATAGTAGATAGATAAAATAGGAAAAAGAGTCAGAGAAAGAATGAACCAGGAATGACAAAGACTGCTTCCAAAGAAAGGCAGGTGAAAGAGATTCCAAATAAACGAAGTGATTAAGAGCGTCAAAAAAAGAGACAGGAAAGGTTCAATAATAACCGGGAAAACAAGACAGGTAGACATAGATGGGGGTTGCAAGGACTAAGTGACAGAGGAATAAGAAGTAATTGACGTAACTAAAGAGAGATATTTAGTGGCTAAGGAATGAAGAGGATCTACTAAGAGATGAAACGAAAAGTGTGGCTAAAAAAAAGGAAGATGGATAGAAGAAATCTGATTTTAAAATAAAAAATAATAGTAGTATGTAATATTGAAAGTAATAATAATTAAATAAGATATATAAAAGATGGTATATAGAAAGCTAGAGATAAAAAAGGGAAGAAGGAAGACATGATGTGGAATAAAGTAAATGAAGTCCCAAGAGAAATGACGAAATGAGTTAAGAGGGAGCCTCCCTAGAGCTACATAACGCCCCCCTCCTTACTCCAAAATTCCTTAATCGCAAAGTAATAAACCAGAAACATTAAATCTTTGACTGTCGTTCCACTTCCCCAATTCGCCTCGGTTCTAAGAACAGGAGAACACTGACGTCATCTCCCCCACAACATCCCCCATTCCCCAAGACCCCACTCCGCTGAGACAGGAAAGTTGAGAGTCGCTTCCCGACCGCCTTCTTCCACGTGAGGTAAGTCCCCACTCTAACCCCCCAGTTTTTCGGGCTAAGCTTTGACCCCTGGAGTTTGACCTTTCCCTTCACCTATTCTAAGAAATACGGGGAATAAAGTATCCCATACAGCTCGATTTTCTCGCTCGTCCCAGGTCAAGATGCAATCTCCCCCAATTCCCCTTAATCGAGTGGGGTAATGAGGGGAATATCCAGTAAATAAAAGAATAAATTGGTTACCATTGCACCACGGGGTCCCTTATGGGGAATTTGTTTTGATTTTAGAGGGTCAAAAGGGAGGAATAATTGGGATTGACCCTTGTATGGCAATCGTCTCGAGAGAAGAAAATCAATGGATCAAAATTTCCAATATAAAATATAGATTAAAATCAGCAGGAATAAATTTATAAATATGTTATTTTATTTATATATTTTATTCAAATAGGGAGATTTAAATTCAGATATTCATATCTAAATTCCCCGTTTTGTTTTATCTTGTATGTTATAAATCTTGAATAGAACCTATTTATTTTATCTTTAAATTAACACAAGGGAGATTAGGGGAAATTAAGTAAACTGAGAAGAAAGAAATTATAGCTGTATGGTTGCAAAACCACTTCTGCGATTATAACCGTAATTAAATTAATAACCGAAAACGGGTGGAACCCCCAATTATAATCAAAATAGGGGAAAATGGTAACAGTTGTATTATAATATCCAGGCACTTTTTTTAATAAAGATCGTGGATAGTAAATAATAACAACAAGAATCTCGTTGGAAGCTTTAGAATTGCCTGTTGAGGATTTTCCAAGACGACGCCTTCGGTTAGGATAAAGGCTTTAACTCTGATCTGAATGGATTTCTCGTTCAGCATTTGAGCTCTTCTTTAGGGGTTTTCCGACAACCCAGAAATTAGAGGGTGTTCTCCATTTGTACGAAATCTATTGAAAAGAGGTAAACAAGATGATAGTGGTAAATACTATTGGAGGGATGGCTGAAGAAAACAAGTGGAATTTAGACCACTTGTATTCTTCTGCCATCCCTCCAGGTATTTATGGTTCTTCTCTACGTTTACATTAAACTATTGCAAACAAGCAAATCAACATAATAGAAAATACTACTGAACACATTGCAGTACATTACAACTGAAAGTCAGCCCTGCAAAGGTGGTCAGTCATATAAGACTCCTTGTATTCTGTAGGGCAGATTGGCTAAACAGTATCAAAATGCCATTAATTGGCCACGGAATATGTAGTAGGTCACTAAAATCTATAAAAGTCATGGTTGGCAGAGTTCTCGCCTTGTATCTTTCCTTGTTGTTTGCTGTTTATTTATTTGGGATTTTATTACTTTGCACAGAACTATGACATGGATCTTATTTCCCTTCAGGGAGAGTCGAGCAAAACTCTTGCTGGTTGAATTTATTATTCTTCCTTATGCCCATTGCAAAAATAACACCCCTTTAACTTCTTAGAATTCCTTAACTAACAACAATTAAAATTTTCATTAGATTGTAGCCTAAATTGACTAAAATATCCGCGATACTTCAATTAATAGTTGAACAGCACGCTGGAACCCCTTGTAGAATACATCTCTCATTAACAATATCAGATCGTTCTGCCAAAAGACCGCACGACGAATCGTGTAATTCTCAGATAAAATTCGATCAATTGTATCCCCTTTTCTCTTCCCCTACATTTTTTGATCTTCGTATATTCAAATAATTATATATTTTGAAGGCTAACCATCATCTCACTGATTAGCCATCCTCTACATCGCTTCTCTTTTCTTGCTAGAGAAATGTAGGGGAATCGTCACTACCCCGTTCTCTCTCAGTGGAGACACGAGGCGGTTACCGCAAAAAATCCGATCCCGGCACCGTGGGGTCAAACTCGTAACCACAGTGCCTCGCCACTCGTCGCTATGAAAAGCCTCAAGATTGTAAACTGCAAGATCTCCCTTACGAAGGTATATTGAATTTCACTTCAAATAAGCAATTGGAGACGCGTTTCTCTCAAGAGCGAAGGCTAACAGGAGCCGAGGTAAGACTTGGTGAGAAAAACCGTTGGAATAAGAACCCTCCTGGGCACGTCCACAAGCTCCCCCCGTCCTACCTCTCCCCCAGTGAGAATACGAGGTATAAATAAGAAACACTTAGGAAAAACGTGGTAAAATAAGTCAGTCTCCAGGCTACGAAGACCCCAGATTAAGACCAGGATACCGAGAATGGACAAGTAGATGACTTGTGTCGCCAGACTACGAAGTCCCATGCAAGAGAGGCAGGGCTACCTAAGGGGCTAAGAAGCAGCTAATCGTCGATCTATTCCCTGGTTATAAAACCGAATGTGAACTTAACTTGGTCAAGTTCAACTTAGTCCCGTCAGAGAGACTCCTCCTATCCTGGTACATCGTAAAAGCCAGGGAAATTCCTCGCCCTTGAGGAATTAAGAAAAGAAGAGGAAAAAAGCTTCCCCTCGAGCCCGTTACCCGGTGGCCACACCAAACTCATAAGTTAACTTAGATAAAGAACCAAGTTCAACTTATCCTCTTCATATTAACCCCCCTCTGTTATTCTCGCCCTAGAGGAAGACTGGAACTAAGAAGGAGCTCATCTTTGAGCTAGTTCCTGGTCCCTAAGTTCAGCTTATTCTCGCCATAGAAACTTCCCTCCTCGATCCTCGCCCTTGAAGAAGACTCCCCCCCCCCGCCGAGTACAGTCGTCGCCCATGAGGAATTAAGTAAAGAAGGAGAAAAGCTTCCCCTCGAGCTCGTTACTCGGTTGTCACACCGAACTCTAAGTTAACTTGGATTAAGAACCAAGTTTGACTTACTCTCGCCAGAGAGGCCCTGCCTACCTTAGTGCCACCTAAAGCACAATGATTGTTCTCGTCCTTGAAGACCCCCCTTCCTTTAATACCGTGTGGATCCCCATCTGCTACACTCGCCAAAGTACCTTGTGATCTCTACGACCTCTATCTGGTTAGTCGGCGGGCGTTTTGGAGCCAATAACATTCCTGAGGTATTTAAACTCCAGTAGGGACAATTTGCCTATTTCATGTTTATTGAAGTGCGTATCGAACTTAGCCAATTTTAGAGGGTCAAACTAATTGAAGTAATTATTGTGTATTTTAATATTCGGAGTATTTCTGTGGTTAATATTTAGTTTTTGTGTAGTAAACTTGTTAAATTTAAAATATAAGTTTATTTGGGGAATTCTTGTGCGTTTCTCTATATCCTTACGTTTTTTAAACGGCTCTTCTTTAAACAACAAATATTAGCACTCTTAGAACAAAGACTAATTCATCCAAGAAGTATTTCACGTTCCACAAGGTATACCCCGACAAAAGTGGTGTCAGGCGTGGAGTGATCAAAAGGGCCTTTCTACGACAAGGAAATTCATTTTCATAAATATAGCTTTAATTAAATTTGTCTTTGCCTAAATTATACAACCCTGAATATTTTAGGCATAAAATCTTTTGTTCTTTCGTTTAATTTCCAGTTCCCTGATGATGCGGCTGGCCATCTGAGCGTTGTTGCAGTAATAAAGAAAAGAATTATGCAGTTCTTTTCGTTTGACCTGGTTTGTCTATATATCGAAATTCCAGATCAAATAAATCCATTGAAGAGGCATTGTCCAGAGAGGTATTATTCCGAGTTGAGATTACAAGAAAATTGAGATGCTCGAGTAACTGTGTCCAAACAACCATTAAAAAGTACAATGAGACCAGCAATTTTCTCAAAAACCATGATGGTCAAGGTCGTAAGATGTGTACAACTCCAAGAGAAGAGAAGTTGCTGAAAATAACATCTCTCACTGATAGGGCAAAAAACTCTTCTGATTTAACTACTGCGTTTCGGGCAGCCACAAACATAGATAAAGACGTAGAGAAGATGGGCTCGAAAGATATAAGGCTAAAAAGAATCTTTGGCTTTCTTAAGTGTATATGAAGAAGCGATTGTTTTAGGCATAAAGAACATGAATATTTGACTGATGAGAAATGGGCTAAAGTTGTTTTGTATAAAAAAGTAGGTTTGAGGTAGTTTCTCCACATTAGTTTCCGCCAATTCATACGCTTGTACACATTTTTATTGGATACAAAAATTTGTATTTGGTACCAAAAATGATCAGTACAATTTGTATTTATCCTTAGAACTTTGGAACTCCTAGAGCTGTTTATGTTGTCGAAGAGTTTAGGAAGCTTATGATCCGGGATGAGTTGTCTCAACAGTCAAATTTGGAGATGGTAGCCTAAAGGTTTGCGGCTGCATTTTCTCTTCAGGTTCATAGATGTTGTTCACTTGTAAGGCTAGAATGAATTTCAACAATAATACCATGTTTATCAACCTTCCTTCGGCAAAGTTTTCAATGATGACATACTAGATGGTGTAATCTTCCAGCACGACAATTCTCCATGCCACACATCTAGAAGCTCAAAGTATTGGTTTGAAGAGAATGGATTGATGTTTATAGAATGCTTCCCCTAATCTCCAGACCTCAACCTCTTTGAACATTGGTGGTCACACTTGGGAACAAAAGTGAGGGTTCATAAATGTTCCTAAAAAAGTAAATTAACAGCCAAAATTCATAAAGACATAGTCATGGCTCTCGGAGAATTTCTTTATTCACACACAGTTGATATTTAGCCTTCAAAATAACCTGACGGCAACTCCTTTAAATTCTCTTTGTTGGGCGCAGTGGAACGATGGACTAAGAAATCCAACGGCAACACGTAGGTAGAGCTGAGGCCGAAGATTACAAGGGCCTAAAACGTAAGATAAGGACAAAGTCTTTTGGCCGGTTGTCAGTTCGTTGGAGGCTCTCATCGAGGCTACAGTCGTATTCACAGAGGAAGATTAACCTCCATGAAGACAAATGACTCAAATTGATGAATATATTTCGAAAGAATTTAGAAGTGAAAAAACGATGGAATTTAATATCTGTTTTGTTCTTGATTAGAAGGAACACTTCCTTATGATAGTTAATTAAATTGTACAGGTATGATCAAACGCTACAAACAATGATGCGATTGAAACTCTGTTCAAGAATTATTGGACGGAATCGATGATAAAGGATGAGATCTCAAGGGGGTTACAAACCATTAAAACGACTACGAAAATGGGCTACCTTACAAATCTACAATGGTTTTTAAACATTTTGGCGAAAATAAAATATGATTATGGAGGTGGATTAAGGATGCAACAAAGGAATTCTTTTGATCGTCGTGAATTTGTCTCTCAGCCCATACAATGCTCCTTTTTGGAAAATGTTAAACAGATGATGTGGAACATCCTCTCTACTATAAAAATTCCTGCATAAACAGTTAACTGACTAAAATTCATGAAGTAAAGCAAAGATCATCGAGTAAGACGCTTCGCTGGGCCATAACAAAATCTAACAGCAATTTCGCTTCTTAGATAAAAGTAGATAAACATTGTTTTTCTTCACTAATTCCTCACCGCTCTAAATACTCTATTCTTTATCAAGTGTAATTTACTTATTTCAAGAAACTATTTTTCATTCAGTTCACTTTGAAAATTTAAAACGGCATCTCCCCAATTTTAGTTTATTATTCGATTTTATCAATTTTTCTTAATATTAGTATGAAGGGCGAACGTCCTTGCATTATGAGAAAGAATAGAGTAATGAACCAAACAACTAGAACAACTCTTCCATACAAAACCCACTTCACCCCAAAGAAATATAAGTTGCCTAAAATCAATAAATCCCAACATAGAATGGTTGAAAAGGATTTTACGGATACAACATTGAATCCACCCCCTTCTAAAAAAAAGGAAAAAAAGCACGCGCACCAAAAAATCAGAAAATAAGATTTTATTTTTTTAAAATTCTAGATATCTTATTTATATAAAAACAATCTTATAATTAAAATGCCATTCATATAGAACATGCGGTGACCAAGCAGGCAGCCGAACATGTTCAAAACATGTTTATGCAACATGATGATGCCCTTCAGGAAAAAATCAGAAAATTCAGCATACCACTGAGAGAAGGGTTTGCCATAAATATAAATCTTATAAATTAACGAAAATGAATTATAAAGTATTATGTGAGATTGTAATTATCCCCCAATTACAAGTAAGTCTAAAATCAAATATAAAATTATTTTCCTAAAAAAACTTTTCCATTTAAAGAAAAGGCCATTATTTATAGAAAAATAATAAATATGGAACAAGCCACTGGGAAAGTCAAACGGGTTAATAACATGTCCAATGGTATTTGTTGATCTCACTTATCAACTCTTGATGGACTGATGAAATAAAATGTTTTAATTATAATTTGAAGGATTATTAGTTTAAACTTTATTTACCTAACATAAATTTCTTAAAGTAGAATAGTAACCTTGCCTAAAAAATAAAAAATGCAATAGGTGGTAGCTATAAAATGCCAAATACTGCAAACGTCTACTACACTATAAAAGGATCCTTCCGTCAACTGTTAACGAGTGTTGATGAAAATGATTATTTTATTGAAATATCCTAAACCAATTCAAACCAATGGTATTTGTTGATCTCACTTATCAACTCTTGATGGACTGATGAAATAAAATGTTTTAATTATAATTTAAAGGATTATTAGTTTAAACTTTATTTACCTAACATAAATTTCTTAAAGTAGAATAGTAACTTTGCCTAAACAATAAAAAATGCAATAGGTGCAAGCTATAAAATGCCAAATACTGCAAACGTCTACTACACTATATGTAAAAGGATCCTTCCGTCAACTGTTAACGAGTGTTGATGAAAATGATTATTTTATTGAAATATCCTAAACCAATTCAAATGAATGCTACGAAAAAATAACCAAATTAATGCAATGGAAGACCAACATTGTGTAAATAAATAAAGTCGTTATTAAATATTATTTTCTTATTAAAAATTATCAAAATGACCTCGAGCCTGATTGAACTAGATGATTGACTAGATCCACCCTCAGGTCGCATCTTTAGTACCGCTGTTTAAAGATTTTAATGTTGTCTATGATGGCTTATGTTTGGTAAATAATATCTTTGCGATTGAAGAGTTTGTTTTTTCTTAGGCTAAAATAACATCATAACAAGATGAAAACAAGATTAAAATATGTCATGAATACCAAGAATGCAATGACCTACTGACCACTAAGATATTTAGTTTTGGGAGAGATTCTTTTACGTTAGTGAACTTAATGATTTTTTTTGGATAAATTACACTAGCCAACAAATTTGAACTTTTTTAAATCTTTAGAGACTTGAGGAAACTATTCTCATGGCATTCTTCTCGCTGATTTCAAATCTGATTTCAGTCTTTCTTTAGCACGTCAAGTTTTCGAGATATTTGAAAATGCACTATGAACGCCGTCGCTGATAGAATGTAGCATTTTACTCTGATTTCTTTGCCGAAACTTGTGATATATGGTTGCATAGCGCAATTGCTAGAAAAGATTGCCTTCTGAATAACTCCATGTGCATTAAGAAGTTGAACTGACACAAAATGATGCATTAAACATATAGAAACTCTAAAATTTATAATTCTCTTTAGGTGTATACGTAATATAAAGATAAATAGCCATGTTTTGTTTATTCCAAAAGCAGTATAAAGTTAATAGTAATTATATTGTATGTATAAGAATGGTAAACAATGATTGAAGGGTTAATAAGTCAAAACTTGAATTCATAAACGGTGTGCATGGGATTTGCGTTTAAATTTTTTCTCAGGATTATCACGATACAACATCCAACAATAATCTCCCATCATGCTCTTATTCAAAAATCTTTGATAGCGAGTTTCTATTTGTTTTGATATCCTAGTGGAAACGTTCACCTTGCTCGTCACTTACGGTTCCAAGATTTCCTTGGAAAAATTTTAGGTGCGAATGCAGGAAATTGATTTTAAGTGACATACCGCATCCCATTTCTTTATAAGATTAAAGAAGGTTTTCCACGCGATCTCTGTATGCAGGTGACTTGTACCACCAATGGGCTTGGTAGCTTATAGCTTTAAGGAAAATATTCATATTGTCATACGTCTTCTTAAGGTGGACAGAATAGCCAATAGGAATAGAAGGCTTTATATTGCCATTGTGCAAGAGGACAGCTTTCAGACTTGTCTTAGAAACATCTATAAAGTGACGCCAGTGAGACCTTACATATGTATGGGACAATGCATTGAACAATCCATTTATATCCTGGCAGTAGCAGAGAGGTCGATTAACTGTGAAGAAGGAATTCAAATCACGATTACGCCTTCTAAAGTAACTCACATGCACATTTTTCTCGAGTAAGAATTTTCCTCTAGCCGAGATGCTAGAAGTTCTGCTTCCTCTTTTGACAGTGAAAGATCTCTCATAAGATCATTCAAATCTTCCTGAGTAGATAACTTTGGCTCAGAGTTATCATCCTTATATTCAACATCCGCCTCTAATGTGCATGCTCCTTCAGTACTCATATCATCAATGATATCATCAGGTACGAGGCCATCATCAGATCGAACTGGAATTGGCAAAGGTACATCAATTGGAACTGGTCTACATGCCGAATCCTTGGTTGGATAAACAATTTGGTGCTTGTTCTTTGCAGAAAACCCTTTAGTGGTTACACTGCAGAAATAGCAATCTTCGAGATGATCTCTGGGCTCTCTCCACATCCTAAGAATAGCGAAGGGCATTAAAGCTTTCCTTTTATTAATCCAGTTACGTAATCTATTAGAGCAGGAAGTATAAATTTGGTGTGGTGCCCATTCTTTATCTTGGTCACCCAGAAGACAACCGAAGTAGAGTTTGTACATTTTATTTATATCATTTGTGATAGTACTCTGCTGAGATTTGGTTTTAAAATACACACATACATAACAGAATATAAATGGATGATTTTTGTACTCTCATGGCATTGTTACTGCCTTGTGAAAATATTAAGAAGCCTCTTATGATCAATGCAGAAGCAGCAGTTTAGAAGTTGCACATCACATGAGGAACTTGAAAACATAAAACATAATTATAAATACTTGCGCAAAATATGCATGCGGGTTATAAATGTAAATGAATTCTTCTTTATACTCCTTTAACCAGCCATTACTCACGAAACATCTAGTTTGCTCATCTTAGCAGTACAATAATGATGCATCCAATAGAGCAATACCAGTAAGAAACTACATTTTATAATCATAGGCAGCCATTTTGAATTTTCGTCATTTGTTAAAAATGGTACGTGCCAGAGCAGAACCAAAGGCAGTTTCGGATTCAGCATGAAAAATGCAATTAGAAAAGTATAGTAAGGTCTCTGATGAAAAATGTGTGTTAAGCAGTATCATTTAAAAAATTTATATGCGTAAATAGTTGATTGAGGATTTTCTGAATTCCTTTAATTAAGAAAACCAATTCAGAAATGGTTAAAAACATAAATCTTTAGAAACTTTATAGACAGGTAACTGCATACAGAAAATATTATGAAGAAAATTCTAAAGGATGTATTCAAAAAGAAGTAAATAGGTTAAAATCAATTTAGTAATTTCGAAGAATATTAAAAATTTAATTGAGAATGAAGAATGAATCCGTGAGGAGCTAAACAGAGTTCAAAACAGTTTTTAACCAACATATTTAAAAGTTGGTATAAGGTAAAAAAATGTTGAGAGGTCGTCTTTAGATTTGTTAATTAGGATGCAAAGACAGGAGAGGGAATTGTTGAGTTGATATTCAAGCGTGGATTTAATATTTGGATAAATGGAATTAATAAATTTAAAGACGTTCCTAACTATATTTAAGGTTGTAAATAATTATGACAGTGTGGTCAACCCACGGGGGCTGAAAAGAATATATGGAGGGGGCAACTATTAAAAAATGATCGTAAGGATTGGTGATTTTTATATATGCGGCATTTAGGTTTTCAGAACCATATGGTAAATTGCTAAAATGAAACCACCATAGAACCATAAAACCTTAGACAGTTCCACGAAATAATTAAAGTAACGTCTCTTAGGCCCATCTTATTAATAAGCCTTTCTGCCTTTGGTCTCCGCCTTATGAAACAAGCAACTTTTTTCCATATACTACTTTATTCAATTTGTCCTATTTTCCTATCCTACCTTATTCTCTTTGACATCTTTTCTTTCCTTCACAAACACGTCTTTACTTCTTTAAGTACCGGGAAGATTTCCATCATTCTCTCTGTTCTCCTACATGACGCTGTTTTTCTTTTTATTTAATTTAGTATTTATTGCTTTTTCCCTCACTGCAACTTTTTTATTTAAAGTAGTTACATATGCATATTTGTCAACCCTAATGTTTGTACATATATACATATCCCCGTGTTTTTAGTTCAATAATTTATTTTGATTTATTAATATACTATATATACATAATTTGTATTTAATCCAATAGACCAGAAGAGGGTCAAATCTTTCTGGAAAAATGACTATATTCATATGAATAAATGCAACTCATTTGTTTGAAATTTAAATGTTTGATTGGAGCTACAGACCTGGCCAAAGTTGAGAGACTAATATCTAATTTAAGATTTTAATTTGTTTTTAAAATTTCTGTGATAGAAATAATGAATCAAATATTTAAATTATTTCAGGTTTATTAAAAAGTTGTCATTTAAAAACAATAAACAAAATTAGGGCATTCCTTCACTCAAGCCAAAATCTCGCTCTGATTCTGTTCATGAAAGAGGTGGGTTTCAGTACCTGGAGCCTTTCTATGCAATCAGAAGTGTAGAATTATGATAAATATGATTTAATGAATGAAGTTGTTGAATTATAATCTATTTCGTAATTATTTATTGTAAAAAGCGTTGGTATCTTTTTCAATTCTAGAAAAGATTTATTCCAAAGAAAGGCTTCACTCTGCGTGAGGAAGCTCTCACACTTGCCTTTTCCAATCGTAAGCAAGATTGGCAATGGAGACAACGTGATTCTTGAGCAAAGATCTTAACAGGAAGCAATCCTGGCTCTCATTCAAAGCTCATGTGCAGAAAAAGATATTTTCACGAGAGTGTAACAGAAGGTCATTGATTATCTAAAGATGGCGCTCCTGTGTGCAATCCCCTAGGCAACTATCCCGTTGCATTTCAGGCCAGTTGATGTAGAGAGACACTTATTGCGCGCTTGTCTTTAGAGGCAACCGTTTTCTGGAATTAAGGAAAGATTCAAACCTTTATCTTTACAAAATAATATTACGAGATTAATGTCTGAATTTCTAGAATAAAGATGTAGATAAGATTTGTCAAAGTAGTGCCCTTTGTTATCATTTAAGAATGCTACAGTGAGTAAGTTATATCTTTTACTTACAGAATATCAAAATATTGTTTATAATTTTCTTAAGTATTTATCTCTATGATCGTCCTATATAAATATGGCATTCGATATATTTTACACTACGAGTTTCTGAAGGGTTTCAATGCAAGTACAGCGGCAAATTCCATTTAGAGAACTTAGAGGATAAAGCATGTGAATGAAAGAAGTTGTAGGAGGTGGTCTTCCCGTTTCCAAATTTGGTCATTTCCGTCTATGAGACCGACCAAAAGAAGGTTGTCCAAAATAACTTAATTCAGAATAGTTGAAAGCTGTTGTCAGAGCAGATCCTGCTAAATCTTCTGGGAAAATTGCAGAACAAACTAACATGACCCACCTAACAAGGATTGGAAAGGTTCCAGTGATTGGCCAATGCCTCCCGCACGAAATATCCACGATGGATTTGGAAACAACGTATTCCATGTCGTGAGTCTTTCTTCAGTCACCACTTTCAGGTAGGTTTTTTATTAGTGATGATAATCAGATACTTTCTCATAGCGTTAAACGCCTTTGTTCGTTAATCCTTCGCAGAAGAAAATTACCAACAACCGAGGGAAGGATTTCAGAAATAAGAGATTTTGTTGAGTATATGGTAGGGTATTTAAGAAATTGTCCATTCCAAACGGTTAGGCAGCAATCAACGAATTAATGCTAATCACTACTCTAATCAACCCCGTCGTTTGAAAGTCATTTTGGGACAAAATTACCTTTTTAGTCAAGAAAAGGGGTGTAACCCTCCACACAATAATCCTCGACATCACACAGCTCAGAAGACCAAAGATCTCTTGGAGGAGCTCAGTTGGGTAATATTGCTTCCTTCTTTATAATTTCCTGACCTTACTCCTTCTTACTAACATTTGTTTATGGGTTCAAATAACGATTTATATGGAATTAGGTTGACATCAATAGAACAGGTTGAAAATCAAATAGGATTCATATTTTGCATCAAACCTAAATATTTTACAATTGAAACATTAATTTCGTTCTAACCTGTTAATTACAAATCATTCATATCTAACTCATAGTTGCCATTATTTTTTCATTTCCATTAAATAGCAAAGATCGAGGGCCAGAAACTCACTTTCAACATAAACCGGAGCAGAGCACAATTTTGGATTTAGCAAAGGAATACACTGTATTATATTATATTTTTGCAATGATGACCTTTTAATAAGCCTGCCATGGGCTCCCCACATGGCGTTCTATTTGCCAATCTATGTCTGCTTTACCGACGATATTTGCTTGGACATGAAGAAGGCCGAATACCTACTTACGCTCATCCAAACCTTCAGAGATAATTCATCACTAAACTCTTCTCATGAATATGAAGAAATGTCTGCCCTCCCATTTCTCGATGTTCTTCTTCGTTCTTCTTAAGAGAACTTCATGATAGAAGTGTACATCAAGGCTACAAATTTAAGTTTTTGCATGAATGGTTTTTCAGAGTGACCCGATAGTTACACAAGATCGATGATCTGCGGTCACGTAAACAGAACCTTCTCAAAGTCCTCCAATTGGAAAAAGATTGATGCAGAGTTAAGGTGAGTAAACCACTCTTCGTAAACGATGGCTACTCGCAAACTTTAATTGACTCAATAGTTAAACGTAAAATGAACTGTGTCAGCTTTCTGGAAGACAAACCAGAAAACCCTACATTGACAGACATATTTTACTAAAAATCAATGAACACAGGCTACAAGGAAGACGAGAAGATACTGAAGGCCATTATCCACTGCAAGGTTTGCCCGGCCGACACTGACCACAAAATAAACTTAGTCATATATTACAAGACCAGAAGCCACGATCCCTCGTCTCCTGCATATACTGCAACAACAGTCTCAAATAACAAGTAAGATTTCTTTACTAATTTATTACAACAGGCTCAATTAACAGAGTTTTTAAATAAATTTTAAATTTTTTAAAATTTATTTATTCCATTTTCCTAATTGCTCATATTAAACTCAAATTGTTCCTTTGTCCATATTGTAATTTTATCAAGAAAATAAAACGCTTCCCTTTATCTTACCCTTAGCACCTTAACAATTTGCCAAGATGGCCAACTTGGTGTTACTTTACCAGTCGCAGCATGGCTGCTAATACTGGTGCCCTTCCCAACCTAAAGCTTTCTTAGTTTGGACTCCGCTCTGCTCACCTCTCTGAAGAAGGACCCTAGCTTAGGGAAGAAAGCTCAGAGTAATAAACCCTCGAAGCTCAGTCATGCATTTTCTTTCCCTCAACATTTTTCCTGAGCAACAAATATTCCGTGATATATATATATATATATATATATATATATATATATATATATATATATATATATATATATATATATATAAATAATATTAATCTTCAATTTGAAAGCGAAGATAAGGACACACAGGACGCTCAGGTACATGTTATTTATTTGGTATTAAGGAACAACGTTTCGGGCGTATCGCACATCTTCAGGTTCTCAAATCTTAAAACAATAAAATACATTAAATTATGATTAAATTGTTATTGTCAGTAAACTTATTAAGAAGTATTAAATTCTGTTAAAACTAGGAAAAGTTGAAATCTTTTCATAGGGGAGGGACGGAAAAAATTTTTTAAGGCTAAACTAATGGAATTTCATTAAACTAGAAAAATTAAGAGAGTAAAATAAATTAGGTGAATAAAAATATCAAACCTCAAATTATGAACAAACTATCATTATAAAAACCCATTAAGATCTTATTAAATAACAATATGCTAGAGTAAAAGATCCAAATTGTCAAAAATGACGATTGGATAATATAAAAAGTTATATATATTTATATATACCCTTGGCCTAAATAATTATAAGGTAAGTAGGAAAAAGTAAAGAGTATGATTAAGACACATTTATTTCATACTTGAAATAATAAAATAAACATTTTTGCGTATATTCTATCTATAATTATTATTTGATGTGTACTCCTTTTTTTTATAACCGCTTTGATGCATTTTTGAATACTTGAAACTATGTTGGCTTATAGGGTTAAAATGTTCAACAATTGCAGCGTTAAACTTTCAACAATTGCAACGTTGAAATGTTCAACAAACGCTACCTTTAAATTTTCAACTTCGGCAAGATTGTAATAAAGCTTTTGAACAAATTAGTCCTTTACTGTTCAACCGGAAGGATGTTCTTCTCCTTCATGATAACCTCCTCTCCCCTTCCCACCGCCTCTCTATATTCAGGAACTTTCACCTTCTGATTACCATTTATTTGTCGTCAAAACCGATTTAATTGTTCAAAACTTGCTATTCATCGCTTAGTTAAACGATGACACAGAAATGTCTATAATGATGGAAAATACTTTGTTTAATTAATAAATGTATTTTAAATTATATATGATTTTACATTTCTCTTACAAAAACGTCATTAATTTCTTGACAACCTAATAATATGATTTAATTTGTATTTTATACGTTTAGAAAAACGAGTACGTGCCTAAGATTAAAACCGAGCATTTTTGCTATATGGCACTGCCGCTGTTTAAGGACGTCATAATTTCTCCGATTCGAGAAGGAAATAGATATTATTTAATCGCTAAATCCGATGAAATCATGAAGAAGTACATTCACTATAGAAGCGACTTAAAACTGGGTCATAACTCACGAAATAGCTTTACCATTTAGATGTTTTGCAGTCATGTAAAATAAATCCAAAAGTGTTCCTCTTGTATTTAAACAATATATAGATCAGGTTTGCTATAGGACCATTTAAAACCACAAGAAAGTTGCTTAGTGACACAAAGAGTTCCTAAGAAATTTTATATAAAAAATCCTTAGAGGTTTGTAAATTAAGATATGAAATATGCCCGCTGCCATCAATTACAGTCAGACGGTATAAATAATATCAATGATATTACGCAGTCACACACCGATTTACTGATATATATTCATTAACTTAGAGTTTAGTAAACATTTAAGCCTGATTTAATACATTCTTGACACTTGACGGAAATAAAACAAAAAATTTGCTGGTCTACTTAGGCTTCTCTGTGGCGGTGAAACCACAGTTTCATGGATTTGTTTACATTTTTTACTATTTTTGGTCATTCTGTTCTGTCTATTCTGGCAGATTGTACCCATTCCTTTAATGAAGGTGGAATCAATTTTAGGACTATTTTAATTGCTACACTAACTTTGCCACTCTTTTCATCATCTTTTTGTAAATATAGAATTCAATTGAAAATATATTTGCTTTCAACTTCGACAGACATCCACAGTTTCAGATCAAATTTGTATGGATTAATTGACATATATTGTTTGAACTTGCAACGTGCTATGCGAGGTAATAATTGATCATCAACTGTAGCCTCAAAAATAAATGGTTTATGACAATTTTCTATAAATGGATTCCATAATGTTGATCCTGAGCAAAAACTGATCTCGAAGCAGATTTCTTTTTCTGTCACATTTCAATCGAAATGGAAATATCTCATTATTTCCAAAAATCTACGGCGGGGCATAGTTTCATTGAACAAAGTCATCCACGAGAGCCATCCTATATACATTTGATTGGCAAGTTTCTTCTAGCAATAATACCACGAGCAATTATTTGACCAATAAATTTCTCTAGCTTATCTTAAGTAACAGATCAATCTTCATTCTCAGAAACCCTTTGAACTTCATCAATTGTAAATTGTGGTGGGGCCTAATTGAAATTTTATGACATTATACTGGGAAAACGACCCTATACACGCTAGGATGAGCATAAAATTGCCTAAAAGAACCATCTTTACCTATCATCAAGAGTAGCGAAGCATTTATCATTCTATCTGTGCTTTTATCTTGCTTTGGTTGGGACGTACAGTATATATGTTAGTTGCCATCAGTAGAATCAGATGATGAATTAAATGAATGTGTTTCGTCAACATTATTATATTAATTTTCTAAAAGCTCGACATCAGTATCAGAAAGCTCAGATCTGTTGAATAAGATTTTATGTTTCGAAGTTCCTCTAACATTTGTTCAATAGTTCTTATTTAGGCAAAGTAATTAAGAAAGCTGAAAAAATATAAATGAAATATCTTTAAGGATGAAGGAGGATTTGTAAAAATCAAGCTTTTCGTTACTAAGTTTCTCTGGAATGCCTCTGCTCGATGGATATTGCTGGTCATTATAGTATTTTTTTATTCCAAAAAGCCAACGAAACGTACACTTACATAGAAATTGTGCACAAAAGTATGCCTTCATTGGCTGAGTATAGATTTTTCCTAACTGTGTAACAACTCGCTCACTTTTGCTAAGTTGCTGAAAGTCTGAGGAATATTGTAAACTCCATCCATCTCTTTCTGAATTATTTATAATTACTAATAACGACAAAAAGATATATTTATACGCAAAATATCGCACAAATAGCGAAAATAGGCAATGCATCATTTGACGCGGGTGACCCTTATAGGTAATAAGTATATGGTCAACTTATTTCTTAACAATCAGTTCAAATATACTTTACGATATCACTTATTTGACTGTAACAGAGGAGTGCGGTCTTGGTCTAGTAGTTTTAAGCAACTTATATTTTCAAAATTTTAGTCTTTATTTGAATTAAAAGAAAATCTAACTCTGAGATGCATCGTGGGAAATTTTTATATGAGAGTAGAGATATAGTAATTCCATTATTTGGAAGAGCTTTTGGCCACTGCTTGATATACTTGCAAACTTGGATGACCGTTGATTCTAAAAGATAACAATATATTGTTGTGCTGCCAACCATATTCCGTAACTAACATTACGAGGAAATGCATGAGGCGCTATGCTTTATGTATAGATCGATGGCTTTATGGTCAGCTGATTAAGGTGTCAAGATTTATCAATCTGACAAATAAATTTTTAATTACACTTCTAACCAGCACATGAATGTAACAGCAGAAGAAGTGGTTTTAAATTTAAACATTATTCATTCTTATCAACAATCGTGGCAAATTTTATCCAAGCTATTCTAGTTGAAACTCTACGTGTATTTGTTTTAATAGTAGATTAGATATGCACATATATATCCACCAGGACTCAGAATAACACAAAAATGACTGCTCTTTCAGTTACACGAGGGGCTATCAGGTCACATCTTAAAGTTCGTTAGCTCGCCTGGACCCCTCACACGTACTTTGTAGTCCAGGCCTTCATACCTGTAGTGGAATCTGTTGCTATTTATATTTCACACTTTCTCTCTTACCCCTCTTCCCCACTATATTAAAAAAATCTCCTTACAACTTTACAACATGATATGGCCGCGCTCTTACACTTTAAATTGGAGAAAATGTCCAGTTAGTTTATAATAAGATTTAAATTAAATAAAGAATTATTAATGAAAATATCCTATGGTTTTGCATAGAGCCATTTGCTTTAAATTTTCCTTAAATCATGAGTGTATCTTAGTACATTACAGGCCTAAAAGAAGCCTAAGATCAAAAAAATATTATGACCGAGTTACTAATACCTTAGTATCGAAATATTTTTATAGTATTACTTAATGTATTATAGTTGAGTTTCCGCGGCGTTTTACACTCTCTTTAACCCCAATTTGGATATATCCAAGCCGTATCATTAGTTGATACTCCCTTCGTTCTAGATGTAAGTAGGTGTAAGCCATTTTTCTCCCTTTCCTTTTGGGTCATAAAATCTACCTCATCTCTCTTCCTTTCTTTTCCTATTCTCACACCAAGTACATTAGACTCGATATAAAGGCCTTTGCTATTTTCTCGTTTGGTAATTTAACCAAACGCAATATTATTTCAGGCTACTTTGGAAATTCTCTTCCTCTCTTACAATCTTTCTTTCATCAAGTCAAGTCTATTTTTAAGCAACATCGTTTTCTTACTGACAAACCCCTTGGTAACTATTCTTTTTCCCCTACAATATTCCTCTTATTAAATAACACTTCCTTTTAAACAGTATTCTTTTCTTAGTGACACACAACTTGAGAACTTCTATTCTTCCTCTACAGCAGCATGGTTTTCTTATTGAAACGCCACGAGAAAACCTCACTTTTTCTTCAACAATCTTCACATCTCTAATTTACACTTCTTTTTAAGTAGCATTCCCTTCTTACTGACACATCCTTCGGGAACATATTTTCTTCCACAACAATCTTCACATTCACAATCCACACTTCTTTTTAAGCAGCATCCTTTTCTTACTGACATACCCGTTGTGAACGTCTCTTCTTACACTGCAATCTTCCTTTCACCAATCCACACTTTTTTAAGTAGTATTATTTTGTTACTGACACACACTTTTGGACTTCTTTTCTTTCATTACAATTTTCCCTCATCAATTTAAACTTGTCTTTTACTATCATCACTTACTTAGTAATTTATTTTTTACTTCACCTTTCGCAATGTTTTCTCACCTTTCGGAACTTCTGAACATTGCAACCATAACAATAAGTATTATAAGAGAATTTAATATCACAGATCGCTAAGCTGGAATGACAAGGACTTTTATAAAATCATCTCGGATGACAAGCGCTCATACAATAAAGGGCTGAATTGAATAACACAGATTTGTACAAGCGAGGAGAGATGATATTTATGTAATTAAGCGAATCAAGAATCACCAGGGATTGCACATACAATATTGAGGGTGACTAGTGTCATTTCTTGTTATGTAAGTGAGAAGAATTTAGGAGAGTTGCATTCCCTTCCTATATCTACCGCCCTTTGATCAATTTTTTAAATTTGCTCAATATTTTCCTTTTTACACTTATCAATTTTGTTAAGTTTACCACTTTCCATGTCCACCATCTGTTACACACTTTCCAGCATGTGGGATCTCGTTTGTTTTTGCTTTATAACTAAATAGAAAATTAATCAATCACGCTAAACAATGATATCCTTCAGGTTTTAATCTCCTTTCAATTTTCCTCTTAAGGTAGTTCCTGTCGTAAATTCTTATCCATAACATCACAAACGACAGTTTTGATCGAAACTTTGGAAAACAAGTCAAAGAAACGTTTCAAACTTGATCAATGCATAAAAAAGCCTTTGGAGATATATTGAATGCAATAACGAAGTGTCAAGAAAATATGACGCCAGAATACCTTCGAAATGATGGACAAAAATGTTGAACAAAGTTGAAATCTGATTACAGTATTGATGGTAGTTGTCATTAAACATGTCGAGAGATTTAGAAAATCTAGTACTGAAAATTGCAGGGTTCTATGAAAATGTTAAAAAATTATATTTAGTATTTGTAATTTATAGCTGATAATATAAAATGAAGGCTCATATTTAGACCACCGCTCTCTAAAAGGGTAATTTGTTTAAAGCCATTGACAGATTGTTCATAAAAGGTTAAAAGATCTTTTATTGTTTTACAAATGTTAATGAAAAGAAGTTTTCTTTCGGTATATATAAAGAAGGGGAGGATAACAGTAAAATAAAATGATATGGTTATTTTAATGAAGTTTTAATCGACTACGGCTTTTTAAAAATGACAACATTTATCTATTTTTAGATGGAGGACCTTCTCAGATTATTACCTCCGTAAAATAACAAATAAAATGACCAACATTGTCATCTTATTTAATTTTCGATTGAACATAAATTACGAATGACATTTAAGCTTGCCAAGGTTAGGCCCCGTTTTAGCCAACATTCTTATCGGAAAATTTGTTCCATGTCTTCCTTTCAGCACTTGAAGATATTAAAGATCTAAGAGTGGAAGCAGATACAGAGAGAGGACCTTCAGTTCCACTATCTAACTTGTATTAGAGGAATCCAATATTTGTGTTTAAGCATTCCAATATTTCTACGCCACAGGCTGCTTGGTTTCTCTTCCTCCATTTTGTACTGGGTATGTGTAAAGTTATGGTTGGCTCTGCCAAGTTAATGCAGTGATCTGTAACTCGCAGGTGTTTGTGAGCGGCTGCTGGTTTCGTTCTATTAATCCATACTCTTGCTCACACTACGGGAAGCGAGCAAAAGGACCATCCTTTCCTCTGTGGTCCGAGCTCTGGAAAGGAGGCATAAATTTGGTGGGTCACCTGCTTACCTCCGCTCGAATTCGCTGGATCCTCTGGTCGCAGGTGGGACCGCGGCAGAAGCACTGCCTTAGAAATGGAGCCTAATCTTGTCTCTTTGCTTCCATCGACCTCAGATTTGAATTGGAACAAGTTCACCAACGAGATAGAAAATTTGCTGCTAAAATTTCACTTTTAGGATCAGATATTAAGAATCTCGTCATAAAGTTCTTGCGCACACCTAAATAGTCATTCAATGTTTCTTGACTAATATCCCTATGGGTGAACCCATTGCCGTTTAGAGAAGAATCCGGGATTCTTCCTACTACTCGCTCAAGTATGAGGACGATATTATTTAAATGACTCATTCCGCCTTCTTTAATTTTTTCCTGCTCGTGAATGGATGGTTTAAGGTAAGACACAGTTTTGTCCTGGACACAGTTTTGTGTGTTGTAAATTCTCAAAGACTCCCGGAGATTGGTGAAAGATCATCCTTTAGAGGGAATTCAGGCGCGTTCAAGTTTCGCCAGTCTTATTGAGTGTGGAGGAATAAATATTACGAGGACAAACAGACGCAAGTTTGTTTAGACAGCACAAACGGGTACGCTCCACATGGGCTCCTACTTTACCCCCACCACCCTCCCCTTTGATCCACGGCCTCAAAGACCCTTCGAGCCTCTCTCTCAAAGAAGCAAAATTCGTAATCCGTTAATATACAAATGGATGGTGTGAGAACGTTCGGAATAAAAATCTATGAACAGCCTTACTGTCCCCTTCGATTTTTTATGTCTATTTTCGCCAAATAGAATAAATCTCACCTTCCTCGGGCGTAAACCAGAACAGGCGAAGCGCCAAGGCGTTGAAAATTTATACCCTATGAGAGAGGCTTAATTGTGGGCCCTCGTCTCCCCTCCCCACCCCCAAGATATAATCGATCTACATATAGTTCGATCTTGGGATATGCAAGGAGAATCCGAATAACAATCGAGAGAAGAAGATGAGTCCCTGAGTGAAACAGAGAAACAAGAAGATATTTGGAACCGAGCGGAATTTTTCCTCCAGGGGCTGTTCCTTTGGTCCCTTAGAAGAGCAGACGATTGGTATCGAGACTAACTCCCATACCATTCACGTCGTCCAGAGAAAATCCCTTATCTCAGTTTTCTGAATAAAAACAGAGATACCCCTCACCATTGAGGAATACCAACGTGAATTCCCATTTTAGAAAATATTCACCTCTTGGTCAAGCGTCATCAGTGAGAAGCCCGAAATTCTAACACAGTGATCGGAATAACTTCCGTTCATCCAAGATCCCCTCGCTTACATCTTCTAATCAAGAAGTCTCACCCACGCCTACAACTCCCTACCCCCTCCACCCCCAGGTTAAGCATCAGCTGTTTTCTCAGACATCCTCACGTCAGCGAGGAAGGCTCCAGTCCAACTAGCCTCTAATCATCTCATTGGGGAGGTTCCCGTTCAAGGTTACCCAACTCCCGACTCCCTCTTAGTTAAAGGTAAAAGGGAATCCGAAACTTATTTATGTTTGATAGTTACCATTCCAAGTGAAAGTGATTGTTGCGTCAACCATCGCATATTACTCATTGGTAGTATTAATCTTTGATAAGATCCTCTTATTATAGCATTAGTATATTCAAAGATTTAATATTTCAATTTTATGTAATTAAAAGTATACTGTTGTCAGAGTTCTTTAATTAGATCCTTGAACGTTGCAAATGGCAATAAATATATAATAATACGAATCCTCCTTGGTTAAAGAATTAAATTAAAGCACTCTTAAAAAAAAGTGGAACGGATTTACTCATGTACGAATCAGACATCCATACGTACTCGGCCGTATACCACGACATTAAGAGGGAAGCAAATTTTCTTTTACAGTCAATAATAATCGTAAGCCTTCTTAGCCCTCATGTACGCGGGACTTTTTAGCCGAAGCGACCCTTTTCAGTCTCGTGTTTTCGAATAAACAACCTGCGAGGTTTGCTAACTGGTCTAGATGTGTTTCTAGGAATTCAAGGACGAATTATTCCCTGAATATTTCCTAGATAATGATGTCCTCTACTAATTTGCAAAAGGTTTACTGGATATAGATCTGAGAAATTGTTTAAACCGGAGTGGAGCTCAATCCTTTTGGAAGTGGTTTTATTCTAGCCGCCCAGGCATTAAGCTTTGAGAGTAGGTAAGTGGAAGGGCTACTAGGATCACTCAAAAGTAAAGAAATGTCATCACTATTAAAGAAAGAAACTTGCTGGGATCAAGCAATTTGATGATCTGTTAGTAGCTGGTCTTTATTCCTATTCAGAATAACCAGTTTTACTTGGGTAAATCAGGACGTAGTTCGAGAACTAAGGATGGAGATAGTATTTATAATGTATACCATTCCAATTGTGTGATTTTGTTGATTCGGTTGTTTCTGCGTAATCGTTTGCGAAGCTTTTTGCTTCTGATTTGCCGAAGAGAGTTGCGTGGTAATTTTTTAATCATTTGAAGCTTCAACCTAAATAATGCCCCAGGTAATGAGATCGTGCTGAAAATTTCACTCCAGCAAACTATGTTCTATGTCAGAATTGTCGCTCTGAACAAAGTTATAAGAACTTTCTACTGTTTGGATCTTCTTTATCGACATTGTTGTACCCTTCAAACGTAGGTGATCAAAACACTTCTTTATTAAAAGAGGAATTATTATCAGAAAAATGCTATTTTTAGCGATGGAACACACTGAGTTACTTTAATACTTTCAGCCCTTGATCGAGTTGAAAAAACAAAGGCTTGGGACACAGTAAAGTTGTTTAAGTTAGTTGAATTGGATTATCACTGGAAAAAGAAACTGAATTGAATTTAATAAAAGTACGACAGTGAAATGTATTTACCAATTGATATATGAACAGTTTTAGTGGTTTTAATTCTTTGGATGACAATGATATTTGTCTACACTCTTTGACTTATCAGCCATCAATGAGATATTTTACTAAGTTAGCAGTGGGAAAAAAGGTCTCGTCATGGATTGGTGGAGCATTTGTGAGGGGTTCTGTGACTAAGATAATGTGTGGCGTTCGTAAGAGGACCGTGGCTCCTTTTATTTATAGCATTTAGGTCTGGTCGATAACTTGTTTATCTCGTACATAAGGGCATTTTCCGAGACATCAGTTTCGTCTAAATTGCGCTCAGTTTTCATGGAAACAGTATTAAATGATGAAGGAATTACTGGGTCGTTGTTATCGAATTTTAGTTTGATTCCTGTGTTCGCTGTTTCAGTAAGGTGAAATTTTTGAGGGGTGTGATATGAAAGTGAGGTTAGATGGCTACATACATATATTATTGAAATTTGTAAACGATTTTTGCAAATTTGTAAATAAATTCTGATACTTTAATAGCCATAGTGAAATCTATAAAGAATAAACAGAAACAGAGATTCATAAACTCATAAAGTATACATATTTATTTAAGATGACTGCGCCTCAAGACTTTGCATTCATAGTTACTTCGCGTCATTGTAAACATTTGAACAACGCAGCTAAATTATTCTACGTTATTTTCAATATACAAACAAATAAGTTTAATATTTCCTTGGTTGTTGCTTGTGACACTAAAGTGGAACAACTGGCATAACTTCTTGAAACTTCCGTTAAGTTGTTCTTTGTGGTAAAAATGTCTCTCCCATTAAGGTTATCATGAAGTTTCTCAGAAATAGTGAACACAGCAACACTTTTTCTGTTGGCTTTACCACACGCCCGATAGAATGAGAAAGCAGCATTTTTGAGTTCATGCATTGATTGAATGAGAATTGTGTTGGAGCGGTTACATTAATTATATTGTGAACTTTTCTTTTAAGTTATTCGAAGTTTGTGAATTAGGTTTTTTTTTTACCATCAGGATTACGTCAAAATTTTATGCCCCGCAAACTGGTGTATAAATTATTCCTCATATTACACACGCTAGATTATTATTATCAAACCTTTTTTTTCTAATTCCGTAATATCATTTATTGAAATGTTATTTTATGATGACGAAATTACATGAATAGGCTCAAGAAAGTCTCATTAGAATTGAATTAATTACTTATTTTTAATAATCACTCTAATCTATAAATATAAATTAAGCAGTGGTTTTAATATGTAATATTAAACGTAATTATATATATTTTTATTTTTATAGTAACATAATAATATGCTAATAAACATTATGATATAAGTTTATTACTCTGCAAATACTGACGTAATAAGATGACGTTAGAAATTGTTGCCATATGTTGCTTTTAATCCAATTTAATTAAGAAGATTTAGGTTAATATTTAGTACACAACCACATGGTTAATTGGAATCGCATCATTTTCTATGTTATATCATTTTAAAGAATTTTTTATGAATTAAAATATGATATGGATATTTTATATTACTCAATATTAAAGAAATTATGATTGATTTAAATAGCATTCTTGTGCAGGGCTTATATGTCTGAAGTCAAGAAACACGGCCTAAAAACAATGAACATTAGATAACCTAACGAAGTTTTGTAATTACATTTGAATTCGAACCTAATCATAGGCGTTTTGGAATGTAAATACTACTAGCTGATTAAAAATTAGGGGGGCGTCCCCAACTATTAGAGGGTGTATTGGGCCGAAGCCCTAATTTCGGATACGGATTCAATGCGTTTGCCAGAGGTTGTTATGCGGCCATGGTTCATTGTTTTCATGCAGTGCTCCGCCCTGAATGGCGGAGCTAGAAATAGAGTGAGAACATTTTCTGGAAATCGGTGGTTTTGGATTTGAAATTTACCAGAATCGAAGTTTAAATGAGCAGCAATTTGATATCAATGAATTCCTTCACTTAATAAGCTTTGGCAAAGCTGTTGACATCTCAGAACTCTTTCACGGCCCAGAGTTCAAACACCCCTGCAGCAACCAATACACCAACACTACAGAGCACATTAATGGTTGTAACTTAAATACTAGTGGTTGGAAACCCTTTAAACTCTAGTGTTTTATAATGTATTTAAATTGGAAAAAATATAGAGAGTAGACCAGAATTCTGCTGCAGGTTTTTAAAACATTATCTTACATAACTCCCATCAACGTAATTAGGCTTATCTTAAATATAAAATATAGTCTTAATTAAATGTATAATTTGTATATACGTTTGTTTGTACACCCACCCAAAATAATCATATCACATTTTATAAACATTTTATATAATAGCAAATTAACTACGCCATAATTATTTATAGATGATTTATAAATCCTTAAATAACCTTGGCTGACTGTTGCTAATAATAATATTTTTATTCATGTTATGTTAGAAAATTAATTAAAGCAGTACAAATAAAAATTAGAAAATTGTTAATGCGAATATTTTTGTCATATCCATGATTAAAAATTGAATAAATATATAAAGCTAAATAAGCTGGTAGAAGGAGACATTTCGGAAATTTGGCCACTCTGTTTTTAAACAAAACCATGACAAAAACTTTCAACGGTAATGATTGAAATACCTCAGCACCCTAAAAAAGTTCACTAAATTCCATTTAATTCATTCGTAAATGTCTTTTCTATCATACTCATAATAAATAAAAGCTCATCGGACGAAATTCACCTTGTACGGGATCGTACTGAACAGGCACACATCGAAACGGAAGATGGGGGGGTCCGAACCCCCCACCAAAAAATATTTTGAGACCCGTTTATGTTTAGATTTCATTTTTAAGCCACACCCTGTATTCTACTATTCAGAATTACTTATGTAATAATATAAAATATATATAAAAGTTTTTAAACAGTTGCGATCGAATGTTCCTTATATGATACATGTCTAAAATACCTCTAAATCTCAAAAGTGATTATTAAATTAAGTATTATACTTTAGATGACCTCCAAAAACTACAATTCATAATTTTCTGATGTGGGGAAAAAATTCGGATCTGAGAGAGTTAGTCCTCCCTCCTGTGTGAGATACTGTTATGTATTATCAATGGTGTGTAAGGTAACCATTATTAATGATAATGCCCCTTTCCCAGACTCCCCAGAGGCAGGAATTCAGGTTATCCCCCTCCCCCGCCCCATTTTTATCCTGGATCCACCACTGGTACCGAATAGCGTGGTATACCTCTACCAGACTGGATAACAATTGCGATTCGCCATGGCATGGATTGAATGAGGTTCTGGATGTAGGAGACATCAATAGTCAGCCACGGTTTCATCAAAGAATTGTGAAATTCAGCTAGATTGCATAGCCCTTGCTTGACGTCTGATATGTTCTAGAAAGTCCCATAGATTTTCGATGGGGCTTAGATCCGGTGATTTTGTGGGTCAATCCAGCTGTGTTATTGTTTCTGAATATCTATCCCGTCTGTCACAGTTCTATCCGAGTGAACACGGGAGTTGTTATCCTGGAAGATGAGGTTGGGACTGTTACGTTCCGCAAACGGCACAACATGGGTATCTATCGTCACATTGTAAGCATAATGGTCTAAATTTTTTTACCATCAACTTTAAGACTCATTTCACCATAATTAAGAACCCTCAGTAAATGACAGAGCCTCCTCCAGCTTAAACCGTTCCTTGCACGCGGTATTCTATGAAGTTCTCATGAGGTCTAAGATTAACACGACACCAGGCATCATTCACCAACAAACAGAAACATGATTCTTTGGACTAGATAACAAACTTCCAGTCCTCCACTGTCCTGTGGTTAAGTCCTCTCGCCCACTGTAGCTGAATACTTTTGTGAGATAAAGTCAACAAAGGCATCTTCCTTGCCAATATGTTCCATATGTTCATGCTATGTAGTACCCTGCAAACTGTTCTTTCAGCAATGGGTGCCAAAGGACCTGCTTCAACGTCTTCAGCGAAGCGAAGCGATTTTTAGCCACAAGCCCTGAAACATTCCAGCGGTCTCCAATCCGTCGGTATCGTCTTTCGGCTACACTTATGGCTGTAATTTCCTATAGCCTGGGATTTTCGCTATTGCAGCTAAATTCGTGCGATTTAACGCGTAGATACACCAGTGAAATCCGTTTCATTCTTCAAGATAGCCTTTGGTGCGCATAAATGCGGTCAGCTTACCTCTACCACTCCATTTTTCATCAAATAATAACACTAGGCAACAATCTTTTGTGGCATTGATATCAAACACTTAGTATTAACTAATTTATAGCACTGATTTCTGATCTAAAGTTAGTTTTGTCCTCAGTGCTCTACTTTTTTGATTCCAGTGCTTAACTTAAGCTCGGCTGTCCCACATGAAAAAATAAGTGGGATACTTTGTAAATCCTCTTTGTTGACCTAAGAGGAAATTAAGTATTTTGAGTTCCACACAAATTGTCCAGTTTTGCTCGTCGTATTTTATGTACTAGGTCAATGAGAGTTTTAATGTCATTATGTTCTTCTCGTAAATACACGGAATGTCCAATTGGAACAGCTACATAGACATTACCATTGTCGGGAAATTGTCACTCCACCCCCCCGTTCACTCGTGATGCAGTCCCAAGGCGGTTACCGCAACGACATCCGTCGAAGGCATCGGCGGGTCAGTGCTTAACCACAACGTGGCACAACTCAGTGCCATGAAAGACCCTAAAGGTCAAAATGTAAGATCTAGCCCAGGAGAGTGAGATCCAGTTTCACGTCGAACAAGAAATTGGAGGCGGGTTTCTCCCAATCTCGATGGCTAACGAGGAGCCGATGTTTGACTTCGTGGGAAAGACCGTTTGGAAAAAGAACTCTCCTGGGGCCGTCCTCAAGCCCCTCTTCCCCTTACCACTTCCCCAGTGGGGGTGCGAGGTATAAATGAGGAACTCTGAGGAAAATCGTGGTAGTATACGTCAGGCCAGGTGACGAAGTCCTCGGATCCAAAACCGAGCTACCTAGACTGGATTGGTAGTATACGTCAGGCCAGGTGACGAAGTCCTCGGATCCAAAACCGAGCTACCTAGACTGGATTGGTAGTATACGTCAGGCCAGGTGACGAAGTCCTCGAATCCAAAACCGAGCTACCTAGACTGGATTGGTAGTATACGTCAGGCCAGGTGACGAATTCCTCGGATCCAAAACCGAGCTACCTAGACTGGATTGGTAGTATACGTCAGGCCAGGTGACGAAGTCCTCGGATCCAAAACCGAGCTACCTAGACTGGATTGGTAGTATACGTCAGTCTCTAGGTGACGAATTCCTCGGATCCACAACCGAGCTACCGAGACTGGAGAGGTAGTGTACTTGGCTCGTCAGACCAAGAAGTACACTGCAAGAGAGGCAGGGCTACCTACCTTAAGGGGCTAAGAAAAAGCTCATCCTTGAGCTAAGTCCCTGGTTATCAAACCAAACGATAAGTGAACTTTGGTAAGTTCGACTTACTCTCGCCAGAGAGACTCCTCATATCCTGGTGCACCTAAAACACCAGTGGTATTCCTCATTCTTGAGGAATTAAGAAAAGAAGAAGGAAAAGGCTCCCCCTCGAGCCCGATATTCGGTGGCCACACCGAACTCTTAAGTTAACTTGGTAAGGAACCAAGTTCAAATTATTCTCGCCAGAGAAATCCCCCTCCGTTATCCTCGCCCGTGAAGAAGACCCTCCCCGAGTTCAGTCCTCGTCCATAAATAAATAAGTAACGAAAGAGAAAAGCTCCTCCTCGAGCTCGTTACTCGGTGATCACACCGCACTCCAAGTTAACTTGATTTAAGAAACAAGTTCGACTCACTCTCGCCAGAGAGACCACGACTGCCTAGGTGTTGCATAAAGCACCATCTTGGTTCTCGTCCTTAAAGAACCCTTCCCCCCCGGAAAAACGTGTGGACCCCCCAGCTGCTACCCTCGCCAAAACAACCGTGGAATTTCGCCCATCTCGACACACGGCACGCGTTGTGAGGCAATAACATTTCTGAGGCCTTTAAACTCTACATGAGTCCGTAAGCCTAATTCTTATATTATTGTTTTGTCTAGAGAAAACGTGAACTTAATTTTGTGGGTCAACTAATTTAATTAATTCTTGTTTATAATAATATTTAGAGTATGGCTGTAGTTAATGTATAAAGGTTGTGTATTCAATGGTTAAAGATAAAATATAAGTTTATTTTGTGAATTAGTGGGCGTTTCTTTTATATCCTTACGTGTTTGGTAACGGCTCTATTCTTTAAGATATTCCGATATCAAAGTATATTAGACAGCTCTTAGCACTCTTAGAGATAGAACAAAAAGGAGGGGCATTCTACCACACTAAATAAAAGTGGTGTCAGGTAAGTAGGGTTTTTATCAGAAAGAATTCTACGACAACCATTATGAAGTAGAACACACTTGAAAATGCCTTCAGAACTATTCCGAAATAATCGCTAGTCATTTTGATTGTATACTGGGATTTTTATTTCTCAGAGAAGACCAATTAACAAAGTTATTCTCCTCTGTAAAAAATGGTACAAAATCCTGATCCCAGTTTCGGAAGTATAAAGCTTTAGTTGTATGGCTCAGCTGATTCTTATCTTGCAACCTGGAGGCCCTCACTTCAGCTGCATTTTTGGAGAGACCCAAATCACGCACAAAGTCAATCATCTCTTGCTGGCTAAACTGATGAGGAGGTAATGACTCGACGGTCTCATAAGGAGGATCGCCTGATCCTAAAAGTATTTCTTGAATTTCATCAGCAGTCTCTTTTTCTTGGTCACTACCCACATCTTAAGATGGAAAAAATCCTATAAAAACTGGGATCGGGAGCTCATAAGAGTGCAGAGTAAATTGGAAGGCTGAGGGGATACTAGGATATGAGATTTTGTGTCTGTTTTTCTTGCAAATTCCCTTTGTACTGACGAGACAAAAATAGCCGTAAGTTGTTGGGTCCGGCGGTTCTCGCCAGGTCATGGGAATTTCGAAAGGTAAACCCTTACGATTCCCTTTTGTCCAGTCACGCTGCATTTCTTTGCAGTTATGTCACACAGTATTTGGGGCCCATTTCTTGTCTCGGTCGCCAAGAGTAAGTCCAAATTACGCTTTATAATCACGCCTCACAAATGATGTTTTTTTTACGACGCTTTTGACGAATAAGCGTGAAACATCCACAAATATGACAGAAAGCGTCCGGCTTTTTCACACATTGACGTCTCTTGGTAGCCCTGATCAGATCTGAAAGAAAAACAAAACAACTTTAATATCTCTATTGATAACATAAAAGTGTAAGTATTTAATTGGACCCCAAGTGGCTAGAACGAAGAACTAAAAATTGCATGAAAACTAGCGCATGTAGAGCTGAACCATTTTCAGATTTAAATTTAGGTGGTCAGAAACAGTAAGAATGACTAAGAAAGTCTTATGCAACTGAGATTTCGAAAAATATTGTTAACCAGTGTAATAGTAACATATCATTCTCTTAACAAAGTTCAGCATAAAGTGTGTGCATGACATGACTAATTAGAGCATGACTATAGAATCATGTATAGATATTTATGTTAATAAAATAAAAAACCGCAAAATTAAATGGTAGGATTACCCACAAGAAAGTCAAAATTTTAGTCAATTGCATTTTTGTTTACTTGATAAGAGCTTTTTAAATAAGCATACTCGTCAGATCTTAGAATCGGATATTATATGTGGGCGGAAAATCTACATACGATAATATGTCATCTCATAAGTAATGCTCATGTTTTTTTATTATTTTATGCATATAATTTATCAAAGAATTTTTGTGATTCGCCTAATCTAATAAATTCGATGGTTAGGCACCCGTGTATTTTGGCCTATCCCAAAGCTTATAATTCGACTTAACTTCGTCCTCTTTAACTGGACTAATAATTTTGTTTAATTATTGTTAATTTAAAGTGACTTATCATTAAAGGATGAGCATTATAAAATTATTAAAATATCACTTTCCTTATTTTGTGCTTTGGGAGTTTAGAAAAGGCAACAATACTATGTTAACAGCAGAAATTTTATGTTAATTATACGACGAAGGAACAATTTAAGTGAGCCAGTACCATAAATGGTTTCGGAATCTTAACTTAGCAAACGTTAGTCTCAAATAGCAGTGGAACGAAATCACATTGTATTTTTTTATCAATTAGCTGAATGACTACATTCAACTCATTACACTGAGCATCGTTCTTTAAAAGAGATAGTCAATGTTTCACGATCGAGGCAATGGATTCCTCCCGACCTGTGTAATGTACACCTGTAACAAAGCACCAACATTTGTTCATCTCTCTTTTCTCGCCCAAAAAGTAACATATTTTTGTGTAGGATTTTTAGATGAGACGAAAAGTAGGTAATGTACAATGATATTAACCATCCACTCAAAGAAGTAGTTGCTGGATAAAAGAAATAACCAAACAGGAAGTAAAGCCTCGCCCAGGAGGATTCTCTTTTGGTGGTGATGGGATATGAATCACATAATCCATTTTAAACTTCTTATCCCAAATAAAACTTTCACCAAACAGGTTTACTGAACTTAGTTTGACCTTTTACATGCAACACTTGAAGAAAGAGTGTAAGCATTATTCTATAGAAGAAGAGCATGTGTACATCAAGGCAACGTACAACCTCATATCGTAAGAGCTACCATACAAAAGCTAAGCAATTCCGATTGGAAACTAAAGAGTCATTCTCCATACTCATTTTTTTCAGTCTAATACTCAGAACTTTCTGCATCCGTGTTTTTATCCCTTGCTCTACACATCTAAAAACCTAGACACTATTAAGTGAAATCTTTCATGAATATTCTGGGCAATTATCATGAAAATGTAAGGAATATTTTCAAGAAAAGCTTGATTTTGTTTTCTAGTTTTGGATTGTACCGTAGATAGGATATTTTGGGGTTTAGATTTAAAAAGATGGACAAGTGACCAAATCTTATGAATATTTTTTCTTGCTAGCAAATTTTATAAATTATACCATTTTTACTCTCAGGCTATTTATAAATAGTTGTTAAAACAACGCAACAACTAAGATTATTTTCATTGAACAATAAATAATCGTTCGATTAAATATTATTTTAGGCCAATATTTAACTAAAGAGAGAATATTTACTAATCTGATTTACTTAATTTGCAAAGTTGAAGGAAAGAGAAATGAAATTTGGAACCACATTTTTTATCAGTAGATGGTGGGGCAGAATGTAAGTAATAACAGGCGGTGAGGATGTTTAATTGGAATTCCTTTTCTAATATGTATTAGCAAAGAGAGGGCGCTAAATAAAAACCCATATAACGTTATGAATAAAGAACATAGCATTTTTATTTAACTTAAGCTGAGGTGAGATATAGTAAAAGAAAACGCTGCCTGAGGGTGATTATTTCGAAGGGTTAAAGGTCCTTTCTTGTTTTTATAACCACACTTACGAGTTCTTTATGTATGAAATCTAAAGGAACCTGTGTAATGATAAGACCCTCATACGAATTCTTAGGTGATATTAGCGCACATCACGAAATAAGAAAAATTTAATTCAAAACTCAAACAAAGAAAGACATTTCTATATTATCTAGAATAGGATGCCAACGCTTCTTCATTCCTTCTAAAATACAACTGATTGCAATATAAATCCAAAGCCTATCATAGATCGACGCAGCACACATCACATGCACGTTTTTCCGTGCACTTTAACATCACTATTATTAGCGAAAATTGTTGAGTAAATATGTATAGAGTTCCGGACATAAATATACAATACCGACCATAAATAAGAAGTATCGACCAAAAATATAAGGAACCAGCGATAACTATACACTACCGACCATAATTATACACTAACGGCCCTAAATATACACTACCGATCAATAATATACGCTACCGGCCGTAAATATGTACTACGGGCCATAAATATTAACAACCGGTCATAACTATACACTACTGGCCATATATATAAACTACAGGCTAGAACTATACACTAACGGCTCTAAATATATACTACCGTCCCAAAAAATGGACAGACATTAGGTTTTTCAATCATATAGATTAACAAAGAATTATTATAAAAATTTTGACAAATGATTCATTACACTAGTCAACAATGATTTTGCTACTTGGGTATTATACTAAATCCAGTATGCTGATTCCGAATCTGTAATCAGAAATGTTTTAACATGTAAGGTTGGTGAGTTACACACATACTCTTTAGTTACACATATGCGCAGTGTTGCTTCGGCTACCGTAGTGAGAGGATGTGTTTTGTGTGTTTGGTTCCTATGTTACACTTCTGTTTTATCACGTTGTCAAATTTAGCCATTATAGTAGTGGTTTTGAAACAGTATTTACATACCGTGATTAATTACATTTTTCTTTCAGGTTTATCTCACAATTAATTGTAAATGAAATAAGATTACACAAAACTATATAACAGGATATATACAAACTAAGTTGAAAATATGAATAGGCGAGGATGTATAAATAGCCCATACAACATTTGTTATATCTGTGGAAGATATACTCCAAGCAACCAGCGGAAAAATTTAGCTACAAGAGTGACAACTGCATACAATTATTATTTTGGTTGTAAAGTTGGTGCCCAAGAAAAATCATGGGCACCTCACAAATTTTGTACTGTGTGTTATACGGGGTTCACACAGTGGTTAAACGGCAAACGGAAAGGTATTCTTTTTGCACTACTAATGGCGTGGCGTGAGCCAACAAATCATGTTTTTGATTGCTAGTTTTGTATGACAAATATTGCGTGATTCTCAAATAAGAACAAGTCAAGAATTATATATCCCAATTTAAATCAGCTATAAAACCAGTCCTTTATAATATGGAGATGCTAATCCAAGTTCCTCCATCAGGTAGTGTAGATAAAGAAGATGATTAATCGCGTGAAGAGGAAGATAACAATGACGATGTCATGTATGAGGATAATTCTAAGGAAAAGTAGATCCAGTTGATAAATCAAGAAAAAGTCAATGATATGGTGAGGGATTTGTCATTGTCAATGAGAACGCAAAGCTGTTAAGGTCCAGACTACAGCAATAGAATCTTTTAGAGGACAGTGCAAAATTATTTACTTTCCTTAAACTCCATGAAACCTTAGCTGCCTTATAAAGAAGAAGATGGTGCTTGTTTCTGTACTGATGTTAAGGGTCTCATGAATCAGCTATGGAACGAGCATTTAACTGATGAACGGAGTATATTCATCGAGACAAGCACTGCTAGCCTCAAAGGTCTGTTGCTAAACAATGGTTTCAAAAAACCTTCAATTCCTGTCATACTTATTGTTGGGATAATAGAGACATATGAATCAATGAAATTTATTTTGGAAGGTGTTCATTAGTCGCATCATAAGTGATGTGATCTGTAGTGATCTAAAGGTAATTTCTTTACTTCTTGGACTGCAGCAAGCAAGTACAAAGAATATGTGCTTCTTATGCCTATAGAGCAGCCATGAATACATGAATCATTATATTGTCAAAAGGTGGCTTGAAGGAGAAGAACACATGGTTGGCCAAATGTGAAGCACATGCCTTTGATACATCCACAGAAGATCTACCTTCCACCACTTCATATCAAACTTGGCCTTATCACGAATTTTGATGGATTCCAGTATCTCAAAGAGAAATTTGGTGAAAAGAAAACCGATGCTAAACTTAAAGCTGGCATTTTTGTAGTGCCAAAGATCAGAGAATTGATGCGTGGCTGGGATTTCAAAAAATAAACTAACTCCACTTGAGTTGGCAACATGGGATTCATTTTTCCATGTAAGGCAAAACTTCCTTGGTAATCATAGGGCTGAAAACTATTAAGAACTAGTGGAAAACATACTAAAGGCCTATCAAAGAATGGGGTGATGGATGTTCCTTAAGGATGCATTTCTTGCATTGGCATCTAGATTTCTTTTCATCTAATATGGGTGATATTAGTGACGAATATAAAGAAAGGTTTCACCAAGATATCACAATGATGGAAAGCATGTATCAAGGCCGCTTCGACGAAAACATGATTGGTGACTACTGCTGGATCCTACAACGGGAGGATCTTATATACACGTAAAAGCGCAAGAGCAAGTCTCAAACATTTTTGACAAAAATTATAGTTAGGTGAGTACTCCCTCTTTTATATGTAATATATATCTTTTCTGGGTCTGCAAAAGGACGTACATAATGCCACTAGGGTGCCATTATTACAAACCTTTGCCCACAAATGTCTTATTCTCCTAAAACTCGTGATAATTATATCATTAATTGATCCAAGGTGACAAAGTGAGGCATATAGCCTAGTTGCATAACTCAGGAACCTTACGTACTAGGGCAAATCTGAGCACAGAAACAAAGTTAAACTTTGTTGGCTAGTAGTATAATCGATTATGGCAGAAAGTCATACAAAAAAAGATAAATTTAGGGGTTTATTTTCAATTTTACATTCCTTAAAATGTCAAGGTTTTATTAGAACATTACGTGAAATTAAGGTTCTTCTAAATAGTGGCTTAAAATTATATTTAGAATTGTCAGGTTGATATGCTAATCAAGTGATAGTATAAGAAATATTTCAACCAAACTTCAGTCACGTTTACTTTCTCATTTTTCACTATCGTTATCACACTTTCTGTATGTGGTCAATATGGCTCTATAATGCCGAAAATCAATTTTGAAACCACAGAGCATCATAAATTTTCTCAAGGATGGAAAGTCCTATAAAAAATTATTTAAAAACTTAAAATATTAACGTTTCATTAACCTCCATTCTAATAATTCAATTTATGTTTATTTAAAATTTCGATGACGCCAGTATTTATAGGCTATATTTTGATCGTAACATTTTCCATAACTTTTGCCCCCCAAAATCTAAGGCTTTTAAAATTAGTGTGAAATAACCTCTACGTATAACCTACGTATGGGAAAAGGTTACGTAACTTTGGATGCATAGAGTGAAAGTTATAGGCAAATAAGTAATTTGCTTGAAAATTTGAAGTGTCCTAAATGATTTGAAAATAGGTTGCTTATAGAAACAGCCCGCAATGTTTGCCTAGCAACTAACCTTAATTCAAACTAGTGTCTGTTAAGTCATTCTCATGCAAGATCGTTTCCAACCACCGTGTCTAAAAAATTTATTATCTCTCTCCCTGTCCTCGCCTTGTTTGTAAAGCTGCACCACCAAGATGATCTTTCGATTGGGGCCAATGCAAAGACTATCATGCCACCAACTATGTCATATCCGTAAATAGATATAAGCAAAGCGAATATATGATTCATATTTTGAATATATTTCTGGTTGAGACTTCACTTCCATGATTTATAGGTATCAAATACGTTTACTCCTCTACTGAGATTAAATTTTAATATAAAATGGTAAAATAAAATCCGGTATAAAAATGACAAAGATTTGTTTATCGGAAAACAGGAAAACAAATAATTGTAAATGAATTTAATATCTGCCAATAACCCAATTTAGCTTCAATAACAGCCTTAAACTTTTCTAATAGGAATTTGCATATCTCTTAAATGTTTTTATAAGGATTTTATTTCAATCTTACGCAAGCATTTCCAATTCAACAATGTTGTGAATATCTCTTATGTGCACACTTTCATCAGCTCCTCATGCAGATGTTCAATAGGGTTCAAATCTAGGCTTTGACAAGACCACTTCAGTACATTAATGTATAGTTGTCATAGGTCTTTCTGAGTGGATTTCCGAGTCACATTTTCATTGTTGTTTGCATCACGTTTTTCTCAAGTATGCCATATCATTTTTAATGTACCAGTGACAGTATCAGCAAAACATGGCCCACAATATAATCAAACCTCCTCTATGTTTGATAATAGAGAAGGTGTCTTTTCCTAGAAATGTAGGCCTCGCCAGATCACTGGCATAAATACGGTTGTTTTTTCTACAAAAAGAGCTTAATTTCTGTCTCATCTGACCCTATTATCTTATCTTATTTAGCCTGGCTATCTCCCAGATTCTTTTTACTAAAGACCAATTGGGACTTATTACGAGCTCCATTCACCAGAAGCTTCCTTCTATGGGCACATCTATAAATCCTTCTTGGTGCAAATTATGTTGTAGTGTTTAAACGTGTACATCTACGCCACGTGCTGCAGTATTTGCTTGCAGGTCATTTGATGAAGTTTAAGGATTGTTTCTGTTTTGATGATAATCAGAACATCTCGACGGTTCAGTTTCTTTGGTCGAACTCTATGCGAACGGTTTTCTGTGATGCCAATATATTTATACTCCACAATAATATTTCTACGAGAAAAAAATAGAATATTCGCAATCGAGGAAATCTTTCTTCAGATCATGAATGCTCAGCAGTCTTTATCATTCTGCTCTTAGAATTGTTTAGTTTGAGAAATCGTGACAACGAATGACAAATCAGGCAGGTAAATTATTTTAAATTCTATCCTTTTAGTTTACTCTAGAATCCTTTAGAAAACAGTTTATATGGCAAAATGCCTATGTAATCATTAAAACAAAAGTTTTTCATGTTGCCGAAATTTGAATATTCGCATAATATGACTTGTAAAAAAAACAGCATTTATTTGTTATAATCACCTGTGTTAAGTGATTAAATATAAAATACAAGGAACAAAATGTTCCTGTTACAATATAAGCACAAAAAATATATTGAAAATTAAGGAATATAAGACAGGGGCCATCCATTGGACTTTATAACTGGCTTTGACTTTACTCATGCGCACTTCTGTGTATTCCATATTATTATGGTAACTTCGTAGAAAATTGGATAATTTAAGGCTCCTACATCTTAAGCTAAGCCAAGATAGATCTTAAAAACTTAAAGACCGAGACATTATCGAGTTTCTGAATAGATGAGATGTTGGTTGTCAATGCCTCCAGGCAGACTCTGTTACTTCAGATGAGCGAAGCCAAGCTTCACGCTCAAAAACCCACGTTCAAGTTATAAATCATTCTGCAAAACAAGAAAAGACTTCTCGCATTTATCTGTGAGCACGTTCATGGCTAGCTGACCGATGGAGCTAAATCCACTTCAGTGACGAATTTAAGTTCAATATTTCCACAGCAAGTTTGTTCGTCCCCAAGGAGTATGCGGATGAGTGCCTTTAATTTAAACAAAAAAAGAATCATGGTATTAGGAGTGATTTCGGTAAAAGACACTGAGCAACTTGTCTAGTGAATGAGCAGAATGAATGCTCGCGTACAAAGATTGCTGCAACAACTAGTTTTGTTGGACCTCTCAGTATCCGAAGACCATCCTTCATCAATTTTTTTAGGAAAGATAACGTAACCTACCACATGGCCATGTCGGTAAGAAACATAGATGGCAAGTACATCACTGATATGAACGGCCCTGATCAGATTCTAGACCTGAATCCCATTATTTAGAAGACACTCGAAAAGAGTTCTAAAGCGATAAAACCGGAAACAGTTCAAGAACTATCGGAAATTGTTCAAGATGAATGGAACAGAATTACAGCGCCAAAGAATCAGCAGTTGGTTCTTTCACATGGTAGGAAATATCAAAGCATGGTTGGAGATGAAAGCCGCCACACTAAATAATTATAACTTGTTCAAATTCTTTTAACTAATGATATATTCGTTACCTTACAATCAAAATTTGTTTCCACTGTCGTTCGGATGATTAATGAAACCTTCACTTTTTCTAGTAATTTGCTAATCTGCTGATAACTTTCATTTTATTGATCCATTTTTTTTATAACCTTTACTTCTAATTAGTTTATACTTCTAGGTTATCGTAAAGCAATTGTCAAAATCTTAAATTTTATCAGGGAAAATTTGATGGTAGAAATATAAGCATTTTGAACTATTTGGACGTCACTCTATGAAAATATATATAGACTACCTAGCATAATTACTAGTACCTATTTGTTTGGGAAATTTTAAGACATATTAAAGCTTGAAAAGCAAAGTAAATGAAAGAGTTATTATATATCAACTTTAATGTAAACTAGAGAAAATAACATGAGACACAGATTTGGAAAAAATAACATATTTTGACTATTCAAAATATCCACTATCCAGCAAATAAAGCAAATTTTCATGTTATATTTTATTCTAACATTCAAGCAAATAGACCCATAACATTTGTTCATTTGTTGGTTGCTTCTCTCATGCTCGTCTTTGCATATAAGCCTACAAAGTTAGAGAGCATTGCAATCAGGAAACTGGGATGAGTAATCCATGAGTGTACGGTAGTCTTCCCGTTCTCGCTTCCCCAAATAACGAGGACACGGCCTTGACCTGCGCGCTTGGAATCATTGTCCCGCTGAAAAATACAACTTGACGCATAATATATGTCCAGATAGGATACCTTGTCACTGCAATATTGAATGCTATTTCTCCACAAATCGCCAGCAAATGACCACCAAACATCAAGTTACTTCAGTCATACTGCACTGTAAGCTTAATACACTAAGGATGAGGAGCCATTTACTCACCATTAAAATAGTTCAGCTTCAACTCTTCAAAGGAACTACTGTTAAAACTACACGCCCTCAAAACACGAAAGCAAAATATGAGAGAAAACAACTACTTCAACGCATTAACGCTATTTGATAACCCCAACCAGATACCATTCTTAACCAGGTGCTGGAAAAAGAAAGCGTTATAAAATTTACATCGAAACAATCTACAAACAACGCATTTAACTTTCGTGATATTACACTAAAAAATAAACGAAAACGAAAACAATAAACATAAGCATTGAAATAACACCAACATAGAGAGGTGTCTACTTAAACTATAATTCACTCTCACCATAGAAATACAAAACATAACTAATACACACGAAAATACATAAAGCCTACAAAATAGGCTCTACCTGGACATTCTTCGATGCAGAAGTAAAGCGAAGAGGAACAATCTCTTCAACAACTTGTAAGTGTAGACAAAATAATATTTAGAAATATATATAAATTATGGAGAAGGTAAAAGAATAAAGCTCAACTAACAAAAGACTACCAAATTTAATTTTAAATCCGAATCACAAAATCCGGACAGTCAATGCAGAAGATAAATCGCTAAGGGAGATTATAAAAAACTCCTTCATCCACAAAATCAAAATCACAAAATATCAGTTTAATGTTATTACAAAAGAACAAACTCTGAATAACAACGCTTAAAATCTAGAAAAATTAGTAAACACAAGAATACTGTACAATTTTGTTTTTTTAACCTCCCAACGTCTCGGTACTGGGTTCGATTCCGAATCCCGGCATGAGAGAGACAAACATGAGCGCACGTAGAGATCTGGCTACCCATTGGTGGACGCGCTGTGCTCACCCCGTTTTCGGGTGGCTAGATCTTACACCTCTAACCTCTCACATAGCCAATCACAATACTGCTTTCTTTCCTCTTCCGGCTTCACAGCGCACAACACACACACATTCTCTGTTCCAAGAAATCTTGCCGATGTGTATCTATATCCACGTACCTCTGACGCGGAACAGGTCCCTCTTCCCCGAGTTGACGAAGGCTTCCACCTGAGCGCTGTTTGGTGTCAAACCATGATACTTCCTGGCACCTCTGCCCAAAGGAGGACCAGCTCCGCTGGCCCGCGGCCAACCAGCAATTGTCATACTGACCTTATATAAATGTCATTATCCGGTCAAATCCTCCCAGTATCATGGAAGGATTAGCGATGACTTACTAAATAATAACAGTGCACAATTATTTATAATTCCAACAAAAGGAGCGGCTTCGCCACTTCTCGTTAAAAGAGTAGCTTGCACTTTGTAGGCAGACTTTCAGTCAGCCTACATATGTCCTAATAATACAAGCCGCTGTTCTCTTCCTTAACACGAAGAGCTTAGTTACACAAGCACCTCTGCGGGGTGTGGCCTACGGCCTTATTTACTAATCTTAACAGCCTTTTTTAATCGCCCTTATAGACTCTTTATTTTAACACCCTGAACACCCTTTTCTTCATCTTCTTCTTCATCTTCATCTTCATCTTCATCTTCATCTTCATCTTCATCTTCATCTTCATCTTCATCTTAATCTTCATCTTCATCTTAATCTTCATATTCATCTTCTTCTTCTTCTTTTTCGGTCTGTGTCCTACGGCCTATCATGATTCTTTTTTCTTTTCTCCATCTAAATTTGCTATAATAATTTCCAGGCCAAGATTTTAATAAATTTTCTGAACTTCACCATTTTTAATTCTTTTAGTTTTAAAAAGTCACAAAAGTTCAATACTTATATTTATTTCTGAACTTTACCATTTTTTTTCTATTATAAAGGAATTATTGGAAAAAACTTTCATTAAAAATTTAAATATACTTAGGTGACAACCGAACTAAAAGAAAAAATCTTATTCAAACCTTCAAAAAATCTCGTTCTTAAAATATAGGGTTATTGATAATCTTGGTCTAGGCCATTTCTAAGCCATCCTTAATTTCTAGGCCTACAGGCAATAATAAAATTTAGCGGAATTATTTTGAAATACAGAAAACGAATCCTCTTGAGTCATTTTTTGCCCTGGCGAATTGACTTAATAATTTCATTTTGCCTTACTCGTTCTTATGGGCCATTGGCCATTTCCTCCAGCTAACGATTAAAATTGAAAATCTATTTTAGAAAGAACTTCGATAAATCTTGGAATATGCGAATAAATGCACATAAAATAGCTATCTTTATTACTAATAAATTTTCTCATTTTATTCTGAACTTCACCATTTTTAATTCTTTTTGTATAAAAAAATCATAAACCTTATACCAATCATATATTTTTTGTCAACTTCACCAGTTGTAATTTTTTTCGTATTAATATTCTCATAACTTTTGTCCATGACTATATTCATATTTGTGAATTTGTAACAGCTCATAATAAAAGTTTAAATTCAAGAAAATATTCTTCAGAAATTATAGTTTAATGGAAAACAAACAAGTCCTAGAACTAGCCAAACTATTGTAATTACAGAAAACAACGAAACCTAAATACCAAATGTAATGAATTTCGTGAAGGCTCCAAATATTCTTATGATATTCCTAACTATAAATATAAATAACGAAACTATAAATTAATAAAAAAAATCATAAAAATGGAAAACAGTGATACAATAGTAAAACGCATAACCCTGAATTTATATAAACAGCGCATATTATTATTATAATCCGTTTGTGTGTCCGTCTGTGCATTATTTTAAAAATTGTGAATTGATTTCTTTCTTGCACACCAATTTTGAATGTGTTGTAAAATAAAAAGAAATTTTCTCTTGCGCACTATCTTAATATTCTGAGCGAAGCGATCGAGCTCCGCAAGCCTAGCAAAAAAACGCCCGTAGGTCGGATTTTTACTAGTATATATAAATTATATTTACTTTGAAAATGGAATTTGTAGAATACCAAAACGTCAGAAAATAAATAAGTAAAATTATAATATCTTAAAAAGATCGAATTTATTTCTAAAAGAATCATTTAAAAGAAATGAACTTTACATTTCATGTTAACCTTTCATAATCTCGAGATTAAATCGAAAAAGGCAATATATAATTGTATAACCCTTTCCATCATAATTCTGAAAATAATAACAAAAAGGCAAAGCGTCAAGAGATACGAAAAGGTAGAATGTGTGTATAGGAGAGCGTGTATGTAGATAGAAAAGGTGTTTCTTTAGTAGTAGAATTGTTGTGCCAATACGTCTGGCTGTTGCTGAATTTGTACTTTGGTGATTTTCTTTTTCATTTACCTTCCATAAACATTTAAGCCTTTGTATTTGTTTTGAGCCTATTTTGTCTCTAGGGCTTACATTCTTTCCTATGTTAATCTTTGTTTAGGTCTTGTTGGTATTTTGTTTTTTTTCACTTCTGATTTGTTTTTATATATGTGCATATGTATCGATGGATATATATATATATATATATATATATATATATATATATATATATATATATATTATTCTCTAAATTTGCAATTATTTTTTTCTGGTTCGTCAGGATTGATTTGTGACAAGTATATATTTGCTTTTCTTTCTGTTTCGTTTTTCCGGTGTTTTTACTTTCTCTTGTATATTGGTTTGATGGTAATTTCCATTTCGTCATGCCTTTCTTTAGTATGATTGGACAATATTACGTTGTAGTTATATAATTTTATGGAGTTAGTCTCTTCGTCCAAGCTGTGTTCGGATATTACGATGATATATGGATCCTATGGACCTGATAATATTATTGGAGCTTCTCTTTTTTCCTTCCAAATCTGTTAACTTTATATAATTTTTAGTCGATTTAAATTTCTTATATTATTCTCTACTTTGTGATTCCTTTAGGTTGTTTGATTTTGCCACTCCTCCACAGGCTAGTAACTTTACTCTTCCATCTCTCTTTTTTCTAATTGGTCGTAGCATAGGTTAAGTGATGATTCTCTGTGGATATCTATCTAGCCCTGTTTCATTGATATCAATATATCCTCTTCATGCGGATTATAGTAGATATCTCATTTGTATTCGCAACGAGTGATTCTTTCTTTGAGTGTTTTCGTGTTTGTAAGCTATGTGAGTGATGACGACGGTTAGACACATTTTTTTCAGGTTTAGTTTCAGACTAGTTTGTACAGGTGAATTTTCCTTGTTTTCCTTTGTTTGTCTCTTTTCTCTTTTCGCCTTCAATCCAAATATATTTTTCCTCTTTGGGCAGCTGGTTAGTTTCCATTTCCTTCTGCTCTCTTTTTTTAATTACACCCTGATGTCTCAATTGAAGCGTGATCACGTCATTGTTTCCAGTTTGCTTCTCCTTTAGGTCTGGCACAAATCTCCTGGAATTGGGTTGTCCGAGAACCACATAACTTCGATCTCCTTTGGCACCAGAACCTTGTTTATTTTCGTAGCGTAACTTCCTGGTCTCGCGATATTCACTAGGTGAGTGAGGATTACACACGTTACCATGTCTAATTTCATTATCGGATCAATTTGCAGGATTGTCTTTCTCTGTTCTGGGGAATTTGTCACTTGTGCATACGTGGTATTTTCCTTTTTATTTTTTCTCCCATTATTTTTCTCATTCATCAGTTTGTTTTATAGGACGTAACATAGTGTGCGGTGATTGTTCCGCAGTTCATTCACTTCTTGTTCTTATTTGTGCATTTCCTCCTGGTGTTCCTCGAGTTAGCACATTCCGAGCAACCTCTTCTATATATGTTGCTAATATCTCCCTACATAACAATGATTCCAGTCTCTGATGCCTTGGCGGCCATCTTAGGTTGTCTGAAAAGTAACTTCAAAGAAATAAGTATACTCTCATCCATCTTTGTTTGTAAATTAATAAATAATATCTTACTTGGCTCAACTTTGTTTTTCCTCATTATTTTCTGTATTCCCTATTACCGATCTTTGGGTAAAGACCTGGGGAGGAACTTTGGATATTAAGTCTATTTCTTGTAGTTTAGTGTGTGTTTATACGCCTAGTAACATAATCAGATCCTTGCCGTTGACACAGGTTGCTAAGTATCCGTATGTTGGATCTACGAGACAGCCAAGTTCTATGCAGAGTTTCGAGAAAACGACCTCAATACATTTTGTCTTGTTTGCTTGGGGCATCGGTCCTTGACCCTGAGTAGGATTCGATTTTTCTCACTGTGGTTATCCATAACATCCCGCTGGGGTATGTATTTACTTTTGAGCTTCCTGCTGAGTCAAAAAGAAAAGGGAACTTCGAGGTACATCTGGATATTCAATTTCTTGCCTTCTGAAGGAAATTAAATAAGATAAAAAATTATAAAGCAGAGATGTTATCTATGACAAGTAAAATTAAAAAAAAACTGTGATTAAAAATAGAAATTGTAAAGGAGAAGGTGAACTTAATGAAATTTAAAGCTACGAGACACCTGAAGGAACATTTTATCATAAATGAATGTACTCAAATTGGCAGAAATTTGGAATTGATGCATCGGATTCATCGGGTGAATCTCTCAAAAGTCATTCAACTTTGAATCACAATTAAATAAAATGTAGTCGAAATTAAATTAAATGGTCTTAAATTTTGTTCATTGAAAGTATGCTTTTTGTCTGTATTCAGACTTAAAAGGCATTATTTCAAGCTTTTTCTTATTATATATGCATAATATTTAAGCATAATATGAATATAATGCACGGGTAAAAAGAAAAATCTGTATGAGTGATTTAAAGAATATCAATTGCAAAATGATTTTCTCTTCAAATAATTTTTCAATATGACTCTACTGAATTGCATTTCTTAACTATTTCTCTAAATTGATTGTGAGCACTATCAATTTGGTAGTGATGAAAATGGTTCCATTCTAAAAGGATCGCTTCTGTCAGTTCTTAAACATTATCAATCTTTCTCTTTTCGTCTACTTTTTAGACAAACTTTCATATAACATAGACCAAAGTATTATGGTCAAGGGTGTTTTTGGGCATATTTCAAATTTTAGCAACTCATGATTTCTTTGAGGTACTCGTATACCACTGAAGCGGAAACACTGCGAACTTTTTCCCCGTACTTTCGAGATACATAGTGGCAATTTTTGGCCAGAGTTTTCATTTTAGGCATCATGGCACTTAGTAGTTTATTCCGGTCTTATAGCCATTGAATTTCTCATTTCTTCCGAATTATCATCGCACTAGAGTCTGTGATTTATGGGCAAAAATTCTTTTCTCTTAAATTTCCTACTTTTATGTCCAGGGTTCGTATAATCTAAGGTTTTTCTATTTTATTATGGTCTCATTTAGGAATAATTTTCCATCTGTAAAAAATGTTACCTGAATGTTTGAAAGAGTTCGACGTCCTGGCAACATTTTACGTTCTTGGCTTTTAGTGATATAAAATTCCTCAAGTTTTTCTCCTTTACTTTTTTGAAGGGTTTAAGATTCAAATCATTGGAAACAATGCGATAAACCCTACTTAATGACGAAGATGGTTTTGATTTGGCCGATATTTTTCGGTTGCACAGAGAAGGGATTTTTTCACCTAGCAGAGTACACATATACCATCCTGCAAGCACAGTTTCATTTATCGGTGGTCTTTGGAAATACGAACGGAAAGTTTATTGCGGGAAAATGTCTCGTCACTGCTGTTTGTCCCGTTAACTTAGTCGGTCGAGTGCTGTTCTAGATAACCTAAGGTCTGCGGTTCGAGATCTTGCAGAGGTGAAGTGTTTTTATTTCTCGTGGCATTTCTCGATGTCATTTACTACAAGATATCTGCTCCTCTGTTTCTGTGTAAATTTTATAACACACACACACACACAAACACTAATCTTCAGGTTATAAAATCATAAAAATAAAATAAAATCAGATTAAATTCTTATGAACATTAAACTTATTAAGAAATATTAAAAAATTTTAAAAACAAAAGAATATTTAATCATTTTCATAGAGGATCGAAACACAAAAACTCTTATAGCCTTAACTAATGCAATTGAAAAATAAATTTCATAAAATGAGGAAAATGAAAAAGTAATCATAAAAAAATTAATAAAAGGTGACTAAAAGTCTAGAAGCTGAAATTTCGAACAAATAAATAATACTAAAATAACCGATATAGTATTAGGAAATTATTCAAGCAAAATATTAAAAATAATATGACAAAGAAAATGATCTAAAAAAGGACAAGTTGTATTACACAGAAGTTAAAAATAATAAATTTAAATAAGCAATATTAAAAAAATAATCGAATTAAAAGAAATGTAGAGAATTGAAATAATTAAAAACTAAAATCGACAATTAAAATAAAAAGGAATATTAAAATGAAAAAATATTTATTATTTTTCTTAGTCAAAACCCAAATGAAACACATAAAAGCACACAAAATCATCTTAAAATATTAAAGCATAATATAATAAGCGGTGAAGTTAAAGTGAAATCAGTAATTGAAGAGATTATTTCGAGATCGCGTCGAAGAAAGATTATGATTTTTGTTGGTGAATAAGATCAAGTATGTTGGTTGTTGACAGGGATAGTTATAATTAAGAAATTAGAATGAAACAACGTTGTTATCAAGGTTAAGTAAGTGTAATAGATTTGGTCTTTATGATTAAGGATTCCATAATTCTTAGACTTTATTTTTAATTATTGCAGCTAATTATTTTAAAATTGTCATTAGCCCTTTTGTGCTACATTGTATTTAAGGAATTCTAATAAAGGAAGTCTCCTCTATAGATAAATTTCTTCCTTTGTGGTGACTGTTTCCTATATGAGTGAGCCTATCTTCGTATGAATGAATCGTACTCCAAAAGAGGTTCTATGCAGATAATAAGAATAAATGGATAAACAATATTGCTGTTCATATCGAAGGGAAGTGTGGCTTTTGAGATAAAGAAACTTTATATGGAAATGGTGATATTGAATTAAGTGTGAAAAAAGTATGCTTAGACTAATTTGTTACAGTGTCTAGTGAATAATTTATAGAAAGGTGCCTGTTCAGGTACCACAAAGATTTTTTACTTTTAGGCTTATCATATGACAACAATGGTTAAGAGTAAATATTTTTTAGAAAATTATTGATTAATTTATCAGCCAAAGGAAATGGAGAGCAATTATTTCTCAAAATGAGATTAAAGACTTTGGAATTCTTAATGCATTAAAGAATAAGAGAGGGAAGATAAAAAATTTCCAAACTCTGAAGTCTTATTTTAAAAATAATTGCTATCGATTTCGTTTGGTGGGTAAATTAATTAATCATTCCACAAACAAAATTCGTAGCCAATGGTAAATCAAGCCAGCAACCCTCTATCGTGTCTTATTGGCTGATATTAGTTAGGATTGACGTCAATCATGTATGTTAAATCATTTCTTTTTCAGAGTAATCTCAAATAATTTGAATGCAAAAAATTCCTTAAGCAAATGAGACCCTCGCACTCTAACATTTTAGATAATTCCAATCGGCTATGCAAAGTGACCAGAGATATCTCACCTTTCTACTCACCGAAGGACCCAAATCAATCTTTCCCTTACATCTTAACTATACGAATTTCGAAGGTGACTGCCCAAGACATGGTTACCAAATTAACGCCATCTCTAAATTTACGATTAATACGGGTTTATGGAGGCAAACCAACCCTTGGCTCAGGAGACACAATTGTTCTTTCCTTAACGTTTTTAACTGTGATTTATATTTAAGGTGACGTGCTTTTCTTCCATTTCAGTTAATCGTATTATTTTAACCAAGTTAACTTCCTCTCTATCAGTTTCTTTGGGAACTTCATTTCAATAACTGACAGATAGAAATCTAACACAATGTTACATTGGTTAGGCCCAAATCGTAATTTACTTGTAAAACCACCACGACGCAAATTTCATTTGTTCATCATTTGAAGATCTGCAACGACCTAAAGATCTAGAGAGCAGAAAAAGCGGTTTGGGGAAAGTGTTCTCGACTGCTACAGGTAAAACAAGAGAGGGAATATGGTGATATGCTAAAATATTTTTGGGCACCTTGAGTTGCCGCTTAGTTATTCGGTAAGAGTTAAGTATTGTTAAGGATAGAACAGGTTAGATTCGATTTTACTAAATATATTAAAATAAATTTATCAAATCAAATTTATAATCTACAAGCTGCGGTAAATAAGTTTGGCGAATCAATAGGGCAAAACAGAGAAAGGGGGAGGGCTGTTTGTGGGGATGTTAGGACAAGGAATGACAAGTCAGGACCTGCAGCCACACGCTCCTCCCTCGTCTATTTAAGAAGCAGTAGCTGATCGCAGATAGTCAGTCACAAATTTTTCAACAATGGAAAAGGTTGAGCACCGCGCACTTATCAAATTTTGACCAAGGAAGGCAAGAATGCTAAAGAGATCCATGAACTCATGGTTGCAGTGTACAACGACACCGCCCTTTCCTATGCAACCAGTGCTGGCTTGAATAGGGAGTTTCGCCATGGTCGTGAGTCCCTTGAAGATAACTCCCGTCCAGGACGCCCGTCAGACATGACCACGAGAACAATGTGGCTCGTGTGGAGAGGATGATTCTCGAAAATCGACGGGTGAAGGTCGAAGAAATCGACCGAGAACTCGGAATATCACATGGAAGAGTTATGAACATCATCCACGACAATTTGGCCATGACCAAGTTCTCTGCCCGTTCGGTTCATAAAAACCTCACACCCTATGATCGACTTCAACGTCGTTTAAGTCCATAAGGACAGAGTTGCACAAGCTGCCCTGCGTGAGTTTGGATTCGAGGAGCTCAACCATCCCCGCTACAGTCCAGATTGGCCGCTAGCGACTACTTTTTATTCTGCTAGCTCAAGGCAGCACTGCGTGGACGCTGGTTTGGAGGTGATAAAGATGTCTAGCTTGCCGTCCATGAGTGGATTGAGCAGCAGTCGGGAGATTTCTTGTTGTCGAGAATTCGAAGCCTCAGGGACAATTCGCGCAAGTGCATTGAAGTTGAGGGTAGTTATATTGAAAAATAATAAAACCCTTTTCCTCATATCTTGTTTCCTTATATCCGAATTGCAAAACTTATTGACCACCACTCGTACCTGCCTTAAAAATTTAATAAACACAAACAGAAAACTTAGTAGCAAAATTTACTTTTACCTTTAGGTATTTAGTGAGATTTGGAGGTATGTATATAAAAACGATGTAAGCAAAACTAGATGATTAAATAGTATTATTAATTGTACTAATGTTTTAGACTTTTTAATTTTTTTAAGTAAAATATAAAATAAATTGGTTATTTTTTCCAATAAAGAGACAATTTTAAGATCAAGTCAATAATATTGTATGTACAAGATAGAAATGTATCATTTCAAACTAAAAAAAAACTCTGGTTGAATTTCGAATGAACAAAGTTTAATATTTCAGCTGAAAAAAATAATTTACTTTCATTTTGATTAATGATGACTAGAAACATTGAAAATAGGGATGATATTCACAAGACCAAGGATTATTGCAACATTCATCTATCCAATACACTTATCCTCTACTCGTAGAAAACCTAGGCATAATCATATGAGAATAGTGAATAATAAAGGAAAATATAAGGCAATACATAAACATAGACACTTTTACCCCGGAGAAAGAAAGTGTGAAATGAAGCTTCTCTTCCAAAGTCATTTTTTAGTCGCGTGCAGATGACTCAATAAGTGACTACTCTCGGTCCGTAGGTCGGTCGGTTGGTCCGTTGGTCGGATGGTGATCGTTTTACTTTCCAATGAGTTTTTTTCCCAAAACATCGTAACTATTCGGCTGATTCTAGCGAAATCTAAATACCTTATGTTGTTTAACATTCTCTTTCGAATAATATAATTTTCTAAGTCCTCTCAAAGTTATTCAGGGAATTATTTAATCAAAACTAACTCTGGGTCAGATTGCCTTACAGGTTGTAGGGTCATATGGCCATAAGGTCATAGGTCAGAAAAATTGAGAAAATGCGCCTTAGGTCTTTTGACCTTGTTTTTTTCTGAAGCTCAAAGAAACAAAACAAAATGGAATTGTATTCATTGTATATTACTGAAGGAGATTACATTTATTTTTTAATTTATATATTTGTTTCCAGTTACTAGAACAATGCTAATGTATCCAATAAACAAATCTTACAGCCATTAAATTGGTTAGGTTGGTCTATTAGAAAAAGCTGCAAGTTTGGCGTGTATAAGAAGCGTTCCTCAGGGTGCCCAATGCAGATTCTCTAGGGCGAGCGATTGATCTCAGAACCGCATATCTTATCTACCTTTTTGTAGCTTATTTTAAAAATTATATATGTTTACTTAATATAAATTAAATATATTTTACTTTAATGAGGTAAGGTTTGTATATTTACACATAGTATAATTCTAATTTCAACTTTTTTTCTATTTGTTCTAAAGTGGTCGTGGATGTATTTAGGATTGAAATAGATTTGCTAGTGCAGCCTATGTCATCCTTATAGCTTTATACTATTATAATTCGATCTCTCCTATTCCTCCTCTTTCTTCATCCATTTCTCGTTCTTTCAGCAGTGAAAGAAAATGTTATCCTTTCTTGCGTCATTTTCTTTCCCTCATTAAATAAAATAAATCTTGACCTACGACCGATCTAGTGCCTATGAACACGTATACTATCCCTGATAGTATAGAATAAAGTACAAGTAAAATAATACAATCTCAATACATTACTTTGGGCAATCAGATAAATGTTTGTCAAAAGTTATATCATCTTTACCCAAGTATAATGACCGGCGTGGAGAAGAGAGCATGGCATTTTATATACACATGTCTGACTTAAATCGATTGGAACTCAGCTACACATTATCTGTCAGGGAAAGATACAACTGTGCGCAGTTTTTACTTCTTCATTGATGGTTGAATTCCCTAATTTTGATTTTAGTCTTAATTTGTGTAAACTTGATGACTATATTTTAAATTTCATTCACACGTCAATGACCAAACATTTATCGTGTAATTAATTATATAATTATTTTATTCTCATTTTCTCTCTCTCTTTAGATTTATATATGCATATGTGTATATGCAAGAATATATAAAAATATGTATACCCATAGGTATGTGTATATGTATAAACATTTTTATATATGCATGTACATGTCTGCCTCTTATATTTCTTTCTCTCTTGTCATCACTTCTATATCTCTCATTTTTACCAAGTCTTCCTCCTTATTTGGTTCTGTGTTCTTTTCAAGCCTTCAGACCGTTTGAGATCCTTGGACCTACTTGTTATTAAAGAGTTTATTTGGAATTTAGTTCTCTTTTTTTCCACTTCGGTTTCTACCATTTGATTTAAATGCTGCTAATTCATTTTAGGATTGGTTACATTTCTAGTTGGGGGAGTTTCTCTCTCCTTAATATCTCGCTTATACAAGGTGTCCCAGAAAAATTTAACCGTACTTTGAATTAGTATAACTCAAAACCTATTAAAGATTTTGAGTCATGCAAAATATAACAAATTTACCAAATATTTATCTGTTGATTCTGGAAAATTCATTAAATTCCCTTTTACGATATTGATTAACTAATGAGTTTAGTGGAGGTTATCAAAATTATGGTTGCACAAGTGAGTAAAATAATCAAACTTCGAAGTTTAAAATCAACAAATATATTTAAATCCATGTTTAACAAAAACACCTCTTCATATAGGTAATACAAATTCATTTTTAACTTTTTAAAATTTCTATGCACCGTTTGCTTCCACATGTCCTCCATTTCTTTCCAAGCACAGTTGTGCCTTTGATCGCATTGATTGAACAACTTTTTTGATTAACTTGTGATTTTCCTTAAGTCTATTGACTTCACGTGTGATACTATCTCTTAACTGGTTGATGCTTTGTGGTAGAGTAGAATACACTTTATTCTTTAGATGTAACCCATAGGAAATAATCGCACGGTTTAAGTCAGGGCATCTTAGGGGCCATTCAATCGCATAATTTAGCGCGATAATGCAGTTGTCAAACGTTCCTCTTAGTTTTGTTCTTACAGCAAGCTGTCTATGAGCTGGTGCGCCGTCTTGAGTCCACCCAAGTCTATGCAATTGATTGCCGTTAATCTGGCGGAGTTCCGGGAAGATCCCTTCGTTAATCAGGCTCAGGTAGACAGCACCATTCAAGTTATTCTCGTAATACAATAATGTTTTCCAAGAAACGAGCAGGTTTATGGAGAAGCCATTCTACAAATTGTCTACGACGAGGAAAATCAGTTTCAAGAAGCTATGTCTTGCATGCATCTTATAGGGATGCCATTTGAAGTGTTTAATAATGTGGTTAAATGATGACTTTGACTGATACATGTAGATTTTGAAGAAGTGTCATCTGAACATTTTTGATATTTTCTGTCGTTCTTATAGTTCTCATACGACCCGAACGACCTTTATTTAGATTTAAGCAGGTTCCTTCATGTTGGTATTTGCGAACATTTCTTCAAATTGTGGGCTTGCTTGGTGGAAGCTTACCTGGAGAACGTTGTTCAAATGAATCTTGTTCGTGTTTAATACTGTCAGTCTTAATAAAGTTTTTGACTACAAATATGCGTTGATCTTTTGTTAACTGCATGATTAAAAAGGATCTATGGAAGTAAACTTTTACACAGAAACGCTTTGATTTGCTTAGTAAGCAATAATGAGGAAACCATACCACAGCGTGGCTGAAAAACCACTCTAAAATGGCCTAGGCTTTGCTTGAAGAATCGCACAGTGACCTAGGCTACCTAGGTTCCTTACGCTTCTCTTGAAAGTGTGCGATGGCCTAGCCTTCCTAGGCTTCGTTTCATTATTTTACTTCCTTGCGAAAACATATTTTTGATAGCCTCCACTAAACCCATTACTGTATCAATATCGTAAAAGGGAATTCAATGAAATTTCCAGAATCGACAGATAAATAGTTGCTTAATAAAACACCTTTAGCAAGACCTAAGAATCTCGAATAGGTTTTGAGTTATACTAATTCAAAGTACGGTTAACTTTTTTCTGGGACACCCCGTATATAACAGTTTTCTGTTGTTGTCATCCTTCATTCCTTGATAATAAACTGGGAATTTATTTCTAAATTACCTGGAATCTTCGTTTTATTTCACTTGTGCGGTTTGCTGCCGCAGGTTTGTGCACCAGCCCACACTATCTGGCTTCAGCAACGTACATGATAGTGATTGTTTTCCTTGCAATGATTTAATTTTCACAAACAATTCATAAGCAAAACTCATTTGTCTTACAATTTAATATTGCATTAATTACCCTTTCAAAGACTTGAACTAGAACTCTAAATTCCCATCATTATGTCTTAATGTTTTAAAATAATTCCAATTCCCTTCAAACCATTTGCCAGCCTTTAGTAACGTAGATTGTTATCACACATTACATCTCAATATTCAATCTCGATAAAAAACACCAAATCTTAACTGTCTGCCTTTAACTCATTAAGTTACTAATTTCTATGTCACAAAATCCTTTAAAGTAGTTTTTAACAAACATAACATTTTTTGTTAGGTGTTGTTCCTTTCGATGGTTTAACTGACAGCAATTGTTCAGTAATTAGAAAATCATCATCAATTCGTCTAAAAATTACAGACAATTGGGCTGTCCTGTATGTCAGTGCTTTCGTGAATTGCAAGTAGATAATGAGTACCTCCCGAACGATATGGTAGCTTGAAGTAGTTATTCTGCGTAAGATTATAAATACTATGAACTAAGTTTCTTCTTGACAAAGGTAAAGCTTTAGTTTGGGTCTTGACTTATGTGCAGATAATAACAACATTAGCATAGAGTCATGTGCTTCAGAAAATGGATTATTATGATTGGTAACTTCATACCAACCATAAAACTATTACAGCTTCTTATATCTTTGTCTGGTGTATAAAAATTTGTTGTATAAAACTTCTCAACTTCTTCTCTACTTTCGGTTTCCTTCACCTGAAAATTATTTCCCAACCAACTGTCGTTTTCTGGAAATATGTCTTCGGATTTTACTCTTTAAAACAACAACAGAGAATATTCCAGATAGGTTAATAGGCGTTCAAAAGACTGTTCATCTTTTACTTACTTAAGTAATGCACTTAACCGATCGCTACGTAAGAAATCTGGTGTTGACTCAACGAACAGAGTAAAATAACCAGAAAATTTAAATTCGTTATAAAGAACGCATGTAAATTGTGTGCCATTAGTTGAATAAGTTGCTCGCAGGTGTTTTTTGACATGTAACAAGGATTTCCTTTGCCAGAATATACATATTTTGTAATGTGGCCTGCTAAATTTGGATCAAACTGGCTTATGATTTCAGGCAGTCCTAAAAATTCCCATTTTGCAATGATCGAAACCGTTCTTCTGTTCCAGGAAAAGCAAAACCACGTTCTGCTAATATACAAATAACTGTTATGAAACGCCTCAAGACATGATCCTAGTAATTACACTTAACGTAACTTTGTTTATCCAAATGTGACTTCGATCCAGCACCTTGTTTGCAAGTTAAATATGTTAACAATGAGTCTTAGTGAGCAGTGCATTTTTCATGCTTATCAATTAGAATACAATTTCGCTGGTCACTGAACCTTTCCTTTGCAACAAAATTCAAGAAATATTAAAAAAAAACAGTTGACAAAAAAGTAATAAACTGATATTGTTAATGGCGAATACAGTAATCACTCTCTCTTATATTTCTCAACATTGGCTTTTGTCCAAATAAAAAGATTCTGTGAACAATACCTTACTGGTTTGTCACTACTAAAATGCTGGTACGACTTGAAAAATGGCTCCTTCTGGTGTTGGCAGTACTGGGTCCACAAGCGATCTAATAGTCCCTATCCCCAGCAGAAAAATCAAGCCACAACCCTGAATAATTTGCTAAATTGGGATTTTTTCCATCCTTTACAGACAGAATATTTTCACCACTATCGCCATGATCCACTGAATTTCCGTTTTAAACAATACTTGATCCTTAGAATAAACAATATTTCTTAGGACAAGTGCTAGATGAACCTTCCCGTGGCACCTCATACTTTGATTGCGAAGTCATGAAGGTGGTATTTATCGTATTTATGTCCACTGGTGATTACTGAGGTTGGTTTTGACCAGGAATCTGTATATCATATTGTCGAACTTGTATGAAGAATTCAGTCAGCATTGCAGTCTTGCGTTCTCAGTCCAGATTCTTCTCTTGTTCATTGTTTGATAGTTCTCGTTTTTGTACAACACAACTGAATCCGTTTAATTTTTGGTTTTGGGGTCTATTAAATACAGAAATAAAATATTATTTTGTTTAAATTATTATGCGGCAATCAACACAGCCACAAATATCATATGCAGAACAATAGGAACAATTTTATTTCGAGCTTACTGCTGAAACCTTTGCTTTAATTAATAAAGACAGAATTGGTTTCAGAATCGTCTTTTCAAGTTCTACAAACTCTATAGAGGATATAAAGATATCACTTATGGTTTCGAAGAAAAAAACATTAAACACAAAAAATGGGTTTTATCTTATTTATTTCATAAAATTAAAAAAAAAACGAATAAAATAAATCTTTTTTCTATCCCAAAATTCGAAAGATTCACAGAAAAGAATTAAGGCTTTCAATTCTATAATCGTATGTATACCAAATTTCAGCAATCTGGCTTTAAAAATGAAAACAGTTATACAGAAAAGGGAACTTCCCTAATTCTAGAGAGTACATATTGCAGGTTACCAAAACTAGGCTCTCTTTAATTTTGGGGGCCCAAATTTCGGTATTTTAATAATTGGTCGTAGAACAATGATTTAAAGTGCATTTAATTTGTCATTTTACAATATCATTGAGAGAAAAGTTTACAAAAGTAGACATAAAATAATAATCTTTACGAATTTTATAAAAACCTACGGCAAAATTTAGGGTTCTAGCCTTGTGTACTCTGAATGAACAAGCACGTGATGGGCCTCGTTCTCGCTTACAAGCAATTTTCAAGGCTAAAATGCGTAAGAAAGTATAGGATCGGGCTCATGAAATGGAGCCCATATCAATCCAAGTATTTAAACAAGACAAGTAGTCTCCCTCCCCTCTTCCAGCCACGCTGGGAGCGACTGAGACAAACGCCAGCTGGCCCGCGTTCGCCATTACTCAAACGATGGACGATATGTACCCGTGTGAGGAGGAATCGTGGAGATTTTTGTGAGAAGCTTACGAGAGAAGACGATCTTACTCCTCCGTGATTTGGGTTGTCATACGCCGAAGGCAAGGAAACGTTGTGGGATAAAACCGAGTATCCCTCCTTGGATAAATCAAATATCCACCCTAGAACTAATTAAGAACTTTTCTTCTAGTAAGAATACCCGTCTGACTCCGCGTAACGACGCCATCTCCAGGCAAGAACCAAGTCTTATCCCAAAAGGCTTCAGTGAAGATTAATCTTAGCGTAATAACCCCTTGATTACGCATAGTCAACCAAACAAACCGTTTGACGTCTCGGAAATACTCACCATCCGTTTTCTTCCAAGCAATTTAAACTGAAACGATTCTAAGCCTCCATTCTCAATGTTGTGCCCTCTGCCCCCTTCCCGTTATCTCAAAGGAATACTTCAACTACAAGCAAGCTGACCCTAGACCCCTTCGAAGTGATCCTACCATCATCTCACCGCTTCGCCGGAAACGACCATCGTCTCCCCCAACCCCTCCATTTTTTTTAGAAAATATCGACATTAAACGCCTTTTAAATTATATAAAACGTAGTTAAATTTTGAAAAATTAAACAGCCATAGCTAAGTATGCTATTGGAATAGTCATTAAGCAATTTAAAGCATGGGGTAATGAATGCATATGAAATTAAGACCAGCGACAGATGGCACCTAAAATAAGAACATACGAGCTATTACGGTAACTTCGGCTGTTTCAAACGCGTTCTAGGCTTGTTCAAAACTTGTATAACTTCCAATCTGGGACCATAGTGCCCTTTATTTTACAGGATAAACATGACATAGGAGAGAACGCTAAATAAACAGAAACTTATTCATTTTTCATTAAATTTTGAAAATGGCTCTCATCCTGGTGTTATGAATTTTGGGGGCACATCTTTCTCCCTGAGCACTCAGCCTTGATGATAGGTTCTAATTTGATCACTCAGGCGTAAAACGTGTACCTGGAACTTTAAGTGTTAATTTTCCATATACATAATATAATAGTTATTAAATTCTTACATAGGATTTAGGTTGCCTGCTTTAACGTGAGAAGCCGTGCATATAGTCCCAGGGGGACGTATATTTACTCTGCCCGTGCTCTACAGCAAATCCAACCACTAATAAAAGATTAAATATGTAGAAATATGAAAGAAAGATAAACACAGAATTATAAATATTCTCTATTTCTACTTAAAGGATCATGAGGTAAAATAGCATACGACATACATAAGGCATTTGGACGAACATTTAACTAAAAGAAACGAATTATTAACCCTTCTACGCAAAAACAGCAGATGAAGCAAAAACAAACACAGATTTTAAGTAGTTAACCTCGAAACAAAATCAAAGAAACTAAAAACAATCAAGGGAACATAAACTGTCTTCTTCATGACTTACAAAGATACACAAAAGAGGAATATACCTTCTCTCCCACACACATGTATGAGTAGTCAGTAATGACGGCATTTTCCTTTACATACACGCCATAAGACGCTATACAAACACAACATACATTGTGAATCACTCTTAAGAGATGATTTATAGGTTAAACGAGGTCAATAGACTTAGGTTTCGTGCTCTCAAGTATTAGGGCCTAATACTTTAGGACAAAATTACCTAGAAATTTTCAAAAACTAATTGAAAAGAAAAATTGGCACCATCTGACCAATCTACCTACGCACCGACATATTAACTTATAGAATCGCGTGCCAATAATACGCAAACGATTGAAATAATACAAATTCGTGTGGACAACTTAAATATGACACAAATGAATCGCCGAATGAAATTTAAAAGAACTCAATTCGAATTAAATGGGAAACTCTCACATTAAAGGACTGCCTTGTCATCGGAACCTCTCCTAGGACCGCATTGACCTATTGGATCCAGAAAGCAATATTCTCTCAGCAAATAAGATTTCCAAATCGAAATTCTGCAGAATGCAGGTATATGATATTTTTCAATATATGATGATAATATGTACATACAGTGAGGTGAGACACATATGTATATACATGCTCACAATAGTTTCTTTTTGTGTATCATTCATCTATATTAATTAACAGTTTTTATTAGATAAAAAAGACAATAAAGAATTTATTCAAATGTATATCACATATGCAAAGAATTATCTATAAGGGGGAAAATTAGTATTTAGAGAGTAGATAGAGATCCTAATATTTCCATGAGTACCAATATTTGCTATAACTGCTGTCAGCCATCTCGAAATTTCTTTTTGACAAATTCTCACCAAATTTTGTTACAATACAGTATCTGCCAACTCAATCTGACCTGATCTTAGAATTAGATGAGGTTTACAAGTTTCCTCTTTTAGACTTGTTCCTTCAATATTATTCACAAACTTGCGATTGGATTCAGATCAGGCTAGGCCACAGTAGAACATTAATATTGCTCTGCAGGAACCACTCTCACGTTGCTTTCGTCACCTGCTTCGGATGATATTCTTGAGGGAACATTCTATCTCCCTGCATCCCCAACCATTGGCCAAAATTGGCCATTAAGGGCTTCATTTCTTGTTCTATCAATTGTATGAAGAAGACCAGTCACATTTAAAAACCGCCAACAGCATAATGCTGCGCCTCAATACTTGACAGTGGAGACAGTGTTCTTCCGATCATAGGTGGTTCCATCATAGTACCAAACATGGTGAGCTGCATTTAGGCCAGTATTCAAAATTACTCTGCCTTCTCTAGTGGTTCCTCATCAAACGTCCGTCATGCTAACAAGTGAACCTTCCTTCAAAAAAGGAAACTTTCTTGGTAATTTAGATAGATCTTATAATTTATCCTTTGATCTAATTACTATTTGTTCTGTTCGTAACTGATCTCTCAGTGGGATAAAGCTCTTGTTGAGATATTTTTCTCTGAGCTCCACTGCGATGGTTTGCAATGATCCTAAGTGTCTTCACAAATTTAGCAATTCTAACCTGTATAGTTCTGAGGGAAATAAGAAAGGCATCATAAATACCGCTATAGCTTTTAAATTCCCTTACAGCTCAATTATCTTAGTTTTGTTATTAGTTAAAATCCCTTTGGCTTCATCCATGATAGCACAATGCTGCAATATGACGGCGAGATCCTAAATAAGATTATACCAAAACAAAACAACTTGAATGAACTATTATTGGAACCTATAGGATCTTTTAAGCCTAAAAATGTAAAAATAATTTCTTAGAATGTCTAAATACGTATTTTCCACCTTTATTTTGCATTTTCTCCAATAGATTATAATTTAGTCATCAATATCAATTTTTCTATTTTCTTTCGTAAATAAGTATTAAAGTAAGTTCATGGCAAAATTACAAGTCATTATTACAAGCTGGAGAGAAAGAGAGAATGGGAAAAGAAAGAGAAAATCAAAAGACAGAGGATGTTTGTTGAACAAGAGAGAGAGATGGAAGAGTATGTGAGAACACTTCAGAATATAGGGAAGAAAGTATGTATTAACATTGATTCATCAACCGATTCCAGGTAAAATGTTTGCTAAAATTTGCATTCCATAACAAACAAACATTTGAGGGAAAGTCAGGATCTCAAGTGACGTGAAACCCTCTGATAACAGAATTCATCTCAATTTCGTCTATTTTGCTATATCCACTACCATATCTCTTTAATTAAAAGTCTACTGATTAAGTCATATAAAACATCATCGTATGAATAGTTCGACCAAGAAATAAACATCATACCAGATGAATAACGTTATAAATAAATATCTCTTGACATTGCTTGGTGTTATCTCATAGCCTTGATACACCTGCGAAACAACAGCGATTCATACGCAGGTAGGTTCAACTAACGCCTTCATAAATACAATTCGGTACTGTAATAAAATAATAGACAATAATAATCTGAAATAAGAATAAGAAACACTCTGAATATCAAGGGCTAATCAAATGTAAAAAAGCATAAATAAAATGATGAATTAGGATAAAATTGAAATAACTTTTTATCATTCCGCAAATACGTTTTTTATATTAATTATTAGTAAATATTTTATTAACTTTGTTTTATTTAACTTATTTACAGTTGTATATTGTGGGTCAAAATTTATCTACCATTATAATTTTTAAAACATATGTATTGTTTCATTTAATGTACTAGGTGTATTTTATGTATTTTTATTATACATTTTCCTCCTTCTACAAATGTCCTTCTTTCCCCCCACAAAATTCCAAAACATATTTAAGACCGGATTTTAGAAACTTTTCGCATTTTAGACTTTTAAAATTCACGTTCGTCTGTATTTTAAACTTTTGCCATAACTTATAATCTTGGCTATTCATAAGAATTTTATAGATATTTGAAAATTGGAAATTCCTTTTTCTCTATAGGCTCTTGACCTACATCTTAAGCCCTATCTACTTAATTTCGTCTCTCTAATTCCTAAAACACCGAAATATTATCGAAATAATGAAACGTCATTTACCGTTCACAGATATTTAAAGCATCCTGGATTTTAGCGCAAGATATTAAAAAACTCAATGACAGTGAGCAATAGAACTTTGAACCAATTTAAGTCAAATAATTAAAGTTGATTCTACTGAAGGCTGATAAAGTATTATTGTTGTTATTTTGTTGTAATTATTATTGTCATTATCATTGCATGGTTTCAAACTGAATTCCTTTTAAGTTTTTTTTTTTCCCTTTTACATCCAGACACTCTTCTACTGAATATCGGCGTGCAATATTCATAGTTATTTATTCACAATACATACAGACATAAAATCCTAAAGGTACATAGACCTACATATTTATTTTTACGCATCCTCCTCTCAGCAACTTCCCCCCTTCCTATTCTCCCCCATTTTCTCCCATTGAATATAACTTTCCCTTAAGTTAAAATCTATTCATCTTGAATCGCCCAGGAGTCTTTGGGATCTCCCGGATGGTCTTTAATATACTCCCAGTGTAATACCCCTCATGTTCCTTGCGGTAAAAACCCATTTCTCCCTCTAAATTCAAAGGAGAAGGCCCGTCATTTTAAAAGCTAATTTGCATTGAGAGATACAATGTTGGGGCGACTCGCTATTTGTACTGGCGTATTTTCTGTTTATTTGTGCGTTGGTGCATTTCAGTGTTGGCATGGAAGAAATATGAAAGGCTGTTTGGAAGATTAATAGGTTGCATAAATGATAGCATGTTGAAAACATAGCTTCGTTTGCTTATTTAAAACATGTTGTTTGCATAAAATTGAATGTGTAGATAGGAGAACATTTGTTTGTATAAGTGTATGTTTATGTGCTCGAGTTTTTAATGACCGGAAGTGTTTATTCTGGCTTTAGTTCTTGAGGTACAAAAAATTGTATTCGAAGTTTTGTTAATGTATCTTCTCGAAATCCTTGAGAAATAATGGACGGTCTCATCAGATATTATTATTTAGCATGAGTGTACTTAGTTTTTCTGAAAGCAGGTTTTGCTAAACCACTTGTTTTGAAGGGCAAACACACTTGGAGTTTTTATGTTTTTGTTTAAAAAAGTGCTGGTCCAGTCTTCCATGAAAGAAATACAGAGATTTTCAAACACTAACATAAATTTGATTTGTCCATTAACACATGAAATTGCTGAAAATCTTTGTTAAAGAATTTTTTTTTCCTAAAACATAAGTTCCAACAATAGTTTCGAAATCTCGGGACGGTACTTAAATACTTACATTCTCAACATATACTTAGCTAGTCCCAATGATACTAGTAGTTAAAGTAATTTACTAAAATCAATATTGAATATATATAAAAAATCAATTAATGAATCAAATACCCTGAGGCTAAAATATAAAGAAGTAAATTGTAGCCTAATTAAAATTTAACATTTGATCACCAGACTAATAAGCTAATTAAATTTTAGCGATTTTTTATTATTTTTTCCTTCTTCACTCTTCTCCTTCTCTCCTCATCTCCTTTACATTGTACTTTCAGTATATGTGGACTTGTTTATATGAAACTATAAATAGACAGAGTTGTGTGGAGAAGAGTTTCTGTGATTAGATGTGAGCATGTACATACAAGGAAGTGACAGAATATCACAAAGTGTGAAGTAAAGTGGTGAAAAGTAGGTAAAAAATATAATAACACAGGTAGCTCTAGATCCCTTGGGAAAGGATTGCTCTGGTTTTTTAGGGCATAAATTGCTTGAATCTTCCAATGAACAAAAAGACTTAGGTTCCAAGTCTTTAAAATCGTTTTTGTAGTAATAATTTTTATTATTGTGGATTAAAATTGACTCTTAAGTTAAGTTTGAGATGTGATGTTTAGTGTTTTAATTCATTAGTACTAAATAACAAACACTATATATCTTTAAACTCTTTACCCTAGAGTATATATGGGAATAACATTTTGAGTAGTAATGTGCCGACTAATCAAAAATATCCTCCTTGGTTAAGGCTGGGAATTAGTTTATTGTATTTTCTTTTGCTCTAGAATTTAATTCCTTATTAATCCTTTTTTAACATTTGTTTGCAGTTCACTTTTTCCTCCTTAAAAAGGTGCATTGTGTAACAGGAGCAATGAGGCTGCTAAAACTTGGGCCTCAATGCCACCAAATGAAACTGGTGCCATCTCTCGGGTCATCATTTTCACATATTTTAAATCTTACACTATCTTTTGTGTGCCTGTCTAAACCCAACAACGAGTGAAAAAGGGCGTTGAAAGTTATTTAAAAAGAGCGCTCTTGCGGTTTCTTTCCCTTCTTTGAGTGTGCGTAAAGTTCATTTAGGCCTTATTTTAACTACATGTAATTTCAGCATCAAGGATTTCGACATCGCGGCCGTAAAAATATTTAAATATCAGGTTGCTTAAATAGAAGAAATCTGAAGAAATATCCTAATTATTGGCCCGCACTTGCTACTGCAGTGTTCCTGATGTGTAGCTTCCCAGTTCAAATTTTAGTTGCATTAATTTACCGTTCGTAATATAGATTAAATATTGTAAGTATTTCTGCGTTCAGCTTGTTTTCTATTATTCAGTCATACCGGGTATTTAAAAAGTCCTGTTACACTCATTATGAGACTCTCAACAAAAAACACAATGTTCCTTTTGATGCAGCTAGACACTTTTTATTTGTTTTAAAATATAAATATATGTTTAAATTGTAATATTAATCAAGGTAGCGGCTCTCAGAGGCAAGCTCGCGCTCCAGGCGAAAGCGGAAGGTCATGCAGGCGTCGCGGATGAAGTCTTTTCTGCTGCTGACCCAGACGCGGTTAACGAATGACTTTACTTCGTCGATGTTGGTGTGGTGAAAGTTGCAGGAATTGCATATAACATGCGCCCACACGCTGTAGTCGAGGGATTGATGTCGGGAGACTGCAGCGGATAAATTTCCTTCGACCATAAGTTTGTGTTCGATCACCACTACTCTTGGATGATCTTGGCCGAGTGGGCCAGGCACTGTGCTTCTGAAAGAGGTAGTCCGCCTTCTTCGTGATCTCTGTCCGATGGGAGGACTTTCCTTTCAAAGATGTCCATGTAATTGATCGCGGTGACCATTTAACCGGCCACCAACCACAGCGGCAGAATCTTCTAGCCTTTCGAAGATACGACACCCAGCATCATTACAGACAGCCGGCACGTGGTCGTAGAGACGTAGCAGGGCTTAAAGAAGTCTCGCTGAAGATTATCACGCAGCCTTTCTGCCTATTGATGACCAGATCGACACATATGAAAGTTTTTTTCATCAGAAAAATGAGAAGCCTCTCCATGCAATTCAAGGTCTTGCCGCCCTCTTCCTTAATGCCCTGGATAGCGTTGCCACTGATATGTTTATTTTTGCGAGCGTGATCATTTTAAGCTTCGAAGAACTTTCGAAGTTCATTTTCACAACCAAAAGATTGGCAACTTGAGGTCTGCCTGAACCAGATCGATCTTTGCGGTTTTCTCCGTTCTTGAACCTTTCTGCGACTCTATGGAGTGTCTCCGACTATTTTGAGCCGCTTGGTGATGTCGGACATGTTGTGGCCCTCGCGCAAGAGCATAAATCTTGATTCTTTTCTCTTCCATCTTGATAAACCTACACACAATTTAAAGGACGTTTTCATGACACATGCTGGAAAAGTAGAAATTTTAGCTGGCTTGGCGAAACCTTTTCTATCGCACAGGTAAACCTATCCCCCCCAAAATCCCGAGTGTAACAACTTTTGAAAAACCCGGTAGAATTTTAAATCCTTGTGGGATTGGGCATTTAGTTCGTGTTTAAAAGATACAAAATTTTAGTTACTTCATTTGGAAATTATACAGAAAATGAATTCGTCATTCCTGGATTTGGAAGATAAATCGTAAAGAGGATATGAAGGACCTATTTAAAACTCATTCACGGACCCCTTCAATGAGGTCAATTTCCTAGTCAGTATGTTATTAAAATATATAAAGACTCGCCTGTCAATGATGTAAACATTGACCTTTGTCAAGAAGTGGATTTAGTTCCAGTTGTAGTATTTAGAATTATAGTACACGCCTCTAATTTACCGAAAGTTTTCTGTACATGGTGTCACAAAACCTTTCATAAGTCATAAAATTAATCACCACTTAATCCAGAATCATTATATTTGATAAGAATTGAGCAATATTAGTCGAGGTATTAATATGTATATGATAATAGGTTTTGGACAACCGATCTAACGGTAGTGATTCGTCCAAAAGATTTTCCGTTCTCGATCATTTCGTATTGGGATATTCTATTGCACCAGCCTTCCATAGGTTTTTATTAACGGTATACTGATGTGGTTGAATCCGAGCAATGATGGTAGTTCGGCTTTCTATTATTTGGTCTTAGAATTCATTAATGTACGTTGCATATTCTGCTGGATTTATTGTTATCATTGTCAACAAGTGTGTACAGAAGAATTCCTCTATATCTCTTGTTGAATTTACAACAGTCCCTTGCCTGACTTTTTTAGTGTATGAAGGCCAGTGTCGCTTTTATTCCGGTCACTGCTTCTCAAAAGGAATTTGAATTTTTATGCAAATACAATTTCTCAATAATATCACAAATTTCTACTTGTTGCTGTAAGATGAAGTTTTTGAGTGGTTCACGGGTTGTTTTCATCAGCCTGTAAGTGCATATCCTTTATTAATGTTTATCAACTAATGTTACAAATATCCTTGCCCAATTCGGGACAGATCAGGTTTTATAGTTTAATCCAAGCTAGTTAATCGGCCAATGAGTGTTTGTAATTCTTCGTTAATCTTTTGACGAGTAACTCTGTCTAGTTCGAGTGGAAAGTAAGTGCTATTTAATTTTTATATTCTCATAATGGCCCAATTCTGGTGTCACAACAGCTTAAATATGTACTACTATTGATTAGCACGTATGTTTCAATTCCTCAATCCTTTGGCTTCGTATCCTGCAACTTGTTGAGAAAAAGTGCTACGAGCTCAATTTTTATTTCAAGAAAATGAGTATTTTCGAGGCTTCCCTTTTTTTCCTTTATCTGAACACAGGCAAGAAGACTCCAAAATAGACCTGCTTTTAAAAAATAATTTTGCGCTCACATTATTTTTATATATCTGATCAATGTGTTCAATACGCTATTATATATTTCTATCAGATAAGACGAAACCCAAAAGATTTTAAAAATTTATTTTCGTATTTCTGTGAAATTTAGAAGTTTCTTTTAGATAAAGAAACACGAAAGAGGCGATGATCTATAAAAGCTATCATGAGTGAAAAGAGACTAAGAAAAAGCAGAGGATCGAAGGAAAGGGAAGGCATTAGTGAAGTGGATCAAAGGTAAAGAACACTACAAAATTCAAACAACCAACCTGAAATAGTAGATGAAAAGTAGATAAATTTTCTCACCAATTCAGTGATACGAAAGAAGAAGAAGGCATTTGTGGAGAAGAGGAATTAAAGGCAATATAGACTTCCAAAAATTAAAAATAATCAACTTGAAATACTGGTATAAGGAGATGTCAGAAATTCCTATATTCCGTTCTATTTGTAGGCGAATGTAGACACAATTGTAAATTTTGAACTGATTTATACACAAAAGGCTTACAGAATGTTTTAATTGATACCAAAAAGAGTACAGCCTACAAAAAAACTACTTATTAATGAATGGTCTCTTCAGGGAATTTCGCTTGTCTCTAGCAGACGCCAAATCCCCTTTCAGGCACCAGCAGTAGTCAGCCATAAAGTTAAAATCCCAATGTTCTTAGTAGCGTTCCTCCAACACACTGATATCTTGGTGAAAGCACTCAACCTGTTCTTCCCTGAAGTCTCCCTAATTCTAAGAAAAAAGTCCAGGTGGGACAGAAGGAAGAGCATTTTCACTGACATGCTCGAACCAAGTTTGCGGAAATTCTCCATTAACACATCAATAGCCTTCTCATACTGAGGAGATCTGTGGTTGTCAAGGAAGTATGTGATGACTGATTTAAGGGATAACCAGGTGGAGTGTTGAGCAGGATTCAGTCCTTCATCAAAACTGGTGTCCTTGATGAGCTCTCTTATTTGACGAGCATCAAATATACCTGCCTTTATTTTTCCATGATGACTAGTGGAATCTTCTGATGGAGGATATCAAATCCTTTAATCGCCTTTCCATTGGCTTGACAAAGTTCTTCATCAAACCGAGTTTGATTTACAGAGGTAGATGAGATATCTCGCTCAGTTCAACCAGAGAACGTGGCAGAACGTTGTATGAACCGGGTTCTAATCCTTGACTTGACGGCCAGTTTTGTCTGTCATAATGCTGGTCGTCGGCCAGACTGTTCCACAAGCACATAAAGCATGGATACATTGTGTAGCCATCTTATAGGACTAGAATGAGTCCAACAACCTTAAGATTTTCACAGATCAGGCTTTTGTGTTCTGTTTGTTGAGAGCAGAAAACAGACTTTCCATGCTGTTACTGGTTTCTTTCATTAAATCTGAGTGTCCAACAGGAATCGATGAAAACCTATTGCCGTTATTAGGAAAAACTGCATAGCATCAGGCCGATTAAGTTAATCAGATCAGCATTGTTGTTACAGTAGACCAGTAAAGAGGCTTCATCATACGTGAAATTTTTTTAAATTCTTTCTCGTGGTCACGCTACCTCTGGAATGTTGTCTTTGGTGCCAGCATACATTTCTCTCGAACACATGCAGCCGAAACCTAAACAAATTCTGTTGAAAGGTTTAGGTATCGTGTTAGATCGTTGATTTCGGCTTGCATAAATAGCACCAGTTTGTCCCTCTCTTCCGGCTAGGAAGCATCACTCACACGTATATCGGTAGTGAAACTAGCCTTTAATTAGAAAAGAACCCATTCTCAGGAACAGGAAGATCGGGGCCATGTCTGATTGGTTTATAGTAGAAGAAAATTTGAGGATTGAACATGGTGTTTGTTCTTGCGATTGACACCTTTCAACTTTGACATGCAGAAGTAGCAGTCAGTGACGTGATTTTGCCTTCCATCAATTAATTTTTTTACACATATTTCACAACAAATATGGGGAGCAAATGGCATAAGTGGGTCCCCTAGTTTCACTCCAAAGTAAGCATGATATACTCTTTTCACAAAATCCGTAATTTTTGCTTGACGGTCTGGAAGAGAGACATAGGCGCAGATCTAACAAATCCTATTCGGATGATTCTTACACGTACGATCCATTGTAATGCAAATCTAGACATAAAAATATGAACAAAATAGGTTATGTATGTTACTCGTCACTAGACGTAACAAATCAAGTGTAATCAACGGTTAGATGATGTCGCTAATTTGGAATATATGTTCTAATATAAATCAGGCATATCTTAGAAACCAGACCTGACCAAAGAAAACTTATTATATGGTTAAATTCAGTATGTAAAAATGCTTCTATCTCATTAGGAAAACCTATGACCTTTGAACAAAGTTTGGAAAAGCAAGTCAGTGTTATTAACGCTAAGGAAATAATTGCTTCACGCATCCACTCCACCTACAATCAAGTACATACATACAAAAAAGCACAAACAAAAAAACATTCATTTACTTTAGTTATTGTTGCTAAAATGGGCCAGAATTCGGTTTAGTGTAGTTTTCCATCAAGATAAAAACACATATGTATACCCTAACATAGCCATGCACAAAAAACAATCAATCCACACAAAATCATGCATATACATTCAATTTAACATGCTACATCATCCATGCAAATACACCTAAAAACTCGCACGAACATGACCAAACATTGAAATTATTATAGATGCGAACAAACACGCTCCTTACAATAACGCATGTCAATATCTAATCACAATATATAACACGAACACCTTATAAGCGTACCATAGAGGAACGTGGAAGAGAGGCATATAATGACGTTGATTCCTCAACCACACAGTCCATTAAGCACTAAATGGTAAAAACCATCGATTTTATTCGGCAGCCTTCAGTAATTGAAATCCCAAAAGAAATTTACATAAATAAACCCAAAATGTAAGGCAGCAACGAAGCTTTAAGCACGCTTACACGCTCTCCCAAACACAGTTGAATAAATGCACATGAACTTACAAATAGATACATACATGTACTCACAAACTTACGTGAATACACGTAGACACACGCACAAATGTAAAGTGAGGTTTGGGGACTCCGAAAGATGTAGGAAAGATGAAGTTATAGAACAAAGAATAAGGTAGGGGAAGATGAGTTTCTAGAACTGGGGATAAAATAGGCAATGTGAGGTTCTAAAAATGGAAAGAGAGAAATATGAGGTTCTAAGTATGAAGAAAAAGTATAAAAATTGATTTTCTTGAACATGAGGGGAAAGAGAAAAGCTTAGTGTAGCAAGATGCCTGTTTTTCTGATCACTCCACTCTTTGACACCACTTATGTCGTGGTATTCTTTGTGTTGAAGAAATACTTCTTTTATGAAGTAGGCTTTTATCTAAGAGTGCTAATTCCGTAGTTTCGTTTTTAAGAAAGAGCTAATTCAACCCGTAAGGATAAGAGGAAACACAGGATTTATACCAAAATAAACATATATTTAAAATGGAACACTTAACTATGACAAACAAACAGTTAACACATTTCTATCTTTGTCTCAATGCTAAACTCGACAATTCCTGTTGGCATCTAGGCCTATCGCACGGATACGATGGCAAAAATACACAAATAGGCTACACGTAAGCACACCAATTGCTGATTAGTATTTTTATCGTGACTCTATTTGATTAGCGTTAAACATTAAAGTAACGTACGCTCGTCTACAAGCAAATATGAACGAGGTTCCCGAACAAGGGTTTCTACTCCCCTTAAAACGTGAGACGTACTAAACTTCTACTATCGCAATATGAATATTAAATGTTCATTCTAACTTACATGACAGGAGGTTTAAGGGGTTGCCGATGTCGCTGGAGAGCTTATCTCTCAATTTAGAGGGTTGTCTTAGCCGATCCTTGAATATCGTAAAGATAGTATGGCGGGATAGAGATGAGACGATGTAATTTCTAATTAAAGAACGGGAGCTCGTTGGGGGTGGGTTCTTCTCCTCTCACTCTTACGGAGCTTGAGATGTAAGAGTTACTCGAGTGTGAGCGGGTTTACTTTTCTTCAGTCAGACTTCTTCTCAGTCCGTAAAGGATTCTTCGGTAGGGTACCGATATAAAGATATGCTATTTATGTTAATTCGGCCCGGCAAGGGGGGATCGATTTCCTTCAAGGTTTTGAAAAGCTACAGGTGGTCTTTTCAAGGGAGATTCTCCAGGTGAAGTTAGCCTAAAGAAACTTTGTTAGTTCACTGTTAAGAAAGTTAAATGAAGGGCTGATTCGAAGGAAAAAGTCAGTTCTCCCGTGGATGAGAAATTATGTACTTACCTTGAGTAGGTTCGGAATTGAGATATTACTATCGAAAACCACTAGACCGTACTTTGAAGGGGAGTAATTAATCGGAACAATTCAGGAGTCTTGAGAGGGGCTCTTTAGGCATCGAGGCGGAGGCGAATTGTGTGTGGGACAATCCCGAAAGCACGAAAGAATCTAGGGTATGGGAAGGGAAACTTCATTCTCCCGCTTCCTAGGGAGTAAGGGGACGCTGAGATAACCAAAATGGGAGGAGGGGCAACAAAGCCAGCACATGTGGGAGCGTGGGAGAGCCCGGCAAATGCATGGCCGATTTTTCTTACAGCGGAAGGTGATGTTCTAACATGGGAAAGAGGTAAGTTAGGAAATGTTCTCGGACTGAGAAAGAGGTAAGACAAGTAATGTTATAAGATTTGTAAAGAAGTAAGGGAAATAAGGTTCTAAAACTGAAAAAGAGGTGAGTGGTCTAAGGTAATTGGAAGTAAGATTCTGAAACTGGCAAAAGGTAAAGGAGTTAAGGTTCTACGATTGGAAAAAAGGTAAAGGAGGTAAGGTTATAGGCCTAGGAAAGAGGTAAGGGAGCGAAGATTTTAAGACTGGAAAAGAGATAAAGCAGGTAAGGTTCTAGCACTGACAAAAAGGTAGGGGAGGTAAAGTTCTTGGCCTAGCAAAGATGAAGGGATGGGAAGAGAAGTTTTAACGACTTTACTGAGGCAATCTCATAGGTATAAGTACAACACACAACCTTTTAAAGGTATCCAAATAGATGAATATCCAAATTGTCAATAAGTATCTAACTATATCAATTCACAGAAAAACATTCATAGAAATTCAAGTAAATATGCTAAATCATCCATGCAAATACATCTTAAAACTCGCACGTACGTGACCAAACACTGTAATTCTCATACATGTAAACAAACACGCTACTTCCTTTACGCATGTATATCTAATTACACATATGAACTATTACATACATGAACATATTATAAGCGTATTATAGAGTTGTGTGGTCGAGAGGCACATAAGGACGTGAATTCCTCAAACACACAGTCCTTTATAATATCTATATTATTAACCATTATGCTTTAATGACATTGTGAATATGAGTACGAGAACTCTTTGATGCCTTAAAAGGGTTACAATTATTGAGAAAGGTTAAGAACCACTCACTGCTAAGAGAGAAGCAACAAGTAAATGTATAGATCAATGAAAAAAACAGAAATACACAAAATACATGATACTAAAATGAGCTTTTGAATGGCAAGAACACCACAAAACACAACTCGTCGCCCCTAAGAGAGAGGAGTCTTAATCTCTTATCCCCTTAACGCCCACTGTATGTTTGGACTTATTAAATGATAGTCCTTGTTATTCGGTCTCTTAATGGAATGTCTTGGTGGCCTAATTCTCATTGTAGTAGTAAATTCTTTTGCCAAATTTACTTTTTTAAGTTGATTGTGTTAAAATTATTTACCAAGTTTGCTGTAAATTGATGGAGGTCGTAAAGTTATTTAACAAATTTTCATTTTCTCCTTGAAGAGGGTTCGTAATTTTGTGCCCTTCCGACCCTGTAAATAACGATTGGTGTTGTATGCTTCACTGCCTTGCTCTTTATTCACATTTTTCACAATTTAATTTGTTTCATTCATCCATTTCTGCTCTGTCTGTCTTCCCTTTACTACTTCCTAACCGGGTAAAAATGCCACCGTTGGTTACATTATTTTCGTTTTCGTATTTTAAATGGAATTGCTTTTGTTTTTTAAGCGATGCTGAATGTGGGGTGGGGGTATGGGGGTATGGGAATTTTAAATAGGATTCTTTTCTCCCGATTCTGGTAATCATTTGGTCGTACATCTCTTACCAACATCACTGATGTCATCTATCCATTATCTGACTCCACTCTTCCTCCTCTTTCTAACCACGTCTTCGCTCTCTCACTCATAATTTCACTCCTGAAAGCCTCTTTTTTTTACTCGATAAATCCGAAAATCCTTCTGCGGAACTATGCCCAATTTAAGGCGTAGATGTTGCTACATCCCACACATATTTCCCGTTAACTCTCTTCTCAAGTTCCTCAAAGTAGGATCCGTCGTATTCAGTTGACATATTGGGTACTTTTTTCCTGGGATTTCGCGCCAAACCTTCCCCGGAAAAGGACGGTCAAAGTTATGGAAAATAAAGACTTGAATTCGGATTCCAGCCACATTCGTTTCAGAGATGCGGTGTTGATGGCGATTTCCGATCTCCCCAAATGACCACACGTTCATGAAGGTGCCATTCCGCCCACCTACATGGAGTTACTATCCTGCCCACTTACAAATACCTGGTGCAGAGTGAGGGTGAAGATATAGTGTGGTACTTTCCGCTTTGTCTCCAATTTTTTATGGGAAGTTTATAGACCTATTAATAAACTAAAAACGGACAGATTAATAAAAACGTAAATAAAGATAAAGTAAAAAAGATTAAGAAAGTAAAGACTCAAGAGGAAAATTTAGCTGTCGTACGATTGTAAGGGATGACACTGTTTTGTATGATTTTTTTAGTGACTGTCTGACATCTTTTTCAAAATATAGATGAAAAATGGCGATTTACTTTGTTTTTTATTTATCTCTATCACGTCACGTTGTCAATTTCAAATGGCTGGGTGGTAGAGGGGATTTGAGAAATAGACATATCTAAGAGTAAAGAGATGTGTAAATGGAAAATATACAAAATGGTTAAAATCATACAGAGTTCATGGATTATGTAGGATTTTGCTGCATTCATTTAACAAAAATGTAGTAAAGTAAGAGAAACAAAGAAAAAAACGAGATTGCGTTGAAAATACAATATAATGGAAGAAGGATTCAGTTTGAGGAAGAATATAAAGTAAAAAAGAAAGAACTTTTCACCATAGTAAAAGTAAAACAAAAGAAATCTTTGTAATTGAAAATAAAGCATAAAAATATCGAACTATTTTAAAATAGAAAGAAATATGAAATTAAAATGTGAACTTCATGGGAGGTATATTGATATAAAAGATGTGGATGGCAGAGTGCTTTAGCATTAAGTTAGTTTTAAGGGTGAATAAAAAGAGTATTTGCGCAACTGAGAAACCTGCAGGGTGACTAAAGCATATAATATCTTTGCAGAATGGTTAAACTTTTAACTTTATTACACTATCTATAACTACCTACAATGGACATATATTAGCCTGATCTCCCGGCCAATTACCATCTCTTTGCAAACCTTTCACTTCCTTTAGTTTTCCGCAAACTATTCTTGATTACTTATCACATTCACACACAAGACTCACAGGAGATATGTACGTGAACAGGGGTCATGAAGAACAGCAATGATCTAGAATAGATGCAAGCTACACATCTTAGTTCAGATTCTACGTTAAGATGTAGGTAACTGTCGTGGAATGGCCAGACTCTCTCTCTCTCTCTCTCTCTCTCTCTCCATATATATATATATATATATATATATATATATATATATATATATAAATACTTTTGCGGCTTTGGCCCGAAATTCGTTGAAGACCTTTAGTGAATGGGGAAATTGTAATGAGTCCAATTTGTATGGTTTATAATTAACTTTGCTGCTGGGTCCTTTTTAAAACAAATATTTCAGAGTTTTAAGTTGGCCAAAGATTAACAGGTAGCTGGTGCGCGTTGGGGTTGTAAAAGAAAGACAAGGCCGAAAATATACCTTTACTAACGACAAAATAATATTTAAATATCCACAAATATTGGGTTTATAGGGAATGGTCGCACAGATGGAGTTAAATTTATACGCTGGATACAGGTGGGTTAATTAGGAGATTAAGAAGGTCGGATTCAGGTCAGTGATTTAAAGGGGGATTTTGAAAACGGGGCGCACACACAAAGAATGCAGCGATAGGGTAAGCCAGATTCTAGATCAATCTGCAGGCGGCAACCGTTACAATTGCTTACGTGCTCGTTGCAGCAAAGGGGCGAAATGGGATACGATGAATGCGAAGGGGGAAGTCAGGTTACCTTTCGATTCAGATGAGAGGTCACTCATAGATTGCCTTCGGAGATGGGAACCCTCGTCAGATACTCGTCGATTAAATATAAGGGAGGTCATGGATGTCTATTAAGGCCTTCCTCCTCGAATCGAAATCGCCGATGGTGGGAGGCGAGAGTCCTTCAGCTCGTTTGCCATAGTAGGTGGGAAGTCTATTAGTGCTCTTACTAAACTGAGTCAAAGGATTATATAGACGCCTGTCTAGGTGGCTTTGGCAGCCGCCTACACACACACACACGTGTGATTTGGAGTAAAAGTCACCTAGTCCTTCAGGGGAGAGAGGGAATTTGTAAAAAAGGTTGGCGTGGAATGTTCAAACGGACTTCAATCTTATGACGGAAGCATGAATATTGGCTGAGAGGTGGCTATGGGAGACGATGAAATCGGTCCCTAAGCAAATTCAGCTGGAGCGTGATAACGGCGTAGGCTGCACTCTCACCCTGGTTTAGCCATGCTTTCAAATCTCCATCCGGTGATCTCAGAACCACGTGGGTAGAGAAGGGCACGGGGTCACCCTTCGACCTTATTCTGCTGCAGTAACACTAGGGACCATATCTCCTACTATTTTCGTCGTTCTCCTATCCTTAGAGTTTCTTCTTCCCATCCACCTCACTTCTACTCACCGTACCCCAAGTTCCTGGAGCCTACTTAAGCTTTGGACAGTGTGACTGTGGGGGACTATAAATTAGTACCGGGCCTTCGCTCCCTTGCCCCATCTCTTTAAAGGACCAAGGGGAGGGCCATCAGTCGAGCTGTTCTTTGTCTCCCACTTCTCTTTTCAATTAATTTCTGGTGTGGTAAGAAATGGCAAGGAGAATGGCGAGATCCTTGTCATAAATAATGAAGTGGCGGTGACTAGGTTGAATATCTAACAGCTGTTGTATGTGATATCAGTGAGGGTCTACCAAACTTTGATGACGTAGGGTTAATAGGTTGCAAGAGAAAGTATAACAAGGTTTGAACTCAATGAGAAATTGTGTTGAGGGAAAACATGTTGCTAAGTTTCCTCATTCTAATTACCTTCTCTTTTTCGCAGATTTATATTGAATTAAATGAATTAATATTGGTGTGTTTTGAAGTTGTAATGATAACGTTTCTATAAATTTGTAAAAGAGTCCTATATGTTTAGATATCTCCGGCAGTAATATTTTAAAACGTTTGGCAATTTTGGTAAATTAGAGTAGGCGAAAATATGGGGAAGAGTTAGCCAAAATATGTAATAAGATAAGACAAGAAAATGATAATCACCGATACGACGCAATCTTGATTACCGGCTGATTCATAAATAGATAAGAGTTATCTGTAAGTAATTCTATCTAGGATTCCGTATAGCAGCAAGCACAATGAAACTTATAAACAACTGAAGATCAAATAGTGATAAAATATGTATCCCTTAATTTGCATTTAGCAGCCAAAGTATAACACACATCCAATTTTATTACCAGTGGTGGATCATGAATTTCTCGCTTTAAGCATAATAAATAACAGTAACTCACACAGGAGTGGGAACTAACTTTCTCACATCCGATTTTTTCTACACATCCAAAAATTATGATTTATGTGTTATTGTAGATTTGGGACATCAGCTAAGGCATAATAGTGAATTTAATCATTATTTTTGAAAATTACCTGTATTATTGACATGTTTCATATAAGATACATCCAATCGCAACGGTTTAAAAACTGTTTATATATATATATATATATATATATATATATATATATATATATAAATTCTATATTACTTAACTCTTTCTGAATAGCGAGCTACCTTGTGGTGTATAAGTAGTAATATGAGCAGAAATGGATCTGAAATTTAGAAGGTCTTCAGCCCTCCAGCCCCCTTGGATCTACGCCTGTCTATTACTATGGGAATATATGTCTACAAATAGTTGACTTCCGTTCAAACTTCACATTTCGGTCATCCCCACTTCATCTTCCATGGGGATAGTTCCCGACAGATCCCAAAAGAACCCAACTTTTAATCGTCTCAGGAATCATCATAAACCATAATTTTCCGTACATAAGAATTTCTTTTCACCTTTTGCCTATTATTCAACTTAATTGCAACAAAGTGCGGTTGGCAAGCATCAACGCTACCACCTTCCGCCTCTTTTTACCCTATTAAGCAGAAACTTACCTATTTTTTTTTATTTCACACCAGATTTGCAAATTAGAACAATGAGGCTCTTTGTACTGTAGACGCAAGCACAACCAAATGAAAATAAATCGCCATAAACACTTGTTATACTCACACTCATCCAGTTGCACATAATTCAGTCGTTTTTCTCTCACACAGTCACATACACGATCAATCAGCTTTACTGCAGCCTTCTGACTCTCCCTGCGCCCTGACACTCTCTCTGGTTTATTCTTTTTCACAATTAAATTGTATCGAGAGATTCTATGCATTAATTCCTTATCGTCTCATTTTCCATATATGGTTATGAAACTTTTTTCTTTCAGATACTTTTAAGAATGTAATAATAACAATTAAGTAGATAATTACTATTTATGTCAGGTAATTACAAAGGCAATATTTGAATTCCTGATCATTTGACTATGATCACTATTCACATTTCTTTTGCAAGAAGCATTTACTGATTTTAATGGCCAGAAAAAGGTGAGGTTCTCAAGAAGAGCAGAATTATATGGTGAAAGAATCGGACAAAAAACTCTTCTCTGCAAATTTCTAAAGATTTACAGCTTAAATTCCATTCTGTGAATAAAGTTCTATAGAATGAATTTCATTCAGCAAAGAAAGATGAGAATTCAACCAGAACTTTGAGCTCTTACTCATAGAAATCCAAATCCAGTTGCTGCTTGACTCTAGAGCAGTGTTTTTCAACCTTTCTATGATTGTGGCATCCTAGTTGCTATCTAGAGGCAGCCGCGGTCCAACCAAAATAATATAAATTAAGGAATAAATACATAATTACGTGGAAATCACTTCAAAATTAATCACGACTTTCATTTAACCTAATTTAATAGAAATAAGACATAGAAATTTGGAAATAAAAAATCTTACTTTATAATTTGTTTGGGAGGGGGGGCGGGAACTTTGAGATTCATGAGTATCACATAATTCTTCAATAGTGGAACCTAGAGATGAAAAGGCAACTCTCATTTCTTCATTCACTGTTTGCAATATATGTTTTTCGTTGTTTCTATGTTTTACAAAGCAGAGAAGTAGCTTTCAAAGTACTTTCAAATGTCGTTAGATTTTTTTCTCAAAGTTTGAAATACATATTTTTTCAATTTAGGCTTTTTAAAAATGATTTTTTGATCGCTCCCGCAGCACCCTGGTTTAAGACCTCTGCTCTACACAAACAAGGTGTAAGGATCTCAATAAATTTTCTACCGAGTAAAATGATACCAAAAATCCGTTCCTAAAAGACAAGGTCTGCTGATCAAAAATTCACGTGCTCTAACTTATTCTGACTTCTAACTTTACTACCTACAAAACTTTCATTAATTCCTGTACTAACCTTGGAAAGACCTTGGCAATTTTATTATTCGAACGAGAATTTAAAACAACATAAGAAGTTTTAAATTTCGTTACAATCGGCCTAATAGTTACAATGTTATTACAAAAAAATTTAAATGGGTACTATACTCCCACTCGAATAAAAAACAAACCTGTTTTACATTAAAACTAAGTTCAGGAAAGTTATCTTCACAGAGGAATCAACAGACACTCTGGGTTGGCCAAATGGTTGGGAAGAAGCTGAGTTATCTATGAACATGAAATGAAGAAGTTCCCAAATTGTCAACAAGGAAGAGTAGAATTGTTGTTATCGACTAGACTTGTTGGGGACAAGCCAGTGGAGCTTTTCAATGTGAATACTCACATCAAAATGCAGTCGAAGTTATACTGCGAATTCTTGGAGAAAAACTTCCTGTCGTGTTTCAATAAACACCTTAGAGAATAAGCAAGTTAATTATCGTGCTTCAGGTTAATGCTCCTAGTCCCGCCTAAAAGCTCCCTAATAATTGAATAGAATCCAAAGGTTTACTGGGAACCTCACTCGTGGATGTCTTCCCAATAGGTTCGACATAAGTGGAATAAGAAACTTGCGGGGCCATCCCGAATAAAGACGTTGACCCTGATTGCAGAAAATTTAACACAAAAACAATCTTTTGAAGTCATCTAAAATGCTCCATAGAATAATTCTGCTGAGCGCATAAAAACATTGACGTTCTCAACGTTATTCAGAGAGGTTCTTAAGTCCAGTAGCTCTTCAAAAGTTCTTATTTAAAATTATGTTTCAGCTATATTCCCTTAATTTATTTCTTATAATTATGCCATATAGGTAAATTAAACCTGTTATACACTCTTATTATATTATTTATTTATACACGAGTAGTTTTGTCGAATACTATGAATTCCTTGTAATTAAAACTCTACAATTTATCTCTTGAAGGTAAAATAATAAATTCAACAATAAAAAATCTTATTTTCCTCTCAGATGCCATTTAGATTTAACATATTCAGAAGACATTTTCTCCTACACAAAAAAATGCATCTGTTTTAAGTGAGTTTGGCTATTTTCAATATTACCCTTTCTTTATACATACTTTATATTTTCATCCATTCTGTTCGCATGCCCATAAGTACCTTACATCTCCATCATTCTTTTCACATGTCCATACATATTCTATATTTCCATCCTTCTCTTCGCATGCCCATACATATTTTATATCTTCATGCCTTCATTTCATATCTCGATACCACCAATCAGAATTACAAACTAGCTCAAACCTTAACCTACCCAATAGATAATACTTAACGCTCATTCCTTAATCTATCTACACTTCGCACACCAATCATAACTTTTAAATTGTCTATTTACAGTCCTCTCACTCAAATCATTCTCTACCGTTCCATACCATAGTCTTACTCACAAACCAGCGTTGATACCACCATAACCACATCTGCTTTCGTGGCAAAATTTAAACTTATACCATTTACTAGGAATTAGTTCTTTATTGTAACGTTTCCTACCATTCGAAATCTTTGATGGTCGATATCTGCCTTATCTGCACCCCTTTAATCCACAATACTTAAAACCTCGTACATATTCAAGGACCTATTCCTTATCACCCCCACCATATCATCATCCTCAAATACCTTCTCTCTACTGCATTATTCTTAGCATCCTTCTCATACATACCACACTTAACACTCCTGGCAAAATTTCTGTCTTACTTTCACACAGAGCAATCACACTAATTCAATATATACCAACATACAGTGATAGAACCCTTGACCTTCGCTATTTATCATTAATCTCACCCTGTAGTTACTCATTCCTTTTCGTATTTCTATGGGTACATTACTTTATCCGTAATAGTATTTAACACCCATGGTGTAGTTACACCTTGGTCTTAACCACCTTCCTGAACTTTGACGTACAACAAACAAAACAATCCACCCATCTTTTACCCGAACTCAATCCTTACTTGCAACAAAATAGTTTTCGCACGATCTATTAATTTACCCCACCTTACATGCATCATTAGAAGATCATATATTGCTTTCCTATCAACATGATCATATGCTTTCTTAAGAATAATGACTACAACATACATCTTTCATCTCAACTCAATTATCTGCTGTAATACATATAAATTATCCGCACACACCCTACCCGCTCTAGCGAAAGCAACGATGGAAATCAATAGGAAAGATCTCTAAAAATCATTTGATATACTCCTTTTGTGGAGGGGCTGTTAGAAAGGTCATTTGAATACATACACCTCTCCTGACGAGACTCGATGTGCGTTCCTCTGAATTGAAGCAGTGTCAGTTGTTAATTTTCGCTTCATACTAACCGCACGACTTGTCTTGCGATTCTTGAATTCTAGCATACGTTGACAACTGTTTAGCGAAGACAACGACGGCAATAAATATACCCGCTTATAAAAAGAATTACATTTATATTTATAAAAGGATTATGCATGTAGGCATATTGCGTATGAAGCCCATTCAAATTCCCAAAGTTATTAAAACCCTGAAAATTAAAGAGCAGACCCTCACTCACTATTATCATCTTTGGTCAATTAGGTCTAAGTGACATTGATTGTTGTAATAGCATATAACGGTGCCATTATAGAACGGTGCCGTTATATGACCAATTTGCCCTCCCGTTTCTCATTTCTTTCTATTTATTTTGCTCAAGGTTATAATTTGGCCTTCCCTTTTCCGTTCTCTCTTTAATGTCTGCCGGAATTGGAGACTTGATTTCCTGTTATTTAGTTTTTGCGATTATTAAGTACTCTCGTAAGACTCTTGTTTTTCGCTCTTTTATGTAGCCATACATGAAGACACTTTTGGGGAGGCCCTGTTATACACATTTAAATTGTAGTACTCGTTTGAGTACTCTTTTCTTGAGTTTCTTCTGTAATTCCTCGTCTCTGGAAGTTAGTTTTTATAATGCGTTTCTTTGAGTTCTTTTTGCATGTTTTTCCTTCAGGATTACTCTTTTGTAAAGTCACTTATTTCAAGGTGATCTTATAAGTGCTCATTTATCTTTTACATATGCAATTTATGCTCATAGCGCTGCTTGGCTAGTGCCGCTCTTCTGGAGGTGTTTAATAGGTTTGACATTCGTGCTCCCTCGCCTACCCCGTTAAAGATTCCGCGAGGATGTGGTTTAGCAACCCTTTAAGCCAACTCTTTACCCAACCTCCTCTTTTCTGTATTTTCCTTCTTTACTTTAATTTGTTTTACTTCCCTGGTCCTTTTATTCCCTTTCAGTCTGCCTTTCACCTCCAGTGACGAACTTACTCCGTCGTGAAGACCAGATTTCCCATTTCATCGCGTTCCTCCAGGGACTGACTGAACTTCGTTAATGAAGTTGAACAATTTAGGAGAATTGCGCGCTCTTGCAGTATGAGTCGCTTATATTAGTCAAGCCTTTATTTTTGCCTTCCATATATTTCCCCCCCCCTTAATTTTACAATTTTATGACTACTTCTCGAAAGCTTAATGGCGGTGGTGGGGGCTGGGGTACCTCACGTTATTTCTTTTTCTATTTTTCGTCCTCTGAATCGTTATTCTGTTCCCTGATGTCATCATAAAAATGTGTTGACCTTCTATCCATTTCCTAAGATGTCCTCTTTTCATATTTTGACCCTTCCATTCAGAGCGACCTCTTATTTTAAGATCGTGACCTTTATTCTTCTTGCTCGGTTGCCTTCTCCCCCTCTTTGTTTATCATGACTTCTTGTAGATAATTTCTTTAAATCTTCGAACGTGACCTCTTCATTGAACGAAGTACCCTCTTTATTCTAGAATGACCTCCTTTCAATCAAACAGAACCTGCTCCTTATTCTTAATGACCTTTCGCACCCTAACTCTTGACCTTCTTCCCCCTCCCTCTCTTAAATAGAGTCCTTATTTTCACCCGAGATCCGAAAAAGATATTTCCTTCACGTCCTCTCTAAACTGAAAGTCCGAGGTGCCTCCCCCGCCCTCAAGACTAATTCAGCAATCTTTGATCCCTCTCCCTCCTTGCCCTAATCGTTCAGAGAGCTGTCAGGTCAAGAAAATAGTGCCAAAGAGTGCCTCCATATTGGCCCTCACAAACATGAATTAATCATATGGAAGGGAAAGGGCACGGATAAAATTTCCAATTTTCTCTGTCTTGGGGGGAGTGGATGGGAGACAAAGGCGAGTTTATCTTGAATTCAGGGGTCCTTAGAGACTTCTTGAAGGTTGCCCCCTCTGGGTGGAATGAGTTAGGTGAGGGAGAGGCCCCTTTTTGACGGGTGTTGCGGTCGGAAAAATACCAATTAAATTTGAGAGGAGATTGGTTATTTCTTTCATTCCTGCCCATTGGGACATTTTTTAGGGAGGTTCAATAGTACTTCGTGTAAGATTGGAGGGGCATTTGGGTAATTAGACTAATGGGAGGATAAGATGGGTAATAGGTAACCGAGTTGAGTCGTTTGGGATAAGTGTGTCTATTAATAGACAAATACTAATTTAAAGGGAGAGAGTATGTATAATAATAATGATAATAATAATAATAATTAAAATAATGATAATTATAATTATAATAATAGGAATAGTCATATAATAATAATAATAATAATAATAATAATAATAATAATAATAATAATAATAATAATAATAATAATAATAATATTAATAATTATAAGAATAATAGTGATAATTATAATAAGTATAGTAATATTATAACAATAATAATAATAATTGTAATAGCAATAAACACTACCACCTACTTCCTTCTCTCTCAAACACTCATTTTATGCTGTTTTCCAACCCTTCGCACTCCCTGACTCTCTCGTAAATTTCTTTCATCATTCGATTTTCATTCATTCTTCATACATACACTCACTATCCTCACCATTGCCAGTCACAACGGCGTTCACCCCGTTCTTATCACTATTCACATCTCTTACCCACATGATCTCCATTCCTTCTAAACTACGGGGGGGAGGGTCCAAACGTCTTGTTACCCCCTACCGAAAAGTAATAAGACATTAGAGGGAGAATTTACTAATAACAAACATATGTGATGGTTTTAGTGTGACCATACACTTTTGCAATCAGCTTCTCTTCCACACAGTTGAAGCTGTTGTCAGTCTTCTGAAATAGAAAATGAAGAAAATATCAACAGGGGGGAAGAGATTTTGGATCATCTAAAATATATAATAATATTTGAAATAAAAAATGTAAACAATTTTACAGGAAGTTACAAGAATTTAGGACCACCCAGTACTCTCCTCAGCAATCTTAGGTTGTCCCTTTTGCACTGCTCTTATTATTGATAAATTCTTTTGCTCCCATACCCTATTCTCTCCAAATATTGACGCTGACCATAGCATGCTCACATGCAGCTTTCGATTTCCTTCTACATTCAAACCCTCAGGACTCTTTATGGCTCTGATCGCACCTGAAACTTTCCAGTGATTAAGCAGAATAATAACTCTTTTGACCTAGCCTACAAGCGGAATAATAACTCTTTCAACCTAGCCCACAAATGAAATATTAACTCTTTCAACCTAGTCCACAAGCTAAATAATAACTCTTTCAACCGAGCCCCCAAGCAGAATAATAACTCTTTCAACCTAGCCTACAAGCGGAATAATAACTCTTTGAACCTAGGTCACAAGCGGAATAATAACTCTTTCAACCTAGCCCACAAGCGGAATAATAACTCTTTCAACCTAGCCTACAAGCGCAATAATAACTCCTTAAACCTAGCTTACAAGCGGAATAATAATTCTTTCAACCTAGTCCATAAGCGGAATAATAACTCTTTCAACCGAGCCCCCAAGCAGAATAATAACTCTTTCAACCTAGGTCACAAGCGCAATAATAACTCTTTTAACCTAGGTCACAAGCGGAATAATAACTCTTTCAACCTAGCCCACAAGCGGAATTATAACTCTTTCAACCTAGCCTACAAGCGCAATAATAACTCTTTAAACCTAGCCCTCAAGCGGAATAATAACTCTTTCAACCTACCCCACAAGCGGAATAATAACTCTTTCAACCTAGCCCACAAGCGGAATAATAACTCTTTCAACCTAGACCACAAGCGGTATAATAACTCTTTCAACCTAGCCCACAAGCGGAATAATAACTCTTTTAACCTCTCTATTAAGCGGAATAATAACTCTTTAAAACCTAGCCATTAGGTGGCCTACTCTTGTTTTTTATTCGATTAAAAATTAAATGGTAATTCTACCGACTAATGACTTCAACTCAATCAAAGACGCTTTGTTAAATATATACGTATTTGTATTTTGAAAGGATACACAAAATACTATTTGGTATATAATGTAAATATAAACTTTTTTGGTATATATTGTAAATATAATCTATGTAAAACGTTCTTTCACATTCTGCAGAAATTTCCATTGTGCTGCTATAAAGAAAAATAGATTTGGTAGCCATCTTGCCATTGATAACTTGTTTTGAATCATAGAAATAATGATTATGTTGGCCGGATATTGGGTAGGTTAGTTTTTATGTTTGTTTATAGAATAGGTTAATATTTGTGGCTTAATTTAGTTTGTATTTAATACGTATTGTTATGTTTTGTGTGGTTCTTCCGTTTTGAAAGGAACCAAACAAGAAGCCTATTCTAGCGAACTTGACGAGGTATAACGAAACTTTTAGGCTTCAGTTTGAAATTGCCGATCTTGAAAACGGTTGCAATACAATGGATTTTGTCTTTTCGCTTAAAAATTAGTCGTTAATCTTTAAAATTAAAAGAACTAAAAATTTTCAAATAACCTTCTACCCCTAACTTTCTACATCGAAGATAAATTATCGTTCTACCTAAATTTTATGATAGTCATCATCGTCGGAAATGGATATTTATTGAATAGGTCCGTCTATTCGCTCTTTTCCATCGTGAAATGTGACGTGATACCGACATTGGCAAATAATAGCGCGTTGACTCGGAAAATACAAATTTCAAGAAATAATAACTCGGAAACTAGTGTTTTACCGGCAAAATAAATATCAACAGACAATTAAGATAGGTGTATAGAATAGTTTCAAAGTAATTTTTATTAATCTAGAGTATTACAATGAAATTTTTCAGTAGTTAATTTTGTTAATATTTAACATTTATTTACATTAATTTAAAAAAGCGACGTATTTGAACTAAAAAATTTAAATACTTGATTTAATTCTAAAACAATGACCCCACAATATTAAAAAATGAGTAGCTATGAGAGACTTTAACAGAAAATTCAGGCTCGAAAGTGATTTGAAAAGGCGAGAGAAGAAAAAACGATTCCTTTCATTCGCATAAATAAAGGATAAAGCGAATGAATAACTTTATTCTAATTCTTAAACATTTTTATAGTAAAAACAAGCATTAAGAAGTAATTCCTATTAAGAAAGAAAGTTTTATCCGCTGAAATTTCAGTCAATCAGGGAATCAAAGACATCCAATGAGAAAGTTCGTAGATTGGAACTCGAGTCATCTCACAGCAGGAAGATATCTTTTGGGGCCGCATCTGAGTGTATCTTCTGCTCATTTCTCTGTTTAATTTCCTCTTATTTTGATAAATAAAATATACACATCTAGTCCTTACTCTCGTTTTGTGTATGTATTGCCATCTTTCTGGGATTTTATCCCCCTACATCTTGTTGGCCAATTACCCACTGACTCGCATCCCTTCAGCAATTGTGTATGGTTTTTAATTGAGCCAGAATCAAAGGTCGGCTCAAGCCGCCAAAGAGAGTCACAGCTGTTATACCACATTACACTGTTCCTCTGCCTTTCGTTTCCACACATAAACCTACACTACACTCGATAGAGCAAACTGAAAAACCAAAGAACCAAGCTGACGGTGCTTTGCCACTCTTCAGCCATGGTAGCGAAATTAATGACCTTGTAAAGGCGCTCAATTATGGCAGGGCTCTCTATTGTAGAAAGGGGTGGGAGATGGAAGTACCGGCCTTCCTCTAACGACCCAAATGTTTCTTCCTTTCCCTGCAATATTTTACTTAACTTATGTTTATGTCTGGCCTTGAATGACCAGGATCGTTATTGGCAGTTTTGTGAGAGTGCGTGTGTAAATAATTCTGGTCATGTCTATTTGGAAAAAAAATAGACAGGCTTGAGAAATGGATACTGTATGTGTATGCACATATGAGCAAGAAGAATGTGGAAGTAATTGACAGTGTATGTTGCATGTAAATAATGGTAGTGTGAACAAGGACAGACGAACATTTCTTCGAGTTTAGAACTTGAGAATTTTAAGGTAAAAGAGGATATAATCATAGCTATTAATGCTTCCTACCTTGGCATTGTTTATAATGAACAGACGATCCATCAAGATCTTCTCATTCAAAGAGCGAGCAAAGGACAAGAATCAATATACCATCGGATGCTTTCAATCCTCGAAGGGAGAAAGTTAATTGGAGAGTTAGTTCACTTGCATCGCAAAATGTCAGCAAAATAATGTTTTTTACACATACCTCCATATATATATATATATATATATATATATATATATATATATATATATATATATATATTTATATATATGTGGCTAAGAAGGCAATTTTATGGCTAACTCCTTCTTCATCGAAGCCCTCGGAAGGAGCTCTTCTCACATACACGAGAAGATAATGCACAATTCATCTTTTCTAAGACAGGAATAAATGTCATTCGATCAGTCTTTTTAATTGTAATTCCTGCTTGTCGACGAGAATGGAAGACTGGTTATTTCCACTCTAACCCGGCCCTGTCAAATCGAGAATTATTTTCAATTGCGCAATCATAATTATGCAGCTAAGAAGGCAATCATATGGCTAACTGCGCGTAAACTGCCGGGCGCGTGCGGTAAAACATTCTCTCATTGTAAGTATATTATAAAAAATGATAGGGATCATCATGCCTTTATCCCCATATTAATCATAATAATCATCAATTAAAGATATCGTTGAGCCAGGATGAAATTTCGAGGTATATGCATCTATATTTATTTGCAACAAAACTTTTACCCCGGGCAACGCCGAGTACCGACGCAAATGTATCAAAAAATTTCAATTGAACATTTGACCCTCCACGGCTGTTTTTGCCGGACACGATGTTTTTCAACCACTCACATGGACACGCTATATGTTGAAATTATGAGATGAACGGAAATGTAATGAGTAACATAAAACCAAAGGATGTGAGGTTATTTGTCAATCCTAATTACATTAGAAGAGACAAATGGTAAAGATCTATAAAACAGACCCAGAAGAATCTTGAGTATGTCAATTAAATTCCAAAAACTTTTCAAAATGAAAAAGACTACAAATTGCTGTCGACAAAACTCTCTCAGCTGTGGCATAGTTAAATGATCTCAATGAATAGAAGCTGATTAAAATGCATCACCTATGTTCCAATATATAAGAATGAAGTAAATTGCCTATTTCTCGTATTACAAACCCATTCTTAGAATTTTGCCCTATTTGAAGCCATTTCTCGCCTATTTTTCATATTAAAATCTCATTCTTACATATTTTTTACAAGTCTTTTCTCACCTACTTTTTTCACCTATTTTCTGTATTACAAGCTCTTCCTCTCGTACTTTTCATATTATAAGCCCAAACTCACCTATTTTTCTGAATACAAGCCCTTTTTCAACTATTTTTTCATATTAAAAGCGCCCACTAAACTATTTTTCCAATTGCCTGCGCCTTTTTCACTATTTTTCATATTACTAGCCCTGTTTCAACTACTTATTTCATTATAAGGCCCTTTCTAACCTATTTTAAATATTAAAAACCCGTTATTACCAATTTCCAAATTTAAATGCCCTCCCCTACCAATTTCCAATATTACAACCCACATCTTACTTATTTTTGACATTACAAGCCAACTATTACCTAATTTTCATATTAGAATCCCCTTCTTGTTTATTTTCCTAATAAAAGCCCTTCCCTACCTCTTTTAAATATTACAAGTTCATTTTACCTATTTACATTTTACAAGCCTTTTCTTACGTAGTTTTCCTTTTACAACAAATTTCTTACCTAATTTTTCTACTACAAGTCCCTATCGTAAATATTTTTCATAATAAAAGTCCAAAGAAAATTATTTGTCCAACTAAAAGCGCATTCTTACTTTTTCTCATATTACAAACTCTTTCACCTATTTCCCGATTATTAGATTCATCAAATATTTTTCCTATTACGAGCAAGTTTTTGCCTATTTGAAATTTTACAATACAATTCTTAAGTATTTTTCTCATTGCTAGCCACTTAGCACATTTTTTCCCTATCACAAGCGCTACTCGCCTATTTTTCATCTTACAAGTCCCTCATTACCAGTTTCCAATTTCCAAGGCAGTTCTTTCCTACGTTTCCTATTAAATCTCTCCTTCCCCTCTCACCTCTTTTTCCTAATACAAGCCATTTTTCATATTACAAACCTGTGGTCACTTATTTTTTTACATTACAAGCCCATTCTTACCTATTTTTCATATAGCAAGCACCTTCTTAGCTATTTCTTTCATATTACAGCCCCTTATCTTTTTTTCCTCTAAAAATCCCCATCACATCTATATTTCAAATTACAAGCACCTTCTAACCTTTTTTTACTATTACAAGCCTTTTCGTACCTATTTTTCTTATAACAAGCTTCCTCCTATTTATTTTTTTATTGCATGCCTCTTCTGACTTACTTTTCCTATTAAAAGCCCTCTATCACCAATTTTCCTTGTAAAAGCCATTTTTTCCCTATTTCCCTATTACAAACTCCTATCTATTTTCCATATTACAAGCCCATTTGACCGATCATTTTCTTTTACATTCCTTTTCTCACCTATTTTTCATATTCCAACCCTCTTCTCGCCATTTTCTTTAATTAGAAGCCCCTACTTGCTTGTTTTTTTTTTATTCAAGCCTCTTCTCGCGTAGTTTACCTTTTTTTTTCATTCGAAAAAGGCTGTCAGATAGAGCATGTGCAACCATACTTTGGCTATCATCTCTTGAATCGTCTTTCTTGCTATCCCCAATGCCCGAGTTGGCCTCCGTGCACTCTGCCTGCAGGAGAAAACGCTACTGTTTTCCACATATTTTCACGGTCACAAAGTTCATTTCTTTCTTTTCAGATTTTTCTTTACAAAATTTCTGGTGGATACGCCCTTATTATTATAATTATTTCTGGTGTATACGCCCTTGTTATTTTCTCTAAATTTGGAGGGGTGAATGTCTTTGTCGTTTGTGTCTCTCTGTTACATCCATATTAGTATTTATGTAAAAATTTCCTAACCTAATTGTTCTTAATTTATAAGCAAAATAAAGTTAGGTACTAATTAAATTTATACACAGAAAATTAGACCAGCCTGATAGAATAACACAACGCACGAGCACACCAAAAGACACATTCCAGATATACATAACTCACAAAGGTTTGGGAAGGAAAATAATATAAATAAACTCCAAAATAGGAGCATTTTGAGTGAATCCAGGGTACATTGTTGTGTTGATTTAGTCTTATTCGCACTGTTTGATACCTATATAGAGACAATCTTTTCCGTGGGATTCGAACTAGGTTCGTTACATGGTATGAAACTCGTGCAAAGTAAACTAACTCAAATCGCACTGTGACAGAAACTATTTTACCGTGAGTTCTTATTTTAAGTAGTCTTTCTTTAATCATTTCAAGACGCCATTTTATTCCAAATATTTAAAAATGCTTTTAATAATTAAATAAATAAAAATAAGTACTTGGAGTTCATTTCTCGCGAGTAAATAGAAAGGAATAAAACGCACAAAAGAGTGAAAATGTATGTTTAATATTATATCAGAAGCTATTGAATCCAGATTTTCGCACAAAATAAAACAAAACAAAAATAAAAGATTCCTTGTTAGGAAAATCTGCTTCGAAGAGAAAAGCTAAGTAAACTTGGCCAAGAAAACGCAAGTCATAAATGTCGCTGTCAATTTTATGCAACGAGACCTAACAACAAAATCCTCGGTTCTCGACGAACTGGAAGTAAATTTTTTCGCTGATTTATCCTTTTTGCTACAAAGTGATGAAATAAGTAAGAGAACGGGGGATGAGGGCGCTTTTTCTTCTTCGTTACATATCTGGGAATGATGAAAGGGAAGACACAAAAAATACTGGGTCCTGCTCCTCATTTTCGAACACAGAGATGTGAATTTAAAGGGGTAAAGGTGTACCACCATAAATTGCCTTTCCTTATATTGGACGAACAGAAAAGTCCTCTATAAGTGATCCACGACGCCACCAGTTCTCACCCAATAACTCCATATATATATATATATATATATATATATATATATATATATATATATATATATATATATATATATATATATACAGGGCTTGTACAAAATAATGGAAACATTAATTAAATTACTGACTCTCAGTCCCCTCTTCCTTAGCAGTATAAATAGATTCAATACGCTGACCAATCGATTCATACAGTTTTTGGCTGTATCTATATGAATTTAACTCTTTTTGAGTGAAACCTGCTCTAGCTCCTTCATAAACGCTTTTTAGTGGGAATATATCGCCTAGTTTTTGCTCCAATTTACACCAAAAAAACTTGATTATGGCAAGATCTGTGAATTATGGAGACTAATATGTGTTCAACGTCATTATCAGGCATTTTAAAAAGTTTTAAACCCTTTTTTTTGGTACGAATGGGTGCATTAGTTAATGTTTCCATCATTTTGTCCAACCCCTGTATATATATATATATATATATATATATATATATATATATATATATATATATATATATATATATATATATATATTTATATATATATATATATATATATATATATATATATATATATATTGATTTATATAGCTGATTAGCCGATTTCTCTGGAACTGCAATCCAAGTATGAAAATAAAAGCCAACACGAAGAATGTGAACACTTATTCAAGATAATTGGACGTTTTTTTACATCTACTGTGTACATCATCAGCAGAGTTTTGCCTCAATTTTACATAATAATATAAATACATAAGCATTAAATTCTAGGCTCCAAATATAAAATACAGTCAATTGGCCAAAAGAAGATAAAATGTACAAAAACGATAACAAATTAATCTCGGCAAAATAAATACATTAATAAGCATTAGCAAATTGGCTTACCAGGAGCAGACTGTGGTTGTGTGTAGTATACGGGGCACAGTTATTAAATTCTCTAAAATATAAAAAAGACTGTACTTATATAAATTATCAATCAATATTTTTGCTAAATTCCCGAGGAGGTATTATAAATAATAAATTATAACTAATAAACAAATGTTTCTTTTCTTATAATATAACGAAAACTTGGAACAACTTATATAGCTAAAATCATTGAAAGCTCTCCAGTAAGAATATTTAATAGAATCAATGAATATTACTTTAAAAATAACTTTAGATAATTAAGAGTTAGGAAACTAATTATTTTTCCCTCTCATATCGTCTTCTAACTAATCCTTCGCTTATGCCTTCAATCCTTTCTCTTATTTCTTAAAATATCCTCAAATGTATTATGCAGTTGCTATACCTGGTTTACACTCCTTACTAGATGGCTAGCCAATATATTGTAACAGCCTAAATAGATACAAATAGAGCTAGAGGAAAAGAGAGCTAGATGCAAAGAGAACTAGATGCAAAGAGACCTAGGGTCATAAGAGCTAAATGTAAAGAGATTAGATGCAAAGAGAGCTAGAAAATAAAAGGGAAAATAAATTATGGGGTAATTTTAACTAGAATTATGTATTAAATGGGACATTAGGTTTCGAAAATCTATTAAGTCTTGATCAGTAAATTCAGGCGTTTGTGGGAGGTGGTCTTGATCCACTAATTATCCTGGTTTGTCTTAAATGAGTCTTAGTTTTCTGCTCCCTTAAGCCCCTCTCCCATATACTCCCTCTCTCCTTACCTTCTTCGTTTTAACTACTACAGTTAATCTATCGCTCCATAAACTAACCATATATGTATATACATATCAGTTAGCCCTGAAAGTAATGTCGTTTTTTAGTGAGCAAAGTTTAAAGTAAACAAGCGAATAAATAATTTATTTTATTTTAATCAAAGTCGGTTCCATTGGATTGAATGCACATATACATATAGACATGCATACACGCCGCAAAAGAACTACACTCCAATTTCATCATATCTTTGACTCAACCTCTTGCCCGCTCGACGTAAGATTTATGGGTTTTCTCACTATATGTGAGAGGCAAGATCCCTCCTCCCCCCTCTTACCTCTAGCCTTCTGCCCTCGCCGCAAGATACCTTATTTCGCCCTCAGCATTGGCGTCTTCTCCTTCTTCGAAAATTAATGGAAATGTCTGCCCAAACTCAACTTGGTCGCTTTTCCTACGGAGATAGAAGGGGCAGGATGGCTTGAGAGATCTCTCAGAAAAAGCCAAATTAACCGATAGATGAGTAGACAGACAAGCTGATCGAAATACGTTGTAAAAATTAATTTGGGATTATAGTCAGTCTAAATAAAGCTAGGAATAAAGTTTGTTGTCCTTGTGTAGGTGAAAAAGAGGATTTAGAATGATTGGTCTTGAAGGGATAGTAGGTTGCTAGCTTTGTATGATTGATGGTAGGGTTGAAAGATTATGTGAACTAGTTGACTGCGTCACCCGTCCGGATAATGAATTTCACATAATAATTACAATGACAATCGCTGGAAATCAGAAGGCATAGGGGTCAGGCCCAATTTTGGGGATAGAGTTCATAAAAAGCAGAAGTATCTTATTTTTCCACTAGCGAGTGTGGCCAAGTACCCTTCATGCACCGAGCGTGAAGCACTGTTTCCACGTCAGGGGAGTGTGGAATGAAAACCTCTTGGGTACATAAAACAATAAGCGAAGCGAAGAGGGATTAAAATGCAGTACTTCTCTAATTGGCTGTGCTGATGATGGGTATGCATGACTCTTCCTTTGTCGAAAAGTTAAAATAAGCTTACTTCTAACAGGTGACTAGCTCCCTACAAATTACGAAATATTATGTTTCCGTTCTCACTTGGAATCGAATGTGATGTATATAGGAATAGGAATCGACACCTTATGTACCATGAGAGCAATTATTTTGGCTGTGCAAATATATATATATATTATTATATTTAAGGCATTTGACTCCCAATGCTGAGAGAAGCCCTTTCAAATTGTGGAGGAATCTCCTTTGAATAATATTATCCCCCCCCCCTCGTGAGACAGTATTTCGGAAGAAAGGGCGAGTCATCTTCCCCCACCCCCACCCCTTCCGACCTTTCCCTCTTTGGAACTGCCACCAGGTTCCCGTGACATTCACACCGAAGCTTCCTCCCGCTCGCCTCAACCATTTCCCCCCCGCTCCCCCTCCCGAGGGTCGGGAGACTGATTTGTATCTTCGCCGTGAACCGCGTTTATGGCCCCTTCGCTGTCGCACTTCTGACTGCTGATCTCAGCCGTTTACACTTCCTCGTAAGGAGGCGCTCGTTTCAACACGCCCGATAATAAGGGGTTAGGAAGGTCTCAATCTCTCTCTCTCTCTGTTTTAACTAGCTCTGGGTATATATGCTCCCGCTCCAGGCTGACGGACAGATTTGGTTAGACGCGACTTACCAAGAAAGATTGCAATTTAACGAACTCTCTCACAAGAAGAGTGAGTGACGGTCGTAAGCCACGGAATAGCTAGACATCACCCCCGTGTCTTCAGGTCGAGAAAAAAAGAGCCTCGTCAGCCTTTCTCATCCGCCTACGGATCAAGATTGGAGAAGCTGACCTCCGAAGTTCATCTAGGGATCTCTTACGACTAGAGGCCCATTAGCTGGCTCAAGCCGAGTGTGGAGAAGTCTCTCCACCTCCCCCTTCGAAGTTTATTCGGTGACCTCCCGAGGACAGAAGGCCCGCATCTCGCCAGCGCGAGTTCGAGAAGAGTAGCCTCACCCGCTGTGGGTTCTGTGGCTAATCCCCGTAAGTAATCAAGCTAACCAAGACCTCCCCTTAGTTGATACACCTTACCCTCGAGTTTCAAAATAGTAAATCATTCACTACCTTTAACCTCCCATTATAACTATTCCCTAACCATTGTTATCTAACTAGTACTCGGAGTTTAAGTCCGTCTCATTTATGTACCTTTTTTATATATTTATTGTTGTCCCCTTTTAGTTCGTGTGTATTAAAAGTCTCTTTTTGTCATTGTGTTTGTCGTATTGCTTGGTTACGCAGCTGCCGTTATCTACTTAAATCGCACTCTTAGAGACAATAACAGTTGGCGCCTTGCTTGGCTTACCTTAGGGCCTGTGTGCGCCTATTCGTACACTTAGCCATACCTAACATAAAGATATTTGGCGTAAGGTTTTTAGTTCTTTTCCACCTAGTTTTTGAGGCACTAAGTTCAATTGATAGCAGCTGCATTACCAACAATATTCGAACAACAATATTTTAGGGCAACTTTTCTTTTATTAACGGGTAACAACAAATTTGTAAGCCCATTATCGTGTGGTGTGTCTACAGTTTTTCTAGTTCCTTAAACGAGGATATTAGCTAAGCGGTAATACTAACTATCTTTTTTTTCGTGTCGCGAGACAGATTCCACCCCATTAGTTATTTTTTATTTATTTTTTTTGGGGGGGGGGAGTTTGCCCGATCTTTGGTAGGAATTTTAATAATTTTTTTTGTAGGATTTATATTGTTTTGGGGTAAAGCTTTAATAGCTCTGGCAGCTTTTTCGTGTGCAAAAGCCGGAAGCAGCATATCCGAGATGTCTTCATTCGATCGTTTTCATAAACAAGGGCAGATCCTAGGCTTATCTGGGAAAGGTTTAATCGCTTACGTCTAGGAAGAGGAACGTAGCAAACTTGTGGATAGAAAAGCACAGAGAGAAGCAAAAATTGAAGCAAGAAATGCACAAATCGAAGATTCGAAAGCACAGAGAGAGGTAGAAGTAAGAAAAGCAGAAATCGAAGATAGAAAAGCACAGAGAGAAGCAGAAGAAAAAGAAGAATTAGGCAGCATGTGAAAGAGATAAGTCGTGACCAAGTCAAGATAAGCTCCGTAAGATCTCTAATTGAACAGGCTCAAGCGCTTTCATTAAAATTTCCCGCATACAAAGATGGAGAAGATTTTTTCTCTATTTAACGCACTTTGAAAAGATCTTCGAAATCAACAATTGGGACTTAGCAGCAGATGGCTTCACCTGGTAACTTCCATTGTTAAATTCCAGTTTTCGCGACATATTCGTCTTGCTTCCTTCTGAGACTACCCTTGATTATTCGACCCTAAAGGCAGAACTTCTTTCTGCCATTAACATGAACCCTTAATTTTATAGGGTTAGGTTACACTCCGCACGAATACAGCTAGGCCAAACCTACAGGCAATTTGGATTCACTCTTCTGCGTAATTTCCAATTCTGGCTGGATTCCGCCCGAGAAACAAATGAATATGAGTCGCTAGTTGACTTTATCCTAAGGGATGAACTAATGTCGACCATCATTTGCCAACTAAGGGCCTTTATTCCGGACAGAAGAACGTCCACTTTCAAGGAATGTGTGTCACGACCTCTACCCCAAACACAAGTTTGGGTTTAACCGAAGCCTACCCAAGGGCAACAATAGCTTAATAGAAGTGCAGGCGCCGAGCAACTTCAGGCCTCACCCGCCGAGAGACCAAAAGGACGTGCAACCCCCGTTACTTCCCTCCACGCCTAACAAGTACCCCTGTAGGCCAATTGTGTGCACCTAATTTATAATTTTCCCCCAAATTCTTAACTGAGGACCTCGTCGAGTCACCAAGTCCACCAAATTTCTGCTGCCCTTTCGCCTAATCCGCCAGCCGCATCGCCAGGAGCCCATGCTCCCTCTCTTTTGGATTAACAGGTAAATTTCCTCTTTAACAAAAGTTTCCCCAGTGGGCTTCAGTTTGAAAACGGAGAGGTAAATGGTTGGGAGTGTTAACCTCGGTTAGAGATAGAGGTTGCACATGTATAGTAATTTCTGACAAGCTACTACACCCCGTAAGTCCAGAGCATAACAGGTTCGCGTTGGTGCACGAGGTTTTAGGTAGTGCTATTAGGTTCCCAGTGGTACGGTGCCATATTGAGTGCCAGTACTTTACCAGATGGGGCGACGTAGTCGCGGCCCCGATGATATTCTGTTCTGTCCTCATTGGACAGAACGCGCAGCTCTCCCAAACCCCAGGTCCGCAGCCGGTCGTTACCATGGCCCAGGCCGAGAAGGATGAATCGCTTCCGGTATCCCTATCGTCCCCAGACATCGCCCACGCTACCAAGGTTCGAGGTGATGAGGCGCCAAAGAATTTTCCCCCGTTACAACTTCTGCGGGAAGAAGAAAGGAAGAAGGAACCTGAAACGGTGCGAGGCGATCAAAGATCGAATACCCTGTGAAGGACGCGTTAGCATACCGTACTTCTGTTGAGCAGGAAAATCCCCCGACCAACGCGTTGTGTTTGCCGCGAACGAATATCGAACCTGTTCTAAAGATTGCTCAAGATGGCCTAATGGCCGGACACTTCGGCCAAACAAAACGACACCGCGAGTTTTTAAATATTTTTTCGGCCAGGAGCGGCTAAAGAAATTATCGAATTCTTCAAGTCCTTCGACCTTTGCCAGAAGGTCACCTCCAACGGGCATGTAGCCCCCGCCCCCCTCCAAAAGATCCCGAGAGTGCCCGAGCACTTTTCCTGGGTCTTAATCGGCCTAATAGGCCCAATTCATCCCCTGCTTAGCGAGGGAAACATCTACCCCGTTGATCCCGTGCGTCTGGTCCAAATGGTGCGCGTAGAAACTGACGAAAAGTATCCCCAGCCGCCTCTTCCTTTCCACCAAGCGGAGCCTCACTCCGACTTGAACGTAAACCCCAATCTCGCTCCTCTTAAGAAGGCTCAATTCCTTGCCTTATTGGAAGACTTTCCCGTGTCATTATATCGGCGTTTTGAGCCGAATTTCGCTGCCATAGCCGCGCCCCTCAACGACATTTTTAAAATAACGACCCCCGTCCCAGTCAATTGGACCCTTTCTGCGGAAGATCACTTCCGCTAGTTAAACGACAAGTTAATCTCTATCCCTATCTTGAGATTACCGAATTCCAATAAAACATTTGGTGTTCGTAACGAGGCCACCCAAGATGGCCTAAGTTGTGCTCTCGTCCAATATGACGACGATTGAGTGGGATATCCTGTAAGATATGCTAGCAGGAAGCGTATACTATCAAAGAGCTTGAAGCGATAGCCATTGGTTGGTATATACGTAAGTTTATGATGTATGTTAAAGGCACCGACAACTGCCTAGCCAATAGCCCGAGTACGAATCCTATAGAAGACCCCCTACCAGCAACCTGAGTGTAGAGTAATATTCGCATTTGATTCATTTTTTTTGGTAAATACTATTTTTCCTTTTTTGTTTTTGCCTTGTTGCTGTTGTAAGTGCGTATGTATAAATTAAGTTATCTGTGGTACGCATATGTAAATCCCGTGTAGTGTTATGTTTGTTCTTTTGTTGGTAAACATTGAATTTGAGCTTTATAACTTCTCCTCTTAATGAATTTATAGTAGACATTTTTTTTCGCTCCCAAGTGTCCTTCGCTGTAAAAATGTCTTTGAATAGGGAGGAGTGAGGAAGAATCCCCTTTGAATAATATTATTCCCCCCCCCTTCCTGAGACAGTATTTCAGGAGAGAAAGCGAGTCATTTCCCCCCGCCTTTCCGACCTCTCCCTCTTTGTATCCGCCGCCAAGTTCCCGTTAAATTCACACCGAAGCTTCCTCCCGGTCGACTCAACCATCCCCTTCCCCTCGGATCGAGAGACTGCTTTGTATCCTCTTCGTAAACCGTGTTTATAGTCCTGCCGCTCTCGCCCGACGGGCTGCTGATCCCAGCCGTTTACACTTCCTCGTAAGGAGGCGCACAATTCATCACGCCGGATAACAAGGGTTAAGAAAGTCTCAATCTCTCTCTCTGTTTTGAATAGCTCTTGTTATATATGCCCCCGCTCCAGACTCACAGACAGATTTGGTTAGACGCGACTTCCAGGAAAGGAGTACAGTTCAACGAGCTCTCTCTTAAGAAGAGTGAGTGACGGTCGCAAGACACGAAAGAGCTGGACATCACCCCTATATCTTCGGATCGAGGAGAAGAGTCTCGTGAGAAAACCTCAGCCTTTCTCATCGCCTTAGGATTAAGGATTGGAGAAGACTTCCTCTGAAGTTCACTGGTAACCTCTTACGACAAGAGGCCAATTAGCTTGCTCAACCAGAGGGTGGAGAAGTCATCTCTCCCCGCATCTTGCAAACTCGAGTTCGAGAAGAATATCCCCACTCGCTGTGGGTTCTATGGCTACCCTCCGTAAGTAATAAAGGTCCCTAAGACCTCCTCCTATTTGTTCCACCTTACCCTCGAGTTTCAAACGAAGTAAATCTTTCATTACCTTCAATTTCCCATTATAGCTATTCCCTAACCACGGTTATCTAACTTGTATTCAGAATTTAAGTCCGTCTCAGTCATATACCTTTTATATATATTTACTTTTGTCCCCTTTTCGTTCGTGTGTATAAAAAGTTTATTTTTGTCATTGTGTTTGTTGAATTCCTTGGTTACGTAGCTGCCGCTATCAACTTAAATCGCACTTTTATATAGGGTGATCGAAAGTCCCTCCAGAGTAAGAAAATTTATAATAGGTTTCGAAATTAGAACTAACTGTCTGCAGTAAAAACAAATATAAATTAAAATTATAAATCGCTATATGTATATTCTATACAAATAAACAGAAGGTTCGCATGCAGTCAGCAACCCCTGGCAACCCCATGATGTCGACACTTAGCATCACGCCATCCGTGGCCTATTAATTCTTGCACCCATGATAGAGGCATGGTTGTGATTGTACCAATTCTCTCGCTCGGCTGCCATACTTCGCTCCACGTCAAATGCCAGTCTTCACATCAACTTCCAAGAAGCTCTCCATCCACACTAGCTGTAAGCCCCTTGACTTGGGGAGATCAAGAAGAAACTTCCAACCATAGAATTCCTAATAAAAACATTGTTAGAGTGTTTATTTAATCAACCGCTCCAGATCAATCTGCTTGAGCACAAAAACAACCTTTTAACAGATACTGTAAGTAATTGTTTGATATTGTATTAATTTTCTTACTGCAGAGACAGATTTGAATCACTACATAATAAAATATTTGGAGTCTGGCCATTTTAAGGGTCGTACTTCTGTTATTTTACCAATTTGGTTTGTTTTTATTATTTCATTACCCCAGGGACTATCTTTATACGAGCTATAGACTTAAATAAATGAAAGGGTCTTATTTACAATGACGATGACGAACTAAGAATAATGACCGAATCATATACAAATCACTCATAATTTTACTCTATATCACCGAAGACGACTAATCACTATATACAGGATTACAAAGATTTTTCAGTAAATAATCATTGATATTCCTGTAATTATATGGTCCTTGATGACGGAAATTCGACTGATTCTATTGATGCTATGCGTAGATTATGTGGCGACGAATATTTGGCTGATTCTTTCGATGCGCCGCGTCTACTGTGTAGTCTCTATAGCGACTGTAATATGATTAAGTCATTTATCGCTATGTTCACGCTTAGGAACTAATATAGGAACTTTATACTATTGAATATTATAATTAGTTTTATTGAATAAGTCATTTATCAGACAAAGTTCTGTATATCGTACTGTATATATCTTACAAAATTATAATGAGCATAAGTGTATATCCCTTATATACACTTACGTGTTTCTAATGAGAACCAGAGAAATTCTCGAGGCCGTAATCTCCCTTCCTAATCAAAAAGAATTCTTATGCACAAAAATAAACGAAAAAATGGAAGGGAGAAGAACTCAACCACTGGCAGCCCAAAAGTTGCTCAAAGCGACAACTCGACCGAACTGGAAGAAGGAAATTGCTCAACAAACGAAAAAAAAATTCCAAAGCTAATCTAAACTTTAATGTTTTTAAATTGCATTTCTTTGACTCCCTTAAAACCTTAAGAAAGCCGGAATTATTTTCCTTAACCTAATTTCTAAAAAATAAAATAAACTAATTTTTAAAAGGATTTAAATATGTAGGTAATCCTTAAAGAAGTAGCGTTTAAATGAATATAATCAATAGAAATATTTCATCTAACGAGTGGATACTATTCCTTAAAACTACTACTACGATGTACTATTAATTGTGTATAGTGAAATATGAAGTGTGGCAGGTCTTATTCGCTACCATGACTCGGAGGATCAAAAGAGACGGTTGTGAAGCCTGGAGAGAATTACGACGAATAACGAAATGCCTTTAAAAACCCAGCAGATGTTACCCATCGCACCCCACTTGGTTCGAATAAGACCCACACCACTTTCTCAAGGGAAGACCATAATGTTAAGCATCACAGAATGCAATTCTTTACTCGTGTTAAATAACGAAGAAGAAACTTGAAGTTCAAAATCATCTTAACTTATCATAGGTCGTTCAATCTCGTGCACTGCACACTCTTCGCCAGAACATTTCTCTCATTTCTGCTCTCCTGATACCAACACAATGGTTTTACAATGCAACCCTACACACTTTTCCTTGCTTCACATATTCGCGTCTGGCAAAGGTCTATAAACGAAGGCGAATAGCCAGGAGCAGTAATTATTCTAAAAGAAAAATCAGGAAAGCAAAAATAAAATAAAAAAAGATTTTGGAATATAAAATATGATGAAAAGAACGCGAATGATTAGATGGGTATAAATAATAACAACAGTTCTTCCAATAGTGGGTAGGAAAAATTACTGATTCTAAGCAAGAAATTCCAACCTAATGCTATTTCTAAACGTCTCATTATCAGCTCAGTTACGCTTAAAACCGAAACAATGAGGAGCAGAACCTCGAAACCGACTGTGAATTATGGTTTAAATTAAGTAAAGGAGATTGAAAAGGGCCAATTCACGCAAATATCCTCCCGCTTTGCATCCCCTACTCGGTGGATTACAATTTCAAAGAAATTAATGACAGTTAATTAATGTTAGAAATACAGTGTCCCAAAGGCTTGGACACAGGCAAAATTAATATTTCCAATAAAAAAGATTGAACTAAAATTTATTTAATTAAAATATACGTAAATAACATCTTTAATCTGATTTTCAGCATTTGTGATGCTAAGTTTGATGCATTTTACGAGATTGACCCGATAAATGCGATGCATTAAATATAAATTTCTGTGGATTTGAGCAGATTGATTTATGCTGCGCTGTTTCCTCAGGTATTTCGAATCTTAAGAACACCTTCTCTTTTAGGATACCCAAGGAAAAAAAGACCCGTGGAGTAATGTCTGTTGAGTACACCTTATCCTTCAGCATTGCCCAGAAAAAGAAGTCAAAGGGCATAAACTTCAGTGAACGAAGAGATCATTGTGATATTTCTTATGTGCTCTGACTTTAGTGACACCATTATATTGGGAAACCAATTTATTATAACTGTTGTTTTTATCTCAGTATGAGAGCAACTAGCTTAATAATACACTGATGGGAGAAACTCTAAAAAATATCCATTCCTGCCAATTCTTCTTTCAGAAATGAAATGTTCCAAGTCTTAATGAACAGAGGTCATTTATAACCTCTTGGGAAGAAAGATTTTATTAATGGAATCTGGGTAACTCAACATAATTAGCAAGGCAAGGACCATTATAATTTAATAATAATAACGCACCTATGAAGATAATGTATTCAGATGCACTCAATATAATAACAGATTAGCCGCATATTTATATGCACCTTAACACATTTCTCTATTTGTTTATACGTGGGGCAGGATTATGTAGCATTGTATATTACCTGTCTGTTTTATCTTCAGCTTTGAATGCCAGGCATATAATGGTTCAATAGACCCTAGCGAATTAAGCGTATTTCGTTTGAACAGCGCAATCTGCTTTTAAGGGAAGTATAAACCCCTGAATGGGGGTAAAAACACGATTAAAACACGTTCAAAACATTTAATAAACCATACAATTCCCAATAGATGTAGAGTAGAAGGAAAGTAAGTTAAAAGAGGCATTGAAGGAGAAAAGCGAGACTCATTCACCTATACATATGGCGACCTATATATAAGCAAAGTCTGTTATATTGACTATTCTCAAACCTGGTATGTAGATGGCATTTGACTATATCAATTGTAGTGCTTAAATTTCAACAAACTTCTGGTATTTCTTTTCACTTATTCTTATGATCCAGTCATAAGATCCATCTCGTCACGATCCCACAAAACCATTCATGAATTTTAAGCTCAAAGTGGTAGTTAAATGCTCCGACATAATTATATTCTTTTGCCTTACATTAATTTGTCCTCTTTAGCTCTGTTGTGTTATTTTAATTCTATATCCATGACATTATTCAATTTAAAATTGATTTGCATTGAAAACCTACATGTTCTGTTCCACTCATATTTAGATGAAAATGCAACTGTATTACCCTCTTTTATCTTCTTGCTTCAATTATTGGAATGCCTTTCTTCCAACAGTCTTTCAATACCACCCAGCCATAAATACCTGCCCCTCAAGCGTGATCAAATCTATACTGCCACTTGCGTGATTTCTTTGGTTGAACATTTAATTTTCTCAAGATTCTCCTGAATTTATGAAATCCATTTTCATCTTTTACGTGACACAATTCCCTTTTTTACTAGTTTTCATTGAACACTAATTTCTCTTAGGTTTTTTCATACTTAACTAACGATCCCTTTTTTGATTATGCGTCAAAGATGTTGATTGGTGGTCTTCTGCCCCGGTGGGTCCTTAAAGTTGTAATCCTAAATCTTTCGCATGATTTCCTCTCCACGGAACTGTCTATCATCTTGCCAAATCTACGCATACATAAACACGTAAAGTATAAAAGAGCTGACTGCTAAATTGGTGTATAGGAGTAAAAGAAAGAATTCTCGCTGTCTGATTTTATTTAGTCAGAATAAAGAGAATTTGGACACGTCATTATATTTAGGAAATAACGTCAAGTACTCTTCTTATTCACATACACATTCATCCAGCCAGCATACGCTCTTTCACCTACACTTTCGCTTTCACTTACGCTTTCCACGTCAAGCCACATCCACTATTTACACACAGTCACGTTTTTATATCCTTAAACACTCACAAACCGATGCATACGCACATACAATACTCCGAAAACATCTTCTAATTGCCTAATATTTGACAAAATTCCTCTTCTCCCGAACCCACTTCTCCATTTACTTTCCAATCCATCTCATTCCACTTATATTTCTCACTTTATAAGAGTATAAACGGTATCAAATAAAGGAAAATAAAATAGGCATTAAAATATTTCACCCCTTTGGGGGTCAATGGCTCAAAATTGGGATTTAGCGGCCAAACTTACGAATTAAGAGAGAAATTGAGATTTAGAAAATGCGGGGGGGGGGGGGATTAGATAATTGGGAGCCTCCCTTTTGAAATGTATTAATATCTTATTGTTTTTGTTGTTATTATAAACACTTGGCCCTTATAAAAGTCATATTATTTTATTAATATCGAAATCCCTACTTTTACTTTTAAAGTCCTATTATCATATTAATATAGTAGGCCCTAGACCCCCTTAAAAATGCTTCTTTTTTACAAATTATTATCAAAAGCCATAGTCACCCTTGAAAACCCTATTATTTTATCCTAGTCTCCTTTAAAAATATATTTTGTAATTGTTAATTATCGAAAGCCCTCGAGCCACTTGAAAATTGTATTGCCACTGAGTTATGGGTTTTAATTCTCAAATCTATATGCGATACTATTAAAGACGGATTTTTATTATTAAAATTGTAACTATTAAAGATTATTTTAATGCAATCTATAAGTTTTTTTTCATTTGTTGATCTGTAGATGCTTTTGAAATTTTGGGGAATATTGGGAGTTTATTCCAGCTGTTGATCCCATTAAGATGTGCATGTATTCAACTACTATTGTATCGGTGTTGTTTTGCTCATGCTGTGATATTATTCGTAGTATACACGATGTATGAGAGCTCACAGTTGTCTTTAGGACATAAAAATTATTATACTACATGATTATTGACTTTTCGCCGCTCTCGTGTAGAGAACCTTAAAGAGAGCTTACTACTTTTATAATATCACTGTACTACTATTACTTTTATAGCTCCTAAAGAGGAGCTATGTGTTGTTTTAGGATGTTTCTGAGCGACTTTTCTTTCGATTTTATGGTGTTGGGATTTTGTGGTTCTATGTAAAATTTGATCGAAATCTGTTCTTCTTTCTTCGTTTTTTTTAAAAAGTCAAAACAGGGTTCTGGATATTGTTTTTTACGATTTATGCCTTAAGGAACTCATCGTTTATTAAATCTTTCGTTAAACGTTTGACTTCCATATCGAAAAGTTGTCATGTGGAGCATATCCTATATGCTCGATGGATTGGCGTATTGATAAGAGAAAGCTTGTATTTTTCAGGGGGGTTGGAGGTATAATTAAAGTAGACTACCTTGTCAGTCGGTTTGATGCATATTAATGTATTTATTTCTCCATTTGATTCTTGGATAATTCGTACATCAAGAAAGTTAAATGTTTCTGGATGGCTGCTCATACCTGAATTTTAGTACAGGTGTCGTCCACATAGGAGGTGTAAAATATTGGATTCAAATGTTGTTTTGCCATTATTACTTTATTTTCTATTTCTGCCATATAAAAACCAGCAAACGTTGGTCCAAGAGGGCTACCCATAGAAACTCCATCCTTCTGCAGATATGTATTACCATTGTAATCAAATGGAGTTTTGATTGGAGTTGGCGTTAATCCGTTGTGGTTATATTATTTAGGATTATTTTAATTGTCGGTAACACGGAGTCATTGGTGGATAGTGATTCTACGACGAGAGAGGATAAGTTTTTAATGTTAATAATTTTAAAGTCTTTTATCATGAGTAACAAACAATTCATCCGATGATTTCACAATGTATTTATGTTGTAACTAAGGTCTGATGATCTGTTTGATATATTTGGAAATGTCATGGGATTACAGTGCCGCTCATAGATATTAGAGGGCGCAATGGGGGATCGGTCAGGGTCTTCGTGCCTCATTAATGCTTGCCTATGAACGCTCACCTACCTTCGTATATGATAAGCCTATTCCACCATTCCATTCATACCTGAACACTTTGTATAAAAAAGGTGGATCAATTTAATTTTACTTATTATGTTCTGAAGATACGATAATTGTAATCGTGAAACGTCAACTCATAATTAATAAAGCTATAATAAAAGCAAGTTGCATTTTTCTATCTAGAATCATCTTAAAACGCTTGAAGTTTAACGCAAGAAAGATTTTTAGTAAGCTGGAAACGAAAACCCACCAAGCAGTTAAATCAAAGGCTGATATCTAATTTATGAAATAATAATAGTAATAATAATAATAATGATAATGTCGTAGAATGCCCCCCCTTTTTGTTCTAAGAGTGCAAAGAGTGCTAATATATTGATATCTGAATATCTTCACGATCAGAGCCGTTCCGAAACACGTAAGGATATAAGGGAAACACACACTAATCCCCAAATAAACTTATATTTTAACTTAAACCATTGAATACACCACATCTAAACATTAACTACAGCAATACTCTGAATATTATCATAAACAAGAATTAATTAAATTCGGTGACCCTCAAAAATTGGTTAATTTCTCTACACACAACAATAATATAAGATTTTTGCTTACGGACTCTACTGAAATTTAGAAGCCTCAGAAATGTTATTGACTCACAACGCGTGCCGTCTGGCCAGATGTAGATGAGCGAGATCACACGGTCATTTTGGCAAGGGTAGTAGCTGGGGGGTCCACACAGTATTCCGGGGTGGAAGTTCTTTACTGACGAGCTCAATTACGGGGCTTTATGCAACACCAAGGTAGTCGTGGTCTCTCTGGTGAGAGGGAGTCAAACTTGGTTCTTAAACCAAGTTAACATGGAGTGCGGTGTGAACACCGAGTAACGAGCTCGAGGGGGAGCTTTTCACCTTCGTTACTTAATTCCTCATGGGTGAGGACTGAACTCGGGGAAGGTCTTCTTCAAGGGCGAGGATGACAAAGAGGGGTTTCTCTGGCAAGAATAAATTACTTAACGTTTGATTTGCTAACCAGGAACTAGCTCGAGGATGAGCTTCTTCTTAGTTCCAGTCTTCTTCAAGGGCGATTATAACGGAAGGAGGATTTCTTTGACGAGAATAAGTTGAACTTGGTTCCTTACCAAGTTAACTTGAGAGTTCGGTGTGGCCACCGAGTAACGGGCTCGAAGGGGAAGCCTTTTCCTTCTTCTTTTCTTAATTCCTCAAGGACGAGGAATACCCCTGGTGTTTAAAGTGCACTAGGATATGATGAGTCTCTCTGGCGAGAGTAAGTTGAACTTAACAAAGTTAACTTATCCTTTGGTTTGATAACGAGGGACTAGCTCGAGGATGAGCTTCTTCTTAGCCCCTTAAGGAAGGTAGCCCTGCCTCTCTTGCAGGGTACTTCTTGGTCTGGCGAGCCAAGTACACTACCAATATAGTCTAGGTAGCTCAGGTTCAATGGAGGACTTCGTCACCTGGAATTTGACGTATACTACCTCGATTTTCCTCAGTGTTTCTCATTTATACCTTGTCACCCCACCTGGGGAGTGGTAAGGTGGGGAGGGGCTTGAAAACGGCCTCAGGAGAGTTCTTATGCCCAACGGTTTTTCCCACCGAGTCTTACATCGGCTCCTTGTTAGCCTTCGAGCTTGGGAGAAACACGTCTCCAATTTCTTATTTGACGTGAAACGGGATCTCACTCTCCTGGAGGAGATCCTGCATTTGGACCTTTAGGGTCTTTCATGGCACCGAGTTGTGCGACGCTGTGGTTACGCTTTTGTCCCGCCGATGCCTGGGCCGGATGTCTTTGCGGTAACCGCCTTGTGACTGCACCAAGAGTAAACGGGGAGGGAGGAAGTGACGTTTCCCCTACACACCTCCCATCAAGGAACTTAATGGGGGGGGGGGGGGGTTACTCCCGGGAACTCAAAACAACTTACTCAACCTAGTCGAGATTAGCAAAGTTGTATTTCTTTGAGCCCTCTCTTACATTAAGTTTCCTTACACATGAGCGCCCTCGCGCGCGTTTACACAGGCAATGTGTTGAACTAGACCTACTCGCAATACAATTTTATATGAAAATAACAACCCTTAATTCGTTGATTACCCACAAAAAAAACAAAAAAAACAAGCTACTTCCTTACATTTCTAATTTTTTTAGAACCTAAATCCTACCGATAAATATTAACACGAACAACAAATGAAAACATAGTTTCACGCTCATTAGGTACTGAAATAACCCTCAATGGTATTTCGTCTCCGTTTAAGAGCAGCTGTACTTTATCGGCTCCTTTGATGTAGCTAATCCTGAAATGGTGCTCTAATACTAATACTTTACCCCACCTGAGTCGGCCGTTCGGGTTATTGAGTCTACCCAATTATGTTACTAAATGGTAGCGGTATTTCCACCTACTCGAATTACCCTTCTTATGGTACTTGACTACCTTTAAACTGAACATTATGGCTAGAGCGACCTTTTGCAGCGGGGCATAATTGATGAGAACTTGAGTCTCATAATCCTTCTCTATCAAGGTACACTGTAAGATCAATTGTGGGTTCGATCTTTGGGGATCGAGAAAACTTTTCCCTGCGAGGTCGTTAATGGGCGTGGCGCTCACTACGACTTGGCGCATTAGCGGTAACTCCGTGGACGTTCCATTCGGGGAGAAGACCCACTAGGGGTAGGGGATACTCATCCGCGTCTACCATTTGACTAGTCAAACCTGGGTGTATAGCAATAGCACCTCTTTCCTCCTTCCTTGTCAACTCATTTGGCTCGATTCTCTTCGCATGTAGTTCCTCAGGTACACCTGCTCGTACCTCTACCCTACCTTCTATTTCTGAATGATGTGTTGTAAGGCATCTACCAGATTGTTTTTAATGATGCCCGTCCAGCCTGGTACCTTTTCTTAGAAGGATTTCAAAGATGCCATGGCGTCTTCGGTTTTTATTGGACGACCATGGTCAACACTCTCTCTTCCCAAGTCCGCGTGGTGGTGTGGATGTGTGCGGTGTAGGAAAAGGGTGTTTAGGGTATATTTATTCCTCCTCGTTTTAGCGTAATGTCAAGGAAGGCGAGCCAATCCGGTGAGGGGAATTTTTAAAACAACTTTAAAGTTCGATTTCAGCTCGTAGCCTGGCTGATGAAGGCCAGCTTTTCTTTGTTGATTAAGATGGCTTCTAAGATGTTCAGCCGAACGTTATTTCCCTCTTTTATTTTAATTGTCGTGATTTTAACTAGAATATCTCTAGGTAGGGTGACGTCATGTGCGCTCTCCATAAATCATATGGTCCCAAAAATCATATTTGGAGCGCACATAACATCAACCTAACTAGAGAATGGACGAATTATCTGAATTAAGAGTTGGTTTTAAAGAGTCAATATATATTGATTCTGCGATCCTGAGTGTAGTCGGACAAGATTAAAATTTATTTATTGTCAAGACTTCTTACAATTTATTATGTGATATCTTATAGGCGAATTTTCTTTTTTAGAAAGAACAGAACCTGTCCTAATGTCCTATGTCTAATTCCCATACGAAAAAAATAACGAGCTTCCTATGATCACACAGGAATGCCGATATATGAAACAAAGGAATAACCTGCGCAACCAATCGGGTACTCAACAGGTAAAACTTTTGTATTGATTTATCATTTGCAATTTCGAACTTACATTCAATTTGAGAGAAATATTGTTTAAATAGTAATGAGAATTTTTGTCTATTCTATTCCTCCTAAACCTCTCCTCTGCTTTGGATAGCATCGACCACACTCTCCTCCTTGATCGTCTTCACCCTTTCCTGTGTCTCTCGGCCACTTCACTTGTTTGGTTCTGCTCATACCTCTCCTTCGAACCCGCAAGCATTCCTTTTGGGGTGCCTCAGGGCTCAATTCTTTGTCTCCTCCTATTTCACATCTATTTACTTCCTCTTTTCTGCCTTCTTCGTGATTTGAGCCTGTCCTTCCACCTTTCGGGGGGATGACACTCAGATATACCTTTCGTTATCCCCTGTGTCCTTCTCTCAATCAATTACCAAGCTCCTTTCAGCCTACACCTCCATAAACGAATGGTGTCTGCCAACTTTATCAAATTTAACCTTGATGGTTTGCTACGGCTTCGATGGTGGAGAAATCTAAAGCTATCGTCCCCTCCCTTAATCTCGGGGAAACCAATGTCGCCTTCTCTGATGCTGTCATTTCTCTTAGTGTTATTTTCGACGAGCAGCTCTCGTTTAAACCGCACATGCATCGTATATGTAAGTTTTCCCTCGGTTTCCTCCGCAACTTTTCACGTGTCCGATCCCATTTTGATCGAGGAAGCTTTGAGACTGCTATTCATGTTTTCATACTCATCCGCTTAGACTACTGCAATTCTCTTCTAGTGAATCTCCCTTCTTCGTCACTTTGCTCCCTACAACTAGTTTAAGACTTCGCTCCCTGGCTCCTCCTTTGCCATCCCCGGTTCTCTCCTTCGATGCCTCTGCTACAAGAGCTACACTGGTTACCATTTCTCTACCGTACCCACTATAAAATTCTTCTCATCACCTACAAGGCCGTAAACCTCGAGGCTCCACCTTATCTCTCGTCTGCCCTCTCCTATCGTTAAACTTCTTGAGCACTCCGGTCTAACCTCGCTCCCCTCCTTAACACTCCTCTTTCTGTCGTCTGCTTGATGGGTAACCGTTCCTTCTCAGTTTGTGCTCCTAGAATCTGGAATGCTCTTGCTGCAGAAGTCCGATCCTATACCTCCCTGATACTTTTAAACGTGTCCTAAAGACTCATCTCTTCGGAATTGCCTTCTCTCCCCTGTAAACTTTTGTTACACTCGCTGCATAACCTGCGTTCTCGGACAGCTGACCGCCCTGAAGGTCGCGTTATTAATATCTATTTTTACTATTATGTTTAGTCAACTGTCTCTGGTATTTTCCTAATGTAACGGATCCACATACATGAAAAACTGTCAGGAATATTTGCATTCTCTACACACTTTAGCTCTGTTTATTGTAAAGAAAAAACACCATATTATGTGAAAAATAATATAAAAGTAACAGGAAAAATTATTAAATAAGAGAGTAAAAATATGAAGCATTTATAGTAAGTTACAAAATTATCAATCGTTACGTGAAGTACGAGAGATACATTGTAAAGATTCCACCAGGTGTATTTTTTTTCACCAGGTTTTCTTCAAAATAATTCAATTTTGTTATCGAACCATGAAGAGAAACCAGATGTGATTTGGTTTTTGAAAGACCGTTAATGTGTGTGGTATTTATAAAAGGCGACTTTTCTTCACTAACCCTGGAACCACATCGTGGGGAGATTTTCACCCGAGCGCATAGTGTAGTCACGTGATTCATAGCCATGGAAGCGCGGGAGCACGCTCCGCCCCTCAGTACCTTCAGTGCTTTGTGTGGCGTCTAAAAGGCTGGCTGTGTGCTCTCACTCGGGGTTTGGAATTTTCCATCACGGGGGAGAGTTTGTGATTTGGAGAGAAATCACTCAACGTTATGGTGACTGTGAAAATTTTTACCAGGGTTATATACTCCCTACGTTGTGGTGACCGTAATATTTTGTAAAATCTTACGTGTGTTTCTTTTTAGGTATTAAGTTATTTATTTTAGCACTAACAAAATTATGGCTGGTCGAGGCAAGTGGCTCAGTAAAGATGAACTTTCTGATATAATAAACAGATCAGGCCTATCATTACACGATAGTAGTGATAGTGAAGGTGTTGATGATGTTGAGTCACATATTGATAATGAAAGTGGATTCAGACACAACCTAGAAATAAACGAACTATACGATAGTGACGATGACGAAGAGTATGTGCCCGTGATTGAACCATGAAGTAGTGATGAGTTTGAGAGGGAAGATTTTCACGTCAACACCAAGAAAAAGTCCTGCCCCTGCCAGTACCTCTGCTACTGCCCGTGCCAGTGGTAGACAGAGAGGAAAACGCCACCTGGGGGCTGATGCTCCACACGTTGTGGACTTCAACAAAACATCAATTTATACTCGAAGTAATTTCAGGTGGAACTGTCAGCCCCAGCACGTTACAACAACGAGGAGGTTGTCAAGGAACATCTTAGCAAGACTCACTCCAGGGCTAACTCAGAAGCCAAGGGATATAATTGCACCTGAAGAGGCAATCAAGCTCTTTATTACTGATTTCATTGTTGAGGAAATCGTCACCTGGATAAACAAACGTATAGAGCGTGTGGAGGAAAGTATGGCAAGTGCTACATACGGTGCTACGGAGCCTAAGGAGATATTAGCACTACTGTGAGTGCCCATAGTGGCAGTGCAGTAAAGATATAACCATCTCTCCCTCATTACGATGTAGAGCACTGTAAGTAGGTGTCCCCTGTATCAGGCAGCAATGTCCAAGGGAAGGTTTGAATTTCTCCTATCGTGCTTGAGGTTTGACAACCCCGAAACCCGTGACGAGAGGTAGAAACAGGATAAATTTGCCCATGTGAGGAAAGTGTGGGACTAGGTTATCGAGAACTGTGCCTGGCTCTATGTCCCACGCGAAAACCTCACAGTGGACAAACAACTGTTGGTGTTTAGAGGAAATTGCCCCCTTTCAGATGTATATCCCCAATAAACCTGCTAAATATGGCATCAAACTTGTCCTGATCTGTGATTCTAAGACCAAGTTGCACACATTCGACCAAATGTGTGCAACGAGTTTATGCTCTAAAAAGACACGACGTTGGCCCCCTCTGTGTGTGGTATGGCATCCTCAATTTAGCGAGCATCAATGCCTTCATCATCAGCTGCGAGAACAGTGCAAGGAAGGGCATCAGCATACCGAAGATGAGGGCATTCAAGATGAATGTGGGGAGGGGACTTATCACTTCCTGGGCTCAGTCACGCCTGTCATCACCATTCCTGTCCCACCAACTTCACACCTTGATAAAAACAGTGTGTGACCTTCCATCACTGGGCAGCGCTGCAGGGTCACCAGGAAAGTCATTTGCTGATAGCAAGTCACCCCTGGTACGCTGTTCTGACTGTCCTAGCACGTTAAACAGGAAGACCCGGAACCGCTGCAACAGGTGTGCCAAACAAAAGTGCCATAGGCATCTGTACCCTGCTTGTGGTGACTGCCTGTAAAAGGCAAGTTTATTTTTTATTGTGTGTCTTCATTTTGTGTTGAAATAAATGACTATCAGCTTTGGAAAAAAGATGAAAAACAAATGAAAACGAAAAATTCAACAAAAAATATAACCATTTTTCACGTGTTTTCCATACAGATCCCAGTGGCAGTAGAGGGCTGTACCTGACTCAATCGAGGGTTCAATTACCTCAGGACTATTGTACAACAGGAGAAGTCTCTAGCTGCAGTAATTTTTTTGGCGAATTTATTTTTAAGCATATCTTAAAATTTAGTCTCTTTTAGCCTAGTTCACAATAAAATTAGTAACAGTATTAAGATAAAGTACAAATTAAGGATACTAGGCAGGATTCCGAAGCTGAGGAGTTACTTTTTCACTGTATACATTGTTATTAACCTTAATTGAAAAATCTTATCCTTTTTTGCTTTTCCACAAACGGCTAAAATTCTCCCAGGGTTGTGGTTAGTGTGACACAAAATTAACGTTGGGGTTCTAGGGTTAAAAAGCTCTCACAACCCAGCAGCGTCATAATTGCAATAAAATTTATTTTTCCGTAAACGATAAATGGACAAAGCTATTCCCCTAATCTCAAAATGCTTCTGAGTATGTTAGATCAAGCATGAAAGATCGAACAGAGTCCCGAATGTTCAAAGAACCAATGCAGATCTCAATTTAATGGAAATTATGACTTCAAAGATTAAAGAAGTTCTTGAATAGATGAGTCACGACACAAGTTTCTTTGAGAAACTCTTTCGATCCGTCCAGTCTAGTTGACTCATTTAATACCAAAGGAAACAAACTTACTTTTCTAAAATTAGAATTATTACCACTTTGACGTTTTATTTAAAAAGCCTTATTTAATTTACTATTGAGTAGCAGTAATTGCTTTTGCCTATAAATTCGCCGATGGAGAAACTTTCGATAAATTTTCCCTATTTGTTATAATTAAACCAAGAATGTTTTGCTTGCGCGTTGGATCACTAGCCAGCTAATTTAGTTGATATTATTTTGTTTAAATAATCAAACAATCGCTTTCCCTCGTTATTTGCTCTCGTCATTAAAATTTCCGTTATATAAATAAAATATCCAATATAACTGCTAATAGCTGACTAGCAACAATTTTTAGAACCAAAAATAATAACTTCTCATTTTAGTGATTATGCGCCAGTATAATTTATTTTTTTACCTAACAAGTAGAGTCAATGAATTGACTCTCCCGTGTGTCCAAATTATATACACCTCGAATAGGTGAGGTTGCATGAAACTGCTACCATTGGTTTGCCAACGGTTGCTGGCTGCTCTAGTATCATCCTCACATAAACTTGTGTATGTGGAGAAGAGCTCCATTTGCAATCCTGGAATAATACTCACTTCTTTTGTTGTTTTCGGAACATTTCCATGACTAAATTAAACGAAAATTGTAATGGTAAGCAATATAAGGGTGTAACAGCTCATAGGTAAATAATTTTCCTCTGATCTCGCTTCAACCCGTGATTTACACACTTTCAGTGTGTTTTGTCGTTATTTCATTGTTAATTAACACGAAAAATGGTCAAGATTTAACCTTTCTAACCCCCTTCACATATAAAAAGGTCACTTTGCCGCCTAACCTACGAATGGTCACCTTCGGATCTTTTGTTTTTTAGTCGCCTGTATTTTTCCCACTGAAGGTCAATATTAACTCAGAGGGGGTAAGGGGGTCTTGTACGGTTTTTACCCCATTGGTCTCTCTTTTTATAAAGCCTGGCTTATTCCAGGGTGTCGACTCGAATAGGGAACCCATCCCGCCACTAATCGTATCCAGTGTGTCTCAACTTCCCCCAACCGTAACCTGTATTTACACAGGGCTATGCCATGGCACTTAGTTGCACATTGTTGTCCCCACTGTGTCAGGTGTAAATTGTGCAACCCTGATCCACTGAAATCTCGGGGATTGCCTCCTCTAGGGCCGACTACCCGGACGGAAATATAGCGTAATTATTGGATGAATTCTGGAGAGTTGCGCACTCGCTTAGTCCCAAGTACATCCGAGTAGTTTCTATGGTAGAATATTCGGCCAACCTTCCATACATCTTCATTTTTCCATTCTAAAACATCTTCGCTTACGCACATATCCTCACAAACTTTCCGGCAAAGATTTTGTCATTGATTTTCGAAGTCTTAATTAAATGAAAACAACAAAAAGACTCACTCGCGAAATCTCAAACTAAATCCTTTAAACAAAATGATGCTAAACAACGAGACCATCCCTCACTAGCTAAACCTCAAAGTAAATCCTTAATAAAAACGATGCTAAACAACAACGAGCCGATCCCTCACTGGCGAAATCCCAAACTAAATCCCTTAGACAAAACGATGCTAAACAACAACGAACATATCCCTAACTAGCGAAATCCCAAACTAAATCACTTAAACAAAATGATGCTAAACAACAGCGAGCCTATCCCTCACTATCGAATTCTAAAACTAAATCCCTAAACAAAACAATGCTCAACAACAACGAGTCCCTTTCCCACCAGCGAAATCTCAAATTAAATCCCTAAACAAAACAATGCTAAAGAGGGATTTGTATATTAACGAAATCCTATCATTAATAGGAAGGAATCTGAGGCGTAATCTCGCATCAATAAAATCCCGAAAACTCGAAACACCTAACGGGAAACACTTAAAATTCAGACTCTGTTTTCACCTTCAAAATATATAATGGTAGATAGGAATAAGACCTTTTCTCTACTTATTTCTTATTCATGATTTATCAACAAAGGTAAATTACATTCCTCTTTTCGCTAAATAAACCATCGACACTAATGACAAACAAACCCGTTACCATTTTCGAGTTGTCAGATGGCTCCATTGAGTCCAATTTTAAGTTGCACGCACCCAAAACTAACTAATAATACAACTTTACTTTAAAATGATAGTGTGTTTCACATACGAAGCTAACCTGTTGACAAATGTAAATTATTTTTCTTTATTCTTTAAATAAATCATCTAAGTTAATGGAAAACCAACTAGGTGCCATTAGTTATTGCCAGATGGCTACATTGGGTCCAATTTTAGGTTGCACACGCCCAAAACTGACTAATAATATAACTTTAATCTTAAAAAATTTTCTGTCTCATATCCTAAGCTAACTTTCAAGATATCTCTAACCCAACTTACTCTAACTCAGACAGACAAGCTTAACAACAATATGATTATAAAGTTTAGCAAATAAGTTTGGGTTTGGGGATATCAGCTTTTCAAGGGATTTCGGTATTCTGTCCAGCACCGATTTGAAAGAACTTAACCATAAGTGACTCCAAGTGCTTACGGGGTTGCTTATCTTATGGTGGAAAAAATACTTATGACTCTATGGGTTCATGCATATTAAACCAAAAAACAAAAAACAAAGATGAGAAAATTGGAATAATCTATAAAGAGTTGTATTTTTATCAGATTATAATTTAGTTTACAAAATAGACCTTTTGCGATAAATACCTTAGCCTCTCTCGTGATGTGTATAAAAACATTATGTTGGCAATATCAGCAGGTCTACTTTCTTCTCTCATTTGCTTAGAGAACCATAAAGCTATCCTAACGTAACTTGCGGATTGGCTGTGTATTTGTTTACAGAAATATTTTGCTTGAGAGTGTTTATCCTCATTTGAACCAACCTTTTCTCCTATCTTCCAAGGAAAAATGTTGGCATTACCGGACGTCAGAAGTCATTTTGGGGTCATTTATATTAAATTGATCCGTTATTTATTCAAATTTAAGCAAAATGAAGTAAAAAAAGTAGCCGATCATATATAGTTTTGCTGCATGGCACAGTGCATTAAAAATGTCAGATTGGGCAGAGGCGACTCTCATAAAGGGCACACACAGCATGTGCTTAAAGAATTATTTTATACAGTTTAGCATTTACTTTGCCCTTCAAGAGGACAAGTGGGACAGGAACTTCCGCTGAAATTCTGCTCGACACCAAGGTCTTCATTGTCCAGAAGACCTTAGTACTTACTGCCTTATCTTTCAAATATTAAAGTAAATTAGGACAAAGAACTTTACTTTTTTAGATTGAGTTTAAACGTATACCATTGATACCAGACTCATGGTTTAATTGTTTGTGTTTGTTCTGCGTAATTTTGCTCCGTTCTTGATGTTTGAGGATTAACCAATAACGGGGGTGGAGGAGTATTTCATAATTTTAAATAGAGAATGTAAGGGAAAGGGACGCCAAGAAGAATACCCCCTTCATTTGTTTCCTTAATTCCTTCCCTGTCTGTCTCTACTAAGTATACCTCCGTGGGGAGTAAGCCCTCTATCCAAGGAGAAAAATAAAAGAAGAAAAAATTTGAATATCGGTCAGTGCCTCACAGGTGCACTTAAGTTGGGCGCTAAAAGCTTTCACCTCGCTGATTAAATGCTAATCTCCGTAGTCAGGAAAAGGATAGCTGAAAGTTTCTTCCAGCAATAGGGCACCATAAAAATGGCCATCATATAAATAACCTGGGTTTTTCAAAGAGCGGAAGATTGAGTTAGAGATCTCGTCGCCTTCGGTTCAGATCGTGTGTCTGTTTTCCTAACTCCTTGGTACTCGCTTATACCATCGAGGTTGGATCTCACCAGGCAGATCCATCTCTTTTGTAAATGATTAATCTGTTTATATCAAGCCACGAATCATCGCTTCATCGCCAAAGGACTAGCCGAGATTCATTTCATCTCATCTAGATCCCCCTTCCTCAAGGATTTCAGGTTTCTCGTGTGAGATTTCGCGTCGAGCCAGGTTAGAGTTTCGATTCTTGGAGGTTGAACTTCTATGGAGCAGAGGTGCCTTCGTCCGTCTTCAAAGTGGATCGTGAACTCGTTTTCTGGTCCCCCTTCCTTCATCCTTGTCACAATCAAGATATTTGGTCGAGAATCACGACCATTTTCCTTCTCCATTCCCCCGCGCTGACCCGCTAAAGGATTTTCCTTTATAGAGGTGAATCTCTTTAAGGTAAAACGACCTTTGTTTGCATCTCCCATTAATCCACCCGCTTTCGGACTTTTAAATGTTCCCATTTAAAAGCTAATTAACAATTAATTAACCTTACCCGATTGCCATTTTTTTATAGTCTGCCAATATTATCCTTATTTACATTTCCTATCTTTCCCGTATGTATATATATGTTAACTAGTGACTTATTAAATTTATATTTTTGGTTTTCACTCTTTAAATATATCCTTGAACTGCAACTAGGTTGTTTATTAAACGCTATCCGCTCCTGTATTAAAATCGCACTCTTATACCTCGTAATCAACGGATTACTTTTACGAAGTGAACGTACTTGTACATAGTGAATGACGCGTACGGACATTAGAGAATATATCTGTATATAACTGCATATATACCTGTTCTCGTCGCTTTTATCTCTTTCCTCCCGACCAATAGATACATATGTGTATATATAGACGTATTGTATGGGGAGGTGAACTATTCTTCGACACTGAAGGAAAGTATTTAAGACCTTAGGAAATCATCTAAGGTTACAAGTAATACCACCGGTATTATCCACGAGAGGACATATCTAGCAGATGATTCTTACTACAATTGTTAATGGAGTTCCATTTGAGTCCATTTTGTTAAGGACCAACTCGGTTTGAGAATTCACTTAGAATAATGGAAATCTCCATAAATGAATTAGAAAAAATTATCATCATAAAAATTAAAGTTTTATCTAATAAAACTAGTTTAAAGAAAACGCTCAAATGAATAAATTAATAAAATTACTTAATTAATTAAAATAAACACATACATACACATGCATACATATATACATAACTGAGGGTGAATGTCAATCACAACGGATCGCAAAGGGGTGGATGGTGTGATGGGGGCAATACCCCTGCTAAAAGTAAAACATAAATTAGCACCCCGCCCTACCGACCTCAGTGCCCCAAGAGAAAATGTTGATCTCTCTCTGATGATCTTTTTCACTTATCTTATCCACAGAGGGTGACAGATTGCGTTAAACGTTCTTCACAAAACCCAAATCCAATGGCCCTTAATGAAGGCAATTGCTTCGTATTGCTTTTGATTAAAATCGCGTTGGAGCGGTAACGCTGGTAGTCATGGCGGTGGTGATACTTTTCTCGGTCCATTGCGATTGAAAGCAAAGTGCGAGGAAAAAATATTAAAGAAATTCGAGGACAGTATTTTCTTTCTCTCAAATTGAAAGCGCAATAACAAAGAGCCCCATTGCGTAGAAAATTTGTTAGAATTGAGGCCGGGAGGGCATCATGAAAGTATAGAGGCCATGTGGGCAAGTATGAAGGTATTGAGGCCAGGAGGGCACATACCACTCGCTATGCCACCTGACAAACACTTGCAGGGGGGAAAGAGAACAAAGAGCAGGATAACGTCTTTCCCCCCACCCTGACATCGTAAAGTAGTCTCCTGCCTATGAGGATTACTTTGAACTTTTCCTGGTTGGTGCGGATGTTCCACTGGGCCTCGTAGCTGTAAAAATTTTCAATTTCTGCTACTGCCATACGAGCTTGCCAAGGCGCATCTCTCCATGGAGAAGTGATTATCTTGGTGAAATCATTGGCAAATTCAATGTTGATGCAAGTGGGAATTACAGGGGCTGGAACATCCGCGATGTAAATCAATTAGATAGTGGGGGACAGGCATTCCACTGCGGGAAGGCCGCAGTGAGCGGAAACTTTGGTCTGTCCGTGCACTCTAAACTGAAGTACACCGCTCTCTCCATGACATAATCACAGAGAGTTCTTTATAAGTTTTCACTTAGGCCCAGTCGTAAGATCTTGTACTGCATTTCCTGTTGCCACACCTTAACAAACGCTTTTGGTTCATCCCGACAAACAAGGTCCACGTAACTGATTTCCTGTTTTGCTTGGGCTAGCTTTTCCGTGATGACCTTAATCGTCATCTCCGTACTTCGCTTCCTACTAAGCCCTAATTGATGAGGGCTGAAGAGAGAGTTATCCTCCAGGTGAGACACCACTAATTTTTTGAGGATCTTCTTGAAGAGCTTCCCACCAAATTCTAGAAGTAAAATTGGCCGATAGCTCTCCTTCAACGTTGGGTTCTTACCGTCCTTGGGCAAGAAACTCATCTAATCCGTTTTATAAGCATCTGGAAAGTATCCCGTGTTCAGATAGGCGTTATATATTCTTCTCATCCCTTCGATGACATTGGCTGGTGCTTTTTTAAAGTAAAGCTTTGTAAGCCCCGATTGTCCTGTGGCTTTTTATTTAAATGAGCGGAGCGCGCCGAGTAGTTCTTCTTCGGTAATCTCGGCGTCTCCGTCGCGGTGTCGATCCACCTGGTGGTGAGGGTGCGTCTTGTTTATTTGTTCTTTAAGTTTGTCGATGATGTTGCTTTCAAACTCTAGGTCATAGTCTTCGTTTTCCTCTTCAGTTATACTAAAGATCTTTTCCCAATAACTTCGGCATATCTCTTTAATTCTTCCTTCTTCCGTTTCGATGTTTCCATCTTCCTTTTGTAGCTCGATCTTCTGCTTCTTCTTACCAGTCGATCCTTTGAGATTTCGGAACTTTTTTCAAAAATCTTAGGGGCTTGCTTCGTGATGAAGGCTATCGATCGCATCCTCTCATCTTTTACATTGTTGTTCGAGGATCAACTGGTTTAGTTCTTTTAGACTTCTCTGCTTTGCTGCATTGAGTAAAATGACGCATCAACGATGTTCAATTCATACAAAAACTTCAGCTCACAGTATAATTCCTTCATTTTGTCGGTCCATCTGTAGGTACAGATGCCCCTATACTCAGATATAAGGATACAAGCGCTATCTGCATCGATGAGATCGTTATTAAGATCGTCGAGTGCCTCGTCAATCTCCTCGAGAATTGACTCTTCCAAGTTGGGCGGATCCTAGGTCTCGAGAAGGCGCGCGTACCGTGTCCAGTCTGCTATTTGTAGTTCTTTCTGACTACAGTGGAACTTGTATAGGTTCCGGTTGATGGTGAGTAGGATCCCTATATGGTCACTACATGGTACCTGGACTGGTTCCATGAAGTAATTTATCGGCAGCTGACGATTCGCCAGACAGATGTCTGGTTTTGTGGTAATTCCTGCTCTGACAAAGGTGGGGAAGTCGGCGCCTATTCGCTGAGCAATATTTCTTTCCAGCAATAGGTCCAGGCTTCTTTCTATACCATTGAAGGTCCTGTAACCGGATATTCGGCATGTATAAATCAGATCCCCATTAATATAGTGGAGGCTCTTTTGCCAAATAGGCCAGTGAGGGTGTGAATTGGTAACACATCTCTCCTTGGCGCTGATATCTGGTAGCAATGATCAACTTTCCTAAGTCGAGTTCGACCTCAATTGCGAGGTATGATTCTGATAGATTTCTTATTTGCTTGTATTTAATCCATTTCTTTATTGCAATTGCAGGCACCATCACACCGCTCCTGCGAATAATTTGTGATCAACACATCGTAGTTCCAGATTTTCATTTCTGCACTACGCGTGTCGATCCCGTGTTCTGAAATTAAATTGATGTCCGCATCCATTTCCCTGAAAACATTTCCGTGAAGAATTCCTTTCGTCTTTCAGCCGTTGGTCTTAATTTCCAATATCCTCAGTGCATTCTGTAACATAGGGAATTGTTTTTACCTATGCTTCTTCTTATTCTTCTTCATTTTGGGAGCTGGCTGGGTGGTTTTACTTGGCCAAGGGTTTTCCTTTTTCGGACATGGACTCGGAGTTTTGGACCTGCTCTTCGTAGCTCATATACGGGTGCATGGGCCCTCTTTGTTATCAGAAGAGGAGGATCCCTCCTCACTTTCAGCCTTTTCCTCTTCGTCTTCCTCTTCGGATTCCTCCTATACGGGAGCTTCAATGATCTGCTCCAGTCCATACTTGACTGTATTATTCTTTATGACTGAGTCGTTGAATACCTTAGAGCATTCAGGGTCTTCAGGCATAATTACTGAAAGGAGATTATTCGCTTTCAGGAGAGCATGCAGTACCTGGATATATCAACCGGGTTTTACTGCATTTGCCCCATTTGTGTGGGTAATGCAGATTAATAGCTTTGCACTCAAATATCCCGTCATATTAATCTGTGCAATTGCAGATTTAGGCTTTATTTCCGCATTATTCTTGGTGGCGTTCGCGTATCTCGTTTCTTTGGCTTTCCTCTCTTCTTCTTCCTTTCTTTTTATAATCTTGCGGCGCTTGGGGCAGGTCAGGGCCATGGTCCTGTGTTTTCCTTTGCAATTTATCGAGTTTCTAGCATACAAAGCACATTTGTATGCTATTAAATTTTTCCTGCTGTATATTTTTGTCTGGTATTCTCATATTGAATACCAGTATTCCATTCTGAGTCGATATTTTGCCATTTCTGTGGTAGCGAATGTTATTTTTAAAAAGTGGGTGAGTTGGCGAAATTTGATTATTTCGTGAACTTGGGCCCAGCAATTGCTCTCGGTGGTCCCTTCCTTGAGCTCCTCGGGTGTATGCTCACCCACCCAGCTCTCCAATTTACAGTCAGTTGAAGCATGCAGTTAATATTTACAATGACGTTCTGTTTTCTTCAGGACTGCTTCAATTCGTTTTGGAATAAGGGAGACCAAATTTGTGATGATATCTTGACTGATATTGCTCCCGCCTTGTTTAATAAACACCAACAACCACTCGCAATTTGATAGTTCTATTTTATCGATCCTCAGTTTGATTAACGACTACAAATTCTCTATTAGGTTCAAATTTCGCGAATCCCAGCGCTAAGGTCCCAAAAGTTTGATGTTATTTTCATCAAGAACTTTGAAATTGTTTTGTTCGTTATTTAACTTATTGTCATTTTTCTGAATAGTGTTGCTATTTATGATATCTTCTAGTATTCTTTCGACCGTTTTGTAGGTATCTGCCATTTGGTTCTTGTAGTAGAGTGGTATTAATTTTCCTTTTCTTTTACCTCCGGTAACTGAATTTTTGAGTTGAAAATTTTCCTGTGTAGTTTGTCAAATTCTCTGCTCGAGGAGCCATTGTGGATAAGGAGCTGTTTGGGCCGCTCAAATTCTTCTTTAAGTGCGGCCTACATTGAGCAGTTCTTGATATCTCTTCTTCAGTACAAACTCATTTACCGTTTTTTTTTCTAGTTCTCGCTGTAATCACCTTTTGCTTTAAGGCATCGACCAAAGTCTGTCCTTTTCCATAGAAGACGGTGGTATATTTTTCCGTCACTCTTCTGTTTTACATCTACATCTATCTACTCATAGTAAGGGAATACGACCGCTTACACTCAAGTGGTAGGTGAATCTGAGAAAGGAATGGGATTCTAAGGTTCTTTAGAGTTGTAATAATATGTAGATGCTCAGCGTTAGTTGTAAGATATAACGGGTATTGCAAAATTCCTGTTACAATCGTTATGCCGGTCTCAAGAAAGGACACATTGAAAGTTTTGATACAACTAGACACATTTTTTAAAAAGATTTTAAAATATAAATAAGTGTTTAAATTGTAATATTATTAATCCATGTGTTCTTCCTTGCAGGCGAGCATCCTTAGATGGTTTTTGTATTATTTTTACCCGTAAAATAGTAATTTTTAAAACCATAAAATCTTATATGTGAATTATTATTTTAATAATATATTAAGAATTCCAATAATTTAGGTAATATTTTTTATTCTACAGGGTGGCGCACTTAGAATTAGCCCGGCACAGATTAAAAAAAACATTCTACAAAATCAATAACTTTCTTTTATTAATAAAAATAAATTTGTTTTAGTAAATATACTAATTTTTTAATTAGAGGTATTTACTTAAAAAAATTACGTAAGTTTATTAAAAACGAGTTATTGATTTTGTAGAAATCATTTTCATTTGGGCATGAATAATTTTAAGGGCGCCACCCTGTAAGTTCAGGGAACCTACTTTTCCTAGAGTGTATCAGCCTTTGGGCAGCCAGTTTCGTATGCCCAAGAATTCTTACCATGCTCTAATCCGGTGCTTAAATACCCCTTCCTGTGGGAAGAGGCATGATTCCCCCTGGAAATGAGGGCCGTGATCTTAAATGGCTATTTGTTTGGAGGTTGGTCATGCCCGACTTGGAAATGATTTGGTGCCCAGTTCGGGGTAAACACTACAGAATTTAGATGTCACTCTCCCAAATTTTGACCTTACTGCCGGGTACGTTATGGGTTTACCCTTCCATCTGATATCAAATGTTTATTAAATAAATGTGAATATTTATCTGACAATTAATGTGTATAACACAAACATCAGTGTACCTAAATCTTTACTTACTTCTATCTCACTTCTACAAGGTAGTGGAGTTAGAGGAAATAAGAGAAAGTAAACAGAAGAGAGAGAGAGAGAGAGAGAGAGAGAGAAAAACCAAAATTCCCGACCGCAAGACATACAGGAAGAGAATTATTAAATGAGTGATTAGCTACCGGATTCCTCCGTCGGCGCTTTCGCCCTTGAGGAGATGACCCCAAAATAACCCTCGAGGCCAATTTCCAATTTAAATCCTCCCAAATTCGCTCAAAATCCGCCTCTTAATCGAATTTGACCCCTAACTTTTTCGGACTGACGGTCTCGCCTTTCCCTCCTCCTCTTCTCACCTCTCCCCTCTTCCTTAGTCTTCTCACTTAGATTACCTTGAGTTGTCGATAATCCACTGCAAGATTACCACAACCCTGTGGACACAGTCTCCAGCGTGATTGCGCAGGAGCTTCGCTCTCTTTCTCTGTTAATTTGTCAAAAAAGTCGTGGATTTAGAAGAAAAGAGGAGGAGGCTTATGTGTCAATGGATTACCAGGAAAAAGAACGTATGCAACTTGTATTTTGAGGAGCTTTTCTGACTTAGATCTGCCTCTTATTTACTGCTGCTGAATATCGGTCGGGGTTTTACACCAATTGTATGTTTCTCCTTTCTGCAATGGTAAAAATATGTGTTGAGGGTTATATACAAAGCTTATGTATGCCTCGTATACACTGCTAATAAATATGACCGAGTTTTTATACTATGTGTATGTATGCCTCTTATACAATGATAATAATTGTATCGTGTTTTTTATACTTTAGGGTATGTATGCCTCTTATACACTGGTAAAAAATACCTTTCAGAGTTTTTATACAAAGTGTATATATATGCCTTTAATACAGTTCTACTAAATAAGTGTTGAGTAACATCTTTTATACCAAGTGTATTTATGCCTCGAATACATTGCTAATAATACCTGTCGGGTGTTTTATACAGACTATATACGAGTATATGCCTCTTATATACTGCTACTAAATATATTCCGGGGTTTTATATCACGTGAATGTATGCCTTTTATACACTACTTATAATTATGTGTCGTTTTTATACTATTTGTATGTATGCCGCTTATACCTGTTTAATAAATACTTGTCGTAGTTTTTATACCAAGTATATGTATGCTTCTTATAACTGATACTAAATACAATATCTGTCTAAATTTCTATACCAGCTGTATATATGCCTCTGATACACTGCTAATAAATGTGTCGTAGTTTGTGTACTAAGTGTATGTATGCCTCTTATTTTTGTGCCTAGTTTATATATGCCTTTAATACACTTCTACAAAATAACTGTTGAGTTCCTTTATAATAAGTGTATGTATACATGATTCTTTGATTATATGAATTAATGATAAATAATGCAAAAGAATGCAGCGATCTATTCTGAAAAGGATTCATTGTGTCAATATTTTTAACAGTTTTCTATTGTTTGACAAATTTTATTACTTAGTTTAAATTAGTGCTTAAAATATACAGATAAAATAATACTGTAATCATTTTTCTACATAAGCTCCATTAACATCTATACACTTTCTTAATCTATGAATCCAACGGTAAAGACCATCTTTGTAGAATTCACGGGGTTGTCTCTGGCACCAAGTAATGACCTGCTTTTTTGCTTCATCTAATGATTGAAACCGGGTTCCTTTTAGGTGTCCCTTTAAATTTGGTTAGGTTAGGTAACCTAACCTAACCTAACCTAACCTAACCTAACCTAACCTAACCAAATTTAAAGGAACACCTAAAAGGAACCCGGTTTCAATCATTAGATGAAGCAAAAAAGCAGGTCATTACTTGGTGCCAGAGACAACCCCGTGAATTCTACAAAGATGGTCTTTACCGTTGGATTCATAGATTAAGAAAGTGTATAGATGTTAATGGAGCTTATGTAGAAAAATGATTACAGTATTATTACAAATAAAAATTTTATGCCATTTGTCTGAGAACTTTTTGACTCACCTACGTATGTGCACAAATCTAGGTCATAGATTTTATTCACTAATTCTAGGCACAACATTCGCTAGCTTCTTTAGTTTGAAAGTCGCTATTCTATAAGAGGATGTTTTCAGATTAACGGATGTGGTCATTCATAACAACTAGACAATCACCTTAATATACGCTTATATTAATTGGTCGATAAATGAGCTAAAAAGTATAAATAACCCCTTTCTTCAAATCGCCGATGATCACAACTCTATAGATTTCTTCTTTTTTTACCTTTAAATATGTCATAGTTTCCATGGAAATCCTTTTAAAATACAAAATTTCCTCTAAAATAAACCTTTTAGATTGATTTAATCCAGGGTCATATTCACATAATCATTAGCTCAATGGAAACAGATTTAACTCTGAAATTTCTTGACCTTTCTGAGAAGAGAATTAAATTGATACCTTTGTCCAACGCAATTCTCTGAATCCTCTTCATGTCAACAATGCATCATTATATGGACTGTTTTCTTTCTCTCATGGTCTGAGAGTTCACGGCTCAGTTATTAGAATGTACCGAAGTGTATTACAACACTATCATATTTATTAGCTTCTCTGGGCGGGTGTGACTCAATGGATGAAGTCTATGTATGAGGTAGTGATAGTTGGCTAATATGCGAACCAGCTTTTTACTTGATATCTTGCCCAAAAAAATCTTTACCATTCTTCCTGCACATTCGCTTGTTCTCGCTGTTACTTATTTAGATTTTTAGTTATTATTTATTTACGTGGATGGTAATTATTTTGAAAAATAATACTAATAAAGTCGATTGTGCAAACACAACAATATATATATATATATATATATATATATATATATATATATATATATATATATATAAATATATATATTTATATATATATATATATAAATATATATATATATATATATATATATATATATATATATATATATATATATATATATATATATATATATATATATATATATATATACATATATATATATCGTGGTAGGAGGCCATGTTTTACACACTTTTTTAAAATCAACAGCGATGGCTGCTTGGTTAAGTTTGCGCTGCAGCTTTTTAACCTTTTCTTTCAGAAAGCGTAAGGTGGGGAAAAATGCTCACAAGTGGCATATCTTCATTAGCCGAGACGTCTTTCAAACTTTTGAAAGGTCATCTTCTGAGCAAATGAGGTGTCTTTGGATACTATATTCTGATGGAAACACGAAGGAAAGGTAGAAGTGAACGGCAACCTTCCTATAGAACTATCCTAACTATATAGAGAAAAATCAAGGTAACTAGTTCTAATCTATTATCATTGATATTCCTACTCTATTATTATTATTGTTCTCAATATATTAGGGGCTTAAGCCTTTATTTTATTGTTTTGCTGAACTTGTTTTAGTTTATTTAAGAATTATGGATATAATTGAAGATAGCCAACAATTCTTGTAAATGAAAATAACAAAAGAAATCTGACATCTACTAGTCTAAATACCTAACAATATAAAATCATACAACAGTATTAATTCCCTAGAAAGTAAAAAACAAAGGACGTATCTTTTGTATATTTCTGTCATTACCTTCGCGGCAGTTAGGCTGCCACTTGAAAATTTCGTCCGTCATGAATCTTTTTGTTTTTGTCTCGTCAAGTCGATGTCAAAGTTGTGGTTAATGTCAAAATCAGTTACTTTGGTCTTCTTTTATCTAAACACGATTCTAACTTGAGATTTTTTGTGATTTCTGATTAGTCATAAACATATTCTTATGTCAAAATAATAATGCATATATAAAACCCATTTTGGTACATTTTTTCATCGTTTGCCCAAAAAATAACCTCTGTAAAGGTTGAAAGACGTCTCGGCTGATACAGATATGCCACTTGCCAGAATTTTTCCCCAATTTCACTTTCTGAAAAGAAAGGCTTTGAAAAGGTTAATGCAATGTCCTGCAGAAAAAGGAAAAGGCATATCCGAGTACTTCCGAACTGTATTCAGTTCTTTATCAAGGATAACTACAAGCCAAAATAAGATAATAAGGGGACATAGGAGACAGTAAAAAATAAAAGACAGCTTCTAACAATTTTACCCTTATTACATAGTTTCCACGTCTTTTCATTATTTCCTAAAGTACCGGTTAAAGATCTTTACAGTTTTCCTTAATGATAAATTGCAAAATATTGACCTTCCTGTACCTGTTACTTCTTTCATTAACCTCATTTTACTTTGTTCTCAAAAATTGTAAATTATTCGTTCGAAGGTAAATATTTTCTTCACCTGTCATTTCTAACTATGTATGGATTTCTTTGAAACAAGATTCTCCTTGACTTACCTATCGTGTGTTACAGTTATATTGATAATGTCATTTGCTTGTGGCCTAATTCTAAAGATGTAAATATCTTTATTACCTAACTTAATTCACTCGTCCCTTCTATTAAATTTACTCATGTGGATAAAAATAATAGAACCATTCCCTTTCTCGATCTTTTTATACGTATAACCCTTTCCTCTTTCGATCTTCTTTTTCATAGAACCCAGAGGGGTTTTAAATACTCTATCGATCGCAAACCTACTTATTCAAACTTTTCTATTTATTTTTACTCTGCCTATATTCCCTAAGTTAAACTCTGTCCTTTTCTCGATGTTTCTAATGGCTTTATGAGTTGTGAAACATGAATATATGGATTTGGAATTCTCTGATATCTTTGAAATAGGACACAAATTGTGTTACCCTTATCACTTTCTTTTAACTTGTCATTCCTCTGAAAATAGCACGTTCTATAACACAGCTGCTACTCTCCCCTTTAATGCTAAACAGATTATGGTTTTACCCTTCTCTGATGAATTCACTGACCCTCCCCGTCCCTTAAAAAACTTTAATATTTCTGTTGCTTTCAAATACGAGTCGATTATTAAGAATATTCTGGTTGACAATAATTGTAATAATATTGGTGGAGTTTACTCATTTGAATGGTCTGGTTGTCTAAGTAAATACTCTGGCCAAACATGCAAGCAATAATTTATCTGTCCTTATTAATCGGCATAACTAAAATGTTCGGAGTGGTGAGAACAATAGTGTGTATTTGTACATATTGCTAAAAATGACGACTTAATTAATTTGAATTCGGCAAAATCATTTATCGCTGAAATGACGCTATAGAAATAAATATTGTTGAATGTTATTTATAAGTAATTCCGATAACTTTAACATTTCCCCTCGCCATTCAAAATTGATACTGTAATCAAAAATTATTCTTAAAGAAACCAGTTTTGACCAATGTTCTTAGTTTTGGCTGCAATATGCATAGTTATTGGTGCTCACTCTGTGAATTTAAGTATTTCATTGGTTTTGTATTAACTTTGTTCTATTACTTTACCTCTCTCCCTCACTCTCCTTGGTGCCCACCTAACGAATCTGCTTGCCTCTCATGTCTCTCCCAATCTTCTTTCTTTAAATTATTTCCTTTTCCCTTAATCTTTTTATCCCCTCTGGTTCTGTTTTTTACCCTTTCTGCTTCTTCGTTTGACCTTGCTACCTGCTCCTGATAAATCGTTATGTGAATTTACCCTCCCTCTCCTACTTTCTCATTGGTGATTTCTGGTCTTATAGGCGGTCTTTTATTTTTCACTATCCTATATATAACCTTATTATATTACCTGTAGTTATCCTTGATAATGAACTGAATAAAGTTCGAAAGTATTCGGAAACACCTCTTCATTTTCCTGCGGGACATTGCATTCATTGCTAACTTCGCGTGGTACTTTGTGAGTGATTCATTATATATATATATATATATATATATATATATATATATATATATATATATATATATATATATATATGTATATTTTAAGACGAAATATGCTTGAAATTTCTGAGATAAAAGAGAAATGGCACTGTAGGTCTAGTAAAGCAGCAAAGATAAATACGATCGAGAATAAAGGAAAGAAAGAGAGATTTACGAAGGGGAAAAAGAAAAAAAGGAATGGTAGTCGCCCGAGTAATGTGTAGGGTGTTATTAAAAGGAGGGAGAGTATAATCGTGTAAAGAGGTAGGTGGGGGGCGCTATAACACGAGGAAGTCTCTTTTAATGTTAAAATGGAAATGCTTCCTGCTATCGACTGAGCACTGAGGGATTTTTACATGGAATCCTTCTTCACAATAATGGTAAACGTGATCTTGCAGGAAATAATCTTAGTTACATAACATAACATAATTACACGGATGACAAAAGCCACAAGGGCCTATCAAAGGTCATCCGCCTCCGTCAAAACCCACCCACAAAAAGCACCATCACCAGGGGAAGACAAAATCAAAGTCCCCCACAATATAATATAACAGATGACAAAAGCCACAAGGGCTCATCATAGGTCATCCGAGTCAAACGGCCTCTTTTTTAAGGCACCCAAACTCCCAGGAAAACTACATCCAGAGGATTGCATCCAGAAACAAGGGTATCACCAATCAAGGCTTGTCAAGAACTAAATCATGCAGCTATAGATATATACAAACAATATTAATATATACAAAACTTAGGAACCATCACAACCTTCCCTTCCCATAAACTCATCCAACCTACTCTTAAATACATTTAGATTTGGACTACCTACTACCCTCTGCGGCAATTTGTTCCAGAAGTCTACCACTCTATTGGTGAAAAAATATTTTCTTAAATCCAACCTACACCCTTGCTTTTTAATTTTCAAGTGGTGACCTCTAGTCCGATTTCCATCATCTAACTTAAAAAACTTGCTAACATCCAATTTCCCTAATCCCGGAAAAAAATTTAAAGAGCTCAATCATATCCCCTCTCACACACCTCCTTTCGAACGAGAACATATTTAATACCCTCAGTCTATCTTCATATTCAACGTGCCTCAGGGAAGGAATAATCTTTGTTGCCCTCCGTTGCACTGACTCAAGAAGGTTAATATCGTGTCTAAAATGTGGGGACCATGCCTGTATACAGTACTCTAGATGTGGCCTAACATAAGAGTTATAGAGTTTAAGAATAACCTCCTTACTTATGTAACTGACATTTCTCTTAATAAAACCCAGCACTCTATTTGCCCTATTTCTTGCTTCAATACACTGCTTAGAAAACCTTAATGACTTATCTATTACTACTCCTAGATCTTTCTCATCCTCTACTGAGCTCAGCCAATGCCCATCCATTTCATAGTTAAATTCTCTATTATCTTTTCCCATGTTAATAACTTTGCACTTATCAAGGTTGAAAGTCATTTGCCACTTATGTGCCCAGGATAACAATTTATTTATAACCCCTGCACTTTGAAATTATCATCAATATCTTTAACTACAGCTGCTAATTTGGTATCATCCGCAAAAATTGACACTTTATTATTAACTGCCTCCCCAAGATCGTTTATATAGATGACAAATAATAATGGACCGAGAACTGATCCCTGAGGAACCCCACTGATAACATCCCTCCACTCTGACTTTACACCATTTAGCACTACCCTTTGCTTCCTGTCTTTCAGCCACTCAGCTATCCAATTTGAAACACCCCCACATATCCCAATCATTTTTAATTTATAGACTAGTCTCCTGTATGGTACCTTATCAAATGCTTTACTAAAATCCAAGTAAGTTACATCTACATTCTCTCCCTTATCTACTTGATTGGTTACGAACTCCAGAAAGTCTAGTAAATTAGTCAAACATGATCTACCTGATCTAAACCCATGCTGAGCATCGCTGATTAACCCCTCCTTCTCTAGATGTTGGCAAATCCCTTTTTTAAATATTTTCTCAAGAATTTTACAGACTACAGGAGTTAGGCTAACCGGTCTAAAGTTATTTGGATCCTCTTTACTACCCTTCTTGAAAATGGGGACTACATTCGCTCTCTTCCAATCATCGGGTATTTTTCCATATTCCTATGACCTAGTATATAACTTGTCCGCTTCTTTAAGTATCCTAGAATGAATATTATCAGGGCTGGAGGCCTTGGTAGTATCTAAATCACCTATTAGTGCTTTTATCATCCTCCGATCCACACTAATGTTAGTAAACACCTCTTTTCCTAACCCATGAGTACTATACATAGGACTATTTAGTTTCTCTTTTGTAAATACTGATGCAAAATGACCATTTAGTACCTCAACTATTTTCTCATCAGTTTCTCTCACAACCCCTTCATATTTGATAGATCCTATTTTAACTCTGCCAGACTTGTTATTAATTTTATAGTAACTAAAGAACTTTCTAGGATCTTTGTTGCTATCCTGAGCTAATTTAATTTCTGACACCCTTTTGTTCTTCTTTATAATCTTATTTAACTCATTCCTAGCCATTTTATAATCAATTAAATTTTGAATATTATTTTCTACCTGTAATTTTTTGTATTCTCTTTTCTTCTCTGAAATTTTTCTAGCTATCTCCTGATTCCACCATAATGGTTTCCTACTTTTGTTCCTAATGGCCTTCATTGGGATACATTGTTCTTGGACTACATTTATTATATGCTTGAAAGTATCCCACATCTCATAAGCATTTTTACCTCTGAATTCTATATCCCAGTCTACCAAATTCAGCAAGCTTCGATCATACTCATCCATTGAATTTTGAGCATTTTCATTTTTTAGGTTTTCCTATAGGTAAAGTAGCACTTCATACATGATTATTATTATTATACATGAATGAAAATCATGGAAGGCTCTTTAGGAAGCCCTTTTATGAATACTGGAGGAAATACTCCAAATTCTCATGTCGTTTCTTGAAATAGAAACTTTAAAATACATCCTAGAGATCGCTTTTCCCTGAATCAGGCCAGACTTAAAAGATGTGATAGGTCACCTTTAGAACCAATTAATACCCTCAGTTCAGGTCCAATTTTTACCTTTAGCGTTCAGGTGGGGCGCGCTATGCAAACACGCTAGAGTAGTTAGGAGTCATCGGATAATAATTTTCCTAATCGGATTGAAGGATGAAACCATGTCGAGGGTGAAGTATGGTTCCCAAACCTGAATTATCTAATTTCCTCTTGACGGATTAATTTGGAATAATTCGGAACAAGTAATTAGCGATAGTGTAGAAGTAGAGCATCAGCAAAGAGGATTGGGTGAAGGATGGATGAATGAAAAATGATTGTATAGTGAGTTGATGGTATTAAATTTTTGGCGTTTTGGTTGTAGTATTGTAGGGAGGCGGAAGGAATTCATTTATCCGGATTACTCTGACCCGACAGCAAATAAAGATTAATTGTCCGCGGTGAGGCTGCAATATCTAATGCCTGGATCCAGGGGGATCACAGAATGTGTATAGTAAAATAAGTTTTAATATATGTATCATAAATTATACTTTTACAAGAAGATAATCCACATATGTACATTTTGGAGCACAAAGCTGGTCACACCATCATAATGCTCCCGATTTTGAGATATTTAGAGATTATTTAACCTTTAATAGCAACAAATATAAAACTAAATTTAAAAAAGTTTTCCTCACCTAATATCCCGATAGGGAGTCATTTCCAAATCGAATGAGCTCTTGACCAAGACTGCTGGCACGTTATATCGCCTAAAGTGGTAACCAATAACGGGTGTACGGAGCAGACTACCGACAATTGACGACTCTGATTACCTACTGCATTCGAACACACAAAACACAACTCCATGAAATACAAAAAAATTTATTACAGCAAATGGAACATCATGGCCTCAGAAAAGTAAGAAGCAAAGGATAAGGAATTATTCAATTAAAACCGGTCTTGATCTATTAATAAACGAAACTATACAAATCCTATAGGTGTATTCTTCCTCATTTACCGAGTCAACTCGCTTCTTAAAATAAATTATGTGACTATTCGATTGAAGCTTCATAATAATAATTAAAATATACAACTATACTCACCCTAAGTATTATGTAGATTATACTCAGAGTAAAAAGCTTAGGACTTCTATAGTTCGTGTAAAAACTGACAAAACAACAAAACCACAAAATAAAGATAAGGGGGACTTTAATGAAAATTGGGAAAGCAAATACACGATAGTAGATTGGAATTAATGCTCAAAGTAAGCAAAATTAACGCGAAAACAAATCACATTTCAAATCTAGAAGCAAACTCATATATAATTAGCTCCTCCCAAAAAGAAAAAAACAATAGAAAATGAACATAATAGTATAGAATAAAACAAATGATATAGACTCAATTAATTATAATAATACCCGTATAATTAAAGCCATTACCGGAAAGTGAAAACAGATAAGTCCTAAAGAAGATTTAAATATATTTACATATAAATGAGAAATCCGTTGATAAAAATTGTAGCATAAATACCTACACTTGAATCCCAAAACCTATTTCTGCGAATTTATACTAGCGAACGTATTTAACAAATTTGATGATAAATTCAGAGCTTTCGTTATAAAACTACTACAAAACCTGAAATATATTATTTTACATTTGTACTAATCGATAGTAACCAGTTGTGATAAAATTAAGTCAAAAAACAAGAAAAATAAAAGTGAAGAGAGTAAAACACTTTGAGACATGATCCACAAAAACTAAATAAAATAGCACATTAATAGTAAAACAAAACAAATTAATTATATCTCCAGGATTACTAAAATCATCAGCAAAAAATGGCACAAACAAATAAAACCAATAATTGATAAAAATAATGCAAACACAAAGGAAAAACATCGAAATAAAATCGCAACAAGGGAAAGATCTATAAGAGTCCAACGAACTCTCTAAAAAAACTTGATCACCATCATTACTAGTAAATGTCAGTTATACCCTCCCTAAAAATGAAGGGAAATCTTACCAGTAAAGGAAGACGATGTTTTGCACTCACTTAAGCACGATAAAATAGCAAAGTACCTCCGAAAACGGTGTGGTAATGATGGTTAGTAGACAACCTCTTTCAGATCTAGTTGCCTTCATTCATTATACAGAAAATAAAGACTCCCTTAAACTCCCATAGTATCGGATAACGAGAAGGGGAAATTCCAGTTACACCTCTTTACTCTTTTACAGCTTAAATAACAATATATAAAAAAAATATTAATGTATAGAAGATCCGAAAGTCTTGTCACCCCTTGTAAATATTGTTTTAATCTTACGAGATTTCAAATATTGTTTTCATTTTATATTTCACATGTGTTTGATATTATTATATTGTTCCTCTATTTTATTATTACTTTTCAGTAGGGGTTGCAGGACTTTCGTATCACCCTATACATGCTAACAACACAAACTTCAACTTCATAATATCACCCAATATCTTCATTTACATTGCTATTAATTTTACTTTTTTAAATAGTATCGTATGAGAATAGAATAGAAGGTAAATTGATTTGATGATGGTAGTGAACACATAAGCTAAATACAAATTTTAGATGGATATATACTAAAGAGGGTATGGATAAATTAGAAGGTGGAAGAAGTTAAGCATGAACATTAGGTCCGACACAAATTATTGCCAGAAGTGAATGCCAGATGGACAATAGCAGAGACAAAATATTGGTCTTCCTGACTTCGAGAAGAAACAATTAGAATAAGCGCCAATATTTTAACCTTTCCATACTTGCTGCCTGAAATCAATTCGCCAATATATTGGCTCCTAGTCTTTAAGGGGCTAATATTTTGAAATGCGGTTGACGACAGTTTAGGGAAACTGATTCAAAATTCGAGTACTTTCTCAAGAGTACCAAGCTTAAAGAAGCTACTGAACAATTAAATTTTTTACTCAAAAATCGATATTAAATTAAATGTTTACAGTGGTTGCAACGTAAATGCAAACAGAGCAACTAGAGTAACACCATTTATTAAGTGATCCTTGTGAAATAGAAGAGTAGATATGTTAAAACTATACACTTCATTAGATAAATCTTAGTTTATAACACTTTTCACCCGATTTAGCTCGTCACATAGATTATATAGAATACCTTTGTACATCTCTGATATACAACAAGGTCTGGTGACCAAAAAGCGCGTGCCCTCATTTTTCTGATTTATAACGACACCTAACCTAATATAGCCAAACGTATCATATTAAAGACTAGCCTAGTATATCCTAGACTAGTATAGCATACCATACCCTAGACTAGAATAACCTTGTGTATCTTAGCCTATTATAGCCTTGGTTAGCTACCCTATCGTAGCCTAAATAGTATTACGTAGCATAGCCTAGCATAACAGAGCATAGCCATCCCTAGCCTATTATACTTTAGCCTACCCTAGCATAGCATATTATAGCTCTGTCTAGCCTAGTATAGCTTAGCATAGCATGGCATAACATATTGTAACCTAGCCTAGAATTAAATATCTTAGACAAGTATAGCCTATACTATCCTATTCTACCCAAGTTAACCATAGCTTAGTATTGTCTAGTTTAACATACTATATGCTATCTTAGCATAGCATATTATAGCTTAAATTAGCTTATTATATCTTACCTTTGTACATTATATCTTAGCATATTTTTATATCCTATTTTAGGCTTTACTAGCACATTATAGCATATTATAGCCTAGTCTAGTCTAGAAGAGTATCCGCCGAATAATTATGATGTTATTACCAAAACAAAATAATTCCTGGGCTAACCTTGGTAGGACTTTGGAAATTATAGCATTCAAAGGAAAATTTAACACTACATAAAGGTTTTAAGTTTCGTTAGAATCGGCAGAATAGTTATGGTTTTATTACAAAAATAAAAAAAAGAAAAATCGGCAACCGACCGCCCGACATATTGAGATGTAGAGTCGCTCATGACTAGACTCTCACGCAACTAAAATCTTAAAGATCTTACATCTTAATTACGAGGAATGACTTAAAAAATTAGATGAATTTGGGCTTGAAGAGAGAAGAAGCCCGAAAGAATAAAGAGAAACCTATAAAGCATTTCTTAATAAAAATCTTTATTTTCCATGTACATCTGCGACCTGAGGATACACTAGGAGGGTAATGAATGGGAATAAGGAACCTATGGAAAAATCAACCATCACCAACCACATCTTCCAAATCTGAAATACCTTACCGCAAAAATTAATAACCATTGCAAATATCTTCATCTCAAAATGTGGAATGGACCAAGTTTTATTCAAAAGTACCATAATCTTTCAAAGAAACTGATGATTTAATGAATTAATATTATAGAAACTCTCGACACTATTTACTATTGTACAAAAAATTGTATTAAATTGTGTACTAGAAAAATACGAATAAAAACACCGATACATGAATACTCCATCTTCTCAAAGAAGTTTATAGCAGTGGTGTAAAATTTTGTTCTGAACTATGGAATGGAAAGAATTTTTATTTAATCTACTGGAAATAATTAGGCCATTCCTCGTAAGTAAGACATATGCCAATGATATTGTCCTATTTTCTTCATGTCTCGATCTAGGAGAGACATGAATATTCAATTTTCTATACTCAGCCTCACAGTCCGACGGATAATAACTTGTCACTGACAAAAAAGACTAAAGTTAATTTAGGTGTACAGAGAAAAAAATAGTATCAATGACCGAATTTTAGAGCGAGCTGAAAAATAAGTGTAATTAAGAGGATTTATGACTCCTGGTCGTAATACAAAAAGGTAAATTAGTGAAAGAACCTAATAAGTAATAGATGAAGGGGAGAAACAATGTCAGGCGGCCCAGCCAGCGACCTCTAGTAACTCCCTGAGGGCGATACTTAGCATTAGAGGCATACTTATTCTGCCACGCACGAGGAAGGCATATGATTGTAATATACATAAGGCTCTCCTTGTTGCCATCGGTCCACGCCAAGTGTCAACTTTCAAATCGAACTCCAACAAGCTATCCATCCACGCAATCTGCAAGTCCCTGATTTGAGGCAATCAAGAATAATTCCAACAACCGCTCCATTGGTAATCAGATATGAGTAGTATCTATGTTTAGGGCATCGAGATTTAAATAGGGGTTTTCAAAATTTGTAACCTTTGCAGAGAGATCTGCTTTAAATGCAAAGATTAGTCACGTTTTAAAGTGTTGCATGCCCTACCCTGCCTGAAATTCGCTAAGAGGACTATCTTATAGAATTCGGCAAACTTTTTTCTTTCCTACTTTTTAAACTTTAACACCTTTGCCACTTTTTATGAATCTCTTCAGATAAAATTGCTTTTAGCTTATTGCTTGTAAATAAAGGATCTACTAAAGTGCCAAAAGTCATGTGAGAGCAGTAATTAAAGCTAATGGTGTGTAGCGTCACAGTATCGTTAATGGAATTTACCTGGCCTTACTCAGTTGCGATCTGAGCTCTCATGGGTCAGTGTAAATATCGGCTAGACTGTTTATGCTAAGACGACAAGCCTTATCGGGGTTCAAACGAGGCATAACAATGGATGCCAAACAGATACAAAATTCCATTTCTCAAACTGTGGGGACATTAAACATCCCTGAATCTTTAGTATTAGGTTTTTGCCGAGAATACCTCAAGGAAGTCTTTACCATCCACTTGAAACAGCATGAAGGAAGACCATGGGTGCTTACTGATCGTGAACATGATAACAGGGAAGGAATATTGGGTCAATTCATAGCCGCATTCAATGCAGGAGGTAGCAAACGTATGTCCAACAGGTCAGTCAGCGTTCTTTCCCTTCCATAGGATATGGGAGTAGAAGACCCAGCCGATTGCCCTGTCAACACCAGAGCACCACACACGGCGCTGTACCTGGGCTCTTCATGTCGATAATTGAACTCTAGACTACTAGGAACATATGGTGTGGTACTATGAGTCACGATTCTACCAAGTGTTTTTATGTCGTGTTTTTTAACTTCAAATATAGAAGCCCCGCCCACGAATGTTATTTAAATCATTCATATTTTCTTTAATAATGAGAAATATAGAATGTCGAAAATATATTTGAATTTTTAAAAATCCATTCGAAATGATATATAATAGTTCTTAATTTATAGTGAAGCAAACATTTGTCATGCGGCCATGACTGTTTTATATATGTAGATATTCTAGATGTCTTACCATATTTCACTCTCTATAGCCTTCTATGTGCAAGATAAAATTAAAGCACAATATTCCATATCTTCTATAAATAACAGCTATTCATGTGCTCTACTGGCCAAATGCTTGCCTCCAGCCAAACGGAAGCTTCGCTTTCCTCTCTAGCTTCACTTTTGCTTTTTTCACTAAATCAACATTGCGCACAAGCCTGTGGGTGACTTTCGAACGTTAATGAGTGCTAATAACGTGCCGTTTTGCCTTTAAAGGCAACTTTAAACGCCATACTCACTAATTATAGTTTTCTCTATAGTCAATCATGTGCAGGAATTTCACCAAATTCCCGTAGAAAAATCTAGTATAATAGAAGCGGAACTCGGCCACGCTTTTGGCTACCATCAGTTGCTTTAGATGCTCATATGTTTAATGGATTCGTCATGAATGATTGTGAGATTTTTAAATAAAGTACAAAAGAGGTTTCCTTTGGTATATTAATTTTTTATATGTTCATAAATCATGACTTTTATAACGAATATCAGATCGACTCTCTTGATTGAACTTGAAGCTGCTCCAGGAAGTTCTAATTCTGTATAGAGAAGATGGAACTTCTGGGGCATTTATTAAAGCAACTGGCATCGAATCATTTATCTTTGAATGTGTATTCCAGCATTAATTTCACGATTCTTTCTTCACTCCATGTCCTAGAGTGAATATTTTTAGATTATTTAATTTCTATAGAATACACAAGAAGTATCGACAATCAATTGTTGCTATGGTCGATGAACTATTTGCTTATAATACCATTATCTTTCGTTTCTGCTAAAGTACCATCTATTCTAAAAAAGCAATCCAAATTTTCTGGCAACTTCAATTTAGTTATCTGGCTTTCAAAAATTCTTTCCACAAATAATTTATTACTGTATTAAAAAAAAATCGAAGCTCGAACCTTCCAACTTCAATCCAAATTCTGCACAAACTACCTAAAGACAATCATCATCATAATAACATACATTACACTGTAAATCACTATATGATAGACCCTGTCATAAAATATTCAGATGTCCAAATCAATAGATGCCATAAGTTGGACACTGGCTGCAGACGAAAGATGTGCCAACCAATTCTTAATTCCAGGTATGCTTGTTCGTCTGGATGAAATCTCAGTATGCCCACTCAGCTGAGTAAAGCACGAAAGATATTGCACAATTTCTTTCCTCTCCTACCCTTTTTTTTCCATGAGATAAATTCAGTTAAAATCGTAAGGGAGCAAAACAATTCCGTTTATCTAATTTTATAGCCTTCGGAGCTAGAGAAATTCTCTTCTCTCTATCATATACATTAACGACATAAATATCGGAATAATCAACATGTATTTATCAATGTTTGCTGATGATACCAAAATTGGCAGCCGTGCAAAAATATCAAAAGACCGTGCACTCATTCCAGAAGAAATAAACAAACTGGTTAAATGGACAAGTAAATGGCAAATGAATTTCAACTTCGCCAATTTCAGCTTCCTCCACATTGGTAAAAAAACGTGAGAACCAACTATAAACTAGGCGAAACCGACATACCAAACGCCAACGTGGAAAAAGATCTCGGTGTAAAAATTTCCAGGGACCTTAAATCAAGTAAACAATGCATACCGGCAAGTGAAAAAGGTAAAAAGGCTATTCAGTCTCATAGGTCGTACATTTCAAAACAAGTCGAAAAGTGTATTCTACCACATTATAATGATAGGCCACACTTGTAATATTGTGTGCAGCTTTGGTCACCACATCTAGAGTGCGACACAGAAAGATTACAGCAAGTGCATCGTTGCATGACCAATATGATTCCTCACTTGAGAACAAGGAAGTACGAGGACAATCTTAAAGCTCTAAATCTATTCTCTCTTAGAAAAAGGCGCATACACGGGGACATGATAATTATTTAAAATCAATCATAACTTTGAACATATAAACAGATCAAACTTTCTAATATTTATATCTAATGAATCAACGCGTCGTCACAACTTTATGCTTGAGGGAAGTCACTTTTGGTAGACGAGACGAAATTCTTCTTCTTCTTCAACAGAACCATAATAATCTGGAATAATCTACCAGATGTTTGGGTTAACGCATCTGCTATAGGTTAATTTAAAAACAAACTTGATAAATGGATGATGACAAATCGTAATCCAGACTTGTTTTCTAGTAGATGAAAAAAGCACGATGAAAAATAATAACTAATAAACTTGCAATCTGCCTTTGTAGAAAATTTCCGTCGTTGGTTTTACTTTGTCTTCTCTCATCATTGAGCTTTTTTTCTTCCATAATCCTTTTAGTAACCTAGTAAGGATAGGTAGTTCTTTTGCTATCAGTCTTTTGATGTAATCTCACTCTTTATCTCTTTCTCTCCCGTCTCTCTTTCAAATTATCATATATAAGTATTTTCTACTATGTCAAGTGGATTAGGTCTATACATGGTCATCCTCTGTTGAGGGAAATTATCTTTAAGCTTATATAAAGTTTGGTACACTGAGCTATCACATACTCACTGTTTGTGTTTTCTATTGGGTAGGACATAAGAAGGTTTGTGTGCACCTGCCTTCTTAATCCAAGAGACCCATGGATAAAACATATCTAGTAGTGGTGTTAAAATATATCGATCTTTTCAATACCGGTGTTGATACCGACCATTTTACTGATAACTAACCATCAGACGACTGATTCGATTTCTCTTTTTAATACTAAATGTGTAACATTCAGTGATACAAATGGAAATATTGAAGATGTTAGGGAGAAATATATAAAAAAAGTATAAATAATTGTTGTATACATATATGTATACATGCTTTTATTTACGCAATACCTACAAAATGTATAAAATATAGGAATAAAGGTAAAAATTATTGAAGCTTTTACTCATCGTTAACAAGTAAATTTATTGAAAGTGATGAGCTCGTAAGTACAGACGTTGAACTTAGTTTAGTACATTCATGCATTAAATTAAGATCAAAATATGGGATTAAGACCAAATAAGGATGTTTTTTAACCTTTTTTTAAATGTGTAAATTAACTAATTATCTCGGATATGAATTAAACTTAAGAGTTCATTATAAGATTCGCTTCTCAAAGAAATCAACAAAAATAACAGAACCAGTAGACTGATTGTATGCCAAAATAATTACAAAATTCAAAGTAAAATTCGTCAAAATGTTAGGGAGGTAATTTAAATAAAACAGATTGCAAATATCCCTTTGAATGTAAAACCTTTTTTTTACAATTATACTGAAAGAAATGAAAAATATTTAATCCAAAACATGCTTCTATTACACTGCGCAACAAATTTCAGTGTTAAGAAAAAAACCTAGATCTCATGTGAATTTTATTAGGAAGTTGATTGTGCGGAATTCGGATTTGATAACAAAAATATCCCATCACGTAACATTTTCTTATATATTCAGATTTAAAAATTATGCAAGTGATACCGATTTCTGCGATACCATGAAAGTATTTCGCTCTCTAAATCAAATTAAATGTGTCCATTGGAATTAATTCATGAATATACGAGTATAATGAATCAGCATTTTTGTTAGCATTATATAATGTATTAACCTAAATTTTAGTATTTACTTCTTCGTTTTTAAGACGTCTCAGGTGAGTCACGCTTCAGGTTTCAGCAGAAGTCAGCCAGCATAGTAGGGCTCCATTTTCCTTTATACCTGTTTTCTATTGACGCTATATTTTAATGCAGGAGATGTTACTCTTTCACATCTCTTGCATTATCTGGGAAGAAGGGCAGGTGAGAATGAAGAAAGTGTATCTTCATTGACATATGCATCCGAGATCTTGATAGGACTTGATTCAGCTCTCCACTCTACGTTCTCGCTCGGCCCCTTGGTGCTTTCCCAGATGTGCTTTGCATACTTCTTTGAATGCATGTTCAGACCGCTAGCTCAGTTTTAATCATTATCCCCTCGAAGTTCTCATCAGCAATAAATTGAAGAATCTAAGGGCCTACGAATATGGTACTCTAAACGTGAGGCCAAACTCTTTACATTTTATTCAGAGAGACAGGGAACTTGTGCACCTGACACAACATATGTGAGGTGCCCAACCTTTGCCCTGGTCACCCATTTTTTCTTGTATTGTCGTAATGTAACTGCTCCGCATGTATAACAAAAACTGTCTTAAAAATTTTGCATTCTCTAGGGATTTTACGAGAAGCCGTCAATAAGTTTTGCAATTCGGATATAAGGAAACGAGATATGAGGAAAAGTGTTTTATTATTTTTCAATATAACAACCCTCGACTTCAATGCACTTGCGCCAATTGTCTCTGAGGCTTTGAATTCCAGACAACCAGAAATCTCTCGACTGCTGTTCAATCAACTCCTGGACGGTGAGCTGGCCATTTTCATCGTCCCCAAACTGGCGTCCACGCAGTGCAGCCTTGAGCTGGCGGAATAAAAAGTAGTCGCTAGGGGTTAGATCTGGTCTAGAGGTGGATGGTTGAGCGCCTTGAATCGGCACTTGCGCAGGGCCACTTGTGCAACTCTGGCCTTGTGGATAGGGGTATTGTCGTGGAGGAGCCGGCTACCGCGTGTCAACTTGCCACGCCGCTTCTGATAGATGCACTTCTTCAACCCAGCCAGTTCCTTGGCGTAATATTGGCCTGTGATGGAGGTTCCAAGAGGTGCATAGTCCAACATCAATGCTCCCTCAGAGTCCCAAAAGAGGGGGGTCATTATCTTCCCGGCTGAGGGTTAGGACCGGAACTTGATTGGGGTCGGAGAGCCCCTGTGCTTCCAGGCCAGTCTATCGAGCTTGGCCTCGAGATCCCAATGATGGACCCAAGTTTCATCACCTGTCAGTATGTGTGACTCGTATCCCACCGTGTCTTGGTTGTACAAAAGGAGCAGCTCCTCCGAACTTTAACGACATTGAAGTCTATCATGGTGCGTGAGGTTTCTAGGGACCTAACGGGCAGAGACCTTGGTCATGGCCAAATTGTTATGGATGATGTTGATAAAACTTCTATGTGATATTCCAAGTTCTCACTCAATTTCTTCGACCTTCCCTCGTTGATTTTTGAAGATCGTCCTCTCCACACGGGCTACATTGTCCTCATTGGTCCTGGACGGGGGTCATCCTTAAGGGACTCACGACCATGGCGGAACTCCATATTCCAGCGAGCAATGGTTGCATAGGAAGGGGCGGTGTCACTGTACACTGCAACCATGCGTTTATGGATCTCTTTTGTATTCTTGCCTTTCTTGGTCATAAATTTGATCACTGCGCGGTGTTCAACCTTCTTCATTGTTGAAAATTTGTTACTGACAATCTGCAATCAGCTACTGCTTCTTAAATATACGAGGCAGGAGCGTGCGGATGCAGGTCCTGACTTGTCATCACTTGTCCTAACACCCGCAAAAACAGCCATCCCCCTTTCTCTGATATCTCCTACCTATTCGCAAAATTTATTGACGACCCCACGGAGCTCTGTCTCTTGTAAAGTAAAACACTATTCTGCAATAAATAATATAAATAGTAACACAAACAACTATAAAGTAAATTAGGAAGGAATTATATCAAGTTATAAAATTGTCAAGCGTTACGTAAGAGTTACTACGGATTTGGACCCATATAACTAAGCAAATATTGAGTATGTTTTCATAAATTTAATTGGTTAGGTTGAAAAATACCTTTTATCAGAATCCGTTTATAATATTTAGAGTTATCAGTTTTGGTCGAATCCTGTTAGCATTCAATCTTTACAGAACCATCACTGTAATTAACGTAAGTAACATCGTAATTTACTAGAAACTGAAGGGTCGCAAGAAAGGATGAATGTTATATTCATGATTTACGCAAAAAAAATAGAAAAGGATATTTTCATTTCCATTTTTTCCTCATTGTTGTCAGTTTTATTATTTTCAGAAAACAAAGACTATTCCATTCATTTTCTGAAAGGCTTAGATCTCACATTTGTAAGGTACAAATCGATGGCAGTTAAAGCGCTTTCGGATTTTACACCTGCAAGACTAATGAAGGGTAAGGCATGATAATATTTCACGAATTTCAACTTTTTCTTCAATTTCTAAGCTTGTTTAATCCTTATGAGAAATATTTTCAAATGTTTCTTCATCAGCACTAAATTTCATTTTCAGAGAAAAGTCTTTGAAAAAGACTGCCGCCGCTCTCTTAAATACAATTTTAGAAGGCTTAACAATTCTTCATCTCGGTTTTTTAAATATTTTAAGTTCTTCAAGATAATTAAACCTAAAAGCTGCAATTGCCTTCTTGAGAATTAATAAGTACTCACATTTTTAGGGGGTGATTTTTTTAAAGGAGTATTTATCCTGTAAGATATTTCAGAAGTAATTTGAAGGAAACTTGAGCGGTCAAAAGAGTTGTTTCTTTTGAATACAAACCTTCAAGTGTTGTTTTAAATGAAAGGAGCACGTTCTGATGTCTTTCAAATTCCCCATTCCTTAGACGTGAGAGTCTCTTTGGATCGAATAATCTTAATGCTTTATGGAAAATTGTTCCGGTTTAAGAAATCTTTATACCATGTTTAACAGAAAGTTTCATCTCATTTGCTATAAGACTAGGTCCATTTCTTTGCCGTTAAAACAGTCTTTAAATTAACTTCCGAAGTACTCGACACTTTTTCTTTGTTTATTACAGCGGAAAAGTTATTATTAAGAGACGGAGTATTAAATTGTTCTTGAAATTCTAGTTTTATGATATTTGGAAAGGTACTTTTTAATTCTTCATTTGATCTATCGTCGATTTCAATCAAACCTTTATGGATGCCTCTATAACAACTTTTTCTTCCTCCTTTTCACTTTCCTCACTTTCATCTATTAAATCTTCGATGATATCTTTTTTTATGATGTTCAATAACCGATCTTTGTATAAAATGATAAAATAGCGAAATATATCTTCCAAACTTTATCATAATTGATGCACCATCAGTTATAAGCTCTATTAAGTGTTTATCAAGGTCCTGGCTGAAATCAACTAAGCATTTTTTACAATTTCGTACGCTTTGGCTTAGCCAAGTCTTCTTCAAATTTTACTCTACACCAAAGACCAAGTTTTTTAGGTGATATACATTATTATTTATGTATCTACAATTTTGAAGAGATGTTTTTCATCATGAGTAATACAGAATAGCATTTCTTGGCTTATAAGGAGGGATTTATCCTATTTGTTTTTAGCCCAGCTTTCTTAGAGAAATTAACTAGCTTGTAACATATGAACTAATGCATTCGTGCTTCAAGGGATTTTGAAATAAGAAAGAAATTTAATGTGTTTTTTGTTTTGCTTCTTAATTCTCCTTCTTCAAGTAAAAATCAATAATTTTATGAACTGGTATTTAGAGAAATAACAGTCCAGTAGTTGAATTTTGACCACATCTTAGCGTTTTTATTATAGTTTAAAAATCAGTTTAATTCGTACTTATTCTACTAAATTAATTCTAAGCACTTAATATTATTGGCATTGCGTAAAAGAGGAAATACACTGACTTTAATCATACATTGAAAAATAATATTTTCTGACTTCTCAAGTTGGTTCTTACTCTAAATAATACAGTTGGGCTACCCTATTTTTATAGAATGTAACATAAATGTTTGTATCATTAAGCACTAAGAAAATAAAAAGGAAAAGGTAGAGTTGTTAAAAGAAGTTAAATATAATTACATGGAAAAATATAAATTTCGAAAAATTATATGTATTTCTTAAAAATCATGATAAAATATAAATTTAAAACTAATGTGACATCGTACCAAGTTTAATTGAAATAAGATAGACTCTTAATCAATCAAGATTGTTGTTAAAGGACAGAAAAACAAATATTAACACAAAACTTCTGTTTAGCTTTATTTATTTCTTCTACTATTGTTTGTTTTAAAGTTACAATTAGAGCAAATATAGTTAAAAAAATATCCTTCTACTACCGGTATTATCAGTTCGGTATCAATAATGGAATTTATAATCTAATACCGGTATTGTACCAGTATTTTCCCCTAATATAACTCCCTTACTGCAACACACATTTCAAGGTATCAAATTATATGCTATATAGAGTGGATTGATAATTAAATTTTATAAAACTATTTAATAAGACCTGTTCCTTCTGTTGAACTGGCTGATAGGTTTTGGATTGCCAAATCATATCCTTTGTGACCTTTGTAACAACTTTAAAATCGTCTCTTTAGATATTTCTTTCTTCCTTTAGGAGCGCAGAACACCCTTCAATCATGCCATAGCACTTATGCATATGGTGTAGTTGAATGATATTCCAGATTTCACCAGAATTCACTTTTAATAGGTTTTCCACTCATAACAATACTACCAAAATCTACCATTGGTTCTTGTAGATAATATAATATAATCTTCCACAAACTTGCCTGGCATTTTTTAACACCTCTGGGTGTAGTCCGCCGGCCATATAATGAAACTCGCATAATGATTAAAAGTTCTATAATTAGCATTGTTGAGAGAACCAAATTCGGGCCTTCGTTGCAAGGAGGCGCAGGAAGAATGGTAGTTCTTGGTATTTACTACCAGCCTAAGATGGTTGTAAGGCTCCATACAAGGAAAAGAATATTGATGACTCTTTCCTGGCTCAAGGGAAAGCCTAATCTTGAACGCAGGGGAGTAGTGAAATGAATATCCAATTAAGCAAATTTCAACAGTAGGAAGGATGATTCTTTGCATCTGAACGAACGAAAAAAGGAAATAACAATAGTGTTTTAGATTCACTATTTGCTCGATGATATTTGAGGATGAAAGTGACTGCGCGCATTCGCGGAAATAGTCACTCCTACAGCAGCTAAGGAAGGGAATAAAGGACGAATTTTTAAACATTGCAATCCATCGCCTTTCCGAGTACGACCTTAGAGCTCCAACTGAATTCTGTTATTCCACTATTAGATTTTAGTCGCCCACTTCTGCTTCAGCCTCAGGAAGTCACAACAATATTCTCGGGGACTTCCACCTACAACACAGAGATCACATATTTTGGATGATTTATGTTCATGAAAAGATGATTTTGTAGATCATTTAGGCCGCTCGACGAAATTCCAAGCAGTCATCTCTGAACGTTTCCTCATAAATTTAGACCAGCAAAATCTTTTACACTCTGCGCTTTTCCTAATCTTTTCAAGATTCTTTGAATTTCTATTCTTAAACCAGCGGCGTTTAGCATTATGCAAGTCACATTCTCAATTCAACGGGAATTCATCCTCAAGAAAGTTATGACAATGAACTACGCTCGTAAAACGCTCGCCTTTGTGCAGAAATGCAAACTTAGATTCCAAGTAAAAGAAAAATTATTTCTGATTCTTAAAATTTTAATTGTCACTCATCTTCCAAACATCGAATACATTTATAGATAGACACACACTTAAAGGTTATATAGTCTGCGTATATATCAGATGAACGAGATTTCTCCCATATTGAATTTTCTATCTCTTAGCATATATCTCTGATGAGCGCGAGAGAATGATGAAAAATAAATCCAACTTCACGGCAAGAAAGAGAAAACAAAATAATTTTTCTTCGGAAATATTTTATTTCTTACTTCGAACCGTGCACATTGAGGCAGCGAGCAACCGCTTTGATCTCAATTAAACTTCCCTTTAGACTACTCGGCTGCTCGGAAGAAAAATTATTACGTTTTCTCTTTCCTGCGGTGGAGTTGGATTTATATATATATAAATGACTGAGCCTTTGAATTGTAAGTGAGTTAAGATTTCGTATAAAAAATCCATGGGAAGTATTTTCTATCGATGGAAGTTTTTAGGTGAAGTGGGAAATAGGTTTGGAATATTATTCCTGATAGATTATTCATAGAGCTCAAGAGCTGCAAATGGGAGATCTTGGTTCAAGGCTTGGCTAGGATTAATAATTTTTTTTCTAAAGCATAATTTCTGTCGATTAAAGCATGTATTGTCGTTAGTCTACTATTCTTTGCTCTCTTTTCTTGAAGGTCTCTTCCGATATCCCCTTCTTTGCTTTTACATCTTCTTTTATTGATGATGGTAGGTCTATGGTAAATATGAGGTAGAGAAGTCGCTAGGGGTTCGATCCCATCAGCGGCATCTCTACCTATGAGATTGCCAAGAATTAATTTTACACATTTCCTCTCGTGTTAGGTATGGATAAGTGTAAGTGCAGGATGATACGAAATTTATAATTTATCCTTTTTTCCAATAGTTAATTTTAAATGTCTAAATTCCAAAATTACTTATATTCATGTCTATCAAAATATATTTTAATTATCTATTATTTACTTAAAAAAAGGGACAAGCGACCAAGTTGTAACCAAATGGTTTGTGAAAAAGGGTTTTTAATGTAGTGAAGTTAGGAAAATAAAAATTTTGTAATTTATAAACAATGAAAACCTGATTGCTAATAGGTCTTAAAATACTAAAAAAACTATCCTCGTGAGTATTTTTTAAGGGAAGGCAATCACAAAAACAAACATGATTAAGTTAAAATCATACCCAAAATCATCAATAGAATTACTATGAATATAATAAAGACAGAAGAGCCTAATTCAAATTAAAACTATTTAAGAATATTCGCATTAAAACTTTAAGGAAGCAAAGTAAAATAAAAAAGAAATAAACCACTTTACCTGTGTAGTTAAATATATTGTTAGTTGGTTGGTAAAAGAGGGCATTTTAATTTAGAAGGTGAAAGAGGGCATTTTAATTAACAATGTGAAAGAGGGCATTTTAATTAAGAAGGTGAAAGAGGGCATTTTAATTAAAAAGGGGAAATATTTTTTTTTTAATTGAGAAGGTAAAAGAAGTAATTTGAATTGAGAAGGTAAACAAAATCACTTTAATTGAGAAGGTAAAAGAGGACATTTTAAATGAGAAGGGGAACAGTTTTATTATGATGGTTGGAGAATTGGTCTCGAACTAACGATTCTAAAACCTTGACTAAGTTCTTCTTTATTAGGTCGAATTATTACGTGGTTAGTTATCAGTGAAAGATCCACTTGTGCTAGAATCTTTCCTCTACATTAAGAATCTCTAAACGAGACAAAGCAGAAGATGGTATGAATGATATAGGTGACCAAGCAGGGGAAAAAAAAGAGTGATTACATACTGATTAACATAAAGAGTTATATTAAACACATATTAGGTATTACATCCTTCAACACAGGTATCGATCACAAATAGCGTTAAGTGACTTGGTGAATAAAAGGAAAAATACCCTTTAATCCATTATGTCCTCCAACTTGGACGACCAGAAATTTGTGGATTAGCAAAACTCTATTAGCTACAATTATTTCAATTTGCTTTTAGTTAACTTTGACTATTTTTTCAAGCAATATCAATAGAAATCTAAATAATTTAACTTAGATAATTTGTTTATTTTTTTATCATTATAGCGTTGCAATTAATAAATAACACTTTCTTCGTAATGTGTTTATAGGGGAAAGAAATTGCCGGTTCTTTCACTTCCGATATTGAGGATGAGTTCATGGAACACTGCTTTGATTCCCTTGGAGTATTGGGTAAGAAGTTGAGAAGCTGATACCACACAATATGGCAATATGTGGTGTATTTTTTTACTACTCACTTAGACTGTTGGTCTTACTAAAGCATGCTTGCTTACCTCTTCTCTTTCTTTTGCAGTGAATCGGAGGTAAAGTATTAAAAGATGGTTTGAAATGGGTTACCATCGCGTCCATCGCATATGTCGGTTTGGATAATGTTTAGTCCACGATTTTGTAACAAATTTGAGTTCAAATGGAATGCGACTGTTTATTTATCCTGCAGCCTTTCTTCCATGTATGTTCCTTATTGAATTGCTCTGGCTTGAAAGAAAATAGAATTAACACCCTCTCGCGCCTAATTAAGTCTACCCAGGTAAAGCAAATTACGCGAAAACAGATTGAAAAATAAATAAGAGAGATACATGAAATGCTGGGACCTGGAATCTATAATTATAGCTTCCTGGAAAAAGATTATACAGTGTACAAATACTCGCAGTCCACCCCTCCCCTGCCAAGAGGTTGCGGCCAAATGATCTCTTGTCATTAATGATTGATTCCCCAAGGCCATTTCTTTATTCTAATACACTAATTACTTCATAGAATTATTTTTTTATAAATATCAGCTTTAGGCGCAATTTAATCTGGATATTTAGATTGTTACTCTCCAAGTATTTCTGCCAGATTTTTACCTCTTTTCCAATAAACCTTTTAACATCCATCCCCACTTATGTACATTCTTCGCCAGGATACCAAATTTCTCCCAGCCATTAATGGGAGCTTTACTCTATAAAACACTATTTAATGTAATTGTGGGGCCTTAAAACTATGAAATTCACCATACCTCCAACTCCTTTTCCCCTTCTAATAATTTATCACACTTTTTATTAGTTTCGACAAACAATTTGAGGGAATAAACTTTTATAAAATCATTCAACCCAATTTCCAAAAGTCGTTTCATCCATAATTAAGTTTTAATCGTTAAGTAGGTGGGTTTGGGTGTATGTGTGTTTGTGTGTTTGAATACATAAACTGTGTATTCTTAGATATATATCTTTTTTGCATTAATATTTATATAACCTTTTGCTCGCAATTGGTAAACAATAGAGTGTGAACATCTTGAGTAATAGGTTGTATATCATTATTGATCAGGTAGCGGAGTACCACAAGTCCTTAATAAAAGTTTCAGCAATTTTAGAAGATATTTTTACTATCTTTAAATAGTCACGTATCAAAAATTACATCAATCTTCTCTTTATAACATCTATTAAATTCTTCATAGATAAAAATGGAATTCTGCTTATGAATCCTTTATCTGAATTTACCAAAACCAATCCTTTGATATTCAGGTCGGGTAATGGTTTACTTGCATGGTAGTTAAGGGGGATCGTTATGTTTATCTCCAAACAGGGGCAGAACGGTTTTGGAAGTGTATTAGGACATTAACTTTCTAAATCATGGTTTCATAGACAGGAAACAACACTTAGACACCATGAAACCTGAGACCCGCAAATTCCCAAGGACTTGCTACTATCTATCGACTATTGAGAGGAAGGAAAATGCTGGCCCTATAATATGCCATCGCTGCCCGAGTCATTTCGCCTTCAACGGCGTACTGAAACACCGACGCTTTTCTGATATGTGGCTTCGCTTTGATTTAGAACATAATATGTGTCAAAAGAGAATGGAAGATAACAAATAAAAATACACAAGGTCAACAGGCTTCAGTCGCGTGCTTCCATTTATCCTGACTTTTGACCTTATGACCAAAAGACCTTCAAAACTTTGAACAAGTGGGGCAATTCGACCCATAGTTAATTTAATTATTGCCCGACTCACCTTTGGGATGATCTTGGGAAGACCTTTCGTTAGAATCGGCTGAATAGTTACAATGTTATTGCCAAAAAACTCATTGAAGTGTAAAATGGTTACCATTCGACCGAACTTCGGACAAACAGAGTAAATTATAATATCGCAGAAGTGGTTAGTTTCAAAAGAGATTCCGCGTTTTAATTAAATCAAAAATGGGATTTTTATCTACACGGCCACAATCCTTGAGTCTAAAATACACGATTCAAGCAAAGCTTTTTAGGACACTTTCTTTTATTTAACTCCTCAAGTGCTTCAGCTCTACCATAACCATTGGCTTTGTTAGATGTTCAACAGCAGACTGGTTTCTGTGGAATTGAGATTTTGAAGAGAGAGATCTAATCCTAGTCTCACTTGTACGAAAATGGAGCTACTGTCTAACACTCACACGCTATCACTCTGTAACCCCTAACGACCATTTTGCCTATATACCACAAGCCTTTTCCATACATTGACCTTCACGGGGGGTGAGGGGTCCTAGAAACCTCTTGTCTAGAGCTATTAAAGTGCCCTTTTTGTTCTGATTTTTATTTATATAAATTAATCAAGCCGCCTTGATCAGTATTTGCGTTTGTTTAGATAAGATCCTTGTTCTTCGGGATCCTTCGTATTCAGTTTGTTTCTTCAGGGGTTTTCTAGTTAACAAATGGTTTTGCTTTGAATGGTGTTGCATATAAATTTGTACAGGAAAAGACCATGGAAACATGTAAGTAAAATGTTTAATACACTGGCATAAATCCCAAGGACCATAGACAAACAAAACCTAAACGATAATCTAAGCTATTTTTGTTTTCAATGTAACTACACGAAAACCATTAACTCATGATACACAAATTGGTTGTTTACTTGAGAGACCAGCAAGAGTGTTTTCCACCGAAGGTTTGCAAGGAGAGAATTGTAAGCAAAGTGGTGATATTATGTAAAGTGAAAATTCGTGAGAAATAGCCTCAGACCCTCCTTCAGGGTTTCTGTTTGGGATGCAACTCGATATTCAACATAACACCTGACGATGAAAATTCAAATGTCTGCGGAGGTTTAATAGTTATAATTTACTAACTTATAAATACGAGTCTCTCTTAATCCCATTAGTCTTCAATTTAAAAGATATTACTTTAAGTATTTCAATAATCCTTCCAAAATACTACAAAAGAAGGAAATGTTTAAGGTACTGTAGGAAAGTTTAAGGCAACCGTGGCCAATGAGTTCCAAAGAAACATTTAATCACTTGGAAAACTGAGAAATAGCAAATATTCAAAGAAATATTGCGTAGAAAGTACTCATAATGGGAAATCAATCTGACCAAAGTGAAAATATATTCAATTAATCCACAATACAAAGAAAACTAGAAATCAAACAAAGATTATTAGATTAGACCTATAAATAACCACAAATTCTAAACTTTACTGCCAATAAAAATGAATCTTAGCTAGACTCTCATAAGGGAGGTTAAAGAATGAAACTAGCCTTCTAACTAGCAATAGTACTAAATTTAATTTATACAAAATTCCGGAAACAAAGTAAATAACCATTCGGCGATTAATCAAAGAGTCAAAAGATTTTTTTAAGGAGAAACAGCGTTGAGCAACGTATTTCTTGCAAAACAAAAAAAAAACAATACATTAAAATGATGGAGTTCATCAAATCATTTGCAACTGATATTCAGTACTCGATTTACCTAAACTTAGAAACAGTTTTTCCTTCGATTTCTTCTCCCTATTTAATAAAGATCTTGAAAAGGCATTTGTCTCGTCTTCATAAAATAGAAATTATCTCATCGAGACACTTAAAAATGGGATCGAGACCCACCGGATAGTTTTAGAAATCGACACAACACCCTCTATAAGAAAAGTGCTAAAATCATTTAATAAATATCTAATTACTTGTAGCCGTCTAATTGTTGAAAAACGCATCGTGCTTGAATTAGAGCTCTTGCTAGCCGAGTAAATACGGCTATATATATATATATATATATATATATATATATATATATATATATATATATATATATATATATATATATATATATATATATATATATATATATATATATATATATATATATATATATATATATATATATATATATATATATATATATATATATATATATATATATATATATATATATATATATATATATATAATCGATGGGGTTGCTGCTAACCAGACGAATATCTTTAATTTCATCAGAATTGAGGGTACATAAGTATAATGCGGTGAAATTCATCTTCATTTATTGGGTATAAACAACGTTTCGAGCTGTCCGCTCACCTTCGGCTTCTAAGATATAGAAGTGTCTTAGAATGCACCCCTTTTTGTTCTAAGAGTGCTAATATTGATATCTTAAGAAGAGAGCTGTTGGAAACACGTAAGGATATAGAGAAACACACAATAATTCCCAAAATAAACTTATATTTTAACTTTAAGAATTGAATACACTACATTTAAACATTAACCACAGCAATACTCCGAATATTATAATACACAAGAATTAATTGAATTAGTTAGACCTCCTGAAATTGGTTAATTCTGCTACACACATCAATATATAAGATTTAGGCTTACGGACTCTACTGGAGCTTAAATACCTCAGGAATGTTATTGTCTCACGACGCGTGCCGCCTGGCCAGATGTAGGTGGGCGGGATCACGAGGTCCTTTTGGCGAGGGTAGAAGCTGGGGGGGGGGCTCTTCAAGGACGAGAACAATTACGGTGCTTTATGCGGCACCAAGGTAGTCGTGGTCTCTCTGGCGAGAGTGAGTTGAACTTGGTTCTTAAACCAAGTTAACTAGGAGTGCAGTGTGACCACCGATTAACGAGCTCAAGGTGGAGCTTTTCTCCTTCGTTACTTAATTCCTTATGTGCGAGGACTAAACTTAGACAGGGTCTTCTTCAAGGGCGAGGATCGATGAGGGGAGGTTTCTCTGACGAGAATCAGTTAAAATTGAATAATTTAACTTAAAGGTCGGTTTGGTAACCAGGAACTAGCTTGAGGATGAGCTTCTTCTTAGTCCCAGTCTTCTTCAAGGGCGAGTATAACGGAGGGGTGTTTCGGAGAACAAGTTGAACTTGGTTCCTCAACCAAGTTAATTTATGAGTTCAGGGTGGCCACCGAGCAACGGGCTCGAGGGGGAGCCTTTTCCTTCTTCTTTCCTTAATTCCTCAAGGACGAGGAATATCCCTGGTGTTTAAGATGCACCAGGATATGAGGAGTCTCTCTGACGAGAGTAAGTTGAACTTAACAAAGTTAACTTAGCGTTGGTTTGATAACCAGGGACTAGCTCGAGGATGAGCTGCTTCTTAGCCCCTTAAGGTAGGTAGCCCTGCCTCTCTTGCAGGGTACTTCTTGGTCTGGCGAGCCAAGTAATCTACCTGTCCAGTCTCGTTGCCCGATCTTAATTCGGGGACTTCGTCACCTGGAGACTGACGTATACTATCTCGATTTTCCTCAGTGTTTCTCATTTATAACTTGTCACCCCACTGGGGGAGTGGTAAAAGGGGGATGTGCTTGAGGATGGCCCCAGGAGGGTTCTTATGCCAAACGGTTTTTCTCACCAAGTCTTACATCAGCTCCTCGTTAGCCTTCGAGCTTGAGGGGAAGAAACACGTCTCCAATTTCTTATTTGACGTGAAATTGAATCTCACTCTCCCGGGGAAGATCCTGCATTTTAACCTTTAGGTCTTTCATGGCGCCGAAAGGTGCGACGCTGCGGTTACGTGCTTGACCCAACGGTGCCTGGGGCCGGATGTCTTTGGGGTAACCGCCTCGTGAATCCACCACGAGCGAAAGGGGGAGTGACGATTCTCCTACATACCTCCCTTCGAAAAACTTAATGGGGGGAGGACTCCCTGGAACTCAAAACAACTAACTCGAGATTATCAAAGTTGTATTTCTTTGAGCCCTCCCTTACATTAAGTTTCCTTACACATGAGCGCACTCGCGCGCGTTTACACAAGCAATGTGTCGAACTAGACCTACTCGCAATACAATTTTACCCGCAACAAAACAAAAGAAAAAAATAAGCTACTTCCTTACATTTTTATGCTTTTGAGAACTTAAAGCCTACCGATAACTATTAACAAGACAAACAAATGAAAACATGGTTTCACGCTTTTTAGGTACTGAAATAACCCTCAATGGTATTTCGTCTCCACCTATAGAGCAGCTGTACTTTATCGGCTCCTTTGATGTAGCTAATACTAAAATGGTGCTCTATGACGATTATCATACCGCGCCTGATTCGGCCGTTAGGGTTATGGAGTCTACCCAAGCATGTCACTAAATGGTATTGGTGTTTCAACCTACTCAAATTACCCTGCTTATGGTACTTGACTAACTTTAACCTGACCCTTATGGCTAGAGCAGCCTGTTGCAGCGGGGCATAATTGATGGGAGCGTGGGTCCCATAGCTCTCCTTTAACCAGGTATACGGGAAGATCGTGTCTGGGTTTGATCTTTGGGGATCAAAAAAACTTTTCCTTGCGGAATCGTTAATGGGCGTGGCGCTCATTACGGCTTGGCGTATTAGCGGTAACTCCGTGGACGTTCCGTTCGGGGAGAAGACTAATAGCGGAGGGGATACTCATCCATGTCTACCATTGGACTAGTTTTATCTGGGTGTATCGCAATAACACTTCTTTCCTCCTTCCTTATCAACTCCTTTGACTTGGTTCTCTTCGCTAGTAGTTCCTCAGGTACACCTGCTCGTACCTCTACCCTACCTTCTACTTCTTCCCTCATAACCCCATTTGGCTGGGTTCTCTTCGTAGGTTCTCCCTTAGGTACTCCTGCTGGTACCTCATCACTAATTTCTACTTCTTCTATCGTTACCCCATTTGGCTGGGTTTCCCTCGATAGGCCTTTCTTAGGTCCAGGCCGAGCTACAACTTCCTCGGCCTCTATGAGATTGTCGATAGGTGCTCTTTCGAGTGCGAGCAATCTTTCCTTTTCTTCTCTCTCTTCTCTTTCAGCTTGAGCACCTTCCTTTTCCCTCTTCATTCTCCTTTCAGCGGCCTCTTTTTCTGCTTTCGCTATTTTATTTTCCCGTCGGGTTCTTCTTTCTTCATCTTCCAGGTTTATCTTTATTTTTTCTTTTATCATCTTCTCGTTTTATCTATATTCTCTTTCCTCATCTTCCCTTTCTATCCTTATTCAGAATTATTTTGCTTCTCTTTTCAACAGTATTATTCTTTTGCTTGTTTTACCTTCACTCAGCATTCTTCTTTCCTCTGTTTCTATTTTTCTCTGTATTCTGTCTTTCTCTAATTTTATGTGTCTTCGTATTTTTATTGCTTCGCATTCTCTTTTCCCTTCTCTTTTTATATTTTCTTTTTTCTATCAAACTCTATTATTTCTTGTTCTTACTTTTCTATGTATTCTCAATTCTGAAAGGATGTAGGCATCCATATCCTCGCCTTCAAGTCCCAGAATTTGGGCTTGTGGGTTGAATCTTTCGACCGGATCCATTTTGTGTTGGTTCGTCGAACTTTCCTTACTGTATTCTGAGATACGAATGCCTCCACTCACCAGGTAGCGCTCAGCCTAACTTACCCTTAATCCTACTACTATGTTGATTGAAATACCACTCCGACAACAAATTTACCACTTGGCTCTACCAATAACCTTCAGATTGTTACCACCCCTAACTCTACCAATTTTTCCTCTCGTCAATTATTCTCAACATTCTTGATATTCCTTTACGTGTTGGCTCTTCCTTAATTAGACACTGCTGGGTTCTTTCTAAAAAAAACCTAAAAACCTGATACTACTTTTATAATAATGTCGTAGAATGCCCCCCTTTTTGTTCTAAGAGTGCTAAGAGTGCTAATATTGATATCATAAGAAGAGAGCCGTTGGAAACGCACAATAATTCCTCAAATAAACTTATATTTTTACTTTAACAATTGAATACACAAAATTTAAACATTAACCACAGCAATACTCCGAATATTATAATACACAAGAATTAATTAAATTAGTTTGACCCCCCTTAAATTGGTTAATTCCGCTACACACATCAATATATAAGATTTAGGCGTACGGACTCTACTGGAGCTTAAATACCTCAGGAATGTTATTGTCTCACGACGCGTGCCGCCTGGCCAAATGTAGGTGGGCGGGATCACGAGGTCCTTTTGGCGAGGGTAGCAGCTCGGGGGTCCACACGGTATTCAGGGGTGGGGGGGGGGCCTCTTCAAGGACGAGAACAATTACGGTGCTTTATGCGGCACCAAGGTAGTCGTGGTCTCTCTGGCGAGAGTGAGTCGAACTTGGTTCTTAAACCAAGTTAACTAGGAGTGCGGTGTGACCACCGAGTAACGAGCTCGACGTAGAGCTTTTCTCCTTCGTTACTTAATTCCTTATGTGCGAGGACTGAACTTGAGGAGGGTCTTCTTCAAGGGCGAGGATTGATGAGATGGGGGTTTCTCTGACGAGAATAAGTTAAACTTGAATAAGTTAACTTAAAGGGTCGGTTTGGTAACCAGGAACTAGCTTGAGGATGAGCTTCTTCTTAGTTCCAGTCTTCTTCAAGGGCTAGTATAACGGAGGGGTGTTTCTCTGACGAGAACAAGTTAAACTTAGTTCATCAACCTAGTTAATTTTTGAGTTTGGTGTGGCCACCGAGCAACGGGCTCGAGGGGAAGCCTTTTCCTTCTTCTTTCCTCAAGCTATTATTCTACAGAAGATTAGTTGACGACTGCTGAGCAGGATTTTATAGCTATGACCAGGCGTACCAGTTTTTTAATTATCTCAATTACATTCATCCTAACATTAAATACACTATGAAAACTGAAAAAGAAAATTGTCTCCTTTTTGACATTTTAATTAAAAAATCAAATCAAGGCTTCACGACATCTATATATAGAAAAACTACGTTCAATAATATGGGTACAAATTTCTATAGTTTTTGCGACTTATCATACAAACTGAGCTCCATCACGGCACTCATCTGTCGTGGCTTCTATCTGTCATCTTCATTCTCTCTAATGTATGAAGAATTTGAATTCCTAAGATCCTATTTCAAGAATAAATGCTATCCCCTGTCAGTAGTAACTACCCTCCTTTGCAAATATTTAAATTCCAAAAATTTACCTCATAATCCTTCCTTCGATGTTCTTAAAGATTCAAAATATTTTATTCTTCCCGAAATGGGTCGTCTTAATAGAGAATTCAGAAGAAAGTTTTCTAAATTATTTAAACGCCATTTTTACCATACAAGTTCCAAATTAATATTTGTTAACAAACTCAATATTGGCAGTTAGATCAGCCAAAAAGACCAATCTCCTATAGGGATCGGCAGTGGTGTTGTTTACGAATTTACTTGTCCTCGGTGCCTCTAAGGAAGATAGATAGGCAGCACGATTCGCTGAATGAGAGCAAGGTTCTCCTCACACATGCGCATCAGCGCCCGTACTGGAAAACCACTTAATCATAAAGAACCATCCCCTATCAGAGCACATGCAATCAAATGCAACGCGGATATAACTAAGGATAATTTTACAATAATTGATCAAGATAACAATGAGCATAGCTTAGGAATACTAGAATCCCTTTATATTTAATCCTGTGCCCCTAGTCTTACTTGTGACTCGTCCGCTGCTCCCCTACTTATGATATAACTCTACTACCAATACAATCTTACCTATGTCCACTTAATCCCCCCTCCCCACTTCTCTCTGGAGTCAGACTCTCATAGGTGAGTGTTTTAATGATTCTCTCTTGTATTACTCTAGGAGTTTAATATTCTAAGTCATTATAAATTATCTATTTTCTTAGTTTTTTTTATTACAGGAAAAAAGTATCTCTTTTAATTTTCGAATTTCTAGACAAGTTTTTTAAATATTATAATTCATTGCAAATTATATATTCATTTATACTTTTATATCATAGAACCCGAAGATGAGCGGTCAGCTCGAAACTTTGTTTATACCTAATAAATGAAGATAAATTTCTCCGAATTCTATTATGTACTCTCATTCCTGGTGAAATAATTATATATATATATTTATATATATATATATATATATATATATATATATATATATATATATATATATATATATATATATATTTATATATATATATATATTGTGGTAGAATTTCCTAAGGTGGCCGCGCCTTGCTTCTATCACATATTGAAACTCATGCTTCCCACGTGCATCCTGCGAGAAGAGAGTAGCATGGTGACCTTATCGCCCAACATTTCCCGATTATCTTTTCCCGCTCCAAGTTTAATCAAGAAGGTTCAATCCCCCGTTTACCTGCAGGCGTCGATCTGGCAAGATTGAATTAGGCTTATGGGAAGGTAAGATTGTTCCAAGTGCTAGCGAGAGATTCCATGGAAGTCCCCCATTGTCCCGTAACCCGAGGGGCTGGCTCCAGCTATTTATGCGATAGAATTTCGCGTTTGAATCAGATCCCGATTAACTTCGCGAGGCATCACGCCGATCCGGTCTCTCTTGTGCACCTAGGAACTCTCTACCTCGAGAACCCTCTTATTGTCCAGAAGAGGACACTATCTATGAGTGCCAAGGTTCGTTCTCCCTCGAGACGCCAAGTCAACAGGGCCCCTTGTTGTTTAGAAGAGAAAAACTTTATAAGTCATTGTTCTTCGAGCCCGTTCGACAAGAAATGGTTCTCACTCCCCTGATATCACGTCCGTGGTAAGTTAATTCACCCTTTTGTGATCCCGATTATCTTCGGCAGGCATCACGCCGATCCGGTCTCCCTTGTGCACCTAGAAACTTTACCTCGAGAATTCCCTTTTTGTCTAGAAGAGGACAATATCCTTAAGTGCCAAGGTTCGTACCCCTCGAGATGCCAAGTCAACAGGGCCCACCCACCCTGTTGTTCAATTGTTCAGAAAAGAACAACTTTAGAACAGTCATTGTTCTTTGAGCCCTTTCCTCAAGAAACGGTTCTCGCCCCCCTGATATCACGTCAGTGGTAATTTAATTCCCCCCTTTTAACGTTCTTTAAGAGAACGCTTGGTTACACCAATAACCTAAATTGTTCGTCCAGAACATCTCCGATATCCTGTTTCAAGGATCGCTCGTACTTCCGTGCCCCACTTCGCTCCCACTGCTCGAAGTTAGTCCTTTCCCCCTCGTTAAGGACAACCCCCCTAAAAAACCCTCCTCCTGGGAAGGAAATCGCCAGTCAGACCGAAACCTTTCCTTTGAATCGCCTTAATCTGCCCGATGACCTTATAAATACGTAAGCTACGAATTGCATTTAACTATTTAACTTTGTGCCAACATAACTCCGTGCTTTAACAGGGATCTAGCCAACCCTTTTCCTTCTTGTTTGTTTTTCATTTTAAATCCCTCCAAATCTTAATTCACCGCTTAGTTAAATTTATCCCATGAACTTTTTCATTTTATGTGTATCTCCCATTTTAATCCCCGGTCATGTAAATATTTTCCATGTGTTATTGTGTTAAATTAATCAATAAAATTTTATTTTATTAATGCTTGCAATATTATTTATCCTTGAGCAACTCCCACTTCTTAAGTATATTGAAGATAAATAAGCCCTCTCCAGGCCTATTTATTAACGTAGAGTCATACTCGGCCATCTGCTTAAACCCCGCACTCGAATATAGAATAATCCCCACAAAAAATAGATATATAGTATATCGTCGGGAGCCTTTTCTACGACATATATATATATATATATATATATATATATATATATATATATATAAAGATATCAATAATTTGAATAGCTCTTACTTTCTTATAACTATTTTTTAAAATTTCTTTTTAGGACTAATAATGAATAACATTAAAGTGAGGAAGCAAATAAAAGGGCACGCTGTAATCGTTGCTATAAAAGCTCAACATAATGATACATCGAGTTCTCGGTTTCTGAAAGCTGCCCGATCCTTCGTTGCCCAAGTTCGAAGGAGCTTTTAGCTGCTGATATGGATCCAACATTAGCAGCTAAACGCTAAACAGTAAAAATTCAAGAAACCCCAGGAAAGTCAATCAGAACCATTACAAAGGACTTCGAGGTTTTAGAATGCATTATCAAAAAAGTTGTTCAAGAAGATATCTGTTACAAGTCGTATCTGATACGAAGAGGTCACTTAACATCAGTTAAAACGAAAGAGAATCCTATGATTCGTGAAAATCGCTTGCTCTCCATTTTATAATATCAAGAAGAGGTAATGCTTTGGTTTTTCTCAAATGAGAAAAACTTCTTCGTACAGACGAAACAGTAAACACAAGGGATGACAGAAAGTTAAGCAGAGAGTGAAGCGAGGTTCCAACTGTAATACATACCAAGTTTCCATCAACTTAGATAGTTCTGAGAGTCGGTAACAGTGAGGAAAATGTAATGATGTTACCCTCACACTTTTACATGGCTTAAGAGTCAATGCTACTGCCTACACAGAAGTTTGGAAAAGGCAGTTAGGCCTTGGATCGAGAAAATACGCAACGGATGAACTTGTATCTTCCAACAAGGCTTTGCCCTATCTCAGACGGCTAAGAAAAACAAGCATAGATGCGTGACAGTTTCCACGACGACGTTCTCCTAAACATATTGACTTCTGTGTTCACATCAGCGTGAGCAGAAGTGAAAAGCAATAAAAGCATGGGTGGTTTTGTATAGAGAAAAATGGCGTCATACAAACCGACAGAATATCAAAAAAACACAATTATTCTGAAAAAAATACCAACGAAAAAATTAAATATATAGGGTGCGGCAATAAGACTTTCCTGATTTGGCAGAGACAGAGTTCGGCTCTTGGAGAAGGTAGAAGAATAGGGTGAACTCTAAAATAAAAACGTTATGGACGACCCAGGACCTCAACACGACCTGGGACCAAAATATGTTGTAGCTGTCGAAGCTTCGATACAGCACTCTGCAAGGTATTCTTCACGGAAACACAGCTACCCTTCACTTATCTGATCGAAGTTTGCACAGAATTTTACACAGTGCACTCTAAGTTGATGGTCGTGGCAGGAGTTGAGTGAGGGAGATTATGAAACCAGTACAATTTTCATTTAGGGCATTTTCCAAAGCTTTCCCCCAACAGTTATTCTGATCGTTAGTGATGAAGATCATTTCCATTTACCGGGGATGGTTAGCAAACGGAACTTTTGGTACTGGTCTTACACTTACCCTCAGAAACTCAAGAGGCGACCAATCCACAGTCTGAAACTTACAGTCTGGTCTGCTGTAGGAGATTTAGCTGTGTGGATTCCTTACTTTTCAAAGAGGACAGTGTTACGGTGACGATAACGTCAGACCATTATTTTGAATTGTTTGAGAGTTTTCTCCGTCCAAAAGTCATGAATCGTAATGGCATATGACGTAAGTGTCTGAAATAGAAGATTTTGTAGGTCTTATTGCCTCCTCTGTATTTGTGCAGAAAAATACAAATAAAAGATTATTCCGATAAATTAGATTTATAATGCGATAAAATGTTATTTATAGTGAAATTTTCTAATTTAAATAAACTTTTAACTAAGTTGAAATTAATTTCTTAAGAGAATTTAATGATCGTCAACTCAACTACATTTCTTTCAATAACTTACCTTGCTGACGTGCCGCATCCCTTTGGACTTCGGCAACCATGGGAACAAAATGGCCGCATAGGGCCGATCTATTTGATGGTTACAAGTAGACTGAAGTTAGAAAAGTCTATTTCAAGATTTCCCAGTCTGACAACTGTAATTATGCTGTTTGATTATTATGCCTTTGCCTGTAGTTTTTTGACCTATGTAAAAAAACACAACACAATTCACAGGGGATCCTATAGTCCCAGGCTATTTCAATAGGAGGAGAATTTATAATTAGCAGATTTTTTAACGTGGAATTAATACAAAAACAGCATTAAATTTATTTATTTTAATTATTTTGAACATGGGCAAGGGATCATTGAAGGAAGAATTAAAATATGTTCCACGCGAATGCCTGTTTATTTTTTCCATAGAATAACTCTTTTTGTGCGCGGAAAAGAATCGTTTACAAAATGTGACGTGTAATTTAATGTTTCTCCACTACTTTTTATTGATTCAAACTCTTCGTCAATAAATTCGAGATCACAAAATCAAAGAGGACACAAGTTTAAATAAATAGAAATATTTTTTTTATTTCTTTTGGGAAAAGAGTCGAACTTCCTCCAATATATGCTGATCAAATATATTGAGCGTTCGATTCATCAGCGAAAGACATCAACGGAGAGTTGAAGAAGCACCTTTGTTTACTTAGAAGTGAAGTCATCAAAACTATAATTTAGCACAAATAAGTCAGTTCTAAACTCGGCATTTAACCAACTAAGAACCAAATCCTATAACGATATATGCCCAAACTAATACCAAAATCACAGACAATTACAACCAAACAAGACCAATAGGATACCCAAATAAATCAAACTTAACTTAACCCAAAATGAATTAATCGATAGGTGATATATGTGAAAAATGTAAGATACTCAATTTAAATTTAATAAAACATAAAATGTGGTCGGAACTTAAAAGAGAATGAGGATTAGTGAGGTCTTAATCCCAACGTTAAGTAAAACGTGCATAAAAAAAGTGAGATACTAAAATTAAAGTTAAATTGAACTAAAGTAAAAAGTGTATAAATTACATATTAAACTAATATGTACAAATAAACACTACAACATACACAAAACTAAAAATAAACCTAACTCAAACAACTTATATAATCATAGCAGCATGAATACCAAAATAAATACGAATAAAAGATGAACTAAAAAGCGAAAATAGGTAAATTAATCGGTTCTACCGCTATCTGTATGAGATTGAGCGAATGAAGATAGAAACAAAGAGCTAAAAGGAATGCAAAAAACTGTGAAACCTACTGATTCCACTTAAATCAGTAGGTCCACTAAAGGTAGTGTTTCCACGTGTGTTTCAGATTCCTCGTAAATCAGTAGGTCCGCAAAATGGAGGTTTTCCATTTGTGTTACAGATTCCGCGTAAATCAGTAGGTCCGCAAAATAGAATCTTTCCCCTCGAACCCTCTATCCTTTAAGAGAAGAAACTCAACTCTGATCAATTTCTATTCTCTTACTCTCTTCTCACACTTCATCTCCTTTACTCCTACTCCTCTCTCCCGACGACCCTTTCATTTCTAGGTCAAATTTGATCCTTTGGAAGAAGCGAAGAAGAACGATGAAGAGTCCACTGCGGGCACCTCCCTAGACCACTCTCAAGATTGATGGAAGAAGAAACACACACACACACACACTCACAATCACAGACTATCACACTCTTGGACAATCTCATACTCTCCCTCTCCACCACTCTGCGACTCTACTCTTCTCCTACTCTCCTCTTCTCCCAATCTCCTTCCTTCGCTATTGGTACCACCTCACCTATATCTGTCTGTCTGTGTGTATTTATCTATGCCACTCTTTCTCTGTATGTCTGTCACTCTTTCTCTTCCCCTCTTTCTCTCTCCCTCTCTTTCCATTTTTTTGCCTAAATTTTATACCTGATAATTGTCAAATCCTGACTTTTCGCGATGTCGAATTCTTAAAAAATACATCAATTAAAATTCCTTTTGGAAATGTTTAAAATAGATAAAGAGCAAAAACTATTAATACAATCCTCGGCTTTGGAAAACTAATCGAAAAAGAAAGGCGAAAGGAGGACCAGTGTTGTGGATTCGTCGAGATTATAATGTTTTTTATTTATGATTATTATGATTAATAAAAATGGGTTATACGTTCATACTTCCAGTGGTCGCTTCAGGATCGATCTCTAAGAGCGTTTTCCTTTATCTTTATACTATTGAATGAATAAAAGGGGAGATCTTTCTTTAATATACCAAATACTGCCAACGCAACTCGTTCAAGCATAATTTAAACACTTCGCAACCAAAATAGAATTATACTGTACAGAAATCAACTTAAACAAAATTTATATATACACTTACACAATATAACTTAAAAATGCTTCATTAAGTCCCTTTACCGACATTCACATTTCTGGTTGCTTTAAAACAAATTCGTCTTTAAGATGTACAAATAATCTACGTTAAATGTACGGGGACATGAATATAAAATTGATTACTTACATTAGGTAGTGGTGATTACCCAAAGAATCCAAACGAAATACCTTGGTTGAATCTTGTTACTTTGAAGGAGGGTGAGAGGAGTGACGTTACACGGAATTTTGAGGCGACGAATAGCAAGAATCAAAACAAACACCGATTGAGGAGGCCTTGGGTTGTGAGTTTATGACCTTAAAAAGGTTTTCTCAGACAAGGCTTGCTGCTGGCTATATAATTTTCAAACGATTTGGTTTTGCTTATAGGGCTTCTCTTTTGGGCGAGAAATCTATCTAGTTTGGGGTGTCAAACTCAGATAGGGTAAGATCACTTGAAGATCTTTGGTTCTCGAACTGTGTACATGGTACTTGGAGGTAAGATCAATTGACGATCTTTGGTAATCGAACTGTGCCGATGGTACTTGGAGGTAAGATCACTTAACGATCTTTGCTAATCGAACTGTGCCGATGGTGCCTTGGAGATAAGATCACTTGACTATTTTTAGATAATCGAACTGTGTCGATTATACTTGGTGCAATCTGGTATTGCCCAAGAAAATGATAGTCCTTCTTAACTCGCTAGGGAACTCTATACCGGCAAGTTCTTATCGATCTCCTGCCGAACAGTTTTATACTCGAATTACTACCGCTGGGTAATGAGAGGGAAGGGGAATAGCAAGGTGAGATACAAGGGTACCTTTCCTTTTAGGCGTCTGCTATTTCTCTTTCTAGACATTTTGAAATTAGGGAAACGGGATTTCATGTTCTCTCGACAGAAGTGGGTATCAATTCAGCGGTGCTTTGGCGTCTTGGCGCTCTGGGGAGAGAGTAATACATGATCGACAGTTTGAATATTTTACTTGCCTATTTATAAATACACCATCGGAGGGTAATCATTTTAAGCAGAGATCAGGAATAACTTTATCTTAAATTTACCATTTTTATCGTTCTTGTCTGTTACCGGAAAACGGTTAGAAGGGCTAAGAGAAACCGAGATCTGCTTTGTTTTTCCTTCATTATTTCTCCTCGCCTTGAGGCAGATATCGATATATGTATATATATATATATATATATATATATATATATATATATATATATATATACACTCGCAATTTCTTAATTGCCTTGGTTAACTCGTATATCTCTATATTCCTCCACCCTTAACATGATCCGGCGGGGGGGGGGAGGGGTCGTTTGCGCCCTACGCTCAGAGCCAAACTAAAATACATACACAAAAGAGAAGAGACCGGTATTGTGAACGCCCCTTTCCGGAACATCACTCTTATCATATCTTTATCATGTCCACCGTGCGCATAATTACAAATTCTCAGAAACGATTCTCCGAAATACAATAAAAAACAATAGAGATATCCTTATACATACAAAATACAAAAATATTACTAGCACACAAAAAAACAGAACAATTTTGGTCTAGAGACTAGTAGTGGCGTAATTAGTTCTAGACGGGATTTCGGCTCAAGCAGTCAGCGATACAATTCTCAGAGACTTTTATGTAAGCTATATTAAGTGGGAATTGCATTGATAACAAACTCCATAGCATGACTTGTCCATTTTTACTCTTGTTTTGCCTTAAATACGTCAAGGGACGGTGGTCCGATTCCACGTTAAACTCTTGCTCTATTAAATAAAATTGGAACTTCTGTATTTCCACAATTATGGCCAATGCTTCTTCTACTACAGTTGCATACGTTCTTTCCCAAATAGTGAGCTTTCGGCTGGCATAAGCTATGGAGGATGGTGTGCCCTCATTCTCGTATTGAAGCAGGACACACCATATGCCTTCTCCACACGCGTCAGGGGGTATCCCAAATTTCTTTTGGGGATTGGGCAGACGTATGATGTGGTCTGATACTAGTTTTTCTTTTAACAACTTGAACTGATATATCACTTTAGGATTCCACTTTACTGGTTCGGGAGAAATTTTCTTTAACAGATCATTAACGGGAGCGGCAATCACCGCAAATTGGGGAACGAATAATCGGTGGAATGAGGTGGTCCCCAAGAAAGAAAGCAATTGCTTCTTGGTTCGGAGTAGCGGCATCTTAGTTATGGCGTCAACCTTACCCTGTTGGGTGGATAGTTCATTTTCCCCAATTTTGAATCCTAGATAAGAGATGGCCTCATAAGCGAAGTGGCATTTCGACGGCCACACTGTTAGGCCGTGCTCGCGAAGTTGGTTCGGGATAGAGCGGAGAGCATGTAAGTCTGTTTCCCATGTCTGGGTAGCCACCTGCATGTTGTAAAATAAAAGAATACATCCTTCAAACCATCTACAATACTTCTAACTTCTACTTCTTTTTCATCTTTATTTGTCTTTCTTCTGCTTCTTTTTCCATCTTTATCCTTCTTTCTTCTACTTCTTTTTCCGCTTGCGCTAGTTCTCTTTCCATCTGTCTTCTCCTTTTTTCTAATTGTCTTCCTATCTTTATGCTTTTTTCTTCTGCTTCTCTTTCCATTTGCATTCTTCTTTCTTTTATTTTCATGTCCATCAGTCTTCTACTTTCTTTGCTTTCTTCTTCCTTCTTTGCTGCCTTGCCCTCCGAGGGCGGGCGGCTCGGCACTACTTCCGGTGCCGTAACGAAGACTTGGGAACTCAGCTCTTCGTCCACGTGTTTCTCGGAAGGAAAAAATTGGGTCGGGAACGTGGGCTTCTTATTCGCGGGCATCCGGGTGACTATGAGCTGAGCCGCTGGATTTGGGAAGAGCTGCGCCCTCTGGTCTATTAATACTGAGAAGAAACTAATAGGCGCTGCTACTACATTGGTCGAGCCAGAAAAATACTTCGACTGAATGTGGCATCGGACGACAGGGAACTTGGTTGGTCTGGCAAGGAAATCCTGGACGACCACGAACTTCTGGTAATGAGGTCTGATAGGGGGTAGCAATTTGTTTGGCACCACGATAGGGGTGCACCCCGTATCACGTAACAAGGTTGAAACTCGGTGACCAAATTTTAGTCCTTCGGTCAGGAGAATTCGATGTGGTAAAGGGAGGCGCGGTATTAGGAGGTTGTTCTGGGTACAGCATTGCCGCAAGGTTATGTACCTGCTGGCTCTAGGGAGAATTCAGTCTCGAATTCTAGGGGCAATTATAACTAAGGTGACCTTGAGGGCCACAACTAAAGCAGGTTATGGGGTTTCTAGGGTGTAATGAGTTCCTGACGAAATTAGGGGAGTTATTTTGAGGAGGTTATTTTGAGATAGGGTAAGATCACTTGACGATCTTTGGTAATCGAACTGTGCCGATAGTACTTGAAGGTAAGATCACTTGACGATCTTTGGTAATCGAACCGTGTTGATGGTACTTGGTAAATTGACGATCTTTGGATAATCGAACTGTGCCGATTATACTTGGTGTAAGCTGGTATTGCCTGAGAAAATGAAAATCCTTTTTAACTTGCTGTGGAACTCTATCCTGGCAAGTTGTAGTTCTTCTCGATGTCGTGACGAAAACGAAAAAGTCCCCTCTTTTTCTCCTGTCGAACAGTTTTATATTCGAATTAAGGGTTATGGGTGGGGAGGGGAATAGCAAGGTAAGACCCGAGGGTGCCCTGCCTTTTAAGCGTCTGTTATTTGTCTTGCTAGACATTTTGAAATTAGAAAAGCTGGATCTCATGTTGAATCGACAGAAGTAGGTATCAATTCAGCGTGCTTTGGCGTCTTGGCGCTCTGGGGAGAGCGTATTACGAGATCGACAGTTTGCATTTTTGACTTGCTTGTTTATAAATACACCCTCGGATGGTAAGCATTTTAAGCCGAGATCAGCAATAACTGTCTCCTCAATCTACCATTTATATCTTCTTGTATGTTGCCGGATACTGGTTAGAGGGGCTCAGAGAAACCCAGCTTCGCTTTGCTTTTCCTTTATTATTTCTCCTCGTCCTGAAGAAGAACGATATATATATACTTGCAACTTCTATAACTACCTTGGTTAACTCGTCTATCTCTACAACTAGCGAAAGAGTTCCCTCTGAGGGCAAGAATAGAGTAGTTAAACTCTTTAAACATAAAACAACTACATTAAAAAACGAGAAAGTATCGATGATTAATGAAATCAAGATAATTGAGCAAATGCTATAAATCTTCAATCAATAAGTTACTATGTCAGTCCGTAGGTAGGTTGATCGGCTGGTAACCATTTTACTTTTCAATGAGTTTTTTGGCAATAACATCGTAACTATTCTGCCGATTCTAACATAATTATTAATTTTTGTGCACGTGTTGCCTAAAAAGACACATAAATGTAAGCAAATACACTCTGTACACGTGATCTCCTAGACAGGATGCAAACATGACTAAAGCAAAACATTTCTGTACACGTGCTATCTAATGTACTGACCACATGGATGTAAACGGAACAGTTTTGTACATATGGTCCCTAAGAATTCTTTTTCGTTTTGAGGTCTCACTTTAAAGGTGTTGTTGCCCTCTTGTGAGTGGTTTGGTTGCCACTAGTGATTTGTTGCAGAGTTTTGGTACCACTCCTGGGTAGCTAGATAGGATTCTTTGTTCGGATTGGTGGCTACCAATTTGATTCTTTTGTGAGTGCCTTTTATGTTAGGCACTGACTCTAAAAGGTAGAGTTATGTTCTTTTCTGAGTGGAGGCTGGTTAAATGTGATCACGGATTTCTTTAAGGGTAAAGAGATCTTCTTTGCTGGATTCAGTATTCCCTATTTGACGGGTAATTGAAAAGTCTTTGGCTGTATCTCTCTTTTTTTGTATGTCTCTTTAGGTGTAATATTCTTCTCACTGAGGCACTTTACAATTTCCCTTTTATGTAAAGCGTTTGCATACACAGTGGTATTTAGCAGATTACACTCTTATTTCACTTTTTTTTTAAATATGGATACTCTGAGTTAGGTTATTTGAAAATGGACGTTATTAGTTCCGCTATTCGTAAATAAAGAGGCTTTTAATTCTGTCATTACCAAATATGGAGGCCTTAGTTCCTGTAAGGAAAAGGGCATGACTGTTAGCTTTTGACACCATATTTTTGCCCATGACAAGGAAGAGGGACCTGGCGATGGAAGGAACAACGGTTTTGACCAGGCTGCAACCCTTTTCACAATCTAGCAGGGACATGCCTGTAATTGTTCATTATTTCTTTGTAGACACTCACGAACACTTCTTCTGAAGAGTAGGCCGCCAGAAACTTGGCACTCCTTCATCTGATGTTGTAATCGCTTTGAAGACTTCCACGGCCATCATGGCCATGTGGCTGCACTCGTTGTAGGGGTATAGGAGACCGACGTGGTCCTGGAATTCAATCATCTCTCTGAAAGTCTCTGGTAGCTTGTCAGGGTCGGCCACCTGCACTGAGGGCATAAGGGTGTTGCCTTCTACCAGAGCGCCCTGGCAAGAAACACCCTTTAGGAGGCTGCCGGTTTTTCTGGCAAAGTAATATACCATTTGTAATCATATGAATAACAGTACAGTATCTATTAATTATATTTTATTGCTGTCTTTGAACCCGTGTTTAATAAATTTGTCAGGCAATAGCTTCGCCGCTCACCCCTACGGGGGGAGCCTGCGCTTCGCCACTAAGATTAAAATTTAAAATCTCTCAAAAATCAGCCATGGTTAAATTTTTATAAATTTTCTGAACTTCGCCAATTACAATAATTTTAAAAAGGAACTCTTAAACTAAATTTCGCCCTTTTCAAAATATCACGTTTCTAAAATATAGTTATAGAAGACATATAAATAAATTATCTGAACTTCACCATTTGGGTTTTTAAAAATTCGCAAAATTTCGATACTTATATTTATTTCTGAACTTCACCATTTTGTTTTTAATATTATAAAAGAATTATTAGAAAGAACTTTGATAAAAAAACATAAGTCATTACCAAACTAAGATGAAATTATTATTCAAATACTAGCCAGAGATGATTTAATCAACCTAAGGCATCGGTGACAGGGTGGGCAAATCAAAAATCGAGCTCTAAAAAACATGGGTGTTGGGGGCTTTTTCAAGTGAAATTTGAAAAAACCTGGGATTTTTGTTTTTGTCAAAATTACTTTTTTTTTCAAGAAATAAGTGCTACTGATCATTATTTTATCCAAAATTCATATTTATGTTTATAATTTCAACAAATATGTATCAAATTAAGGTTATTTCTCTGATACTGACTCATAATAATTCATCTCTCCTTCTACAGGTTATGGCTATCATGGGTACCCACAATTCTCGATCAGTGGTCTGTTACTGTGATCTGTTCTCACTATAATATAATCATTAAACTAAGTAATTATTAATATTATATAAAAATAGAGATAAATATTTTTTCTATGTTATTCTAATTCTTGTAGTATTTGTTTTTTAAAAAAACTCAGAATAAAACCCGGGTTTTATTGGGCTTTTTTCAAACTTTGGGATTTTGCCAACCCTGATTGGTGAAGGTGTAGTTTAGGGTACCTATCGTAGTCACGACTTTTAATATCACAGTTATGATAAACAGTTATCTATGGCTAAAAAATACCATAGATTAGGGTTGCACCGATATGCAAATTCCCTGATAACCGATATATCGGCGCCGATACAAGGTTAACGAAATCAAAATAAAAAATATATATTTGAGAATATTTTTGCCGAATGGAGGAACTATTGCCGTATAAAAAAATGTGTTCAAGGAGGTCATTTCTGATCATTTTAGACCATCGCAATCTTGTTAAACCTAATCCTCCTCGTTTGTTTTCAAACATATATGTACAATACTATGAATAATAAAATCATTTGATAATAGTTAAGTTTATTGTAGCTTAAATGCACTATTAATTTAAATTAGCGTATTATTTACGTAATTATTGCTATACTTTTTTAGTTATTTTTAGAAATTACTGCGTGCATTGTGAGATTTAAGGCTAAGTTTGCAATTTCTAGATTATTATAGCGTCCCTCCCCAAGCAACAGATACTCGTATGTATCATATGCTGGCTTCCTTATTTAACACACATTATAACTTATTCACTTAAATAGCAGGAGTCCACGTCTTCACTACTTACAAGTACTAGAGCTAATAGGCCTACAACGGCAAATAAATACAATTAAATTATGATTTCAGATCTTTCCAAGATGGCAGCAGCGTCTCACTCAAAGTAAATCGTACAATGACTGAAATCGCCCCCTGGCGGGCATAGCGGCAAACAACCGCGCTGACTTATCCCCCGACTATGGAAGTAGCAGAATCCGGAATTTGGTGAAGCTACCAATCAAGTATTCGTTATCTATGATATATGTTAACTTGTGTCTTATTGAAATTATACTTTTGCTTTTCACTCTTTAAATATATCCTTGACCTGCAACTTGGTAAACTTATTAAACGCTATCGGCCCCTGTAGTAAATCGCACTCTTATACCTCTTAATCAAAGGATTACTCTTACGAAGTGAACGTACTTAGCGTACGTAGCGAAGGACGCGAACGTACATTAGAGGATATGTGTATATATAAAGGTATATATACATAACTCTAGGTTTTTTCTCTTTTCTCCTAACCAATAGATACATTTATGTATATATAGAGCTATTGAATGCTCTTCGTTCCATTTTGCTCAAATATAAATGTTTTTAACCCCATCATTCGCAAATAATGGAGCTCTTTTTTTCTTTTTGGCAAAATATGGAGAGTCTTATTTTCCGTTTTGCAAAATATGGAGGATCAGATTTCCGCTATTGGCAAATATGGAGGCTCTAATTTCAGTTATTCGAAAATAAGAATGCTCTTAGGTTAGTTATCCGAAAATATGGACGCTTTTAGTTCCACTATTCCCAAATATGGGCGCTATTATTTACTTCATTCGCAAAAATGTACGCTCACTTCAGTATTTGGCCAATATGTAGGCTTTTGTTTCTTTTTTGAAAAATTTGGATATTCCAAGTTCCATCATTCCAAGATATGAACATTTTAAGTTCTTTTATTTTCAAATATAAGGATCTTAGATACGTTATTAAAAATAATGACCCTATTCGAAAATGGAGAGGATCTTAATTCCGTTATTCGTAAATATGGGAAGTCTTCGTTTAGTTTTTCACAAATTATGGACGATCTTAGTTCCTTTTTTCGCACATATGTACGCTCTTAGTCACATTATTGGCAAATATTGACGCTTATAGTTCCGTTATTCACAAATATGGACGCTTTTAATTACGTCATTCGCAAAAAAATAGCATCTCATTCCCTTATTCGGAAATATGCAAACTCTTATTTCCGCCATTCGAAAATATGGTTGCATTTAATTCCGTTTTCCGCAACATAGGGTCACACTTAGTTTTTTGGGGGGAAAATATTTACTCTATTTGTTGCAATATTTATTAATATGGTAGCTTATTTGTGTGTCATTCTCAAATATGGTGGTTCTTTTTTCCTTTTGTCGAAAATATGGACGTTCTTAGTTGCATTTTATACAGAATATGGAGGATTTTTGTTTAGTTATTTGCAAATATGTACGATATTAGATGCATTATTGCAACAACGACGCTTCAAGTTCCCTCATTCGCAAATATGGATGCTCTTAGTTCCTCTATTTAAAAGATGGTCGCTTTTAGTTCAGTTTTCCGAAAATATGAACGCTCTTAGTTCGAATATTTGCAAATAAGGAGGCACTTGGTTCGATTTTTCTTAAATATTAACATTCTTAATTCCGCTTATGGCAAATATGAACGCTCTTAGATCCAGTTTTATAAAATATAGAAGCTCTTATTTCTCTCATTTGCAGATGCTCTTTATCCCGTTTTTCGACAATATGGACGCTTATATTTCCGTTATACTTAAATATAAACGCTCTTTATTCCGATATTCGCAAATACGGATGCTCTTAGTTACGCTTTTCGCAAACATGGACTTTCTTTTTTCCATTCTATGTAAATAGGAAACCTTTTTTCCGTTCTTCCTGGCTTATAATTCTCTATTTCTCAGAGTTTTTGCACCCCTCTCAAAAGCATCTCTGTTTCAGCGTAGAAATATCTCTCAAGTCAAAAGTTTTGTTTAGCAAATAAAACATAGCCGTGATTCATTATCGTCTGTTTCTAAGTGAATTTCTTTTATAAAAAGAGTTGTTGTGATATGCAGGATTAAATTTATGAACTGGGAGTTCCAATGCAATATTCCTTCACAATATACATAGAGACCAATTATTTTTAGAAATGTTTTGTTTTATATGCAGCGGATGATGAAAGATTGTCTCGGCTTAACCCTTCGTTAGTTTTTCACATAATAGGATAACAACATAAACCTACCCAGTAGGAAAAATTATAATAGTGACACGAGTAAACTTGCGAAAGACTTCGGAGAGATTAGTCAAATGGTCGGTAAAATGGCAGATGCCATTCAACGGGAACAAGCGAAATGTTAGTGACAAAGGTCATAATAATCTTCATATAAATTCTGACCATTTCACTATATCACTGCCAGACTGATTTAGCCATTACGCTATCTGCGCTACCAGACTAACTCTGACCATCACCACTCACTGCTCTACAATAATAATTGTGACCATTATGCTAACTGTGCTACCAGACTAATTCTGATCATTATAATAACAGCGCTGTCAAACTCATTTTGACCATTAATCTATCTACGTTACCAGAATAATTCTGACCATTACGCTAACTACGATACCGGACTAATTATGAACATTATGATACTACGTTGGCCGACTAATTTTAAGCATTATGTTAACTACGCTGCAAGAGTAATTTTAACCATGACGCTATCTGCACTACCAGGCTAATTTTGACCATTATGCTATTTGTGCTACCAGAATAATTTTAACTATTACTCCAACTGCGTTACCAGAATATTACTGTCAATTATACTAAGATCGCTGCCAGACTCATTTAGACCATCACGCTACCTGCGCTACTAAACAACTTCTGACCATCACTCTAACTGCTATACCAAACTAATTCTAGGTATTATTCTAACTGGGCTGCCAGAGTCATTTTGTCCATTATGCTAACTACGCTAACAGACACATTTTAGCCATTATTCCATATGCTGTACTAGATTATTTTTAATTATTTTTCTAGCTGCTCTATCCTGCTTTTTAGGTGCATTATTTTAACTGGGCTACCAGACTAATTCTGACCTGTATGCTAACAGCGATTCCAGAAATAAATTAAACCATCGCGCGATCCTTGCTACCAGATTAATTCTGACCATTACGCAAAATGATCTACTAGAATAATTATAATTCTTATGCCATCTTTGCTAACACAAAATGTTAAACCATTACGCTATTTCTATTACCAGAGTAATTCTGACCATTATGCTATCTGCGCTATCATTCTGACTATTGTGCTAACTGCGTTACGAGTCTAATTTTAACAATTGTGATATTTGTGCTACTTGAATAATTCTGACCATTAAGCTAACTGAGTTACCCGATAAATTCAGTCTATTTTGCTAACTTTGCTACCAGAATCATTTTTACTTCTATGCTAACTACGCTGTCAGACTAATTCTGACCATTATTCAAACTGCGGTACCAGATAAATTTTACCATTACGCTATTTGCGCTAACAGACATTTTTAACTCTAATGCTAAATAAGTTACCAGACTAATGTGATAATTAGGGTAACAGTGTTACCAGACTAATTCTGGTGATTCTGCCTATGGCGCTACTAGATAAAAAATTAACTATTAGGCTATCTCCACTGTAAGTAAATCGATACTCTCCCTTCCCTCTCAGTTGAGCTGCTGGTCGCTGACCACAACACCTGGCAGTGTAGATGAGGTAGCCAAAGCTAGTAACCACCTCTCTCTCACCCTTTGTCATGAAAAGAAGCTGAAAGATTAAAACTGCAAAAGCTCCCCTAAGAGTGAATATTCAATTTAACCTCAGATGCGAAATTGGAGGAGCGTCCCCCTCAAGCCAGAAGGTCCCTCAGGACCAGAGGTACGATGCCCTAAGAAAACCCGTTGGAGGAGGAGATTTCATGCGGCATATGCACGTATCCCCCCCCCCTATCCTGCCACTGACCCAATGGTGTGACGACGTATAAAAGCGAAGATCTTTGGAAAAACGTGGTAGATTACGTTAGTCATCTAGGCGACGAATCTCCAGGCAAGAGGATCTGTCTACCAACAGAGGGACTAAGAAGTAGCTCATCTTCGAGCTAGTTCCTGTTCATCACTCCAAACTTTAAGTTAAGTTGATCAAGTTTAACTTACTCTCGTCAGACAAACCTACCCTCCCGTATCCGAGTGTGTGCCCAAAGCACAGAGATAGTCCTCGCTCTTGAGGAATACCGGAACTAAGAATAAGCAGCTCATCCTCGAGCCCCTTCCTGGTGGTCCCACCGAACTTTAAGTTACCGTGATGTAAGAATCAAGGAAGTCCCCTGAGGAAAATTCCTCTAGCACTTCCCTGAGTCAAACGATTCCCGCATTGGCTCATCGCTAGCCAGAGCGAATTATTCCCCAGAGTAATCCGAAGAGAAGAAAGAAACATTCTTTCACTGCCCCGTGGTGAGATCATTTCCTCCAGCTGGCACACGCGCCAAAGGCCTCTGTGGCTTTAAAGCTATGTCGCCAATACAAAACATCTGGACAAGTGGCACGCGTCATCCAGACAACAAGAATTCCCGAGGTGACGTAACGATTAAGTTCAAGGTCAGACTTAACCCCGATTCTAGTCGGAAGTATAAAGGTATTTAAATCCCGGTATCCGTTTCTGCAAAATCCGTTTGATTTTTTTATATATTAAAGTGAGCTGTAGGTCAACCATCACTATCATTTCAAGTATGTCCTTTTAGAAAGCCTCACATAAATTTTTTGAAGTCATTCCTGTGCATTTAAGATGTCAAATATCGTTAGTTCATGTTTTTTTTGTTTTTTTAATTAAAGTTTTAGTTTTTTTTAACAAACTTTTATTTACTCCTCGAAACGCTAAGCAAGGGACTAGGCACCCTCAAAGTTAAATCAGTAATAATCAAGATAATAATGATCCAACATATATAGCACTCCTGGAGATAAAATGTAATCCAGGAGATTTGACGTACGTGAACAACCCATACGTACGTCCTCCCAGCCATCAGTCGGTCCTTCCTATACCACCACATGCACTACAAAGCTAATTTTAACCATTACGATATCTGCAACACCACACTTGGTCTGACCATTATTCTAACTAAACTCCCATGCTTATTTTGACCATTATGTTAACTTATCTACCAAACTAATTTTGACCATTGCGCTAATTGCGCTACCAGGATAATTATGAGCATTATGCTAACTGTGCGCTGCCAGTCTAATTTTGATCATTATGCTAACTACGCAGCAAAACTAATTGAGATCCTTATTTAAACTGCGCTACTAGATTAATTTTAACCATAATGATATCCTCGCTACTATACTAATTCAAACCATTATGCTAAGTGAGCTAACACTCTAATTTTACTCATTAATCTATATATGCGACCAGAATTATTCTGACCCTTATGCTAAATGAGCTAGGAGCATAATTCCAAACATAAGCTATCTGCACCACAAGAATATATCTTACCATTAAGCTAACAACGCTACCAGACTGATTCTGGTCATTACGTTTTCTGGGCCAACAAGCTAATTCTGGCCATAATGCTAACTGCGTTGACAGATAATTTTGACCGTTATTCTTACTGTGATGCTAGATTAATTTTAATCATAATGCTATCTGCGTTACTAGGCCTAATTGAACTATTGCACTAGCTACGGTACCAAACTAGTCTGATCATTTCGCAAACTGCTCTACCAACGTAATTCTGACAATTATGTTAATTGTGGCACCAAATTAATTATGGCCATTATTCAGTCCCAATTTTGCTAAGAAAGAGTATTAACAATTACAATAAATACGATATATATATATATATATATATATATATATATATATATATATATATATATGGATTGTTCCCGTGTTGCCCGATAGTGATAAGATTAGGAAATCTTTGCATTCCGTAGCCTTTAGTACCATAGTAATTTCCTCTTTGAATAGCTCGAGCTATGTTTCTCCCACGCATTTTCCACTTCCTAACATGACCACTTTGATGAAGAGTTCTTGCCAAATGGCGTTGAGTGGACATACCATTGCTGCAAAACGAGGGCCGGTTGGGGATAGTTATATGTCTGACTAGTTTAAATTGCCCCAAGTAGTTACCTCTCTTGACCCCTCGAGCAGTGTACTTTTCACTTCTATTCATTTTTCCTAACTTCACCACCTTCTTTATGCAACTTTTTCGATAATAGAAAATTCCAAATCTTTTGAGGGTTCTGCGTTAGTATTTTATCTAAGCTTGGGGGGGGGGGTCCTTACGTCCCAGTAGGTTGCAATCCGGGACATGGAAAACCTTCCTGATAATCGCACGAGCGCCATCTGTGCCTCAATCTTTTTTATATCGATAAAGAGAAAATCGTAACTATGATAGTTCGATTTTGTATTATTACTCCATGAATTTCACTTTCAACTAAAAGTAGTGAGTAGTTTTGAGGTCCTAATTGGTATTAAAATTACCTCTTGGGCCTACCCGGCAATTAATAAAGGCCAATATCCCTCATTCCTATCTTGGAATTCCGTTATTTTCTCTTTGCACTTTTCTTTCTAAATTTCCTCTTCCTTTTTTACAGCCAGGCTGCTATTCAAGAACCATAGTTATTTCGATAGTACGTGGTTCTCGCCCTGGTTTTGTAGTTTGTTTTATAACCACGAAAAAAGGCTTTGAAAATATTTATTTTTATATAAGAAAATTAATAGAACTAATCAACGTTGCATGTTTTTAGTCTCTTTATATCCTAATTTGAAGGTGAAATATACCAAAATTAGAGCCCAAACTCATAATATTAATAAATACAGTCAAATACGGGTGTCCACAAAGTCTGGGTACATGGGAATTTTAATATTTTAATATTCTAATATTTAATATTTTAATATTCTAAAGGTATGTATTTATCCCCTTTGTACCCAGACTTTGTGGACACCCTGTATACAATGTGTTCCTTGTTCTTCAGGACAGCTTCAATTAGTTTTTGAATGCTGGAGAACAAATTTGTGATGAGTAATTGATTGATTTTGCTCCATTTCGTTCAATAATACCTGTAACTGCTTACAACTATTGTGGCTTCTCCTTATTAACCGCCAGTTTGTTTATTAAAAACAAATTCTCTATTGTGTTCATATCTGGCGAATTCAAAGGCCAATATCCCGAAAAGTTCGAAGTTCTTTCCAGCCAAAATATTTGTTATTGCTTTTGATTTGTGATAAAGTGCGCCAGCATGCTGAAAAATACAGTTATCATCCCCTAATTTGTCCCAAACTGTTGAAAGAAAATGCTGATGAAGCACTTTTTATTACCATTTTGAGTGCATGGAAGTAGTTTAGGCAAAATTGTTAGCACTCTAGTTTCCTTAGATGAGAAGTAGCGCCAGACATGGAGAATGTTCGGATGCTTCATCGTGGAAGTACTTAGTGCTCGTCAAAGCACTTCAGTTTTCTTCTCCTAAAGGAGATCTATCAGAAGGTCCAAACAAGCGGAAGGAAGCGTCATCAGTGATTATCACTTTGTTCTTCTTCAACAGTCCATTCTTTCTATCTCTTACATAAGAGGAGCCTATCTCTAAGTTTCTTCGTTGTTAGATGAGCCTCTTCGCAGACCTTCTAGACTTGAGAGTTTTGTCGAAAATTCTCCCCACACTGTGCGCGCTGAAGCTTTCATATCTATTTCTTTCCTTTTCTGAGCAAGCTTAGCACTTGAGGCAACCCGATCCTCAAGCTTGAACCGTACCAGGAGGCGACCTTGGTATTTATTCGAAGCTCTTGGGTGTCCAGAAACCACTTTCACAGGAGTGTATCGAGTCTTTTTAGTGTCATTAATAATCCTAAAGATGGTGGTTCTTAATGAAATACTCTTAACCACTATCTCCTAGCAGTACAGGCCACTTGGGTGCACAGCAATAATTTTTAAATGCTTTTCTTTGGAAAAAAAAAACATTATGGAAATGAAAAAGATTAATTTATTTTATACAAAATATTAAAAAATAAATTATATTTCCCCCAATTCATTCGTGTAAACAATATTTGTCATCGCTCTACCTCTTTGATTGAATAGAAAAGCTCTCGGGAGTGAAACACCTCCTACAAGAACAGGACCAAAGCGCGATTTTGAATTCAGCAAAGGAATGCAGTTTTTTCCTTATTATTTTTTAAATGATGACTTTTTAATAAACCTGCAATAATTATTAAAACAATTATTCCTACCAAATAAATTTCAAAAACTAATAAAAACACATATTCTTTAAAAAACCTTAGGCCATGAGTGTAGGCTCGTATAAAGTGAAAGAGAGTAGCAAGTTACATATGAATATCTATCTCCTCCTCTTCACCCCTTATTTACAAATCTCATAAATATGGATATTGTACTTGTATAAAGCGAACCTGTTAAAATTGAACCAGTCAACTTTAATAGCTTCTCGTTTGCTTTGTGGGAGAAGGGGATATCCTTCCATACACTCTACCCCCCCCCTTTCTCCAAAGGAGGCCTTCATCTCCCCTTATACTTAGAGATTGTTGTGACTTGTTTCTTAATTTTCATTATAAGTTTACAGCCATGCAGTCTGTGTGAATCTTCATCCCACTATCAAAATATTTCTCCCTTTCTTACATGCACGCAGAGAGGCGTTCATCGCAAATTATGCTTCACATGAGGATTGGGGTCCACTTCTCCCTGCCATCGATTTCTGACCCGAGTAATTTACGCGGCAGCCGCAAATCGAAATCCTTCATTTATCGTTTGAGATTTCGTCCTTCCTGACTCAGCCCATCTAGGGAATAAAGCTCTGGATTCAAGAGCATCGAAAGAACCTATAATGGGGTCTTCTCAGCAAGCAGGCTCCTTCTAATTCTCTCTCTCTCTCTCTCTCTCTCTCTCTCTCTCTTCGCTTCCATCAGAGACTCTGTATCAAGAAATTTGCAAGCGAGTAATAAAAAAGAATCTTCTTACCTTGTTCCTACACAGGCGCAACCAAAAAACGGGCCCTAAATTTCGATAGGCCTTATTTCTTAATTTTCTGCAAGGATTGAATGAAACTTTGATGATAACTAGTTTATTATGTTTAAAAACATCATCTCAAAACATGAGAGTCTTTGGACTTTTCTTCTTTATTCTAGAGGACGTGTTCGAGATGACCTCCATTTAGCTCTGTGCATTTCTTGAGGCGCAGCACAAAGTTGTCCATGACGTCCTTACAAACCGACTGACAAATGACTCTGATCTCTTGCCTGATGGCTTAATTGAGTCTTCCTAAGTACACTCTGTCTTTAATGTAGCCCCAGGAAAAGTAATTTGGGGGGGGCTCGGTCTGGGCTGTTAAGTGCTGACTCAAAATCAGTCTTCAGACTGATCACACGGCCACCAAAATTCTATTTCAGCCAATTTCCGGGCAGGATTGAGGTGAGAGAGCTTGCTTCATCTTGCTGAAACTAGAACCTCCACATAAGCGACAGTAAAAGGGTCTGCAGCACCATCTTGAAGGTTTTGAGTTCCTCAACATACCGCTTATTGGTGACTGTCAATGTCGCGCCAGATTCCTCGAAGAATAATGGTCCGATGATGCCTTGGTTGAGATTGCAGTCCATACCATGCACCTAGGTGAGTGTAGGGGCTTTTGGCTACCTCATTTGGTCTGTAGGTTCCCCAGAAAATATTTGTCTTCAAGTTAACCTTTCCTTCAAGATGGAATTGAGCTTAATCTGAGGTCCAAAGGAGGTTAAGTAAAGTTGGAATCTCCTAAATCTTCTCCATTATCTTGACTCACATAGCCTTTATATGCTCTCTGCCTGAGGTTATAAGGGTCTACTTGCTCTGTATTCTGTATTGGTAGGCCGTTACACCCATTACTAGCACACTCCCTCAAGTCTCACGGAAAATACCGAGGGACTGACTTCGTTTGCGCACAGAGGGTTTTGAACTCTGCTGGAATGTCTATCTCACGCTCTTGACCAAGTAACTTTCCTTGCTAGTAACTTATATTGCCTAACCTCTTTTATTAAAATACAATGGTTAATAGTCTCTTTTCTAAACTTTACTTTTGTGTCTTGTATATTAAAATATTTACTAAACAAGGACTGCTGAACAAAGTCAGGTGCTCTCACGTATTCTGATTTATGGCCTTACGAGTAACAAAACTTTGAATAACTGGCGGACAAACCTTAGGACTACCTTAGCAATTATATCATTTTAAAGAGAATGTTAAACTACATAAGGGTTTCAACTCTCCTTAGAATTGACGGAATAGTTATGAAGTTATTTCCAAATAATTCCTCAGCTAACATAGGAAGACTTTGGCTATAATACCATTCGAAAGAAAATGTAAAACAACATAAGGCTTTCAAATTTCGCTAGAATCAACTCAATAGATATGATGTTATTGCGCCCCCCAAATAACTCCCAAGTGAACCTCTGGAGGACTTTGGCAATTATAGCTTTCGAAAGAGAATGTAAAATAACATTAAGATTTAAACTTTTGTTAGAATCTGACAAATCGTTTTCATGTAATTACAAAAAACAAAAAAGGAAAACGAGGACCAACCGGCCGACCTTATCGTAATATGATGTAGAGTCACTCAGTACTAAACTCGCCGGTGACTAAAAAGAGGAAATATCTCCGAGGAATCCATTAAATTGTCCCGGTAACTCATGGCAAGAATTCACAAGGTCTGCTGACCAAAACGTCGCGTGCCCTCACTTATCTTCATTTAGGAACTTATGACCTTCAAAACTTTAAATAATTCCCAGAGTAACCTTAGGAGGACCTGGGTAAAGCCACATACTTTAGCATAGCATAGTAGAGAATAGCCCAGACTAGCATAGCGTAGTATTGTCTAGCATAGTACAACCTAAAATAAGCCTAGCCTAAGCTTGCCTAGTATAGCTTAGAATGTCATAGCCAAGCCTAGCATATTATAACCTACCCTGTTGTAGCCTATTATCGCCAAGCCTAGCAAAAATTGGATCGCCTAGCCTAAAATACAATAACCTAGCTGTGCCTGGACTAATCTAGCCTGGCTTAGTAAAATCTAGCTAGCCTAGTATAACTTAGCATTTTATAGCCTACTTTATACTAACTTAGCTTATTATAGCCTAACCTAGAAGGGCTTAGACGAACCTAGTGTAGCCTAGCTTATTATAGTATAACAAAGCCCTGCTTAGCATAGTGTAGCATTTCCTAGTGTAGCCTAGCCTAACGAGGTATGGCTTAGCATTGCATGCCAGAGCCTAGCCTAGCGTCGCCTAGAGTACCCTAGCCTAGTATAGCCAAGGTAAAATAGGCTATTATAGACTAACCAATATATACTCGCATACGATAGCGTAGCTTAGCCTAGTATACTATAGGCTAGCTTGGCATAGCCGAGCTAAGCATAACCACAACTAACATAATATAGCAAAGCGTATCATATTATAGCCTAGTCTAGTATATCCTAGACTAGCAGAGAATAGCATAGGCTAGAATAACGTTGCTTAGCTTAGCCTATTATAGGTTTTGTTATCTAGGCTATCGTAGCCTAACATAGTATTAGCTAGCATAGCACTCACTAGCCTATTATATATTAGCCTACCAGGTAATAACATACTATAGCCCTATCTAGCCTAGTATAGCTTAGCATAGCTTCGCCTAGCGTAGTATAGTATAATCTAGCCTATCATTTACTATCTTACACAAGTATAGCCTATACTATCCTATTATACTCTAGTCAATGTCTAGCCTAGCATACTAAATACTATTCTAACATAGCATTTTTTAGCCTAAATTAGCATAGTATAACTTGCCCTTTACAATATATATTAGTATAGCTAAACATAGAATAGCCTCGAGCTATTTGATGCCTGCCGGGCAAAGTACAGGTATTATAACCTAGTCGAGGCTCGCAGAGTATCGTTCGTATAGATATGATGTCTTTGCCCCCCAAAAATAATTGCCGGGCTAACTTTGGGGAGACCTTGGCAATTATATCTTTAGAAGTAGAATGTAAAACAACATAAGGGTTTCAAATTTCGCTGGAATCGGCGCAATAAATAAGATGTTATTGCACCCTAAATATAATTCCCAGGTGAACCTTGAGAGGACTTTGGAAATTATATCTTTCGACAGACAATGTAAAATAACATAAGGATTTAAACTTTTGTTAGAACCTGACGAATAGTTTTGATGTTATTTCAAAAAACAAAAAAGCAAAACGAGGACAAACCGGCCAACCTTATCGTAATTTGATGTAGACTTGCTCAGTAGTAAACTCGCACATAACTAAAAAGAGGAAATATCTCCGAGGAATCCTTCAAATTGTCCCGGTAAGTCATGGCAAGAATTCACAAGGTCTGCTGACCAAAACGTCGCGTGCCCTCACTTATCTTCATTTATGAACTCATGACCTTCAAAACTTAAAATAATTCCCGGAATAACCTTAGGAGGACCTTGGTAAAGCCGCATACTTTAGCATAGCATAGTAGAGAATAGCCCAGCCTAGCATAGCGTAGTATTGTCTAGCATAGTACAACCTAAAATAAGCCTAGCCTAAACTTGCCTATTATAGCTTAGAATATCATACGCCCAGCCTAGCATATTATAACCTACCCTGATATAGCCTAGTATAGTCAAGCCTAGCAAAAATTGGATTGCCCAGCCTAAAATACAATAACCTAGCTGTGCCTAGACTAATCTAGCCTAGCTTAGTAAAATTTAGCTAGCCTAGTATAATCTAGCATTTTATAGCCTACCTTATACTAAATTAGCTTAGTATAGCCCAGCCTAGCAGGGCTTAAAAGAACCTAGTGTAAGCTAGCATATTATAGTATCGCAAAGCTTAGCTTAGTATAGTGCAGCATTTCCTAGTGTCGCCTAGACTATCGAGGTATGGCTTAGCATTGCATGCCAGAGCCTAGCCTAGCGTCGCCTAGGGGTAGCCTAGCCTAGTATTGCAAGGTAAAATAGGCTATTATAGACTAGCTAATATATCCTCGCATACGATAGCGTAGCTTAGTCTAGCATGCTATCGGCTAGCTTGGTATAGCCTAGCTAAGCATAACCACACCTAACATAATATAGCAAAGCGTATCATATTAGAGCCTAGTCTAGTATATCCTAGACTAGTAGAGAATAGCATAGGCTAGATTAACGTTGCTTAGCTTAGCCTATTAAAGCTTTTGTTAGCTAGGCTATCGTAGCCTAACATAGTATTAGCTAGCATAGCACTCATTAGCCTATTATATATTAGCCTACCAGAGAATAGCATACTATTGCCCTATCTAGTCTGGTATAGCTTAGCATAGCTTCGCCTAGCGTAGTATAGTATAACCTAGCCTATCATTTACTATTACAAAAGTATAGCCTATACTATCCTATTATACTCTATTCAATGTCTAGCCTAGCATTCTAAATACCACTCTAACATAGCATTTTATAGCCTAAATTAGCATAGTATAACTTGCCCTTTACAATATATATTAGGATACCTTAACATAGAATAGCCTAGCCTATTCTAGGATTGCCTGGCAGAGTATAGATATTATAACCTATTTGAGGCTCGCAGAGTATCGGTCGAATAGATGTGATGTCTTTGCCCCTCCAAAACGATTTCCGGGCTATCTTTGAGGCGACCTTGGCAATTATATCATTAGAGAGAGAATGTAAAACAACATAAGGGTTTCAAATTTCGCTAGAATCGGCCCAATAGATATGATGTTATTGCCCCCCCAAAATAATTCCAAGGTGAACCTTGGGAGGTCTTTGGCAATTATAGCTTGCGAAAGACTGTAAAATAACATTAGGATTTAAACTTTTGTTAGAATCTGACGAATAGTTTCATGTTATTACAAGAAACAAAAAAGCAAAACGAGGACAAACAGACCGACCTTATCGTAATTTGATGTAGACTTGCTCTGTAAAAAAATCGCACGTGACTAAAAAGAGGAAATATCTCCGAGGAATCCTTTAAATTGTCCTGGTAAGTCATGGCAAGAATTCACAAGGTCTGCTGACCAAAACGTAGCGTGCCCTCACTTATCTTCATTTATGAACTTATGACATTCAAAACTTTAAATAATTCCCGGAGTAATCTTAGGAGGACCTTGCTAAAGCTACATACTTTAGCATAGCATAGTAGAGAATAGCCCAGCCTAGCATAGCGTAGTACAACCTAAACTAGCCGAGCCTAAACTTGCCTAGTATAGCTTAGAATATCAAAGCTAAGCAAAGCATATTATAACCTACCCTTTGTAGCCGATTATCGTCAAGCCTAGCAAAAATGGATCGCCTAGCCTATAATACTATAACCTAGCTAAGCCTTGACTAATCTAGCCTAGCTTAGTAAAATCTAGCTAGCCTACTATCACCTAACATTTTCTTCCCTACTTTATACTAACTTAGCTTAGTATAGCCTAGCCTAGAAGGGCTTAGAAGAACCTAGTGTTACCTAGCATTTTAAAGTATAGCAAAGCTTAGCTTAGCCTAGTGTAGCATTTCCTATTGTAGCCTAGCCTAGCCCAGCCTAGCATAGTGTGATAGAACGAGTTGAATCTGTGTTAAATTCAACTCCTATCCCATATTAGTTAAAACCTCGAGGAGGCCCACGTGCATCTTCGATTCGAGGCTTGGAGTCTTATCAACAGCTACCGGACGTCAATTGTAAACAAGGAGGTTATCGTCCCCCCCGTTCGCCCCCATACGCCGACCTCGCCAGATCGAGTTAGGCTTATGGACAGATAAGGCATTTTTCTCCGGCCTAGCTGTGCGTTCCCTCGAAGCTTCCACCCCATTCTCCCCCACGCCAAGGAGATGTCCTGGCTATTTATATGGAAACTTTACCACTAAGATCAGATTGGAGATCCAGATTTTCGTCGCGAAACATCACCACGACCCTCTCTCCCTTTGTGCGCCAAGGGACCTCGACCTCGAGATTCACCATCACTTGTCCAGAAGGAGGACAATATTCCTTGAGTGCCAAAGGTTCGAGCCTTTAGTGACGCCAAGTCTCCAAGGCATCCCCCCCCTGTTGTTCAAGGAGAACAACATTAGAACAGCCATTGTTCATTTTGAGCCCTTCGCCAAGAAACGGTTCTCACCCCCCCTGTTGTTCAAGGAGAACAACATTAGAACAGCCATTGTTCTTGAGCCCGTAGACAAGAGACGGTTCTCATCCCCCCCCCTTTGTTCAGAAGAGAACAACCTAGAACAGCCATTGTTCGTTTTGAGCCCTTCGCCAAGAAACGGTTCTCATCCCCCCCTGTTGTTCAAGGAGAACAACATTAGAACAGCCATTGTTCGTTTTGAGCCCTTCGCCAAGAAACGGTTCTCATCCCCCCCCCCTGTTGTTCAAAGGAGAACAACATTAGAACAGCTATTGTTCTTGAGCCCGTAGACAAGAGACGGTTCTCATCCCCCCTTTGTTCAGAAGAGAACAAAGTAGAACAGCTATTGTTCGTCGAGCCGTTCGTCGAGTAACGGTTCTCCTTTCCAAGACGCCTCGTCAGGATCCTTTTATCCCCCCCCTTCGGCTGGAACTCGCCAGCGGACCGAATATTCCTTCAAGTACCTTCCACTGCACCCTAATGAAGTTACGTAAGCCAAGCGTCACCTTTTGAGTATTGATCCCTTATTTGTCAATTCTATCCTGTGCTTTAAATGGTTTATCGAACCATCCCATCTCTTTAACTCCATATTTGTTTTACCCTTTTTGATCCCTTAAATCCTTGGATTAACCCGAGTCTCCACGACCCTTTCCATTCTGTTTGTCAATATTTTCCGTTTTTGTGTATTGTTTATAGTTATTATTAATAAAACTCTATTTTATTAATGATAGCAATATTATTATCCTTGAGCTCAGTTCCACTTCTTAAGCATTTTGAAGATACATAATATCGGCCGCCAGACAGTAAAATGCACTCTAAAGATAATTAAGGAAGTTCCCTCAACGAATAGTGTAATATATGGTATCGTCGGGAGTCATTCTACGACATATATATATATATACTATTTAATTTGGTATCAGGTGTGTAAGGTTTAACGCTATATCTTTGCAAACACTGGTCTCAGTCGAGTAAAGCATAGTGTTATTCGTTATAATAATAGAATATAGTAGTTCCCTTTTGTTTTAACGATTGCTATCCCCTTTTTTTGAAACTTAAGAAGCTGGAGTAGCTCAAGGAACGGTTATAATAATTTGTTGTGTTTTTTTGTGATTTTAGTCAGTGGTTATTTAGATTGAGAAACCAAGTACGAATAGGTCAGTGCCCATATTTAGGTAGGCTAATTCTATAGAGGCATAATTCTTGTTGCAAGGAATTTTAGTTGGTTGACTAGTGCGCCCCCAAGTGCAAAGATGACTCCGTTCGAAATCTTTAAAGCGCAAGGAGAGTCCTGTGGACTTTCTGGAAAAGAACTAACTGAGTACATTCTAGAGGAGCAAAGAAAAGAGGAAGAAAGAGAAATACAAAGAAAAAAGGAAGAAAGAGAAATACAACGAGAAGAAAGAGAAATACAAAGAAAAAAGGAAGAAAGAGAAATACAACGAGAAGAAAGAGAAAGAGAGGAACGGGGAAGAGTAATCCAACGAGAAGAACGAGAATGAAAAATACAACGAGAAGAACGAGAAAAAGAAATCCAACGAGAAGAAAGAAGGACGGATTCGCGCCCCTTCCCAGGAAAGCTGACAAAGTTTCCGAGCCCCGTAAAACCCCAAAACTTCTTTCCCCCAAACCAACATCGGGACTCCAAACCTCCCGTTAAGACTTCTCCTCCATCTCTCTTCCCGAAGCGACCAATAATATGCTTCACCTGTGGTGTAGAAAACCACATGAGCTGGAATTGCCCCCAAAATTCTAGGCTTAAAAGCGGACCAGCCCACCAAGTTCATCAGATTAATGCGACCCCGGCTCCCCCGGTGGTGCAGACCCAAGCAGAAACTTCTCCCCCTCCGTCAGGCCACCAGGTAAATTTTGTTTTTGGTAAAAGTTCATCGGGAACTTTGAAATATGAGGAGGGCAGCGTGGACAGCTGTCGAGTATTGACTCTCGTCAGGGACACAGGATGTACATGCTTCCTCGTGTCCGACGAACTCCTCCCAGTGGCCTCTAACCACGAAAAATTTGCGGTGGTACATGACCAACTTGGGCGGGCGAACCGATTCCCCGTCGCTAGATGTTACCTGCAGTGTCAATATTATAATGGCTGGGCTGAAGTCATTGTAGCACCCATAAAATTCTGTTCCGTACTTATAGGACAGAGCCCCCAAGTAAGTTTCGACCCTGTGTTTCAGGCCGCCCTTCCTCAAGGCCGAGATAAGAAAGAAGCCCAGGAGCCCGTCCCCATCAGAACCCCGATACCGTCCGATTTCTCGGAGACCCCTAACCAGGACTTTAGGACGGAAAAAGAGGAATGTGATTCACTAAAACCCTTAGGTGATAAGGCCCCAGACAAGGACACGGAGACTGTCCCTGGACCCCAAGAAAAAAAGAAACCCCAACGCGCCCATGGAGATACCTTCGTAGAACTGGACGAAGCATCGGCGCTTGAAGAGGATTGCCCCGCGGAGTCCCTTAATGTAATCCAGACAGTGTGCATCCAACCTGATGCCGATTACCCTCCTCCTTCCCTACCAGGCGAGTCTTTGGAACCCTCTGACCTGGATCGTGACGCGCAGCTGACACCACGTCAGAAGAATCAGCTACAAGAAAGAATTAAATGGAATCACCATTTATCCACCCTATTAGCTCTTTTCGAGCAACTGCGTGAAAATGGCCTCACCATTGGCCCCAGCAAATGCCAGTTTGCCCACGAAACCATCAAATATTTGGGTTTCAAAATAGGACAAAGCAAGTCAGGTCCCCACGAGAACAAGATTAAGGCAATCGCCGACATGCCCCTCCCGATTACAAAGAAGCCATTGAGATCGATCCTAGGATCAGCTTCTCCCTATCAGCGATTTGTTCCGAATTGCGCTGCAATTTCGGCCCCCCTATGCCCCCTTCAGGAAAAGAATTTCTCCGATCGTTTACGTTGGAATGATGTCGCTGTTTCCCATTTTAATCAGCTCAAAAGTAAGTTCATTTCTGCCCCCATTTTTAAGTTGCCCAACCCGGAAAAATCCTTTGGGGTTAAGACCGACGTGATCAACGAGGGCATTGGAGGTTTACTCCTTCAATACGTGGATGACAGAACGAGTCATCCAGTTGCATATGCTAGTCGTCAATTAATACCACGCGGAAAGAGATATGCCACTAGAGAAAAGATAGCTCTATCAATTATCTGGGTCATAGACAAATTCAAGCTGTACTTGATATGTAAAGAATTTCGAATAGGAACCGACCACCGTCCGTTAGCCTATATTAGGAATTTGAGACACCAAACGGCCGCATCATGCGCTGGAGTTTACTCTTGCAAGAGTATCAATTTAAAATAAATTATATCAAAGGTTCCGATAACCAGGTCGCTGAAGCACTCAGTAGGAATGCGTTACGGAAAAGCGTAGAACAATTGTATTCATAGGATTAGTATCTCCATGTAGGTATATACCGTCTTGTACGACTTAATTTAAGATTCTTTTGTAATATAATTAATTAATGTATATGTCTGAATTTTGTAACGCTCAATGTCTAATTTTTTTGATGTATATATATTTGTTCTTATTAATTTACGTATAAATTATTTTGTCCCGTATGTACTAAGTTTATATCATTTCATTGTTCCATGCCTTTTTTTTTTATTAAGTTGTATTAAAGGTTATTTTCCCCTGTAATCTAAAGATCAAAATAATCATGTATTGAGGTAAAAATAGTTAGGTGCAGGAAGATACGGTTGGTACAAGAAAATGAGTTCCCTACAACGGAGCTCTATCGTTGTCCCTTCTCTCTTTTTTTTTCGAAGTGACAACTTCCCCTGGAATGGAGGAGTGTGATAGAACGAGTTGAATCTGTGTTAAATTCAACTCCTATCCCATATTAGTTAAAACCTCGAGGAGGCCCACGTGCATCTTCGATTCGAGGGTTGTAGTCTTATCAACAGCTACCGGACGTCAATGTTTAAACAAGGAGGTTATCGTCCCCCCCGTTCGCCCCCATACGCCGACCTCGCCAGATCGAGTTAGGCTTATGGACAGATAAGGCATTTTTCTCCGGCCCAGCTGTGCGTTCCCTCGAAGCTTCCACCCCAATCTCCCCCACGCCAAGGAGATGTCCTGGCTATTTATATGGAAACTTTACCACTAAGATCAGATTGGAGATCCAGATTTTCGTCGCGAAACATCACCACGACCCTCTCTTCCTTTGTCCGCCAAGGGATTTCGACCTCGAGATTCACCATCACTTGTCCAGAAGGAGGACAATATTCCTTGAGTGCCAAAGGTTCGAGCCTTTAGGGACGCCAAGTCCCCAAGGCATCCCCCCCCTGTTGTTCAAGGAGAACAACATTAGAACAGCCATTGTTCGTTTTGAGCCCTTCGCCAAGAAACGGTTCTCACCCCCCCTGTTGTTCAAGGAGAACAACATTAGAACAGCCATTGTTCTTGAGCCCGTAGACAAGAGACGGTTCTCATCCCCCCCCTTTGTTCAAAAGAGAACAACCTAGAACAGCCATTGTTCGTTTTGAGCCCTTCGCCAAGAAACGGTTCTAATCCCCCCCTGTTGTTCAAGGAGAACAACATTAGAACAGCCATTGTTCGTTTTGAGCCCTTCGCCAAGAAACGGTTCTCATCCCCCCCCCCTGTTGTTCAAAGGAGAACAACATTAGAACAGCCATTGTTCTTGAGCCCGTAGACAAGAGACGGTTCTCATCCCCCCTTTGTTCAGAAGAGAACAAAGTAGAACAGCCATTGTTCGTCGAGCCGTTCGTCGAGTAACGGTTCTCCTTTCCAAGACGCCTCGTCAGGATCCTTTTATCCCCCCCCCTTCGGCTGGAACTCGCCAGCGGACCGAATATTCCTTCAAGTACCTTCCACTGCACCCTAATGAAGTTACTTAAGCCAAGCGTCACCTTTTGAGTATTGATCCCTTATTCGTCAATTCTATCCTGTGCTTTAAATGGTTTATTGAACCATCCCATCTCTTTAACTCCATATTTGTTTTACCCTTTTTGATCCCTTAAATCCTTGGATTAGCCCGAGTCTCCACGACCCTTTCCATTCTGTTTGTCAATATTTTCCGTTTTTGTGTATTGTTTATAGTTATTATTAATAAAACTCTATTTTATTAATGATAGCAATATTATTATCCTTGAGCTCAGTTCCACTTCTTAAGCATTTTGAAGATGCATAATATCGGCCGCCAGACAGTAAAACGCACTCTAAAGATAATTAAGGAAGTTCCCTCAACGAATAGTGTAATATATGGTATCGTCGGGAGTCATTCTACGACACATAGCATAGTACAACCTAAAATAAGCCGAGCCTAAACTTGCCTAGTATAGCTTAGAATATCATAGCTAAGCCTAGCATATTATAACCTACCCTTTGTAGCCGATTATCGTCAAGCCTAGCAAAAATGGATCGCCTAGCCTATAATACAATAACCTTGCTAAGCCTTGACTAATCTAGCCTAGCTTAGTAAAATCTAGCTAGCCTACTATCACCTAACATTTTATACCCTACTTTATACTAACTTAGCTTAGTATAGCCTAGCCTAGAAGGGCTTAGAAGAACCTAGTGTTACCTAGCATTTTAAAGTATAGCAAAGCTTAGCTTAGCCTAGTGTAGCATTTTCTATTGTAGCCTAGCCTAGCGTCGCCAAGAGTAGCCTAGCCTAGTATAGCCAAGGTAAAATAGGCTATTATAGACTAGCGAATATATCCTCGCATATGATTTCGTAGCTTAGCCTAGCATACTATCGGCTAGATTGGTATAGCCTAGCTAAGCATAGCCACACCTAACATAATATAGCAAAGCGTATCATATTATAGCCTAGTCTAGTATATCCTAGACTAGTAGAGAATAGCATAGGCTAGAATAACGTTGCTTAGGATTGCCTATTAAAGCTTTTGTTAGCTAGGCTATGGTAGCCTAGCATAGTATTAGCTAGCATAGCAATCACTAGCGTATTATATATTAGCCTTGCAGGGAATAACATACTATAGCCCTATCTAGCCAAGTATAGCTTAGCATAGCTTCGCCTAGCGTAGTATAGTATAACCTAGCCTATCATTTACTATCTTACACAAGTATAGCCTATACTATCCTATTATACTCTAGTCAATGTCTAGCCTAGCATACTAAATACCAATCTAACATAGCATTTTATAGCCTAAATTAGCATAGTATAACTTGCCCTTTACAATATATATTAGTATAGCTGAACATAGAATAGCCTAGCCTATTCTAGGCCTGCCTGGCAAAGTATATGTATTATAGCCTATTCGAGGCTCGCAGAGTATCAGTCGAATAGATATGTTTCTTTGCCCCCCAAAAATAATTCTCGGGCTTACTTTTGGGAGACTTGGGCAATTATATCTTTAGAAGTAGAATGTAAAACAACACAAGGGTTTCAAATTTCGCTAGAATCGGCCCAATAAATAAGATGTAAATGGCGCCCAAATAATTCCCAGGTGAACCTTGAGAGGACTTTAGCAATTATAGCTTACGAAAGACAATGTAAAATAACATAAGGATTTAAACTTTTGTTAGAATCTGACGAATAGTTTTGATGTTATTTCAAAAAACAAAGAAGCAAAACGAGGACCAACCGGCCGACCATATCGTAATTTGATGTAGACTTGCTAAGTACTAAACTCGCACGTGACTAAAAAGAGGAAATATCTCCGAGGAATCCTTTAAATTGTCCCGGTAACTCATGGCAAGAATTCACAAGGTCTGCTGACCAAAACGTCGCGTGCCCTTTCTTATCTTCATTTATGAACTTATTACCTTCAAAACTTTAAATAATTCCCGGAGTAACCTTAGGAGGACCTTGGTAAAGCCGCATACTTTAGCATAGCATAGTAGAGAATAGCCCAGCCTAGCATAGCATAGTAGAGAATAGTCCAGCCTAGCATAGCGTAGTATTGTCTAGCATAGTACAACCTAAAATATGCCTAGCCTAAACTTGCCTAGTATAGCTAAGAATATCATAGCCAAGCCTAGCATATTATAACCTACCCTGTTATAGCCTAGTATCGTCAAGCCTAGCAAAAATTGGATTTCCCAGCCTAAAATACAATAACCTAGCTGTGCCTGGACTAATCTAGTCTAGCTTAGTAAAATCAAGCTAGCCTAGTATAACCTAGCATTTTATAGCCTACCTTATACTAAATTAGCTTAGCATAGCTAGCCTAGCAGGGCATAGAAAAACCTAGTGTAACCTAGCATATTATAGTATAGCAAAGCTTAGCTTAGTATAGTGTAGCATTTCCTAGTGTCGCCTAGCCTATCGAGGTATGGCTTAGCATTGCATGCCAGAGCCTAGCCTAGCCTTTCCCCAGGGGTAGCCTAGCCTAGTATTGCCAAGGTAAAATAGGCTATTATAGACTAGCTAATATATCCTTTCATACGTTAGCGTAGCTTAGCCTAGCATACTATGGGCTAGCTTGGTCTAGCATAGCTAAGCATAACCACACCTAACATAATATAGCAAAGCGTATCATATTATAGCCTAGTCTAGTATATCCTAGACTAGTAGAGAATAGCATAGGCTAGAATAACGTTGCTTAGGATTGCCTATTAAAGCTTTTGTTAGCTAGGCTATGGTAGCCTAGCATAGTATTAGCTAGCATAGCAATCACTAGCGTATTATATATTAGCCTTGCAGGGAATAACATACTATAGCCCTATCTAGCCAAGTATAGCTTAGCATAGCTTCGCCTAGCGTAGTATAGTATAACCTAGCCTATCATTTACTATCTTACACAAGTATAGCCTATACTATCCTATTATACTCTAGTCAATGTCTAGCCTAGCATACTAAATACCAATCTAACATAGCATTTTATAGCCTAAATTAGCATAGTATAACTTGCCCTTTACAATATATATTAGTATAGCTGAACATAGAATAGCCTAGCCTATTCTAGGCCTGCCTGGCAAAGTATATGTATTATAGCCTATTCGAGGCTCGCAGAGTATCAGTCGAATAGATATGTTTCTTTGCCCCCCAAAAATAATTCTCGGGCTTACTTTTGGGAGACTTGGGCAATTATATCTTTAGAAGTAGAATGTAAAACAACACAAGGGTTTCAAATTTCGCTAGAATCGGCCCAATAAATAAGATGTAAATGGCGCCCAAATAATTCCCAGGTGAACCTTGAGAGGACTTTAGCAATTATAGCTTACGAAAGACAATGTAAAATAACATAAGGATTTAAACTTTTGTTAGAATCTGACGAATAGTTTTGATGTTATTACGAAAAAGAAAAAAGCAAAACGAGAACCAGCCGGCCGACCTTATCGTAATTTGATGTAGACTTGCTCAGTACTAAACTCGCACGTGACTAAAAAGAGGAAATATCTCAAAGGAATTCTTCAAATTGTCCCGGGAAGTCATGGCAAGAATTCACAAGGTCTGCTCACCAAAACGTAGCGTGCCCTCACTTATCTTCATTTATGAACTTATGACCTTGAAAACTTCAAATAATTCCGCGAGTAACCTTAGGAGGACATTGGTAAAGCCACATACTTTAGCATAGCATAGTAGAGAATAGCCCAGCCTAGCATAGCGTAGTATTGTCTAGAATAGTAAACCTAAAATAAGCCTAGCCTAAGCTTGCCTAGTATAGCTTAGAATATCATGTCTAAACCTAGCATATTATAACCTACCCTGTTATAGCCTAGTATCGTCAAGCCTAGCACAAATTGGATTGCCTAGCCTAAAATACAATAACCTAGCTGTGCCTGGACTAATCTAGCCTAGCTTAGTAAAATCTAGCTAGCCTAGTATAACCTAGCATTTTATAGCCTACTTTATACTAAATTAGCTTAGTATAGCCCATCCTAGCTGGGCTTAGAAGAACCTAGTGTAACCTAGCATATTATAGTATAGCAAAGCTTAGTTTAGCCTAGTGTAGCCGAGCCTAACGAGGTATGACTTAGCATTGCATGCCAGAGCCTAGCCTAGCGTCACCTAGAGTAGCCTAGCCTAGTATTGCCTAGGTAAAATAGGCTATTATAGACTAGCTAATATATCCTCGCATACGATAGCATAGCTTAGACTAGCATACTATCGGCTAGCTTGGTATAGCCTAGCTAAGCATAACCACACCTAACATAATATAACAAAGCGTATCATATTAGAGCCTACTCTAGTATATCCTAGACTAGTAGAGAATAGCATAGCCTAGAATAACGTTGCTTAGCTTAGCCTATTATATCTTTTTTTAGCTAGACTATCATAGCCTAAATTAGCATTAGCTAGCATAGCTCTCACTAGCCTATTATATATTAGCCTACCAGGGAATAGCATACTATTACCCTACCTAGCCAAGTATAGCTTAGCATAGCTTCGCCTAGCGTAGTATAGTATAACCTAGCCTATCATTTACTATCTTACACAAGTATAGCCTATACTATCCTATTATACTCTAGTCAATGTCTAGCCTAGCATACTAAATACCACTCTAACATAACATTTTATAGCCCTAAATAAGCATAGTATAACTTGCCCTTTACAATATATATTAGTATAGCTTAACATAGAATAGCCTACCCTATTCTAGGCCTGCCTACCAGAGTATAGGTATTATAGCCTAGTCGAGGCTCGCAGAGTATCGGTCGAATAGATATAATGTCTTTGCCCCCCCAAAAGAATTCCCGGGATAACTTTGGGGAGACCTAGGCAATTATATCATTAGAGAGAGAATTTAAAACAACATAAGATTTTCAAATTTCGCTAGAATCGGCCCAATAGATATGATGTTATTGCGCCCCAAAAATAATTCCTAGGTGAACCTTGGGAGGACTTTGGCAATTATAGCTTTCGAAAGAGAATTTGAAATAACTACCTTCTCTCACCTTCACCCCTCTTTTATCGTCTTCCTCTCTCTTTTCCCTCCCTCTCCTCCATTTCCCTCAACCACATACATAGGGGTGAAAGAGTAGGGAAGAGGGAGTGAGGGGCGTAGGGGGGGAGGAAATAATAGGAGAGGGGGAGAGACAGAGAGAGAGAGAGAGAGAGAGAGATAAAGAGGTGCATATTTTCAGAACAAAATTTTTTTAAATAATTTTTTATTTTATCAATGAGCTCCCCCCTTCCCCAAGTCTTTCCTTTTGAGTAGGGATGGGGGAGGGATTGGCTGAAGTGGTGGAGGGATAAATTACTCAGAGAAGATAGAGAAGAGGAGAAGGTGAATGAATGAGAATATGTGAGGGGATGGGGTAAGGGAAAGAGTAGGGGATGTGATAGGGGTAGAGTAAGAGTGAGATCAGAAGGTAGGGGAACATGGAGATGATCACACTCAATTCGAAAGATCAAATAGGCGGAAGACGAACAGCTCGATGGGTTGGTAGCGAGCGAAGCGAAGCGCAAGATCCACACGTACGGGCGGGAGTGGCGAAGCCATGGCTTATATATATATATATATATATATATATATATATATATATATATATATATATATATATATATATATATATATATATATCAACGATGTTTACGTAGCTAATTCTTTAAATGAATACTTGGCCTTAGGCCTCAGTGTCTTTACAAGAGAGTATGATTAATAATCCGACACCAACTCTTAAAATGTTGGCATTAGACCACTTGAATCGGTTAGATGCACCATTAAGACTATAAGAAAGCTTATTGAAAAAATGAAGAAATATAAATCACCGGGACCAGATAAAATATCTTCAAGAGTACTAAAGGAAATCAAAGATCTAGTGGCTGAACACCTAACGCAGTTCATGAATTTAACGTTAGATTGTGGAATCCTTCCTCACGATTGTAAGCCAGAAAATGTGACGCCAATATTTATGGTGGTGTAAAGAAAGAGCTATTAATTATGTACCAATAGTTTTAACCTTAGTAGTGGTAAAAATGCTCGAAACCTGTATTGCTTAGAAAATACTTGAGTATTTATTAAATAACAAATTATTAAAAGATTTAAAGCGTGGCATTTTAAGACAGGTCATGCCTCATAGTTTATTAATTTTTTACTGTATATTAATACGGAGTATGACGGTAAGAGATCAGCTGAAATTTTGTCTTTAGATTTTCCAAAGGTATTCGATAAAATAACGAATAAGAAGTTGATGTCTAAAGCAAAGGCCTTAGGAATAGACATTCAAATAGGTAAATAGATTGTGAATTGACTAGTCTTTAACGAACTATCACCAGAAAGAAAGATTCTAAGTAGTTAAGTTCCTTAAGGTTCGGTCCTTGGACCTATGCTTTTTATTTTGTATTTTAATAATTATTTGTCAAAAATTTCCAAATTCGCAGATGACTACTGTGAGGGAATTCCACGTGGAATTTCTTGTCCTGCACGGAACTTCCATGTGCTGTAGAAGGCTCTGGTAGGCTTAAATTGGTAAGCCTACCCTCCCCCCCCTTCTACAAGCGGTAGCCTCGAACCCCGTCCACCACGATTCACCTTTACACGGGTTAGAATAACCTCAAGAGAAGATTTGAGGCCATTCGAGAGTAAAGCTGTTTCCCACTAAACCCCGCCCCCGTTCGGGGAGAGCCTCAGACATATATATATTGCTTGTTTTTCATGAGACAGACACAGAGTTGAGAAGTCTCGCCCGGATCCAAGAAGATTCCCCCTAGTTCCCAGTCAAGTTCTAACAACTAAGCCAAGTGACAGCTTAACTATTTGTGTATTGGAATTAGCCCCAGCCAGTGAGGTAATTCCATTTAACAATCGCTAACGAGTAATTTTTCCGACTTCTCTCATCAACTCCTGTCGAAGCCCTCTACGTTCGCCCCTCGTTTTCGGGTGGCCGAAATACTCTCCCCTGGACTGGATGTCCCCCTTTCCCTTTTTTGGAGAATCATCATCACTTCAAGTTCACGTTCCGAAGTTTTGAGCGCCCTTCGCCTCACGTGCAGAAGACTTCCGTGAAGCCTTACCCCGTTGTCTCACCCGGAATCTTGCGTAAGCCAACCCCTCTCGCCCTTCAGTAACCCAGGTGCGTTAATTTCCCCCCATTCGAATACTCTCCTCCCGTAACACATTAATTTTAACTTCATAGTCTGTTTCATAACTACAATCACCCCCCTCCCTCCCACTCGTTCATCTGATGTGATTTTGCCCGTCAATTCTCTCATTATTTTTATGTAAATAAAATTATATTTTTGTACATGCCTCTTTAAATAACCTTGCGCTCTGCCATTGCCCATAATTTACCTGACCTCGTTGCACTCTTTCTCGCAACTCAGCCCGTCTAAGCTAGTGGTGTTCCGTCCCTTTTCGGTTTGCCCTTAGGTTATTGGTCCCTCACCATAGATATAATATAGTAGTTATGTAATATAATGTCATACCACGACAACTACAAGTTAGGAAATGACAATAACTACACAGGATAAAGTAAACTTTAAAAATGACAATGTGAAAGTAGCATAATGGTTTGTAGAATCAGACATGCACTTAGACTTTGAGAAGTGTAAATTAATATGCAGGTGGGGCATTAAAATACTCAAAATAGAAAATAAACTTTTTGATAAAATAATTCCGGTAAGTGATAATGAAAAATATCTTGGAGTCTATGTATCAAATAATCTTAGTTTTTCTCAGCAGTGTATTGAAGTGTAAAAGAAAACATTAAAACTTCTCGGCTATATCAAGCGTCAATTTAGTTGTAAAAATACAAATAAAATTTTGAATTTGTATAATCAAATACATTAATAAGAGAACATTTAGAATATTGTACTCATGTCTGGTGCCATGCTTAAGAAAAGAGATTGAAAGAAAGGAGAAGGTACGAGCTAGGGCCACAAAATTGATACCAGATTTACGAAATCCTAATTATGAGACAAGGCTAGAAAGGTTAAACTTATTCCGTCGAGAAACAAAACGTTTGAGAGGTGAAATAATAAAAGTGTTGAAAATCTTAATAGAAATAGATAATGTAGATTATTTTATTTGGTTCGAACATAGCAAAAAGTATACACGCAATAATGGCATTTAAAATAACTCTAAAATAGTTTCGAACTAATATATGTGGAAGCTTTGTAACTATAGAAATTTTAACATCCTGAAAGAATTACTTGAAGAATTGGCGTCCAGTAGATCAAGTGATTCTTTTTCAACTAGTCTGGACCAAGTAACTAGAAACATAAGATAATAGGTGACAAACATTGTTCTTATTTCGCTAAGAAATGAAAAAGAAGAGAAAAACCAGGTTCTAGGATTAGAATAGTAAGATATGCTATTATTATTTTTATTTTAATATATTAGCAATCTATTTCAGATACTATTCTATTCCTGATTTTCTATTAAAAATTTGCTGGTTTTGTATTTACCTCACAAGTGCCTATAGAATGGTTATCATCTGTAATCTAAAGTAGTGATGTCCAATAGTTCAGTTGGGACTTTTAGAACTAGACTGGATTAAGAAATTAAATTATTGGATATTAATTGACAAATAATTGCATGTTGATAGCAAATAAAAGAAAGAGAAAAGAGCATGTTCTAATTTAAGATTAGTAAGATATTTTCTTATGTATATATTTTTTTGTACTTCCTTTTCTATTAAAATTTCCATTCGTGTATATTTTTAAAAATTAAGAGGTATAATTTTTCACTTTTTCAAGACCCGAAATGGTTGGGAGAGTTTGGTGGGGGAGACTTCATTTTTACTATCCTATGACTTACCCTAAGAATTTAAATATAGTTAGAGACCAAACATACTCGTAAGTACCTCTGTGTAATGGGACAAATGGTTTCATGAAGTATACTTTCTTGTTGCAACTCTCTCTTTATATATATATATATATATATATATATATATATATATATATATATATATATATATATATATATATATATATATATATATATATATCTTACCTACATATTTCTCCATATTCCCGTCCTCTCTATTTCTCTACCTTCCCTCTCTATCCCTCTCACCTCCTCCTTCATTCTTTCTTCCCTCTTTCTGTCTCTCTCTCTCTCTATCTATCTCTCCATTGTGATTCTTTTAACGAGACTGTCTGTGGACGATTTTCGTAGCTTAGAGTTTGAATTCCTTTACATTTGCCTTTAGGCATCCATCTTTGGTTCACTTTACCATCCACATATCTTTTTCCTTGGTGTCGACATCTCCTATATGTGACGGTGCCACTGCTAGTTCTCTCATCTTCAAATTAAACTACGTGGATCGACAAGCTAAATATCTAGCCCCTAATGCCACCACCCTTCAGCTCAAAACTCTTTATATAGACAATGGGGTCATGCATCGTGGATAGTAAAAAGGAGTCTAGAAAGTGGAAAGTGAATTCGTACCCCTAAATCTGATCTATTTAGGAAGGCTAAGTTCCAAAAGGATGTCCGTGTTGGTCTCTGCATTAATAAAAAAACGGGGTTCTTAGTCTCACTGAACATCCAAAAACCATTCTGCAGCGTTCTTTGCGATTATTTGTCCATGATATTTACGAGATAAAGTGATGACAATAGAGAGAACGTGAACTTGGGACTCGCGGTTGAGGCAAAGTTAAAGGTAATTAGGATGGATGAAAATGAGGTAACAGCAGGGCTGAGGGAGCTAATCCTCTACATTCACCATGTGACCTGAGGAAGGTTAAGGAAGATAGGGTACCAACCTATCCATGACATCCAATGCGACCCTGTACAGAGGTAGGGTGGTTCCAATGGACGAGTGGGTGCTGCAGTAAATCTGATCTATAGGAATCGGGGCCGAAGCTGTGCAAGCAACTGTTGGCCAATACTCATGAATTCAGTAGTAAGATAAGTGTTAGATGAACCAATTGGAGATAGTATCAGGGAGCACCGAGATTCGCACATTCTAATCTTGGCTTCTCAGCATTGTTTTCATACGAAATTGTCGTACTTGACTTACTAAATTTCTCCACATAATGGGATTGTAGGGCCTTTGTTGGCTGGTGAATGTACTTTATCTAGACTTTCCGAAGTCGATCAATAAATTACCACACTGGAGGGATTGACTTAGATACGAGCTCTGAGTTTTAAGGGAAGGAATGAGGACTGGATTCAGAAATGGTTTTTTGAAAGGCAGCTGGTCATCACTGAGGAGCCGTGTCCTGTAGGACTCCCTCTGAGGGCTTATTTTATTCATTTTCTCGATCAACGATAGAGACAACTTGTTTAATCAAATAGCCGAGATTTTATACGACACAAAATTAGGTATGCACAAAACATTAACTGAAAAAATGTATCTTTGATAGGAATAATAATACCTTTTGAGATACTATTCCTTGTAGTTCAGGATCTTCCTTTACTATTGTTTCATCTCCATTCATTCTCTTATCTTTCCTACTTCTCTTTGGCATTCTCCCAGTGGGCGAAAACCTCCGTTCGTGTGCACCTTCTTTCTTTGAAGAGCGAATTCTGTTCGTCTCGATTTGTCTCCGCAAAAAAGAAATCGATCGGAAAATTCCCGCTTCTGCGCTTAGAAGATGACGGAGGAGAATTTGCTGGAATTTGTTCTTTTCTTTTACTGGTCGTCTTTACATGCGTTTATTCTTAGTATTCAAAATTTGCTACCCCAAATCTATTTCTTCTCTCTGTCTCTCTCTCTGCCCTCTATATGAAGTATATTTGTGTGTGTCTAAATTGGACCAGTCATATGCCATTAACAATTCCAGAAGGATAAAAAGAAAAATATTTAAAAAAAAAAATTCTCGGCGTTTAGAATGGTACATAAACGAGCCTGTATCGCTAACATCTGAGCTCTAGGAAAAAATAACTTTCCCACAAAGTGATATTAGAAATAATCATTTCCGAATTAGAAAACATTTCAAATAAAAAAACTACATTTTTATATTATAAAACGCACATTTAAAATTAGAAAACAACCTTTTCAAACCAGAAAACATAATTTTCAAATTAGAAAACATTTCAAATTATAAAACAATTTTTTCATATTAGAAAACGACATTTTTAAATTAGAAAACCCCATTTCAAAATGGGTAAACATAATTTTTAAATTAGAAAACATCATTTGCAAATTAAAAAACATAATTCTTAAAGTCGAAAAAACCCTTTAAAATAGAAAACAACATTTTTAAATTAGAAAAAATAAATGTCAGTCAAAATGGATCATTCATATACTCAGGATGGCGAGAAAAACATAAAGAGAGTACTACGAATCACGCTTACTAGGATTCTGTGGTTACCATTTAATCGAGACACACTGTTTTCTGTTTAATAGGCGTGAATCCATAGGGTCATAGGCACACTGACACACACTGTATTCTGTTTAATAGGCGTGGATCTATAGGGACATAGGCACACTGACGCGCACTGTTTTCTGTTTAATAAGCGTTAATCGCCTGGAGCATAGGCATACTGACACACACTGTTTTCTCTTAAATATGCGTGAATCTATAGAGTTAGAGGCACACTGAAACGCATTGTTTTCTGTTTAATAGGCTTAAATCTATAGGGTCATAGGCACAATGACACACACAGATTTATGTTATAAAATATGCTTGATTCCATAGGATCATAGGCACACTGATACAAACTGTTTCTTGTTTAATAGGCGTGGATCGATAGGATCCTAAGCACACGTACACGCACTGTTTTCTCTTCAATATGCGTGAATCTATAGAGTTATAGGCACACTGACACGCACTTTGTTCTGTTTAGTAGGCGTGAATCGATAGGGTCATAGACGCAGTGTTTTCTCTTTAATAGGCGTGAATCCATAGGGCCATAGGCACACTGACACACACTGTTTTTTGGTAATTAGGCGTGAATCCATAGGGACATTGGCACACTGACACGCACTATTTTGTGTTTAATAGGCGTGATTCATAGTGTCATAGGCACACTGACACGCGCTATTTTCTCTTCAATAGGTGTGAATCCATAGGGACATAAGCACACTGACAAGCTTTGTTTTTTGTTTAATAGGCGTTAATACATATGGCTATATTGCACACTGACACATACTGTTTTTTGTTTAATAGGCGTGAATCCATAGTGTCATAGGCACACTGACACACACTGTTTTTTGTTAATTGGGCGTGAATCCATAAGGACATAGGCACACTGACACGCACTGTTTTCTGTTTAATAGGTGTGATCCATAGTGTCATAGGCACACTGACACGCGTTATTTTCTCTTTAATAGGCGTGAATCCATAGGGACATAGGCACACTGTCAAGCTTTGTTTTATGTTTAATAGGCGTAAATACATAGGGCCATAGCCACACTAACACACACTGTTTTCTGTTTAATAGGCGTGAAACAATAAGGTTATAGGTACACTGAAAAACACTATTTTCTATTTCATTGTCGTGAATCCATAGGGTCATAGGCATACTGACACACACTTTTTTCTGTTTAATAAGCGTGAATTCAGAGGGTCATAGACGCACTGTTTTCTGTTTAATAGGGCTAAATTCATTGGGTCATAGTCACACTGACACACACTCGATGAGACTGGAGCACGGCTGCTATTATTCATAGCAAGGAAATTTCTCTCTACTTTGATCTTGGATAAATTTGATTATAGGTTAGGTCAGAATATATTATACAGTTTTGAATGTATAATTTTGCTCTTTCCTATACTTTTAATTACATTCTTTTAGTTTAGAGGCTTTTTAAAGTATAACGGTTATAATTTAGACATTTTAAATGGTCACTTATATATATATATATATATATATATATATATATATATATATTTATATGGAAAGTGATGATCAAGGAAGGAATGAGCGTGTTAGAGTGAAAATGAGAGACAAAAAATTTTGTTGATGGCCAATCAGGGACAAATCCCATTCAATATTCCTGAAAACGAGTTTGCGGATGTCTCTCTTCATGATCTCTCTCGAGAAAGTTGAAAGAGAGGTGACGCCCCCTTGTCGCGGGGAGAGAGAGCTTGTGTGTATCTTTGACGTTTCGAGCTATGTCGGAGGGGGTACCTCTCTTCTGGGTACCCCTGGTAGGGCTTTCCTTGTCGATTCTGGCTGAAACGAGGTTCTAGCTAAGTGCGTCTTTCCGTTTTATACCCTATCCTTCTCCTTTTTTCACTTTTATCATATTTCGTAGTTGCGAAGATTTCTAAATTTTCCGACGATACCAAACTTGGTATGAACGTTGCAGAGGAAGGAAATACTGCCCTGCTGCAGGAAGATCTTCGGAAGATTAGGGAGTGGTCGGACACGTGGCAAATGCCTTTTAACGTGAACAAATGCAAAGATATGCATATCTGCCACCGAAACCCCCAATCTCATTATATCCTTAAGGGCACTGCTCTTGAATCCATTGACACTGAGAAGGACTTAGGTGTAACTATAACTAATGATCTCAAGTTCTCGAGGCAGTGTATTAAGGCGGAAAAGAAAACCCAAGGGATGCTAGGTTATATAAAGCGCCAGTTTGGATATCAGAACAAGGAAATAGAAATCGGTCTGTACAATTTACTTGTCCGACCACACCTGGAGTATGCCGTAGAATTTTAGGGTCCTTCATTTCGAAAGGACATCGCGAGATTGGAAGGCGTGAAAACCATGGAAACCAAACTGATTCCCTCTATCAGAAATAAAAGTTATGAAGGTAGATTAGGGGAATTAGACCTGTTCTCTTTGGAAACCCGTAGATTGAGTAGTCAACTTATCAAAGTTTTCAAAATAAATCGAGGGTTCGACAATGTTGACCACAGGGATATTTTCAGCCTTAATTAGAGCAGAACAAGAAATCACGGCTTAAAATTTGAGCAGAATCGTTACAACCGCGATCTTTGCGGAAGATTTTTCACGTACAGTATCTGCGGTAGCTGGAACGCACTTCCGGTGGAGGTTGTCAACAGGAATTTTGTTGTTATCAGTTCAAGTCGAGACTAGACAAAGTCTTGAAAAGTGGCTGTTTAGGGACGATGTAAAGCAATTTAGCGGGGATGTGCCCACTCGAAAGCTAGTCCAAAGGTTCCATCATTGAATGGACCATAAGATCTTATAGATTACTTAATTTTCTTGTAGCTCCTTGTAGCTCTGCTATTAGAGAGTATTTCTAACTCCTAGGGGATTTTCAAATCGAGAGTTCCACACCACAAGTGCTAGATCGATTCCTCAAGAGTCGTTGAAGATAACAATTTATCCGAGGATCTTTATATCAACCGTGTGGGGTATTGTAGGTAGCAAATAACTTTTTCCCACAAATCGCTCCACCTCACAGCAGTCTCCATACTTTGTCGATCAAAGTGAGAGTGAATGCGAGAGAAGTTACGAAGGAAACATAGAGAGGATTTGCTGACATTGCGGATATGAGGCTTGAAGGAGAGATGCTCATCAAAAACAACACCCATATTCCTAACGCTGTCAGAGAAAATGATAGTATTACCGCCCAGAGTAAGCGAAGGAAAGAGAGAGTTAGATTTTTTTACAAAAGCAGAAGTGCCGACAAGGAGGACATCAGTTATGGAGTGATTAAGCCTGAGGATGTTGGTAGAGAGAATGTCAGAAATGGAGGAGTAGGCAGCCAAGAGGTCGGTGATAGAGTAGGCAAGAGACGTGGGGGATGAGGAAACGAAAATTTCAGTGTCATAAGCATAGAGGTGGAAGGATAGACCGACATTACGGAGAAGGGAACTAAGAGGGAGAAGGTAGATACGAAATAGTAGAGGACCAAGGACAGAGCGTTGTGGCACTCCATGTGAATGGGAGTAGAGTCGGATGAAACGTCGTCAATCACAACGAATAGGTACGAGACGAGAGGTAAGAGCGGAACCAATCAAGCACGGTGCCTAATATGCCAAGGGAGGAGTGGAGACAATCAAGTAAGACGGGATGGTCAATAGTATCGAAGGCAGAGAAGAGGTCGAGTAGAACGAGGATGGAGGAACAACCCCTGTCCGCGGCTCTTCGTAAGCAATCGGACACATTGAGAAGGGCGGTTTCTGTGGAGTGACTTGACTTGAAACCCGATTGATACATTTCATCAATGATACAGGCCACCATGTGACTGTTAATGCGTGAAGCAACCAATATCTCCAGAACCTTAGAGGGGAAAGGAAGTTGCGAAATCGGGCGATAATTGGAAGGGTCAGTGGGGTTCAGTTGAGGCTTTTTAAGAATCGGACGCATGTGGGCACGGTTGAAGGAAGAGGGAACAAGACCAGTTGCAAGTGAAGTGTTGAACAGGTGAAGAAGCGTTGGGAGGATAGCAGGCAGAATTTTAAATAACAGGTAAGGCGAAAAAAATTCCTTTGGGGAGCTCGATTTCTTATAACGCAAGAGCAGGGCTGTAAGCTCCAACGCGGTCACAGCGCGAAAAAAGATAAGCGGCTGAGGCGGGAAGTCAGGGAGAATGGCAGGAGCAGGTACAGAAGGCTGAGGGAGGGAGAAACGGAGGTTAGTGATTTTATCCTCTAATAAATCCCAGAGAGTAGCAGGGCTAATGGGTGGGGAGACCTGGGCAGGGAAAGTAAGACGGGAGCGCAGGCGGAAGACGGTACGGGGATCATTCCTATTATCAGTAAGCAGATTACGTGAGTAGGCTTCACGAGCACATCTTAATTTCGCCACGTAGGAAGCTGTTGCAAGTCGGAACGCCAGCTAGAGAGGGGTCGTGTCTTAACAACGGATGCGAGCCTTTCTAAGGACTCTTTCATGGGCACGCATGGACTGCCTAGCAAGGAAAAGGTCCATAAAGTACCAAGGGGAACAGTCACAACGGGAGTTCAAAGGGGTGACGAGGGAAGAGTGGGCCTTAACACAAGTGGAAAGGAGTTGCTCCAAAGGAGAGAGAATCTGTTCATGAAAGGCAGAAGCATCAATGGGAGGAAGTTTGGATGCCAGATCATTAGATTGAGAGGGAATATCTATGGAGGCTAGTCGACGGAAAGGCTTAGGATTATGAAACAGCTGGGGAGGTATATGAACTGGGATAGAGAAGTTGAAGTTGATAAGGAAGTGATCAGATATAGGATTGGACAAATTTGTAGTCGTCAGGTTGGAAAAAGGATAGTCAAAGATTACAAGGTCTAAAATGTTCCTGTGAGAGTGGGTAGGGGAAGAAACATGTTAAGTGAGGGAGAAGAGATCAAGGATTTCAGAAAAGGCTTTGAAATTAGGATTGTAGCCCGGAAGGTTGAAATCACCGAGGATTAGCAGAGAACCAGTGGGGGAGAGGCCAGCCAGCAGGTTACTAAATCCATCAAGAAAAAGCTCGGGGGAGGAGCTAGGGGGTGGAGGAGGACTAAGATAGTTAGAGAGGGCGTGGAATCAGAGACATTGATGAGTGCCTCAAAAGAAAGAAGAAGTGAGAGGGCAGATAATTTAGAGGAAAGGAAGCACTGTGACTGAGAGTAACTCCACCCCTGCGAAAGTTACGGGAGGTTTGGGAGTGGACGTAACCATCAAGGGTAGCGAGATTTAAACAGCAAGCAGAAGGGGTAAGCCAAATTTCTGTGAGTCCAAAGAGAGTGATTCGAGTGTTAACGAGCAGGTCATGAATGTAGTCAGCCTTCTTCGAGAGGCTTCTGACATTGAGGAAAGACGCTGAGAGAATGGGTGAAGGGGCAGGTAAAGAAGAATCAGGGGTAAGTGGGGGGGTTGATTGAAGTAAAAAAGTTTTCTAAGAGCAGGAGCTAAACGGAAACCACGTTTAGTCTGGCGACGGGAACAAGAAATTCCCAACCCATTAATGAGAGTAAGGGTGTTTTGAGAAACACTGGTAGCAGTTCCATTGAAGGCAAGAATCGTTAACCTATCAATCATAGTGGCTAAGCGACACAATAATAAGAGAAAAGCAAATTAACTATATAAGTAGAGTGGCTTAAGCGACACAATAACGAGAAAAACAACTGTAGGAGAATGGTCACTTCCCCCCCCCCCCCACATCCACTCTTAGGGCAGTCACAAGGCGGTTACCGCAAATACATCCGTCAAAGGCATAGGCGGGTTCAGTGCTTAACCGCAGTGTGGCACAACTCGGTGCCATGAAAGACCCTAAAGGTCAAAATGTAAGATCTCCCCCTGGAGAGTGAGATCCAGTTTCACGTCCAATAAGAAATTGGAAACGTGTTTCGCCCAATCTCAAAGGCTAACGAGGAGCCGATGTTTGACTTCGTGTGAAAAACCGTTTGGAAAAAGAACTCTCCTGGGGCTGTCCTCAAGCCCCTTCCTCCCTTACCACTCCCCCAGTGGGGGGACGAGGTATAAATGAGGAACCCTGAGGAAAATTGAGGTAGTATACGTCAGTCTCTACGTGACGAAGTCTTCGGATCAAACCAAACTACCGAGACTGGAGAGGGAGTGTACTTGGCTCGCCAGACCAAGAAGTACCCTGCAAGAGAGGCAGGGCTACCTAACTTAAGGGGCTGAGAAGAAGCTCATCCTCAAGCTAAGTCCTCGTTACAAACCAAACGATAAGTTAACTTTGGTAAATTCAACTTACTCCCACCAGAGAGACTTCTCATATCCTGGTGCACCTTAAACACCAGGGGTATTCCTCATCCTTGAGGAATTAAGAAAAGAAGCAGAAAAAGGCTTCCCCTCGAGCGTGTTATTCGGTGGCCACACCGAACTGCTAAGTTAACTTGGTGAGGAACCAAGTTTAACTTGTTCTCGTCAGAGAAATCTCCCTCCGTTATACACGCCCTTGGGGAAGACTGGAATTAAGAAAAAGCTCATCCTCGAGCTAGTTCCGGGTTACCAAACCGAACGTTAAGAAAATTTATTCTCACCAGAGAAACCTCCCTCCGTTATCCTCGCCCTTAAGAAGGCCCTCCCCGAGTTTAGTCCTCGTCCATAGGGAAATAAGTAACGAAGGAGAAAAGCTCCTCCTCGAGCTCGTTACTCGGTGGTCACAGTGCACTCCAAGTTAGCTTGATTTAAGAACTTACTTCGACTCACTCTCGCCAGAGAGACCACGACTGCCTAGGTGTTGCATAAAGCACCGTATTGGTTCTCGTCCTTGAAGAACGCCCCCCCCCCGGAAGAACGTGTGGACCCCCCAGCTGTCACCCTCGCCAAAACAACCGTGTGATCTGGCTGGCGGCACGCATCGTGAGTCAATAACATTTCTGAGGCCTTTAAACTCCACATGAGTCCGTAAGCCTAATTCTTATATTTTTGTTTTGTGTAGAGAAAACGTTAACCAATGTTTGTGGGTAAACTAATTTAATTCATTCTTGTTTAGGATAATATTCAGAGTATTGCTGTAATTAATTTTTAGATGTTGGGTAGTAAATTGTTAAAGGTAAAATATAAGTTTATTTTGTGAATTAGTGGGCGTTTCTTTTATATCCTTACGTGTTTCGTAACGGCTCTGTTCGCTAAGATATTCTTATAATATCAATATATTAGACACACTTAGCACTCTTAAAGATAGAACAAAAAGGGGGGGAATTCTACGACACTAAATAAAAGTGGTGTCAGGTTTGTAGGTTGTTATTATAAAGAACCCAGCAGTGTCTAATTAAGAAAGAGCCAACACGTAAAGGAATATCAGATCAGGAATAAGAGAATAATTGACGAGATGAAAATTGCTAGAGTTAGGGGTGGTAACAATCTAAAGGTAATTGGTAGGTCAAGTGGTAAATTTGTTGTCGGGAGTGGTATTTCAATCAGCATAGTAGTGGGATTAAGGGTAAGTTATGCTGACCGCTACCTGGTGAGTGGTGGCATAATTACCTGAGAATAAAGAAAGGAAAAATTGATTCGTACCAACACAAAATGGATCCGGTCGGAATATTTTACCAACAAGCCTAAAGTCTGGCACTTGAAGGCACAGAGATGCATGACTATGTCATGGCAGAACTAAGAATAAATTGTGAAGAAGAAGAAAGAGTTTTGGATATAGAAGAAGAACAAGAATTAATAAAGTTGGATAGAGAAACAGAGGATATAATAAGAGAGGAAAAAAGAGAATGTGAATTAATGGAAATACGGAGAAACCGAAAAAGTGAAGAATCCCGAATACAGCGGACAATAGAAACAGAGGAAAGAAGGATGCTGAGAGGAGGTAAAACAAGCAAAACAATAATACTGTTGAAAAGAGAAGCACGAGAATTCAGAATAAGGATAGAAATGGAAGATGAAGAAAGGAGAATAAAGATAAAGCTCGAAGATGAAGAAAGAAGAACTCGACGGGAAAACGAAATAGCGAAAGCGGAACAAGAAGCCGAGGAAAGGAGAATGAAGAGGGAAAAAGAGTCGAAAGAGAGGAGAATAAAGATTAAAAAAGAAATAGATGAAAGAAGAATACAGAGGGAAAAAGAAGGTGCTCAAGCGAAAAGAGACGAGAGAGAAGAAAAGAAAAGATTGCTCGCACTCGAAAGAACACCTATCGAGAATCTCATAGAGGCCGAGGAAGTTGTAGCCCGGCCTGGACCTAAGAAAGGACCATCGAGGGAAACCCAGCCAAATGGGGTAACGATGGAAGAAATAGGAAGTAGGAATGAGGTACCAGCAGGAGTACCTAAGGAAGAACCTACGAGGAGAACCCAGCCAAATGGGGTTATCAGGGAAGAAGAAGAAGGTAGAGTAGAGGTACGAGCAGGTGTACCTGAGGAACTACCTACTAAGAGAAGTGAGTCAAATGAATTGACAAGGAAGGAGGAAAGAGGTGCTATGGCTATGCACCCAGGTAAGACTAGTCAAATGGTAGACGCGGATGAGTATCCCCTACCCCTAGTAGTCTCCTCCCCGAACGGAACGTCCACGGAGTTATCGCTAAATCGCCAAGTCGTAGTGAGCGCCACGCCCATTAACGACCTCGCAGGGAAAAGTTTTCTCGATCCCCAAAGATCGAACCCAGACACGAACTTCCCGTGTACCTGGTTAAAGTAGAGCTATGGGACTCAAGTTCTCATCAATTATGCCCCTCTGCAACAGGCCGCTCTAGCCATAATGTAAAATTTAAAGGTAATCAAGTACCATAAGAAGGGTAATTCGAGTTGGTTGAAATACCGCTACCATTTAGTAACATACTGGGGTAGACTCAATAACCCGAACGGCCGACTCAGGCGCGCAAAGTATTGGTCTTAGAGCACCATTTTAGTATTAGCTACCTCAAAGGAGCCGATAAAAGACAGCTGCTCTATAGGCGGAGACGAAATACCATTGAGGGGTATTTAAGTACCTAATGAGCGTGAAACCATGTTTTCATTTGTTGTGCGTGTTAATATTTATCGGTAGGATTTAAGTTCTCAAAAACTTAGAAACGTAAGGAAGTAGCTTGTTTTGTTGTTTTTTTTGTGGGTAATCAATAAATTAAGGTTTTGTTATGTTCATGTAAAATTTTAAATCGAGTATGTCTAGTTCGACCAATTGCCTGTGTAAACGCGCGCGAGGGCGTACATGTGTAAGGAAACTTAATGTATGAGAGGGCTCAAGAAATACAACTTTCCTAATCTCGACTAGGTTGAGTAAGTTGTTTTGAGTTCCCATGAGCATCCCGCCTCCCCATTAAATTCTTCGATGGGAGATGTTGTAGGGGAATGGTCAATTCCTCCCCCGTCTGTCACCTCTTGGTGCAGTCATAAGGCGGTTACCGCAAAGACATCCGTCGAAGGCATCGGCGGGTTCAGTGCTAAACCACAGTGTGGCACAACTAAGTGCCATGAAAGACCCTAAAGGTCAAAATGTAAGATCTCCCCCTGGAGAGTGAGATCCAGTTTCACGTCAAATAAGAAATTGGAAACGTGTTTCGCCCAATCTCGAAGGCTAACGGAGAGCCGATGTTTGACTTCGTGTGAAAAACCGTTTGGAAAAAGAACTCTCCTGGGGCCCTCCTCAAGCCCCTCCCTCCCTTACCACTCCCCCAGTGGGGTGACGAGGTATAAATGAGGAACTCTGAGGAAAATCGAGGTAGTATACGTCAGTCTCTAGGTTACGAAGTCTTCGGATCAAACCGAACTACCGAGACTGGAGAGGTAGTGTACTTGGCTCGCCAGACCAAGAAGTACCCTGCAAGAGAGGCAGGGCTAACTACCTTAAGGGGCTAAGAAGAAGCTCATTTTCGAGCTAAGTCCCTGGTTATCAAACCAAACGATAAGTTAACTTTGGTAAGTTCAACTTACTCTCGCCAGAGAGACTCCTCATATCCTGGTGCACCTTAAACACCAGGGGTATTCGTCATCTTTGAGGAATTAAGAAAAGAAGAAGGCAAAGGCTTCCCCTCGAGCGTGTTATTCAGTGGCCACACCGAACTCCTAAGTTAACTTGGTGAGGAACTAAGTTCAACTTGTTCTCGTCAGAGAAATCTCCCTCTGTTATACTCGCCCTTGAGGAAGACTGGAATTAAGAAAAAGCTCATCCTCGAGCTAGTTCCGGGTTACCAAACCGAACGTTAAGTAATTTATTCTCGCCAGAGAAACCCCTTGCCGTTATCATTGCCCTTGGAGAAGGCTCTCCCCGAGTTCAGTCCTCGTCCATAGGCAAGTAAGTAACGAAGGAGAAAAGCTCCTCCTCGAGCTTGTTACTCGGTGGTCACAGCGCACTCCAAGTTAGCTTGATTTAAGAACCAAGTTCGATTCACTTTCGCCAGAGAGACCACGACTGCCTAGGTATTGCATAAAGCACCGTATTGGTTTTCGTCCTTGAAGAACCCCCCCCCCCCGGAAGAACGTGTGGACCCCCCAGCTGTCACCGTCGCCAAAACAACCGTGTGATCTCGCTCATCTACATCTGGCCGGCGGCACGCATCGTGAGTCAATAACATTTTTGAGGCCTTTAAACTCCACATGAGTCCGTAAGCCTAATTCTTATATTATTGTTGTGTGTAGAGAAAACGTTAACCAATTTCTGTTGGTAAACTAATTGAATTAATTCTTGTTTAGGATAATATTCAGAGTATTGCTGTAATTAATGTTTAGATGTTTGGTAGTAAATTGTTAAAGGTAAAATATAAGTTTATTTTGTGAATTAGTGGGCGTTTCTTTTATATCCTAACGTGTTTCGTAACGGATCTTTTCGCTAAGATATTCTTATAATATCAATATATTAGACACACTTAGCACTTTTAGAGATAGAACAAAAAGGGGGGGAATTCTACGACAACAACAATCGAGACAAAATAAAGAGTAATCGAATAGTGTGAACAAATAAAATTACGATAGAAACAAGAAACGCGGGAAAAAAATAGTGACGAATCAGAATTAACGGTCGGTGAGGTCGGGGGCGTGGGCGGGAAGACAGAGCGGAGGTAACAACGAGGATTAGCCGTACGTGAGTGGGGGGGGCGTGGGCGGGAAGACAGAGCGGAGTTAACAACGAGGCGGCATGAAAAAAAACACGTGAGTGCGGGAAGACAGGGCGTTTTGGGAGACCCTTCTGGTGATCCTGGATGCGAGGGGAGTGAGAGGAGGTGTAAGTAGTAGGATTACTCCGCTAAATGTCATGATGTTGCGGTTCCCGAAAAAGGTCTCTGTTTTGAGGGTGGCATATTGATTTCCCTACTATGGCTAATGTTGAAAAAGATCAAATCAAAGAAATCAAAGATTTCAATTGCAAAAGATAATAAATGGAAAGAAAATTTAAGTCAATTATTTTACTGGCGCATGCCAAGGCTTATGAACTGATAGCTATTGAAGAAGATACGAGAATTTATATGTTGTCAGAGGGAAGGTCGGAAAGTTAAGATCATGGAGGTAGATAAGGAAGATGAAAAGCTCCGAGAACTAGTAGCAAAGAAACTAACATCTTTAGACAAGTTGCGTATTCGTCATCAAGTTCTATAAATGAAACTGTAGTTCTAGAAGACAGCAGTGGTGACACAATATCAAGTGCAGAAGAAATTGATTGAACCTAACCTTCAACATCTAAACAAGGGCCACCAAAAAAGAAACAAAATTATTAATGAAAATCTACTATGTCCATTAGATGTGGCCAAAGTCAGTGCTAGCTCTGCTTCTCTATTTCTTATTTGAGCTATATCAAATGTGGCGACAAATCCTGAAGATTACAGCGTAATCTACTCCTCTCTTCGTAATGCAAGATAACGTGGAAGAAAAAAATAAATGAAAATATCACTAGAAGCTTTGGGACTGACAAACCTTTGATTGTAGATTGAAATGGAAAGCTTTTAGATGGCATTACTGGGGATGAAGTATTTGATCGTCTTCTAGTTCTAATCTCTGGTAGTGAAGAAACACAACTGCTTGGAGTATCAAAGATAGATCAGGAAGCAGACAAAACACTGCAACTGCTGTCTATTAAGAAATTTGTATTGGAATTTAACAGAGAAGGTAAAAGGAATGTTCTTTGATACAACAACATCAAACACCGGGCGTTAAAATGGAGCTTGTCTCCTATTCGAAAAAAATATGGAAAAAGATTTGCTATAGCTTCCTTATAGAGGCCATATTTTTGAAAAATTCTCTTAGAAGCAGCGCTGCCTCCAACTTTACCACCATCTTCAGATCTTAGCATTTAACTATTCAAACATTTTAAATCAAACTGCAACACACTGGATTTTAAATCATTTGATTTATTAGTAAACTTTCTCAAGCAAGGAAGGGAAGAAATGATGTCTTTTGCATCCAAACAACTGAGTAAAGAGCAAGCAACCTCGTCATGATTATAAAGAGCTGACAATAATCTTGCTAGGCGGAACTCTATCCACTGGAAGAAATTTCAAGAAACCAGGATCTTACCACAGAGCTCGCTGGATAGCGAAGTTGATACATTCAAGAAAAGTCTTTATGTTTAAAAAGCAATTCAAAATAACAGCAAAACAAAAGAAAAGTCTGAGGAAAATTTGTTGGTTTTCTGCTTCAATTTATATCAGACATTGGTTCTCTGATCCCAGTACTGCAATTGCTCCACGTACTGATTAGTGCTTACTGAAGGGGCGTAAAAATTACACAATTAGAAATGAAGAACTAGCTAGTAGAGTTTTGAAAAATTGAAGAATAATTTGTGGTATTTTTCAGAGGAGTTAGTTGCTATTGCTTTCTTTGAAAATGAAATCAGTTATGAGAAAAAACAAAAAATAAAGAAAGCTCTAACAACACCATCAGAAACAGATATACCAAAGACAAACCGGTAGAAGGTTGGCCAAAAAAGTTGTTAACCGCATGGCGGTGTTAATGACATTGCTGAAAGAGGATTAAAAATGATAGAAAAAACTACAAAATTTACACTAAAGATGAAGAACATAAACCGTATTTGCTGCAAGTTGTATCAAATTACAGAAAGAAGGTTGCACATAAAACAAAAAAGTACAAATATCTCTTACTAAAGAATAAGATGCAAATTTGATACATAAACCTATATCAAGTTTAATCTGACTCATGTTGTAATAAATGAAAGAAAAGGGGTATAATAGGTCTCCTGGGAACTTTCACTTGAGAATAGTAAATAGATACTTGCTGATACCTCCTGAGTATCTTAGAAATCAGCAAATTTTCCAAGAACCGGCGCAAACTTAAGATATTTGAATTTTGACCTGAAATTTAGCCAGGTCATTTTATTGTAACACAAATTCAATTGAGATGATATCTTGGGGTTTCTCAACAAAAAAATGTTTTGACCCCCATTCTTCCTCGCCCTAATATGTCTATCTATAATATATATTTATATATAAATATATATATATATAAATATATATATATATATATATATATATATATATATATATATATATATATATATATATATATATATATATATATATATATATATATATATATATATATATATATATATATATATATATATATATATATATATATATATATATATATATATATATATATATATATATATATATATAAGGTGGGGAAATGAGTCGCTAATAGTTTGATCCGACTAGTTGAGGAAGGGGATAATGAGGATGTAGAGAAATTTGTTCCCGAGGAGTGTGTGGGTAATAAATTATCAAAAGTAAAAGTGCAGCTTGGCCTAAAGGTTAATTAATGGTTGTTACTGGTTCAAAGTTATTTTAAAAGATGCCATAAAAATAAATTTTAATAAGAAAAAAGGAATATGAAATATATACAAATGAGGTTTAAGTGAGAGACGGGATCATTTAAATGACGGATGTATTCGGCAGCAGCAAACGAGCAAATCCAACGGATTAAAATGGTTAATTACCTGATTCGGATCAGAGGCGTAAAAGGGGCTTAACCTAGCAGCAGTTTGAATAATAACAATTGGATATGAGAGATCGGAATATACTAAGTTCAGCAGCGTCGACGTATTCCACGGGGTTCAGTATCGAGGGGGAGATAACTAAGGGAGATGATGATACAACACGGGAATATGTTTTGCTTCAGGGTTCTCGATAGAGGTGCAGGTACTGGTTCTATCTCAGGATGCCAATGAAGGACTGTCGTGGTATGACATTACATTATATCAATACCCTAATATATCTGTGAGGGAGGGACCAATAACTCGAAAGCGAACCGACAACAGGGACGGAAAACCACGAGTTTAGACGGGCTAAGTAGCGAGATAGTGCAACGAGGTCAGAAAAATTATAGACAATGGCAAAGCTCAAGGTTATTTAAAGAGTTATTCCAAAACATAATTTTATTTACACAAAAATAATGAGAGAATTGATGGGTAAAATTACCTCAGAGAATTAACGGGCAAAATCACATCAGTAAGTGAAAGGGGAAATTGTAGTTATAAATCAGGCTATGAAGTTAGAACTTAAGGTATTCCAGGAGGAGACTATTCAAATGATGGGGAGGATTAACTCAATTGGATTACTGAAGGGGGGAGAGGGGTGGGCTTAAGGATGTTTTCTGCACGGGAGGTGAGGCCATTCGGAACTTCTGAGCGGGAGGTTGGAGTGGTAACTGTTCTCCAAAAACAAGGGGGGGTGTAACTTCCGGTCCAGAGGAGAGTATTTCGGCTACCGAAATGAGGAGGGCTTCGACAGAAGTTGATGAGAGAAGTCGGGAAAATCACTCGGGGGCGATCGTTCAGTGGAATTACTTCCTGGCAGGAGCTTATCTCATATACACAAATATAGTTCAGCTGTCACTTTGCTTTGTTGTTAGCACTTGACTTGAAACCATGGGGAATCTTCTGAGGTCTAGGCTAGGCTTCTGAAGTCTGTGTCTCCTCATGGGAGTCGAACACTATTTATCTTTGAGGCTCTCCCTGAGGGGGGTTAGCGGGAAACAGCTCTACTCTCGAAAGGCCTCGAATCTTCTTGCAAAGGCTATTCTAGACCGCATAAAGGTGAATCATGGGGGACGCGGTTTGAGGCTACCGCTTGTGGTAGGGGGAGTTAAGCTTACCAATTTAGGCCTAACCGGGCCGTCTGCAGCACATGGAAGTTACGTCTGCTCAAGAGATTTCACGTGGGATTCCCTCACAAGGACGACTGGTTTTCCCTCAGGGTTCTCGATGAGTGAGTACGTGCGCGAATTACCGGAATAACGGTCGTTGTCATGGAGCTGCCAATTGAGTAGGGAGATTTACACGGCGGTGAGATTTAAACCGTCGGTCCCAGAATAATCTATGGAGGATCCGACATGAGAACTTAATGTGTCTTCGTGCACGGGCGTGCTGTACTACATGTCCGACAGAAAATCTGGGCTTATATAGGTAGTGGGCGAGCGGTGAAGTTGCCTCGGGTTGCGGCGTGCTCTGCTGGTATCTGAAATCGCCGGCTTTGGCTGTAGAGGGGGAATCCGAGATATGGCCGGTCGAATAGCCTTTTAGGTTTTCTCTCGTGTTCCCTGTAGGGGAGGCGAGATTAAATCGCCTTGGGAGCAGAGAATAGTTAAGTTCACTCGACTCTTTCCTTGTTTCTCACGAATTAGGTTCCAGGGTTACCTCTACGTGGTTCTTCTAAGGTTTGGAGGTGGACCTCCAGATCCTATTCGACTCTACTCCTTCACATCTCCTCCCTTCCAAAAGATGGTGTTTCTTTTGGACGAAGAAGAAGAAAACGGGCATAAAAAAGGAAATGTATTTTCCTACTCGGACGGTCAAGAGGGGGGACAATTTAACGGGACATCCTGACTTGTGTCGATCAGGTGTACTCACCTCAAAACCGACTGGTCCGAATTAAGGTATGCATCAGAAAAAAAACATAAAACGTAATTTACAAAGTGGCATGGAATTATGCATACGAAAAAAATTGAATTAACCATGACATATAATTAAATGCAAATAGTTTAAAAAAACGGACAATAAATAAACACAAAGGAAGGAACGTTTGGCGCCTGAAGAGTACAAGATAAAATATGCATGCAGTATTTACATTACTAGGCCAGGTTCTTCTTTTTACCTCTTAGCCTACAAATTAAATACAAAAGAAATTATATATAGAATAATCAATAGAGCTATTTCCTAATGGGTCGTTTAGCTCCAATTACCGCAAAAGGTTACGGCTGAGGCTATCTGCTACACAATTTTCAGACCTTTTAATGTACCAAATTTTTAACTGCTATTCCTGAAGAAGTAGGCGCCATCGCATAAGGCGCCCGTTATTATTTTAACATTAAAAATGGAGGCAAGAAGACGGTGGTTCATCTCGATTATGAACTCCTTTCCTTCCAGATACATTCTAAACTTATAGACACTACATACGATAGTCAAAGCTCCCTTTTCTATGACAGCATAATTCCTTTTGCGCGGCAATGAACACGGCTCGCGTAAGCCACAGGGTAGCTTTCGCCGCCGTCACCACACTACACAGGAGCACACAACCAATGCCCTTGTTACTCGCGTCCGTCCTGTTTCCCAACGGTTTATTAGGGTTCGGCAACTTCAGGATGGAGGCACAAGCTTATTTGCCCTTTAACCGGTGGAAGTGGGAAGGAACCTTTGAATTCCACACGTTGCGATTCGGAGACTTCTTCTGGAGAAGCGCACATAAATCTGCTGCATGGGGCGCGAAATTAGGGACGAATCGCCTGTAAAATGAGGTGGATCCCATAAAGGATCTTAGTTGTTTTTTAGTACACGGGAGGGCCATCCACTTAGGGCCCAATCTGGTTCTTTCCGAAATATAAAACCCAGATACTTAATCGTGTCATAGGCAAATTAGCATTTATCGGGGACAATCGTGAAGACATACGCGCGTACCGTAACGTAACAGTTCTTGAGAGAACACTAAATGCTGGTCCGAATTGCTGTTGGGAAAGTATATGTTACCAAAATAAAAGAAGTCGTTTGGTACCCCGTGTAGGATCCTACGCATCATCCTATTACAGGTAATGCAGGCCGTTACTAATCCAAAGGGGAGTCGACAGAACTGCATAAGGCCTTAATCGGTAGGTAATCCTGTATACTTTAGTACGCTTTTCCGAATAGGAATATGGTAATAGGCCTTGCAAAGGTCTAGGGGAATGCGTTCAGCATCGAAAACAGTCACGGAATTTAGCCTGTGAAAATCAACGCACATACGGTACGTACGATCAGGCTTCCGTGCAATCACGATAGAAGATCAGTAACTGGAATTGGAGGGCTCGATGATCTTAAGCTTCAGCAAGTTCTCAACCTCTAAATTAAATGCTTGCTTTAGGTAAATAGTGAGATCATATGGCTTCGAATGGATCTGCTCTTGGATATTGAGAGTATTTTCATGCTCAAATTGGGTGGCACAGCCTTATTTATATATATATATATAAATATATATATATATATATATATATATATATATATATATATATATATATATATATATATATATATATATATATATATATATAAGGGGGCAATGACTGGCTAATTGTTTGGTCCGACCTGATAGGGAGGGGATAATGATAATAGGGAGAAATTTGTTCCCTAAGTGTGCGGGTTTAAATTGTTTAAAAGAAAGAGAGTGCAGATTGGCCTACAGGTTAATTAATGGTTGTTACTGATTAAAATTTATTTTAAAAGATGCTAGAAAAATAAAGTTAAATAACCAAAAAGAAATATGAAAGATATGCAAAAGAGGTTTGAGTGAGACACGGAATCAATTAAATGACGGACGCATTCAGCGTCAGCAAAGGGGCAAATCCAACGGATTAAAATGGTTAATTACCTGACGTGGATCAGAGGCTTAAAAGAAGCTAAACTAAGCCACAATGTAAACAATAACAATTAGATAGGGAGACCAGAATATATTAAGGCCGGCAGCGTTGACGTCTTGCACTGGGTCAGTGTCGAGGGGGAGATAACTCAAGGAGACGAGGATGGAACAGCGGAATATGGTTTGCCAAATGTTTCTCAGTGGAGGGGCAAGTACTGGTTCTACCTCATGATGCTTTTGAAGGAGGAATGTTTTTACCTCAGGGTTCTCGATGATGGAGTACTGGCGCAAATTCACGGAATAACGGCCGTTGTAATGGAACCGCTAATTAATTGGGGCGATGTCCACGGCAGAAAGATTCTAACCGTCGGTACCCGAATAATCTACAGAGGATCCGACTTGAGAACTTAATGTGTCTTCATGCGCGGGCGTGCTGTACTACCTGTCCAACGTAAAATCTTCGCTTATAAAGTTAGTCGGTGGGCGGCGAAATTGCCTCGGGCCGCGGCGTGCTCTCCTGGGATCTGATTTCGCCGGTTTTGGCTGGGGAGGGAAAATCCAAGAAAGGGCCGGTCGAATAGCCTTTCTGGTTCTCTCTCCTATCCTGATTAGGGGAGGCGAGCTTAAATCACCACGTGGGCAGGAAATAGTCCCCGCAAGATAAACATAACTGGTTTGACAAAGCCAAGTTCACTAGACATTTTCTTTGCTTCTCACGCTTTTTGTTCCAGGGTTAATGCCATGTGGCTCATGTAATGGTTAGAGGTGGACCTCCAGATCCTATTCCCTCTTTTCCTTTACAATGTGCTTTCTTTATAATAAAACCAAATAAGGAAGGATTAAACATAGAATAAGGAAGGGAAGAGAGAGATATAAAATGGGATAAAAAAATATTAAACTCTTTACTCGTTAAAGAAAATGAAAAATGGGTGAGTTTCGAAGCTATGCCATCGAGTGTTCATATAGAGACCAATGTTCTGGTTAAAGGATGAAACTTAACAAGAAAGAGTTCATTAATTGTGACGTTTCGAGATAAACGCGCACATTATCAGTACTATAAAAACACCATATTTTTCCTTAAAATGGGACAAGTTTAAAACTCAATTCGTGGTGTCAACATGGAACCAAAGCACCAAAATCTGTATAAACATTCAAATGAACACACAAAAAACAGGTAAAATAAAAAAATACCATTTAAAACCTCATCGGGAGCAAAAAAGGTCAAAAAAGACTAAAACTGAAGAGTAGTAGCATTGAAGTTAGATTGGTGTAGAGGCGAGTTGAATGTCGGCTGATCAATGTTATGCGATTAATGGTGAGAAAAAAGGCTATGTTGTTATTGAGGGAAGGATTATAATGCTGGATATAAAGAGTAACAACAACAAGGAAAGAAGGAACCCTAGGAGACCTTACGGTCCATTCAAAGAGGGTACCTTTGGACTAGCAATCGAGCGGGCACAAGGCTGCTCAATTGTTTTGCGTCCTAAGTGACGTGGAGTCTTGAACTAGAGCCCAAGTTATTAAAGTTCTCAATTGATACCTTGGTTTTACATGAAATAGAATAATGGAGAATTGTTGATTTTTCTTGCATTTTACAAAGAACATTTCCTTAGGCTGATGCCAAGATGCGAATAAATTGGCCTGAATGGAGCGATCAATGTACGTCCCTTGTTTACACCTAGGGCAATTGGAATTATATAAAACCGAGTTATTTCCACGGGCGGGTGTTTCTCCTTAAATTTAAAGTAAAAGCTTTATGGTATTATTAAAAAATGCATTAAGAAATTGGTGTGCAAATAAAATTCATTTAAAAAGTTTGAGAATTTAGCACGAAAAATCGGATTTAGTGAGTCAAGTTTTAAGAGAACGGGTTGAGGCCGCGTTAATTTCAACCACTATCACATGTTATTTAAAACGACGATGCTCCCCACGTGCATCTTCGCTATGAAGCTTGACGCCTTATCGCAGCCACCTGAATCAATGTTTAAACAAGGAGGGTTGTCGTCCCCCGTTCGCCCCCAACGCCGACCTCGCCAGATTGAGTTAGGCTTATGGGCAGATAAGGCATTGTTCTCAGGCTCGGCTGTGCATTCCCTCGAAGCTCCCACTCCATTGTCCCTTACGCCAAAGAAGTGTCTTGGCTATTTATTTGGAAAATTTTCCACTAAGATCAGATTGGAGACCCAGATTTTCGTCGCGAAACATCACCACGACCATCTCTCACCTTGTGCGCCAAGGGACCTCATCCTCGAGATTCAGCATCACTTGTCCAGAAAAAGGACAAAACCACTTGAGTGCCAAGGTTAGAGCCTTCGTGACGCCGAGTCCACAAGGCTTCCCCCTTGTTGTTCAGAACGAGAAAAACATTAGAACAGCCATTGTTCTTTTGAGCTCGTTCACAAGAAACGGATTTCACCCCCCTCCTTGTTGTTAAAAAGAGAACAACGTAGAACAGCCATTGTTCGTTTGAGAACCTTCGCCAAGAAACGGTTCTCACCCTTCCCCTGTTGTTCAGAAAGAAAACAATGTTAGAACAGCCATTGTTCGTTCAAGCCCGTTGACAAGAAACGGTTCTCACCGCTTCCCCTGTTGTTCAGAAGAGAACAACGTAGAATAGCCATTGTTCCTTTGAGCCCGTTCGCCAAGAAATTGTACTTTACCCTTTAACCTGGTTGTTCAGAAGAAAAAAAACATTAGAACAGCCATTGTTCTTGAGCCCGTAGACAAGAAACGGTTTTCACCCACCCACTCCCCTGTTTTTCAGAAGAGAACAACGTAGAACAGCCATTGTTCTTTTGAGCCGTTCGCCAAGAAACGGTTCTCACCCTTCCCCCTTGTTGTTCAGAAGAGAACAACATTAGAACAGCCATTGTTCTTTAGCCCGTAGACAAGAGACGGTTCTCACCCCCCCATGTTGTTCAGAAAAGAACAACGTAGAACAGCCATTGTTCTTTAAGATGTTCGTCATGTAACGGTTCTCATTCCCAAGACGCCACGTCGGGATCAATTTAGTCCCCCCCCCCTCCAGCTGGAACTCGCCAGCGGACCGAAAGTTCCTTCACGTCACCTTCCTCTGCACAACAAGTATAAATTACGTAAGCCGAACGTTACCTTTGAGTATTTAACCCTTTTGCCAATTCTATCCTGTGCTTTAAATGGTTTAGCAAACCATCCCTTCCCTTTAACTTTATATATGTTTTACTTTTTTAAATCTTTTAATCCTCGTATTAGCTCGAGTTCTTACGACCTTTTCCAATTCTCTGTTTATGTCAATATTTTCCGTTTTGTGTGTTGCTGATAGTTATTATTAACAAAACTTTATTTTATTAATGATAGCAATATTATTATCCTTGAGCTCAGTTCCACTTCTTAAGCATATCGAAGATACATAATATCGGCCAGTCAGACATCCACGCACTCTAAAGATAATAAAATAAGTTCCCTCAACGAATAGTTATATATGGTATATCGTCAAAAGTCCATTCTACGACTTATATATATATATATACTATTTAAATTTGGTATCAGGTGTGTAAGGTTTAACGCTATATCTTTGCAAACACTGGTCTTAGTCAAGTAAAGCATAGTGTTATTCCCTATAATAATAGAGGATAGTAGTTCCCTTTTGTTTTAACGATTGCTATCCCCTTATTTGAAACTTAAGAAGCTGGAGTAGCTCAAGGAACTGTTATAATAATTTGTTCCTGTTTTTTTTCTGATTTTAGTCAGTGGTTAGTTAGAACGAGAAACCAAGTACGAATAGGTCAGTGCCCATATTTAGGTAGGCTAATTCTATAGAGGCATAATTCTTGTTGCAAGGAATTTTAGTTGGTTGACTAGTGCACCCCCAAGTGCAAAGATGACCCAGTTTGAAATCTTTAAAGCACAAGGAGAGTCCTTGGGACTTTCCGGAAAAGAACTAATTGAGTACGTTCAAGAGGAGCAAAAAAAAGAGCAAGAAAGAGAAAGAGATATCCAACGAGAAGAAAGAGGAAGAAAGGAACGGATAAGACAAGCTGAGCTTCACCATCAGATTGAATTAGTTCGTGTTCAAGCAGAAACTTCCCCCCCTCCGTCAGGCCACCAGGTAAATTTTATTTTTGATAAAAGTTCATCAGGAACTTTGAAATTTGAGGAGGGCAGCGTGAACGGCTGCCGAGTATTGACTCTCGTCAGGGACACAGGATGTACGTGTTTCATCGTGTCCGACTGTGATAGAACGAGTTGAATCTGTGTTAAATTCAACTCCTATCCCATATTAGTTAAAACCTCGAGGAGGCCCACGTGCATCTTCAATTCGAGGCTTGGAGTCTTATCAACAGCTGCCGGACGTCAATGTTTAAACAAGGAGGTTATCGTCCCCCCGTTCGCCCCCATACGCCGACCTTGCCAGATCGAGTTAGGCTTATGAACAGATAAGGCATTTTTCTCCGGCCCAGCTGTGCGTTCCCTCCAAGCTTTCACTCCATTCTCCCCCACGCCCAGGGAGATGTCCTGGCTATTTATATGGACTCTTTACCACTAAGATGAGATTGGAGATCCAGATTTTCGTCGCGAAACATCACCACGACCCTCTCTCCCTTTGTGCGCCAAGGGACCTCGGCCTCGAGATTCACCATCACTTGTCCAGGAGGACAATATTCCTTGAGTGCCAAAGGTTCGTGCCTTTAGTGACGTCAAGTCCCCAAGGCATCCCCCCCTGTTGTTCAAGGAGAACAATATTAGAACAGCCATTGTTCGTTTTGAGCCCTTCGCCAAGAAACGGTTCTCATCTTCCCCCTATTGTTCGAGGAGAACAGTATTAGAACAGCCATTGTTCGTTTTGAGCCCTTCGCCAAGAAACGGTTCTCATCTTCCCCCTATTGTTCGAGGAGAACAGTATTAGAACAGCCATTGTTCGTTTTGAGCCCTTCGCCAAGAAACGGTTCTCATCCCCCCCCTATTGTTCGAGGAGAACAGTATTAGAACAGCCATTGTTCGTTTTGAGCCCTTCGCCAAGAAACGGTTCTCACCCCCCTGTTGTTCAAAGGAGAACAACATTAGAACAGCCATTGTTCTTGAGCCCGTAGACAAGAGACGGTTCTCATCCCCCCTTTGTTCAGAAGAGAACAACCTAGAACAGCCATTGTTCGTCAAGCCGTTCGTCTAGAACGGTTCTCCTTTCCAAGACGCCTCGTCAGGATCCTGTTATCCTCCCCCTTCGGCTGGAACTCGCCAGCGGACCGAATACTCCTTCAAGTACCTTCCACTGCACCCTAACGAAGTTACGTAAGCCAAGCGTCACCTTTTGAGTATTGATCCCTTATTTGTCAATTCTATCCTGTGCTTTAAATGGTTTATCGAACCATCCCATCTCTTTAACTCCATATTTGTTTACCTTTTTTTGATCCCTTAAATCCTTGGATTAGCCCGAGTCTCCACGACCCTTTCCATTCTGTTTGTCAATATTTTCCGTTTTTGTGTTTTGTTTATAGTTATTATTAATAAAACTCTATTTTATTAATGATAGCAATATTATTATCCTTGAGCTCAGTTCCACTTCTTAAGCATTTTTGAAGATACATAATATCGCCCGCCAAGACAGTAAAACGCACTCTAGAGATAATTAAGGAAGTTCCCTCAACGAATAGTGTTATATATAGTATCGTCGGGAGTCATTCTACGACACCGACGAACTCCTTTCCCCAGTGGACCCTAACCACGAAAAATTTGTGGTGGTACATGACTACCTTACGAAGTTTCCGGGCCCCGTAAAACCCCAAAACTTCATTCCTTAAAACCAACAACGGGACTCCAAATCTCCCCTTAAGATTTCTCCTCCATCTCTCTTCCCGAAGCAACCAATCATATGCTTCACCTGTGGTGTAGAAAACTACATGAGCTGGAATTGCCCCAAAAAGTCTGGCTTAAGAGCGGACCAGCCCGCCAAGTTCCCTAGATTAATGCCACCCCGGATCCCGCGGTGGTGCAGACCCAAGCAGCAACTTCTTCCCCTCCGTCAGGCCACCAGGTAAATTTTATTTTTGATAAAAGTTGATCGGGAACTTTGAAATTTGAGGAGGGCAGTGTGAACGGCTGCCGAGTATCGACTCTCGTCAGGGACACAGGGTGCACGTGTTTTATCGTGTCCGACGAACTCCTCCCCCCAGTGGACCCTAACCACAAAAAATTTGCGGGGGTACATCAATACCTTGGGCGGGCGAACCAATTCCCGTCGTTAGATGTTACCTACAGTGTCAATATTATGATGGCTGGGCTGAAGTCATTTCAGCACCCATACAATTCTGTTCCGTACTTATAGGACAGAGCCCCCAAATAAGTTCATTTATGCCCCCATTTTAAAGTTGCCCAACCCGGAAAGATCCTTTTGGGATTAAGACCGACGCGAACAACCAGGGCATTGGAGGTGTACTCCTCCAATACGAGGATGACGGAACGAATCCTCCAGTTGCATATGCTAGTCGTCAATTATTACCACGCGAAAAGAGATATGCCACTATAGAGAAGAAAGCTTTATCAATTATCTGGGTTAGAGATGAATTCAAAAGGTACTTGATAGGAAAAGAATTTCAGATAGGAACCGACCACCGTCCGTTGGCCTATATTAGGAATGTGCGATAGTCCAACGGCCCAATCATGCGCTGGAGTTTACTTTTTCAGGGGTATCAATTTAAAATAAATTATATAAAAGGTTCCGATAACCAGGTCGCTGTCGCACTCAGTAAGAATGCGTTACCGAATAGCGTAGAGTAATTGTATTCATAGGATTAGTATCTCCATGTAGGTAGATACCGTCTTGTACGACTTAAATTAGATTCTCTTGTATTATAATTAGTTAATGTATATGTCTGAATTTTGTAACGCTCAATGTCTATTTTTTTGTATGTATATATGTTTGTACCCATTAATTTACGTATAATTTTTTTTGTCCCGTATGTACTAATTTTATATCATTTCATTGTTCCATACCCTTTTTTTATGATTATCTTTGTATTAAAGGTCATTTTCCCCTGTAATTTAAATATCAAAATAATCATATGTTTTGAGGTAATACTAGTTAGGTGCAGGAAGGTACGGTTGGTACAAGAAAACGAGTTCCCCACAACAGAACACTATCGTTGTCCCTCCTCTCTTTTTTTCGAATTGTCAACTTCCCCCGGAATGGAGGGGTGTGATAGAACGGGTTGAGGCTGCGTTAATTTCAACCATTATCACATGTTATTTAAAACCACGATGCTCCCCACGTGCATCTTCACTTTCAAGCTTGGCGCCTTATCGCAGCCACCTGAGTCAATGTTTAAACATGAAGGTTTATCTTCCCCCGTTCGCCCCATTCGCCGACCTCGCCAGATTGAGTTAGGCTTATGGGCAGATAAGGCCTTGTTCCCAGGCTCGGCTGTGCATTCCTTCGAAGCTCCCACTCCAATGTCCCCCACGCCAAGGGAGTTTCTCGGCTATTTATTTGGAAACTTTTCCACTAAAATTAGATTGGAGATCCAGATTTTCGTCGCGAAACATCACCACGACCATCTCTCACCTTGTGCGCCAAGGGACCTCAACCTCGAGATTTACCATCACTTGTCCAGAAGAAGGACAATATCCCTTGAGTGCCAAGGTTCGAGCCTTCGTGACGCTAAGTCCACGAGGCTTCCCCCTTGTTGTTCAGAAGAGATTAACATTAGAAAAGCCATTGTTCTTTTGAGCCCGTTGACAAGAAAAGGTTCTCACCCCCCCCCGTTGTTGTTCAGAAGAGAACAACGTAGATTAGCAATTGTTCGTTTGAGAACGTTTGCCAAAAAACGGTTCTCACCCTTCCCCTGTTATTCAGAAACAGAACAACGTTAGAACAGTTGTTGTTCGTTCAAGCCCGTTGACAAGAAACGGTTCTCACCCCTTCTTCTGTTGTTCAGAAGAAAACAACGTAGAAAAGCCAGTGTTCCTTTGAGCCCGTTCGCCAACAAACTGTAATTTACCCTTTGCCCTTGTTGTTCAGAAGAGAAAAACATTAGAACAGCCATTGTTCTTGAGCCCGCAGACAAGAAACGGTTCTCCCCCCCCGTCCCCCCTGTTGTTCAGAAGAGAACAACGAAGAACAGCCATTGTTCTTTTGAGCCGTTCGCCAAGAAACGGTTCTCACCCTTCCCCCTTGTTGTTCAGAAGAGAACAACATTAGAACAGCCATTGTTCTTGAGCCCGTAGACAAGAGACGGTTCTCACCCCTCCTGTTGTTCAAAAGAGAACAACGTAGAACAGCCATTTTTCTTCAAGCCGTTCGTCATTAAACGGTTCTCATTCCCAAGACGCCACGTCAGGATCATTTTATTCCCCCTTCCTTCGGCTGAAACTCGCCAGCGGACCGAAAATTCCTTCACGTCACCTTCCTCTGCACAACAAGTATAAATTACGTAAGCCGAACGTGACCTTTGTGTATTTAACTCTTTTGTCAATTTTATCTTTTGCTTTAAATGGTTTAGCGAACCATCCCCTCCCTTTAACTTTATATTTGTTTTACCTTTTTAAATCTTTTAACCCTCGGATTAGCTCGAGTTCTCAGACCCTTTCCAATTCTCTGTTTATGTCAATATTTTCCGTTTTGTGTGTTGTTGATAGTTATTATTAATAAAACTTTATTTTATTAATGATAGCAATATTATTATCATTGAGCTCAGTTCCACTTCTTAAGCATATCGAAGATACATAATATCGGCCAGCCAGACATCCACGCACTCTAAAGATAATTAAATAAATTCCCTCAACGAATAGTTATATATGGTATATCGTCGAGAGTCCATTCTACGACATAGAATAATGGAGAATTGTTGATTTTTCTTGCATTTTACAAAGAACATTTCCTTAGGCTGATCCCAAGATGCGAACAAATTGGCCTGAATGGAGCGATCAATGTACGTCCCTTGTTTACACCCAGAGCAATTAGAACTATATAAAACCATGTGATTTCCACGGGCGGGTGTTTATCCTTACATTTAAAGTAAAAGCTTTAGGTTATTATTAAAAAATACATTCTTAAATTGGTGTGCAAATCAAATTTATTTAAAAAGTTTAAGGAATTTAGCACGAAAAATCGGATTTAGTGAGTCAAGTTTTAAGAGGACAAAATATCTTATATTATTATATAAGCCAATTATTAATAATATGAGAATAAAGATCTGATAAAAAAATATATTGATTTTTCTATACAAAGCAGATTGGAATCTTGTAAAAAATGTGGCATCACAAGTTTTATTTTTACCTAATACAACCTAACCTAAACTAACTTATTCTAGATGGGTTGGTTAGGTTAGGTTAAGTTAGGTTATATTAGAGTCGCAAAAACCTTGGGGTATCTGATCTTTACAAGATCCGCGGATGAATATCTGTTGTTGACAGAATATAGTTAAAAAATTGAAATTTAAGCATGGCAATTAGTTATGACTTCTTAGAAATTAAATTAAATTGTTACTCTTAGAAATTAAATTAAATTGTTACCCTCATCGAGTTTATGTTTGATGCCGATAAATTTTGAATTTTTAAACCGGGTATCGGTATCCACATACCTCTGACGCGGAGCAGGTTCCTCTTCCCCGGAGCGACGAAGGTTACACCTGAACGCTGTTTGGTGCCAAAACATAATACTTCCTGGCACTTCTTTCCAAACAGATCTGGACCCTGGTGCCCTCCGGCTCACCAGCGATTGCCATACTGACTTTTATGTTTATTTCATTATCCGGTCGTGATCCCCCTGGATAATAGTAGCAAACTAGTACTACTCTTACATATTACTTTCCTTCGCTTCCACATGGAGTCACAAGTTACGAGTATTCTAGACCCATTTTTGTATCTCCTGGTCGTACCTGTTCATAAAAGGTGATCGACGATTCAAATTGCTCTCTTTTGTCAAACTTTTAATCATTTGATCTTTTCAACAGCTATTTTTGACTCCTGTTGGACTGATTTGTGATAATTCTGTTACAATTGGGTGTATTTCATTAGGATTTGGGGGAAATAATGCTGTCATCAGCAGTAACTTAAATATCTCTAAAGTCGTCAAAGATTTCCCCAATTTACGACTGTAAGCAGTATTGGAGGGATGAAATCTTATGTCTTATTTTTTTCTTTTTAATTTATTACTGACGGAGTAAAACAAAATGACGATGTTGCATGAATGTAAATGTAAGTAAATATTTTAATACGTTTGTTTACATCATTTCCATGTTTCTGTTTTGTTTTTAGAACCATAGGCGTTTGTGGATGATTGGATATGGGATTTTGGTAACATCTACTTTGGTTATTGTCGCTCTCACGCTGAAAGTACTTATAATTATTGATATCTATATATCATAAATGATATTTAGTGTATTATTTTTGGGGGCCTTTAATTCTACGAAGTTAGAAGAGGACGTAACTACAGATACATTATTTTACAATTTAAGGAGACTCGAAGGGCCTACGTAAGAGAGTAGAACATTTATATGAAGAGCTTGGGATAGTAATTTTATAGAGGTCAATGGCATAACGATAACTTCGTATCTGGTTAAGATCATGATTATTTTGGGGACCTAAATACTAACATTGTTTTTTTTTAGATTTTAAGATGTGAATAAAGATTCCTGATTCTATTTAACATAGTGCGTATTCCTTTATAATTATAAATGTATTTTTAGATCGTAGTGAATTACCATTTCTTTCTCACCTTTGCACTTGGTAATGTATATGAATTATACATAGTGTGACAGAGGATGTAATGAGCAGCGAGGAAGTTAGGGTAGAAATGGTTTAGAATAGGTATCTAGGTTTGGGGCAAACTCACTATTGAGCGTAGTACATCAAAGAAGGCGAACCAATTGTATATTTCTTTTTATTTCTTTTTATAAATTCTTTGCTGAGGAGACCAATAGAACCATTTCAACTCGATCTAGGGGCTCTAATTTACCCGGAATTAATTCCCGTACCAAGATTCTGGAAGCCAATGAGATAAATTTATATTGCTTCAGTTCTTTATTTTTCTCTTGATTTATTCCTTTAATTTCCCCTCTTTTCCTTTTCACTCGATTACTGAGTTGTGACAGAACTTGGCGCCCAACGTGGGCTGAGTGGCTTGAGGCTCGACGAGAGTAGTTGGGGTGAGTGATTTGGGGAAGTGTGAGGTAAGTGTCGAAGGGTTTAGCGGTTAATTGTAAGGTTTTTGTTATTTTTAGTAGGTTAACATGTCGGCTGGAAATAAATCAGTGACTCGTACAGAGTTTGAAGAGCTTTGGTGCATTAACTTCCCATTATAAAATGGTTAATGTGCCGAGTAAAGGGACCCAGGAACAAAGTAGATCAGAGGGGGTGGGGGGGCTGAGCGTGGTATTTTAATGTTGGAAATGTCGGTGATGTGAGTCGAGGAATTGAGGGGTAAAACATTGATGTTAAGGAGAGAACATAGTGTTAAAATTGAGTAAGAATACGAACACCAAATCTAAAGGAAAAATAAGCTACTAAATAGGAAATAGAGAGTGCGAAACCATAATTAAGAAAGTGGTAGGAGCTATCGAAGATGAATTCACTCCCCTGAGTTAAACCACAAGAAGGCGCGTAGGTTAAGGTTATCTGACCCTTTGTCAAGGAAGAATTTAGCAGTGTGGGAGCTTTACCCAAAGAGGTTCTTAAATTAACCACAAATTTCGTGTAGAGTCTGGTCACTCCTGAGAGCAATTCCTGGAAAACAAGAACATATTATCTGCAAGATACGCTTTTCGCTTTGGATCTTGCAGTGGGAAACCACCATAGATATGCATTATTCAAATGTACGATAGTTTCGGAGGACAAGATGAAGTTTACGATAAGATAAACTAAATATACGGTCCAGTTCTACGGATCTCAATTTGGAAAAGCTCTTCCATCTCAGCATATTCATCAATCTGATATATAATTGAGAAAGGTGCTCGGAGTCGATAGAACTAGAGGTGGCAGAAGATTTATGTGTATTTATATCGTTAAGTCCGTCAGAGCAAGGCCGATGACTTTGACTGCAGTTATGAAGTACCTATCTGTATGGGAAGTTGATAGGTACTGTAAGCTATAATTCGAGTAAATATTTTTGGGCCTTTAATCAGCAAGAGTGGATGAGAACTCCCTCGGGACTTCCTATAAATGCCTTTTCTGTTGCCCCGGGAAAAGCGTCTTAGCTCTTATACCAATGTCGTAAGGCTCTGGCATTTAAGCAGGCTATGGAATTATAGTAATCGCCATGATGGTGATTATAGTAACTGTTCTAGGGGCAATCAATTTAGGTGATGATTAAGTCGTGGGAAGGATTGGTAACTTCTCACTGGTGTGACAAGTCCGGGAATTTCCAAAGTGTTTGCAACCATAGATGCTTAATTTATTCTGCGTGTGGGAAGAGATAAGTTGAGTAATTTTACTTGGATTAGGTATGAAGAAGGCGTGGAGTTATGTATCTGGAATAAAAGAGAATATTGTTGAAAATTGTTCCAAGCACGTGAGTCGACCGAGGACCGAGGACATCAAATGAGAGAAACGTTGAGAAAATATGTTCAGGAGTGTTCAGATGCCCTGATTGCGGTGGATATCACTTAGGTAATGCTCTACGTGTGAAGAGGCTCTGAGAGTAATCAATTATCAGGTGGTCTGTACGACCAGGGAATCTAGGAAGGCCCGCGCTCAATGAGTAAAGCGTGCGCTTTAGCTCAAGCCTATTATGTGGCAGCGTTTATTGGGTAGAAATTTTCTACCTGCAGGTTGTGTGGGGTGCAAAACTACGTGACGGTCGTGCGACAGGGCCAAACCTCGTTGTACTTATGTTATTACTGTTTTATTGGATAAATAAAAACATGTCTGTTTTGGGACAAAAATTGTGAAATAGAGTAGAGGTAAAATAGTGTTTTTTTCCCTAAAATTTTCGGGGTGTTTAACAAAATGCTTAAATTTATTATGGATTTATATAATACTCTCAGATTTACCCGGCATTGCCCGGGACAAAAGTATTGAATCGATTTCTAACTTAGTTTCTAAATAATATATTCCAGGAATATAACTATCTCATAAAAAAATAACAAACAGATTTGATAACATGGAAATGAAAATAACAAAGCATATTTTTAACTATTAGACTTTTACCAAAGAATTTCTCTGCATAACATATTCTTAGTTTTTTGAGTCTGTGCATAAATTTAACGATTTCCTTTGGTTGCTGCTCTGCAGCATCCAACATAAAGTTGAAAACTTAAAACAGGGATTTTCTAAGTGTAATCCAGCCATTGACAGTGTTTGACCTTGTGATTCAATTATTTACATTGCAAAGCAAAGTTTGACTGGAAATTGCAGTTTCTTAAAAATTGAGCAGACCATCTTTAGGGATCATTGGAATTCTCAGTACATAGACATCTTCTCTTCTCCTACAACCAGAAATAATTGTTGCTTCAATAACATGAGTCATCATTCTTTTTACTATAAGTGTTGTGTCGTTTTAGGGTTTTTAAGGATCAAGATTTCCTAGTAGCATGATTGGTCACCTAATTTTGATATCTACTCTATGTGGTGGTAATCCGTAATCTCGACGTTTCTCATTGCATTTCGAGTTCTTTTATGCATAAATCTTGGACTTCTAACAAACCTTGATGGATGAATGACTGGTTGACCAATTTCATCTATGAAAACATCAGTGTTAAGTCCATTTCGTAGATAGATAATTGATGATTCTCTAAATCCTATTGGTGAGACTTGATTTATGTTAATTTTCCCCCCTCCATCTTGTCATACATATCTACAAAAAACTACTAAAAGAGACTTTTGTCTCTCTTTATTAAAATAGTTTCTCTAATCATCGGAAGAAAGCATAAAAGTCCATGCAAAAAAACATTTTACTGTAATTTCCTCCATTTGAGGGATCCCAACATGATACCCATATTCCCTATTGAAAAAAAGCAGACGATGAATTGTAAAACACCATGTGAATGTTGAGTCTCAACTATTAATTTAGCTCATTACCACGACTTTGAAGAACAATATCAAGTTTTACAAACTCATGGTGATTAGTGCAGCTACTTCATTGCATGGCAATGCATTCTTGCTTTCAGGAGATGGGGATGATTCTAGAGCAACTTTAAAGCTTTAAACATTACTGTTATTTTTATAAGGTAGATCTTCCAGCTTTTGGATTGTGTTAATTTTCGTCACTCTCGTTACATCACCTCTCTTATTAAGCTGAAAATTCAAATCAGACGTAAAAAAAGTTGAAGAAACTGAGGCTCTTTGTTTGGTAATGGCAATGAAAATCCAATGATATAATAAACTTGCCATTGGACTTTAAATATAGTCATAAATTTTATCTCACTAATTATAATCTTACCCCAGAAGAAGTCATCGGAAATGCACTAGGATAGTTCTGAATATTTTCAACAAAGTCCTTTAAATCATTAATAGCACCAGTGGAATTTTCCCTCATTGCGTCAAATTTAGTCTTTCTTTTAGAATTCTTTCCCTCGTCTGTTCCAGTCTGTGAAATCTTTCCTCTCCAGTTTAATTATGTCTCTCTTCTTGATTTCTAACCCTCATCTGTTTCAACATGTGAGACTTTAGAAATTCAGGTTCAGTTTGTCTGTCTTCCTTGATTTCTTGATCTCTCTGTTCTTTACTATGATTTTGTCTTATCTGTTCAATTCTGGTTTTGATACCTTGGAGCCTCAACTGCCCTTGGTTCTTCTGTTTCAACTAGTCATAGAATTTCAAAATATAGCGCAATATAGAGGTCAGGTTACATGCAAGTTTGAAATTGTTAACTCAAACTGACTATTATAGAATTTATTCTATGTTCTTTGGGGAAACTTATACACCTACCTCAAATAATTTGTGATTCTCTAAAAATTTTATTAATGAAAATTTTAAAAATATATCAATGCTAAAATAATTTACTACATAGAGACCACTCTTTGGTCCTAAGGGGGTGAACCATACCCCTTTCCCCTATATATTAATAATTTATAACCTAAACTAGGTTCAAACCTATCCCCTCGTCAAAGTTTGATCAAGATTAGTCCAGCAGATTTGATTACCATAAAGGACATACGAACATAGGTACGATCTTCTTTATAATATAGAAGATTATATTTGTAGAAGAGGTTAACAAAGACCGCCAACATAGCTACTATAAGGTGCTTAATTTAATATAATATTCCAACCTTTAAAATGGATGCTAAAATGGTTCTTATATCCAGTCGATAGGTAAAGTTAGTAACCATTTTAGGCCAACCATTATTAGTTGTTAGCACTCAATTAGTAGTTAACTAAATTGCAACGACGATTTGCTATAATCTTAATCTTTAGTTTGCTTAGATTTGTCCTTCATTTATCTTGTTTTAATTTCATTTCTGCAGTTATATTTTCAGTTATAAGAACGTGAAAGTTGAAATGTTCATTACCCAAACAAAGATAAATTTGCCCAAACAACTACGTTGCCACTGTGTTTGAAAAAATTAGGGCATAAAACGAAATTAAATCAGTGCATCTGATCACCGCTATACATTACACCGTAAAACTCCCAAAAGAAAACTTAAAATTCAAGTATATTTACCATGGTTTGGTCCTAACCGTACAAATTCAAGTATATGTTAACATGATTTCCCCAAACCATACAAATTTAAGTAGTTGCTACAATGATTTTACTTAAACCGGGAAAATTCAAGAATATGTATATTTTACCAATGTTTGACCCACAACGTACAAAATCAAATATATGTTGCCATGGTTTGAGTAAAATTGTAAAAATTGAAGTAGGTATATCTTACTATGATTTGACACAAAAATTAAATTCAACTAAATGTTAAACATGATATAATTAAAACCGTACAAATTCGAGTATATGTTAGCAAAGATTGCCCCTTACCGTACAAATCCAAGAAAATGGTACGATCGTTTTACCCAAACCGTACAAATAAAACTATCTGTTACAATGGTTTCACCCAAACTCTACAAACTCAAGTATCTGTTACCATGTTTTGAACCAAAATTTAAAATTTAAGAATATTAACCATGGTTCGATCCAAACCGTCAAAGTTCAAGTATCTGTTAGCATGGTTTGAAACAACCGGTATAAATTCAAAAATATGTTACCATGGTTTGATCCAAACCATCCTAATTCAAGTATTTGGTTTGACCAAAACTGTGTAAGTTCAATAATATGTTACTATGATTTGTCTCAATCAATACAAATTTAAGAATATTAACCATGATTCGATCCAAACCGTCCAAATTCAATTATCTGTGACCATGGTTTTATCAAAACCGTACAAAATCAAAAATATGATACCATGGTTCGACCAAAACCATACAAATTCAAGTATCTCTTATCATGATTTGACCTAAACAGTACTAATTCAGGGATATGTTTCCTTTGTTTGCCCTTACGGGAAAAATTCAAGTATTTGTGACCATGATTTGAACTGAATCTGCGCGAAAGATCTGTACCTATGTACTCTCCTTAATTCCGTGAATATAACTCACTCTGTATTGCGGGAGTTGGAATTATAATTTGGGAATAAAGGTTTACGTGAAGCGGTGCACACAATGGCACTGTGTCCGTGGATGTGGTAAAACGCACTCCCAAACGAACTTGCATAAAGGTAAATGCTATTAATTGTTTGGTGTGGTTGCTGCGTTTTGCTAATTTTGAATTACTATATTCTTTATCTCCTTGATTAAGAGTTTTAAGAAAATGATATTTCAGAAAATTATAAATTACTATCATGAAGTTGTTTATAAAAAGTAACTTGTTTATATAGATTCTAGCTGGCTTACCGTGCGCTGGGGTAAATATTCGGGTAAACTATAGAGTTCAAATGTATGATCAGTCTTTTTGGCAACAAAAGCCAATTACCTCGTTACCTCGCTCATCATATCGGCCTCACAGAATGTATAGTTAGTGAATAGATTTGGTTAACACATAAAGTTAGCACCTATGACAGTGAATAGGTTTTGAATAAATGTATGGTCCAAAATTCAGTTTTATGTGAATCATGGAAGAATAAATAAACAATATGGAAATGTGAACCATTTTTAGTCTACAATTTGAAAGTACTTTAAATTTCGTGATCAAATAATAGATAATAAACGAAATAGAAAATAAAAAGCGTTTTATAGTCCTTGAAAATATGAGGTCATTATGAAATTATTTTATAGTTTAGAATTTAACTTCTTCATTTCTTCTACAAAAAGTATAAACAAACTTCCTATCATATATATATATATATATATATATATATATATATATATATATATATATATATATATATATATATATATATATATAAATATATATATATATATATATATATATATATATATATATATATATATATATATATATATATATATATATATATATATATATATATATATATATATATATATATATATATATATATATATATATATATATATATATATATATATATATATATATATATATATATATATATATATATATATATATATATATATATATATATATATATATATATATATATATATATATATATATATATATATATATATATATATATATATATATATATATATATATATATATATATATATATATATATATTATACATAATACAGGGTGTACCAGAATTTGCCCCCCCATCCTGGTTTTCAATAAAACACGCATCACTTCTGTTCATCAAACTGTCTTTCACACTTCTGATGGTTTTAGGGGTCATCTTTTAGCACTCAGTTGTTATTGCATCCTTCAAATCATCAAAAGTGCGTGGATGATTCAGGTACACAACAGATTTGAGATGTCCCTAAAGGAAATACTCAAAGACAGTAAGATCTGGTGATCTGGCTGGCGACTCTACGTGACCTGTCCTTCCAATCCATTTGTTAGGAAAGTTTTGGTTCAAGTAGTCAGGCACGCACTTAGCAAAGTATGCTGGAACTCCATCCTGCTGAAAAAAATAAATTTTTTCGTCACTTATGGGAACATCCTCAAGGTAATCAAACATGGTTTGCAGCATCTCTATATATGTTTCTCCAGTAACATTATCATTGCAAAAGTAGGGGCCAATGATTTGCTCCCCACAGATTCCATTCTAGACTATGTCCATTGGTTGTTCTGATGGTGTCCCTCCTCATTCCAACGTGGATTGCTATCTTACCAATGGCGCATATTGTGCCGGTCTAGTTGGTCATTCAAATCTAAAATGGCTTCATGACCGGAGAATATTGAAGAATCCATATGTGTGCGCATCCATTTACAGGATTCCAATCATCTATCTGTGTCATCACCATGAAGAGCTTGCACAAGATTCACTTTGTACGGATGAAATTTGTGGGTCATGAGAATACGATGCACTGATGATTTGTTGAAGTTTATCTCCTGGCTTCGTCTTCTGACTCATTTCACAGGACTTTTAACAACATTCACCAAAGCCATAGTGGATGTTTCTTTATCAATTGCACTATTTGGTCCCCCACATCTCTCACGTTCAGCAACTAAGCTAGTTTCTTGGAAGCGTATGATTAAACGACAGAGAGTAGTTTGGCTCAATGGTTCCCGTTCAGGGTGATTGCGAAAGAATTCTTCAGCTACTGAGCAGTGTGTTGTCTATGTATTCCAAACATGAAAACAAATTGAATTCTTTCTTCTACTCTTAGTTTCTCAGCCATAATTCAAGCTGAAAAATATAAATTAAACTGTGTCAATCATTATCAATAAAAATGTTTGTGTAAAAGAAAAGGAATTTGAATATGGTAATGTAATATTCGTATTTATAGAAATCCCGTAATATTTTTATAATATAACAAAAAGTAATAAAATTGAAAATATCACTTTTTAAAACTATAACGGCATGATGCGAAAACTGGAAAAAAATTAAAAAAGTTTATAGCATTCTGAGGATATTCCATCAAAAGTTCTTTGTATGACGCCCTTTCTAAATAACAAAAATGCCTTGCAACTAGTATTTACTCCCAAGCCTTCGAAATTGCCCTTTTTCAGATCTCAAAAAGCTGAATATTGCTTTCCATCTGTGTAAACATTTGTAAGCCACCTCTATGCGATTGAATTCGGATATTCTTGCTAGCCACTATAAAATTTTAACTCGAACTGAATGAAGGAAATCTCATCTGGCCTTTACCATATCAATTCTGGAATTGCCTTGCAGAAAAAATAAATTTTTCTCCACGGAGCCTTCTTCCTTCCTCGTCAATACATGCTCTATCTCATCAATTGATGTATGACACAGCATTGAAGTGCTATTTCATGAAAACAAGTGGTAATCTGTCATTGTGGTTTTATAGATTTAAACTTGAGTTTTCTAGTGGAAGAGGTGGAGAGTTCTGTAAAAACTTATATGTTGTGTATGTAGCTAAGGTTTTATCTCCTTGATGAACAGTGATCTTAGAATTCTTAGGCGAAGTGTATCAGAGTTTCTACAGAGGATGGTGTGTGAAAAAAGGATTTTTCTTACTATATGCTGTGCTTTTCATGTACTCAGTGGTGGATGAGTTAATGACACCTTCTTGCAGATGCATGGTTAATCTTCAGCTGAGGGTTGTTGTCGTCCTGCCAATGTAGAAATCTTGTGGATGAGGATTACTGTTCTCATTGAGTCCTAAATATTTGTATATAACATTGGATGACTTAAAATTAGATTGCTCGGCTTTGATGTTGTTCTTCATTAATTTTCTAAATTTTACGTTCTTGTATTATAATTTAAATGATTCTTTTGTCCGTACTTTGAGGTATATTGTTCGCTATCCAGTTGCTAAGTACCATATCCGCCGTTCTGTATATGTCTCTCATCTGATTTTTGTATAAAATGAGTTGTAGTTTCTTAGATTGTTTTTACTACATTATTTTGAATTGTAAGTTAACAATCTTGTTTCGTATGCTTTGAAAATCTCAGGTCGAATAGTCGTTTTTAATTTAAATTTGTTTCTTCTTCTTACATCATGGCGGCATGAGGCCCATGTTTGACAATTCCTTATTGCCCAACATATGTATGAGCTCATAACTGAATTCGGGCAATTTTGTGTTCATTTACATTTAGCTTTCATGCATCTGCCAAGGTAGGACTCTCTTCGGTAGAGGCTGGTGATGTATTTTACATCGAACTAAACAAGAGGCACCGAAAAACTAATTGAACGTTGGGAAGAAGTCGCAAATAATAACGGATAATACATTATTGGTTAAATTGCATATTACTATCAATTAAAAATAAAGTTTTTCTAAAAATTTTAATGTTAATGAATGAATTTGATAAAACCCCAAGAACATATTCCTCAACTCATTAGATAATCTTCAGGCTATATTCCAACGGTAAATTCATATAAGATTTAATAACACCTGGATTATTAACTATTTATCGACTATCTCCAGACCATAATTTTATGAATGCGCCCTCATGAAATGCTCCTAACCTAGCGGATTAACCCAAACCAGAACCAGCAAATCTTAGCAAGAGTTTTTGAAAGAATGAATTTAGAGATGAATTTGATCGCTCTATTAATTTTTATCCTTGAACAATTTTGGCGAATTCTTAGAATGTTATTTTAAGCTCACCTGTCAATTGTGCATTCTGTGCATATATAAAGGCTCAACTTTATATATTTCAGCATTTCTTCTCAGAGGTTAGCATAGATTTGAACTCTTCTTGTGGCTTATTTTTAAATAATCAACCTTAAAACATGGCTCATTTTGTAAGCAGTAAGAGAGGAAAGTTTTGTCATGACTGATTCATCTATCGGTTTGATAAAGATAGTAAAACCGAGACGCCTGTAAAGTTTTGGCTATGCCATGAAAGAAACTGCAAGGCTATAATCATACTTTGGAATACGAAGTCATACGAACAATAAATGAACATAAGCATCATCCATCAGCTGTTGACATCGAAATTAAAAAGGCAAAATCTGAAGCAAGAGATGAATAGATCTGCGTCAACCTGTAAACCTCCAATTTTAGTTATTAATCAGTCTTAGGCAGCATGGCTCGAGCTGGTATTGCACAGATAAAAAATAGAGCAGCACTCAGGAAAAGGATTCGACGAACGTGGAAGGAAATAAACAAAGTCCCTGACAGTCCTAATTATATTTATGAATTAGAAATAGCTCAGGAATTTAAGGTCTACAAGCCAACAGCAGAAAGAGAGGATAATTTTCGTTTAGTTGACGATGGTTCGGGGCATGATAGAATTATCATTTTTGAAAGAAATACCTGGTTGGAACATCTAACAACTTCTAATTCTTGGTATGTTGATGGAACTTTTGCGTGTGCCCCAAATCTATTTTATCAAGTTTACATCGTAATTTTGAAAAAAAAGCACGGAGGTGTTTATCAGATAATAAATATACTTTTACAAAATAAGCAGTGCGAAAATAAAAAAAGAATGTTCAATATTATTAAAAACATTGTTCCAAATGCAGATCTAAGTTCAATCAATTGTGATTTTGAGCAAGCGGCCATTTCGGCTATGAAGGAATCGTTCCCGAATGTAGAAGTGCGAGGATATCTTTTCCACTTTGCCCAAAATGTGTTAAAAAAAATATAACAGATAGGCTAAATGAGTTATAATTGGGGAGAGATAGATAAGGTTCTTAATTTTAAGATGAAAATGTTTAGATTGAGGAAAGAGCTTGGCAGAAATTAGTCTACAAATCGAATAGTTGATGAATGGAATAGGCTCACTTGCCATGTGATAGAAGCGTTCTCTCTGTGGAGTTTTGAAATTAGATTGGATAGATTGATGGAAAAGGACAAAAAAGAAAGTAGTTTCCATTAAACTGATCCTTTGGTGACAACGTTTCAGCCTACAAGCCTATCTTCAGGTCTGATAAAGAGAAATGAAGAAAGATTTATTTTTAAACCTATTTATTATTGGTATAAGGTTAAAATCCATATCAAATAGAGAAAACATTATTTAAATGAGGAAGACTAATGAGAGAACGGGACGAAGCATGTAACTTACCGGGTTGAGCCGAGAGAAAAACTAAACTAAATAAGTTAATGATGGGGGGGGGAAGGAATTAAGCGTGGTGGATTGGGGAGTGGTTAAACTAGGAGAAGGAGTACCGCACTAGTATCCTTATTAATGGAAGGTTTTAATATTTTAATATACATAGATTCTAAGATACGAAAAGAGATTTCATTATTACAATGTTCAAAGATTTTAAAATTTCCATAAGTGACATCAATTTTACATTGTATAATGTGAGTTCTTATGGCTGATATTTCCCTATGGTTCAAAGGTTTGCCACTTCTATTGCTAATACCTAGGAGAGAAGACACCCTGGCCTCCAGAGAATGAACAGTGCTGCCTATTTATAAGCATCAATCACAGCAAGGACAAATGAACTGATAAACTAGGCAGCTACGGGTACCCACAGTGTAAAACACAATGCTCGTGTGTCCCCGTTGAAAATCCTAATACCTCCGTTTCTATTAAAATGGAGCAGATAAAATATTCGTTAAAGCATTATATCACAATGGTACTTCCTATGGTAAAATGTATTCGGGTTTGTCTAACGCAAAAAGTACTCTTTTTGTGTTTGCCGTACATGTGGTCTGAAAAACACATGATAACTGAAGATGAAAATGAGAGCCGTCGAAAAAGAGACTTTAAAATGCATTCAAGAACGCTGTCAATGGGTTTGTATGCAACAAAAAATTGGAAAACTACTTGAAACTTACAGCAGTATGGGATGTAAAATGTCACTTAAACAGCACTATTTTCACTCTCATTCATTATTTTGGATGCTTTTCTTAAGAACACAGTGAACTGTTTCCTCAGGAAATACTGATGATGGAGAAGGGATATCAAGGAAGGTGGATGATTAGGTATGGAACTTGGTTCAAGAGGAGAGTACAGAGCACACGAGATTAGAGTCCAATGTTCACTTCTGAGCATGCTGATATTTTTGATTCATCGATCTATCATACTTATATAATATTATATTATTACTACAATATTTTAAATAATACCCTTGGTATTAAACTACATATCTTTTAAAGATATCATGCGTATCATCGATGGTTTCTAAAACGAATGGGATTTTATTCATATACTTTTTGATATATAAAAACATGTGATTTTTTGTCAGCATACCAAATTGAAAGAGAGACCAAATTTGATATAGAAACCAAAAAAACTGATAACGCAACAGAAATTTCATGAAAATTTGTTACACGGTATATAAATGATGGTACTATAGCTGCTGAAGGGGTTTTAGTTGAGCACCGAAACGTCAGGCAAATAAAGTGTTAGGAACGATTTTCCATGGGTCTTCATACTCTAACTTATATATATATATATATATATATATATATATATATATATATATATATATATATATATATATATATACATATATATATATATATATATATATATATATATATATATATATATATATATATATATATATATATATATATATATATTCCTGTTTACACTACGTAACTTTGATGAGATTTGATACAAGTCTCCTGCTAAAGCATCGGGCACAGTTCAGAATTCTATGGCGAACTTGGATGACAACATTCCTCTGACCCAGACTCTTTAACATTTGGGTGGTGTCAGTCTTGAGCTTTTTTAGCTGTTTGAAATGTTGCTCCGTCGTGTTGAAGGATTACACAGGCATTTTCTTTGCTAGTATTCTTTAAGATATGACTTTCTCCGTCGACATTCCATATAAAGGTGAATGATCTTTACCCCCTATTCAATGAAGATTAGAAGTTGTTTGTCCGTTGACGTTTCGCCCATAAAATTACCGAATCTTGCTTCTCTCTTCTGGAAATTGCCTGCTATTCAACTGGGTTCTCATAAAATTTTGTGCACAAACACCATCATTTTGTGTCATGTGTGGGCCAAACAGTAACAACTCCTTATTTATCCACAAAACTGGAAACTGCGACTCAAAAAATAGCCGTTGGAGGAGCACTTTGACTCTTTCGTCCCTTCTTATGGCTTGGAAAACAGATATACTTTAGCTATTGTGAATAAAAAAAGTTTCAGATCATCTAGCACCAATTTTTAAATAGTTAAATGGCTCTCATTAGCCTCCGAATCAAGTTGTCTTGCACTCCTTGTATTTAACTTGATCTTCTTCAAAATGTTCTTGGTGAGGGTAGGAATCGTCACTGATCCAGATGAGGTGGTTTTCAATTTTAGAAGACAACTAGCAGTCTTTTTAAGCCATTTGACAGCTTTAATAACCACAAAGTGCTCACAATAGGGTTCATTATTTTATGGCCTGCTCTTATTTCTATACAGACACAAAAGTACTTGTTTTTTATCAATTTAAAATTTTGCTTTGCAAAATTTAATAAATCCTGACAAGCACCTGGAAGAAGGTAATTAACTAATAGTATGTAAACATATTTAAACTTATATATATATTTATATATATATATATATATATATATATATATATATGTATATATATATATATATATATATATATATATATATATATATATATATATACATATACATATACATATACATGCATATACATATATATATATATATATATATATATATATATATATATATATATATATATATATATATATATATATATATATAATTTGGGAGAATAACTTGAGAAAGTAAAAAGCCATAAACACTGGAGTTCTTTATTGACGTTTCGCTTTTCAGCTTCTTCAGAACAAAACTACAAAAGAATGGAATGAATGAATGATGTATATAGGAAGGACAGAGAGGGATCACTGAGTAAATCAGGCGAACAGGCAGTCGTATAGGAAAAGGGTGTGGAAATAACTTGAGAAAGGATAGACAGAGTTACTAGGTCGGTGTCTTGAGTTGTTCGTGACTGGATTACGGTTGTAGGGTGGTTAGGAAGAAGAACGTATCTGTCTAGTTGGAAAGGCGTTATTTATGATGCTTGTAACTTATGCAAAGTACGGTTTGGGTTGCGGGTGGTCATGGGCTGCGGGGTATCGCAGTGCCAACACAACATACCGCCTTGGGTGTAGTGCGGTGTATATTTGGTCTCTGGCGAGTTTCCCGAGTTGCTTTGTGAGTCTGGTGTGAGCGTATGTGTTGTGGAGTGCTAATTTGTTGTTGCCATGTAGTGTAGATATTTGAGCATAAAAGGGAGAGTGGCTAGCGCGCTTCAGAGCAGAGTTCTGAATGCGCTCAGCCTTCTGCTCCCACGTGGCACTCGTAGCTACGAGTGGCAGTGGCGCGTACGCGAGAAGAGGTCACACGAGTGTTTTATATATGTGTAACTGAAGTTTTTTGCCCGCAGGGTAGAACCTATGTACTATTGTGTTTTTATGTGAATCTCTTGATTGTGTTATGTTCTGGTGTATATTAAACCTAAGGGTATTGCGAAAATTTACCCCCAAGGGCTTTGTATGTTGTGTGTAGTCGAACCTTGTTAGGTTTAGATGGTTCATGTCTGGTGTGTGTGAGAAGATTTGTAGGTTATGCATGAAGTGATCCCTTGCGCAGAAGAGTGTCATCTGTGTCTTCTGAGAATTCATGGCAATCGGCATTTATCCTCGTATTCTGTCTTTGCGTCTAGTATTATTTGTGCGTGGAGTGCGATCTCGTCTGGTCCACGGCCGCTGACGAGAATGGTCTCGTCATCGGCGTAGGAGATTGTGTATGTGTGACAGCAGTTTTCTGGTGGGCGTGGGGTATCGTTAGTGTACATGATGTAAAGTGTGGGTGCCAGCCAGTGCGCTTCCTTAGGAACGCCTGAGCGTGGTGTGAAGGGTTGTCAGTGAGTATTCTTGTATTTTATGTATCATCTCTGTTCAGTAAGTTAGTCCGAGAGGAGCCTTCTGGTGCAGAGAGGTAACTCCGTATTGTTGGCGAGTTTCCAACGGAGTCCCTCGTGCCACACCTTATCAAAGGCCTTCTTCACGTCCTTGCTGAAGGTGAGTGTTGTTTGATGTACCTGTCGTTTTTTTCTGTATTCTGTCGTGAACAATAGTAACAGCTGCCTGAGTGAACCGGCCTCTGCTGAAGCCATATTGGTGGGGGGAGAATCAATCCCTCTCTTGCAGGTAGTCCCATAGGCGGCAGTCGATCATACGTTTGAGTATTTTACCTAGATGCTCTAATAGAGCAATAGGGCTGTAATTGTTTGGTTGTTTGGGGGCTTTGTTCGTTTTGTGTAGAAATATGTTCTGAGAGACTTTGAATATTTGTGAGAGTGGCCTGAGGCTAGTGAGGCGTTGAATAAGTGTGTAATTATAGGGTATATTTTTGCGGGGAGGTTATGTATTAGTGTGGCTAGGAGCCCTCTCACTATATATAGTCAGATGTCATCCCGAGTCACTGCTGCTCGTCTTTGGTCGGCTTTTTTGTGTCAGTCGGTTGATTTTATTGGACTCCCACCTTTCTGCTTCATATCTTATGGCCCTAGTTGCACCATTGACCATCCGGAACAACCCGCCCTGGTGTTTGGTTGACCTGTTGAAGATAATATGCAGCGCTTCAATCATCTTCTCTCTATTTTTGCGAAATGCGTAGTAATTACTTTGATCTCACCTCAATTAGGCAAATGATCGTATTCTTCAATATGTATTACCATTGCGTTTGATGTTCTATGGACTCTAATGTAACTCTTATGCTTATTAATCCTAGTATTCATATATCTTCTTGATTCAACATAATATTTGTGTACGCATCCGTCACAAGGGATTTGATAAATAATCCCCTTCTTGTTTGTTGCTGTCGAATTCCTATGGCCTATTAACTCCTCGACTCTGGATCTTGCTATCAAAATACCTGCATTCCAAAGGGAGCTGCCCGAGGGCGGCTCCGTCGATGTTTGAGGGAAAGTTGGGGGTTGAGTTTGTTTTCTCTTATCTTCATCATTGGGCATGGCGACCCTCTATTTTACACGGGATGCAATAGCGCACACCTCTTGCAGTAGCCCGCACTGCGAGAGGTGCTTACAAGCCTGGCAGAGCCAGGCGCCACCATTTGGGACCACCCCTCCCGCCTGGTGGCCTGGCAGTCCATCGGCATGGCGGCTCCACCTTAGACACGGCGTAAAATATATAGATTGTGAAGAGGAGAGGAAAAGGGATGTGAGGATGGTATGGGTGGGGATAAAGCAGGTTGTTAAAAACCAACCACCCCAGACCGGAGCTCAAGGGTTAGGGATTATTGTCCCCCACCCTCTCAGTCCCGATGCGGGACGGTTGGCTGAGGGGAAGGTCAGCATCTACCCTGTGAAATTAGAGGCTGACCAGAGAAAGTTGTGGGAGAGGTTGTATGAAAAGCGAGGAAACAAGTGTTTTGAAGGAAGAAGAAGAGGCTAAGCTGGGGTTTCGAGGAGTCACTTAATATGTTGGTTAGTTTTTGCAAGTATTCTTCTTTATTAAGTACAACGAAAATATTGGACTTGTCTGCTCTTCTAATGATAGTGTCTCTGTTATGTCGAAATTATTTAAGAGATTCTTTCATTTCTTCTGTTAATAATGAGCTTTTGTTCGTTTTGAGTGGTTTAGTTCTTTTAAAAATAATGCCAATCATACAGCTAACATATTTTAATGTGTTAACGAAAGAAAATGAAAATCAAAAATTCTGATACTATTAAGTATATTCTATTTTATTGGCCAGAAGGTAAAATAAGGGTGTAAATAAATATTCAGACATTAATTTAAAATATATTTGAATTACTTTAGAGATTTTAGGCGTCTAGAATATTATATAAAAATCTCGAATGATCCGACATGTTCCATCTATAGTTTAATTAAGTATGCATTTTTGTTGTCTTTGGAACCGTCCTACTACAACATTATGACATCATGGCTAAAAGTGAAGAACTCTTAACTGATCTGAAATGCTAAAAAATTAAGCATTACAGAGAATGCAAAATATATAGAAATTTTTATACAGCTTTAAATGTAGTTTGGATTTTTCAAAATAGACTACTTCCACAAGAACTGCCCCCCCTTCTTGCAGTTGAACTTTGAGGCAAATATCCTCAAAACCTCTTCGACGGAAGCTGGGATTGGTGTAGAAGAACACGAGGATCACTCGAGCAGAAATGCAAAGTGATCTGCTTGTCACTGGGACATCAGTTCTGATAATAAATATTAGTAATGAGCTAAATTGACAAGCTCTCAGATCTCGATCACCACGCAAGGTAGACCCGTTTATGTTTATATCTTTTAAGCCATAACTGTATTTTGCTATTCAAAATAAGTATGTAATAATATATGTATATATATATATATGTTTATATAAAGTTTTTCCAACCGTTGAGATCAAATGTATCTTATATGATACATGTCTAAAATAGAGATAAATGTCAAAAATAATTATTAAATTCTGTATTAGACCTTAGCTGATGTCCATAAACTACAATAATCCACAATTCATAATTTGCTGATGTATGGGAAAAAATTCTAATTTGAGAGTTAGTGCTCAGTCCGATGTGATATATTTATTTATTATCAATGCTATTTAAGACAAACATTATTATTAACCATTGCCCTTTTCTCAGTGTACTCATAAGGGGTAGTTCATGATAGCCCCTACCCAAATATTTATCCTGGATCTGCTACTGACGCCATGCACCCTTTTCGGAAGAAGACTCACCTATTAGCCCGAAGAGCGTCTTCTTAGGAGCACACAGTGAAGCCAGAACCATTTTTTTCCTGAATCTGTGGACATTTTCAATAAAGGTTTCATTATCGTCCAACTATTTGCTTATCAGATATGGTATACTGTCCTTTTTTCACTGATGGCTCGCATATCTACCGGTGGTGAAGAGACATGTAAGCAACCTGCCCACAAGGAAGCTCTAACAACTGCGCCTGCTACTGAAGTGGTGAAGAAGCCCTATAGGTATTGTCCATCAACTGTCACTCTTCTGGAAAGCCGTCGTTACTAAAAAGTAGCGAACTCTTGATCCTCAAATTCCCTTTCCACTGGTTCGAGAAATCGCGAGACTAAAACTAATCCTCGTTTTCAATCTTCAGCCGTGATGACTCTTTCGGAAGCTTCTTAAGCATACTTAGATGGTTTCTTTAGAGATATCAACCCTCGCACTATGCAATCAGAGAAAGTGGCAATCAGGCCTTCAGGGCTAAAGATATCCAGCGTGCCTAAACGTACATATCCTCGAAAATCGAGCTTAGATATTTGTATTTTCGTGACAGTCCACCATCATACATTATTATGATTTTGTCTTGTTTCGCAAGCACTTCCCTGTTATCTCTGTCTTCATACTTTGGAAGAGTGTGGATCAGTTTTGTCTGGCGACTTTCCATCCTTGCCAAATTTCCGTTCAATTTTACATATCTCACCCTAATTCCTAACAAAGGCTTGCCTAAAGAAGGATCACGGATTACGCCCCAGGGATCTGATTGACAATTTACTTAAGACATTGAAGAAAACCATCCTGCCACCATCTGCGAAGCCGTTTTCTGGGTATCTTAATATATATAGCTGTCGAATTTGCGATTTTATTTGTACTTATTTTATAAATTATTCTAGCACTGTATCGTAACAATTTTCTCTTCATATTCTTTTATTCCTTTGGCTATATCTATAGAGCTATGCATTTATTTTGTGGTGATGAGGGGTGTTTCTGACCTGTACCATTCTGGTTCTTTGAATTCTCTTGAGTTTCTGTTTTTTGTTACATTTACTGCCAAACTTCCACTTCCATAAAGCTAGAATTAAAAAAAATTCATTTATCAAATAAAGAAATTACAATCTATTTCCGTCTTTCTCAATTCACTTGTTCAGATGATGTTTCCATCCATTAAAGGACACAACATTCCTCGTTTGTAACCAGGTTGTAGCACCAGCAAAAGTTTTGTCTCGATTAATTTTTGAAAATTGGTTCTTTACCGTGGGGGGGGGGGCAGTTTTAGAAAGAAAAAGAGGGAAGATCTGGGCAGGTGCTTCCTTCCCAATCAAATTTCATCACGAATTCGATGAATTAATTTTTTTACCTCAAAGAGGTTGTTTTTCTTGACTCAGAAGAGGATGTTATTTTGAATGCATCTGTACAACAAAATGGCGAGAGAATGAATGAACACAATTATATAATAAAAAAAACAAGATGTCAAAGACACGTTTGGACTGGTTTTATTTGGTAAACTTGTAAAACGAGAATCATTTTTCTGCGAATTTTTTGATTAGCATTCGCAGAGAATTCTTCCAACAAAAGATCGATTTAAATGAATTATTTAAATCTTCCATTTCTTCAAAGGGACTAAGTTAGGGAGAGTTAAGTCGGATTTATAACGAATTTTGGAAGTGGATAAAGTTGTCAGCCAAACTCATGACTAGTTTGTGGCCACAAATCGTGGAAAACAGACATGAACATGTGGATATATCAAACTTCAGGATATAGTCAAAGCTAGATGAATCCTGAAATAGAGCTGGGCAGGCCATGAGGCAAGATTCCGAGACTATAGATAAAACCAAAAAGATGCAGAGATAATCTGCAAAGGTTTCCCTCAAAAGTGAAAGTCAAATACTTGAAAGAGAGAGAGAGAGAGAGAATGAAAGTATTAAAAGGGACTGCTCCTAGTGAGACGCAATTTAATCCGGAGTAAGAATCCAATGGCAAAGAGAATGACAGTATTCATTCTTTATTTCTTTTGGCTACGTTTCGAGCAAAGACAAGCTCATCTTCTGGCCTGATAAATTGAAAATATTAGGTTTAAATAGCAAAACAATTAACATTAAGATTAAATATGACTGGAAGGTACAATTATATATGAATATACATGTATATACATATTTACATTTTATACTGATAAATCATAAATAGTTAATTATTTAAACAAGGATTGAAAAATTGTGAGCATAGGGGAAGGGGAAAATTTATGAGCAGCTAAGTGCACAAAATTTTCACAAATTGAATCTTACCGGTCATACAAGTTGTAGAAACACAACTAAAGCAATGGAGAGCAGGAAACAATGAAGAAGGGTCAGGTATAATAATTGGTTGGTTATTTATTATAAGACAAAGAGAGGGAAGGCGGATACATCATTGTTGAGAGAGGGTCTAAGGGTCTTATTATGAATGGATTCAATCATTTGTAGCCTTATATCATCATTAGAAGATACTATAATTTAAAAATCATTAATGGTGGCATTCCGAACGGAGGAACATTGCTTGCGGGTAAGGGGGTTACCTCTTCTGCTACTTATGCCAAGGTGAGAACAAGCATGAGCGTGTAACGAGTGCAGTGTACTACCAACATAATTGCCTCTACGACATACAGCGATACAGCCATTTTGCATACTTTAGAGGAAATGCTCAAAGTCAGCAAACTGGATTTATGGATTCCACATTAACTGACCCAATTCGACCGTCAACCGCAGCATAAACGTTTCATGAGAATACTGTCCAAAAATTGCCATTGTAATTGGCTAAACAAAGGAGTTACGGTATATGAGAAATGGTGTCTACACTCGAATATGGAGGCAAAATAGGCTGGACAGACAAAGGAGCGAGCACCAGCCCAATTTCAGACAAAGGCCGTCAAAAATCGTAAAAAGATTATAGTTTGTCTCCGTTGGGATGTGAAAAGAAGTGATTTACCCGGAAATGTTGCAAGGGCAATCAGACTATCGAAGCTAAATTATAAGGTCAACAACTGCATCAGGTGGCAGATGAAATTAGGCAGAAACTCCCGATAACACGTTGCAAATCATACCCGTGAAAAACTCGTGGGACTAGGGGGGGAGATTATCCCTCACCCTCCTTACTTGCCAGAGGTGGCACAAACTATTCCGGCGACTGCAGAACTGATTGAAAGTCGAAACGTTCAAAAATGATGACTAACTGAAAAATGCAGTTCGAGACTTCTTTGATAGCAAATTAGTTGAATTGTACGACAAAGGCATCCATGATCTAACCCGTCGCTGGAATCAGGTGCTTGAAAATAACGGTGATTACATTCTTCATTGAGGTTTCTTTTGCTGTAATGTTTCTTTGTAAATCACTATCAATAAAAGTTCTGCGAGAACTTTGTTTCCAACCAATTATATATATAAATATATATATATATATATATATATATATATATATATATATATATATATATATATATATATATATATATATATATATATATATATATATATATATATATATATATATATATATATATATATATATATATATATATATATATATATATATATATATATATATATTATATATATATATATATATATATATATATATATATAAATATATATATATATATATATATATATATATATATATATATATATATATATATATATATATATATATATATCTTAACCACCTTTTTCCGACCCCCTTTAAAGAGAGGAGATATGACCTGTTGTTTGCACTCGTATATTTGCAGTCACGACATTATTGAAGCATAGAGGGGGCTTTCAAGGGTGTTTGGTGTTCAGTGGTTCTAAACAACCAATGTTTTCCGCCCGAACAAATTTTTATGTTAATAAATTATTTTTTCTTTATTTGGATGTTCTAATTACACTTACACGCATAAACAATCTATATTCACACGTATATATCAATATACTTACACATATAATAAACACTCAGAACGCATACACTAACACGCACACACGTTACGTGCACATTCAAACGCAAAGAATTATGAAAGTATGTAATGTTTGAGCTAAAATAATCAACCTCTGTTCTGATGATATATAGACAGATAGACATATTTAATAGCGTGAAATAAAGTTACATGGATTTTAATAGTAATGAAGAAATACATCAAACAATATTTACAGATATTATCGCAATACAGGGATATCGAAAATTAACCCAGGTCTTCCTTATCCCTTGGTTTTACAAAATGCATCTTGGATTCCAAAACGCATCTTTATCCTTAGCAAAGAGGTCATTTCCGTCATGTTATCTCCTTGATATTCTTCTATGAGTTATTTAAAGTTCGTACCTGATTTTTCATTTAACTCTTAATTGGGATCATGCAATGACTCTATTAATTATAAACTTTGAAAACGAAGCCCAGTTTGGATTTATTAATGAAACGGGGAATGGCTAGAAAATTTTCTCTCGTGTTTTACTGATTACTTTTTTTTGTCGATAAGTTTTATATACGTTTGAGAGCAAAAGGAAATTAAACAAAGAGGAAGAAATTGTTAAGAACTAACCCTTTAAGATCAGTCCAAAGATAAAATCAATAGAACGAAAGTTAAAAATCTTAAGTCAAAACGTTTTAGTTCATTCTACAAAGACCCTCTCGTTATGCGAAATATCAGTTAGCTCTTACCTAATGACTAAAAAATGTCAAACCCTCGTTCAATTTTAGCGGAAAACAAATGTCTTCTTCCGTTAATTAAATTCTTGATGGAATACTATTTCACAAGTTGCTAACAACCATCGGATGGGGCTAACATATTTACGTACAGAATTAAAATTAAAGGTAATTATTTTAAAATTTACTATTGTATGTGCTGTATAATTTATACAATAGAAGCGGCTTGCGCTTCGCAGGCAGACCTTCGGTTTGTAGCCTACGGCCTATTTGATTCTAGCAACGGAGTTTTGGTCCTAAAAGATTTAAAAGGTTTCCAGTAGAAATCTCCTGATAATTTAATCTTGGTCTAGGTCTTTTTCAGATCCTTGCCTTTTTAATAGGTCTAAAGGCAGGAATAAACTTTTATCAGAATTCTTTTGATATTAAAAACGATCTTCAAATTGCTATATTTTTCCATTTAAATTTTCTTTCATATAAGAAAAACAAAAAACAAACAAGCCTTAATTTTAATGGATTTTCTGAACTTCACGATTTGATTTTATTTAAATTCCAACAAATTCAATAATCATATTTATTTTTTTAACTCTTAGAAAGAACTTCAATAAAAGCTTTCAGTATACGAAAAAACAGCCTTAATTTTAATAATTTTTGAAAATCTCTGAATTTCTCTTTCTGTTCAATCCTTTTTCTTTTGTTAACTCTAAAACATTGGATAATAAAATAGTCTTTAATTTGAAAAAATGTCATTGATATTTTTTTTAATAAAACAAAGGAAATGAAATGAGAAGCTTGCGCTTCGCAAACAGACTTTCGGTCTGTGTCTTACAGCCTACATCGCTCTAGCAACGTAGTTTTGGTTTTAAAAAATTCAAATATTGCCATTACATACTCTCTAATAATTTAATATTGATTTTTTTTAATATCTATATTTATTTTCTAGGCCTAAATTCGAGATAAAATTTTAGCTGAATTCTATTAATGTGCCGTAAAAACAATTCTCTCTCTTTAATTAATCTAAATTTTCTTCAATATGCTAAAAAAAATGCCACTAAAAAAAGAACAACCATGCCTTGATTTTGACTTATTTCGTGAATTTCACGATTTATATATTTCTTTTATTTTTATATTAAGGGAATAAATAGCATAAGGTGAGAACAAATTGTAACATGGATATTATTGGAAAAAACCTTCGAATATACGAAAAGACAGACCTAAAGGCTTTTTATAAACTCTAAATCAACTCAAATAATTTTAATAAAAGCTTTACACTAAAAAAAAACCACCCCTACGCCTTAGTTTTTCAATCTATAAATATAATGTTAGAAAGAAATTGCATAAAAACATTTAATATGCGAAAAATCATCTCTTATCATCACCATCATCATCATCATCAATATCGTCATCATTATCATCATCACTAACTCTATAATTTAAGAAGGGAATTTCTTTGAGTATTTGAATAATAATTTCATTTTAGTTTGGAAATGAGTTATGTTTTTTAATCAAATTTATTTCTATTAATTCTTTTATAATATAAAAAAAAAAATGGTGAAATTGAGAAATAAAAAATAAGTATCGAAATTTTGTGAATTTTTTTAAAACTCTAAGAATTACAAATGGTGAAGTTCAGAAAATTTATTTTTATATATCTTCTATAACTATATTTTAGCAACGTGATAAAGATTAAAATCGAAATATATTTTAGAAAGAAGTTTGATAAAAATTAGAATATACGAAACAAAGGAAAAAAAAAATTAATAGACATCTCTACCTTAATTCTAATAAATTTTGTGAACTAAACCATTTGTAATTCGTTTTATTTTAAAAAATTCCCGCAAAATATGATGATTATCTTTATTCTCCTGGCCTTCACCATTTGCTCTTGGTCAATTTGTGTATACATAATAAGAGAAAAAAATACATATTATTCTTAAACTCATGACAAAAAATCCCGTTCTTAAAATATAGTGTTAAGGAGAAGACTACTTAAAAATTCAGAATTTTAATTTCTCTACGTCGATAAAACAATTTTTGTATCAAGATATTTTCCGGCCACAGAACAGAACGTTTAATCAGTGTCGACCCTAAGCAAGGCTAATTTGACAGATTCCTTCTCCTGATTTCCTTTTTCGTTTGATGCCGTCAATCACCTCTACTTTGAGAATATTTTTTAATTTTTACACCTACCCACATAGTTTAGAATTCTTTCCTTCCAATTTAAAGGCAATTGAATATTTATTTATTCACTATTCGAAGAAGACATGTTTCCGTTCTGATTTTAAGAATTGAGTCGACCTTCCTGATTCGTGTGAGAAGATCTCAGGAAAAATGGACTCCCTCCCCGCCTCACCTTCCCCGTCCTTGAATTGTTTCCTCTCGATTGAGAGCGTGACTCCGATTGTTATCCGAATTAGGCAAATCTGGGCGAACTGAGGCCTTATGAAGTGGAGAATCTGAGTGGATGAATACTATTCGCTTCTTTCGACTATCACATCATCATAGAGAGGACGAGGGCTGCTCTTCTAGACATCTAGGAGAGCTCATGATTAGAGCAGCGAGAGATATCAGTAGTAGTAATTAGTTAATGGAGAGAGGTGATGGAGTTTTTAAAGATGAGCACGAATTATAACTATTTAATAGAGGGAAGCGACTGATTTTGAAAGATTGGTTGTATTAATTAGTTGAAGGGAGGTAATTTTTTTTTTGTTTTTTTGGAGGAATTATATGCTTGTTTAATTTCATGAGGTAGGGTTCACTTAACAGGGAAAGTGCGATAAAGGATAAAAAGAATGAAGATAACGAACGGAAACAAAGAACAGCTCATGAGTGAAAAGGATAAAAGCAATAGTAAAAATGATAAAATGTAAAAGAATACAAAACTAAAGTACCCAAACCAAAATCTTGGAGTCAGGAAGGTTTGTAAAATGCTTTATCAAGGTAGTGAAGTGAGGGGAGAGGAAAATCAGTGCGAGGTATATAACCCGACTAAACGACACTGTAGCCACTGAAAGAACGCAAATATTTCTATGGACACCCCCCCCCCCCCTCATCCTCTTGAAAGTAACAAAATAATAGTACTAATAACAGAAAGGGTAGTAAGAGTAATGATAACATTAATACAGTCATTGTAGAGGCAAATTTCGTCACATGATAACCTGTATAAAAAAAATGAGTACAAATGTGTTCAGTAGGAGGGATCCTACGAAGGATGCATAAGAATTTCGCTCGTAATTTACAATGTTTCCCACCTGATACTCAGGGGTCATGGGGCATGAGGCACAGATGATTCCAAACACTGTTATCACAGAGGATTATATAGAAAATCAGCCTCCGCTACGATTCGAACCAGCCTCATTGAACTCATTCGAAGGCTCCATTCTTACAATTGGCACTTTAGAATTCAAAAAGTTAGCTAATACCCGAGTGTGTGGAGGGGTGTGTTTAAGACCTCTGAACAATTGGGTCGGCATGTCTTTCTCTGTAGCTGTTAACTGAGTTTAGGTTACGTTTCCCCTTTTCTATCTTGGCTTAATGGTAACGTTTGAGGTAGCCGGTTCGAATCTCGTAACATGCTGATTTTTCATCCTTCGCGAGGCCTGTTATTATGGCTTTACTGAACTTATGTGAAAGTGTGGGTGTATGGCATTGAAAACTCTGTCGATCTTAGTCCGATCGAGGACTTGTGGGTGGTCATGTAAAGGACAAGTTGATGAGCAGACCGCCAATTATGACAACACATAACCATTGATGCAGCTCCATCGCTCACGATTTGCTCCTGTAGTTGATGCGGAGCCAGAAGGACTCTGTGTGTGGTCAAATAAATGACAAGTTGAGGAGAAGCCCGTCAATTATGACAACTCCTAACCATTGATGGAGCTCCATTGCTCAGGATTTGGTTCCTGACTAGACACCCAGACATAAGCGGTCACAGAAGTCATTCACTTTTGTCCTTTTTGATTCTCCTATAAAATGTCCAAGGAATATAAAAATAGTGTAGGTAAATAATCTGAACCAATCAAGCTTAGAAAATACAAGATTTGCTTCTGCTAAACATTTGTCTATTACTATAGTAGTACTAGTTAGAGAAATAGTAAATTTGAAATTTCTATCTGTATCCGTAATTATAGCATTAGTAGTAGCACCATTATATTTTATACGAGAGACCTGAAGAAGGTACTTGAGATTAAGTGCCTTTGTAGCCCCCCCCCTACAGCACAAAACCCCTTCTATGCACCCTCCAGGTCTCCCTCCAAACTCCTTCCCTCTCCACACTCCCCCTTTGATCTCCGTAACCTTTCTTTTTTTTCTGCCTCTTAACTCAAAAAAGGTTCAGAAAATAATTTATGTAGTATTTTGGGGCTTTCTTACTCGTTCACGTGCTCGTACACCTAGGCAGACGAGGCGTGTTCGCACGCACACGTACGTAAATACATATATCTTTGCGAAAGCTTTTGTACATACCTCCAAAGACGCTCATCTTAATTCTGAAAGAATCCATTGCCATATTATTAATAGGATTAACATTTATTCGTTTTCCTTTAGGATTTTTTTTTTCTTCCTGGTTATTCTTTATTCTGATCTTGAACCCGTAAAGGGAATTCCCCATTCAAAGCAATGATAAATGATAAAGAAAAGTAATAAATTGATATAAAATGGGAGATAAGATTAGTTTTAAAATTAATTTTATTTTCTCAAAGGGATGAAAATCCCGAAGGCTGAAGTTTACGGTGATTGGTCGGCTGATTCCATGACGTCACCACTTCTATTGTGAGAGAATTTACATCGATTCTTGTCTGCTGTCGCATCGAAGTGTTCGTGTACGTATATTTCTATCGGTGTGTACGTTCTTTTGTGCGCATATTATTTTTACTAGTGTTTGTGTTATTTGTTATTAATGTGCGTGCAAGTGGGATTATTTTCCGTTATTTGTGTGTTGCCGTTATGATCCCGCATCATCGACGAGTGACTTGCAGCAAATAATGAAATACACATAAAGATTAGAATAACAATCAACGGTGATCCGGATGCCGGTCAGTGTTGGACAAAGAGGGAGGGGATCTGGGTTGTACTGAGCATATGTTTGACGCTAACTAATGATAATGGAACCCTTTCGAGATCGCAGGTAGGTGGGAGGGGCTCATTCCACCTCAGTGGTATTTGGATATGAGTACTCCCATAGGGAGCTCCAGCAGGGCTTAAAATGCATGGGTGGAATCTGCCATGTTTTTTTCTCACACCAGTGGGTCACAAGCCAATTTAGCTATCTTTAGCATCTTTTTAACTAAATAATAAACAAAATTAGCATAATATAGCTACCTTTAGCTACTATACTATATTATTCTATTAAATAGTATAGAAAACCTCATTTCTAGCCATATTTTTCTTGATTCTAGCCATAAAATTCTAATTTTGAGTTGGTTGCGGGGCTTTTATTTTTAAAAATATACAAAGGTATCTTAAATAAAAAATAGCTTTTAAAACGTCAGTGATATTTGAATTAGGGCCGTGCTTTGTACATTTCTGCTGATGTAGAATTTCATGTTGGATGATAACATAAACGAGGGAAGAACCTGAGGAAAGATGCCATCGAGTGAAATAGAAACATCATCACCCTAAAGCTCAGTCAATTAACTTCAACAACTGTTTTTCTGCTTTTAAAATCTTATTTATGACTCAATTTCTAACAAGAATTTTATATCAAAATCAAAAACAAGTTTCATTGCATCCAATATTCAGTTCGCCGGCTGTGTTGTGTTGCGTCGCCAAGTAATACTATTTTTCCTAACATGGTAAGTTAGAAAATTAATTAAAGAGTTAAATTTTAAAGATTAACAGATACAACGCAATCGAAGGCGCTTTGTTCTAAATAGTCTCTTTTAATCACCAAAAGAATGGGTTTGGTGAGAGTTTAGGTAGGTTAGTACTCTTTTTTTTTAGGTAAGGTTAATTTGAAAAGAAGGAGGGTAGTGTATAGTGCTTTTATTTTGAGTGTGGTGATTTCCACCAGAAAGCAACCAAACAGGAAGCCTATTCTCGTAGCACGCGGGGGCATAGCGGATAGTCCGCGATGGTTGTGAGATAACTGTTCCTGCGTTCTACCGTGCATATTATGGTCGTTTCGAAGCCATAATTGATTTTTGTCAAAAACGGCCTAACTATTAAAGAACACATTTGTGAATGTTGCGGAAGGACGTTGAATTAGTCTCAGCAAAAAAGAATATGGAGATGCCAGAGAAATGTGAAGATAGGCAGACAAAAAAAATGTAACTGGTCTCAATCAATCTTTTATTACACTTTTTTCTCTCAATTGCCGTTAGATATTGAAAAGGTTTTGACTTTTATTCACATTAATGTTCGCAATGCATTTTCCTACGAATTTGTACTGTACGAACTTAATCTCAGTCATACGGCTATCAATGATGGGATAAATCTTTCGAGGGAAGTTGTAATTAACTCTTGTATCTGCCTGAGTGAGCAAATTTGGCCACAAAATTAAAATATGGAACGTCTCGTAAAAGGAAAATGGGTATTTAGGGGACTGACAGCAGATAAAAAAAATTTGCATGGTTCCTGTGAAAAGCCCGAATCGGAAAACGCTGCTATCAATCATTAAGCAACAGATTTTCCGGGAACAACCATTTTTTCTGATTCCTGGAAAACCTACAATTGCCTTTTTAATGAAGGATTTATTCACATTACCGTTAAACATTCCATTAATTTGTGGATCTGGAGACATTGGCTCACACTGAGAATAATAAACGGCTGTTGCGTACAACAAAAAATAATGTCCCTTTATATGGACGTAGGAGAAAGCATTTTGTAGGCTATTTTTCCAACACGATGTTTATGCTTCATTTTAAGAACCAGAACACACGGTGCTACCATTTTTCTCTGCCGCGAGATCGTTGGACATTCCTTGTCAATAATATTCGCCATTGTGTAAGTAAAATATCCTATTTTCGACTCCTGTTAATTCGACACATTAAAACTATCCTGCTACTTCTAACCTTCTACATCGTAGTTAAATTTGTCGCATCGTCGGTAATCTGCATTTCTTGGATCAGTGCAATTAAACGTTTGTTTAGGAGGCATATGACGTCATAGCAGCGGCAAATAATCTTCTTCTTCTGTGCTTTGTCGTATTCGGGGTTGCAGCCGTTTCTCGGTAAAAGAATCACCCATTAAGGTTTTGGCAGAGATTTTACGGACGGATGCAGTGTCTGATTACAAATAACATATTTATGCAGCAGAAAATACTATTTTTAACTGCTAATAACTCGAAAAATAGTGTTTTGCTCGCCAAAAAATACAGACTATTGAGCTAGACCTGTCGAATAGAGGGAATGCATTTAAAAAAACATGGAGTTTTTAATATGTAGGATTACAAATTTAAAAATAGGCTAATGTTGATGCATTTTTTTGAAATTATCCATAACTAAAAATTAAATAAATATAAAGGATTAGCGAGAGTTCATAAAAGGATCACTCATCACTCATGGCATTCTAAATTTGATCTTAAACCACTCAAAACTTTTCTAACCTATCCTTCATAATTCCTTATCATCTTCAAGAATTATTTACAGCCTTTTACAATGTATAAATTTTTAATCAAGCATTCGAAGTAACTCTTACAAAATAATCAAACAATATTCTAAACAATACAGACCAGGTAGGCCTGTTGAGTATTTGATTTTCTCTTATCCCATCTCTTGCACTAACACCTCTCATTCCAGGTTAAACGATTGGAATTCGGTATCTGGTTGTGCCTTGGCCACATGGTTACCTTCTCCAATGTTGCTTAACCCTGACGCAGCGCAGTTGGTGTATTCGGATAAAGGGCGCTGACCTTAGGCTGACTCAAATTGGGGGAAAATACTCCTCTCCCTTTCGTTTTGGTCAAGTAGGCTTGGTAAGAGGATGTAATGAATTCTTCTTAGGAAAAGTACTCATGAAAAGTGGAGTCAAAAACTGTAGTGGGCGAATGACTTGGTAGGCTTAGGCAGAAACAATTTAGTTACGTATTTGTGGCAGGCCTACTAAAGTATAAGCCTATTTTTTATTATTTTTTCTGATTACAGCACCCACTTCCCCCACCGATTCGCTGGTCAGTCCTGACTCTCTGGCTGAATGACTGAATGATTGAATAAATGAATGAATAATAATGATTATGAGAATGTTTCAGCCCGTTCATTTATATCACAGTCAATTAAGGGGGCGTGACTTCTCTTCTCATAATCTGAATACTGTGCGGAGCATATCTGGTAAAAGTGTGTTTCTCTGTTCTTTGCTACGAATGTTCTGAGAAGTCAAAGGGAGTGTGCGTGCTTAGTACGTGTGTAGTAGGGTTGTATTTGCATTTATCCGCCTTTAGGCTTTCCTAGGCCGGCTTTCATAGCAAGATTGATTCCGTAGTTTCACAGGCTCGCGTAAAGCTGGCTGGTCAGATGAGATATCGCCCTACGTTTGCCCAGCTGCCTCGTTATCTGTTTTAGACCTTTCAGCACATATGTTTTCTCATGTGTGAATGTTTGTATATCCGAGTAGTACCTCTAAAGATTTCGCTTGCATACTTACAATATTCTCTGGGGAGTTTTCTTAATTCATATTAAATTGCGGTTCAACATTATTAATAAATATTTGTCTTCTCTTACATTAATTCATTATTACAGCATACTATATTAATTCAATGTTCGATTTATGTTCCTGTTAAAAAGCCTTTATAGGATTTCTAGATACTCATTTGTGAGGCTTCATTGTTTAACCTATTCCTTCTTGCCATGGCTACTACAGGAGTCCACTCAAGAAAGGGAGTTATTGAAATTATAACGAACTCGTGCTTTACAAATTATTCTACCTTCCAACTGAACTAGGAGTCTTACAATATTTTACATTATGAAAATAAGAGGTAAATTTTTCTTTTATGTACATCTTTGCATTGAGGTTAGATTATGTAGACTCTCCAGGTCCTATAACTCTTTATTTACATATACATAATTACACATGGTCTTTAGCGATTCTTTGGGTCGTTTGGAAGTTGGAACTGCAGCTCTTCAATGCGAACAGAATGAATTCGTGTGCGTGTGTGTGACGCAATTACTCTATTATTGTCAACGCGTGCTGTATTGTGCACGCGTAGCACGAAAATAAATCTACTCTATTATTCCATTTTGTTATACTTGGTTGAAACATATGAATTTAAAGTGACAGCATTCCTTTGATTCTTTGTTTAAACTATGTACAGTACTGCCAAGCATGATAACATTTGGGGTTAGGAAGTCTGAGCTGCATATATAATCTGTGAACAAAACCTATCTCTTTTACCTTCTTTTTTATCTATCAATTTGTGTACGCTACACGCTGATTTACTTTTAACCAGACTACACTAAGAATCCAGAGTTAACTCTAAGTTAATATCTACACGGACTTTTTTCACTTAATATAGAGTTAATTTAGCTTCATAATTTGATAGACATTGTACACTTAATCATGGGTTTTTTAAATTAAACTTTTAGAGTCTTTATACACTTGGTTGTTTCTACTAAAATTTATGTTGTTCTTCACACTGACGGATAGTGGATTCATTTTATTGTCATTTTAAATATTTTTAAATTAAATAAGCACTGAATATACAGTGTGTGATTAGTCTGCATTCGAATCTTTATACACATGACTGGTATTCGAAACATTTTTACGATTCTTATTATTATTTTTAAACAAACTTTACCTAAACGTATAGCGTGCGTTGTACCATTGGTTTCTTCTTGATTCGGGGTTCTCCTTTTGTGCTGTGATGATGATCGCTGTGTTTGTATCTGTTGACTGGAAAAACCCTTGCCTTGTTAGGTCTCTATCTACCCTTCACCTGCAGTGGTTTACCACTGCCGGTTGCCTTCAGTGGTCGGGTGTGTAGAAAAGAGATGAGCTTCTTAACATTCTAACGGTTACTTCCTTGTAAAGGATTACTCTCGTAGAATGACCAGTATATATATATATATATATATATATATATATATATATATATATATATATATATATATATATATATATATGTCGTAGAATGACCCTTGGTTTTGATCACTATACTTTTTGACACACTTTTAGTATCGGTATGCTTTAAGGGGCGTGAGTTACTTCTATGATGAAGTAGGCTTTGTTCTAAGAGTGCTAATTTAGTGGTTTAGTTCTTAAGGAAGAGCTTTTTTTAACACATAAGGATAAGAGGAAACACCAGAATCTACCAAAATAAACACAAAATTAAATTAAACACTTAAATATTACAAACCAGCAGTTAACACATTTCTATCTTTGGCATAAAAGATCGTTCAATGACAAAAAATAAACAATTAGGCTTCCCGTAAACATACCAATTGCCGATTAGTATTTTTTTTATCGTGACTCTATTTGCTTAGCGTTAAACATTAAATTAACGTACTCTCGTCTACAAACACATATGACCTAGGTTCAAGAACAAGAGTTTCTACTCTCCTTTAAAACTTGGGACGTACTAAACTTCTACTATCGCAATAGAGATATAAATGTTATTTTTAACTTACAGATAGATATTAGGGATTGCCGGATGCCGCTGGAAGACTTATCTCTCGCTTTGCAGTGTGGTGGCCGCTATTCGAATTTTCGTGAAGGGATTGCTTGTCGCCTGTGACGGGGGGTGATTCTTCAACGTAATTAAAGAACGGGAGCTCGTTGGGGCTGGGTTCTTCTCCTCTCACTCTTACGGAGCTTGAGATGTGAGAGTCGCTCGAGTGTGAGCGGCTTTGCTTTTCTTCAGTCGGACTTCTTTGCAGACTGAAAAGGCTTCTTCAGTATGGCACCGATATAAAACTTGACTATTTAGGTTAATACGGCCCTGAAAGGGGGGATCGATTTTCTCAATCTGATCCTATCGTTTCTCACGGAAATAGTCTTGGATGGCTGAAGGATCGATCCTGACGAACTAACCTTTCTTCTGGCGTATCGACTTCTAATCTTTTTGCCTGGCAGAAAGATCGATCTTTACGCACTAATCTTTCTTCTGGAGAATCGACCACTAATAATCTTTTTGTCTGGCCGATGGATAGATCTTCACGAACTAATCCTCCTCTGGCGTATCGACTTCTGATAATCCATCTTTCTCTTTCTTTGCGGGGCTTATTTATAGGCGGATTGCCGCCCCATCTAAAGAAGGAAGTGACCAGGCCACAGAGGTGAAGGAGGGGGGGGGGGGGCGAATGGTGAGTTAGCATCTGGGGAGAGCGAGAATTTCTGAGGTGGCACTAAGGTGCCCAAGTCAGCTCGCAAATTAGAGGCTCGCAACCGCACCGCTACTTGGCGTGCCTTTGGACTCGCACCGCTTTTTTTTCCATAACCCCGGGTTTATGGGTCTCCCAGGTAATTGGATCGTTAGAGCGTCGTTTAAGGACCTTAGGGGTGTCGCCTTTAAACAGATGTTAGCTCCAACTGCACACAGCGGCGTGGAGATCACACATGGTAAGCATTTTCTCCGGCTACCTAATATTGCGGCCCCGTTGATATTTACTCCGAACACCGTGAGGTGAAAGCTGTACCATGTGATCATGCTAAAGATGTACCACTGTCGAGCCTTCGTCAATAATATTGCGGCAATTGATGAGGAGTAGTCCAGGGAAACCAGCTACCCTTTGGCTATTTTAAATGTGGTGCAAGTTGCTCGTGGGGAACAGATCAGGAAATATCCCTTCCCGACCTTGCCCAGTGCTTTCGATTTCTATCCAACCGACTTGGATATTAACGATCAGCTGCCACCTTTCCGGAAGAGTCAACTGCAGCAGCTACTGAGTAACTTCGGAGACGTGATCTCAGAGATTCCTGGCTGTGCCATGCAGTTCGAACATAAAATTATCCTCATAAGCCAGGAGCCCATACGTTCCAAGCTGGAACACCTACACATCAATTTAAAAGAGGCTTTCAACGCTAAGTTCAATAAGTTGTTAAAATTAAACATAATAGAACCCTGAGATCCAATTACTGCTTCCCCATTGTAATTGTCAAGAAGTCAGACGGGTCATATCTCCCATGCGTCGATTTTAGAATGCTTAGCTCTGTTACCGTGTTCGACGCCGAACCTAATCAACTTATCGACTAAAACCTCCGTCTCTTTGAATAGGCCAAATTCTTCACCGAATTAGACCTATGTAAGGCCTACTATCAGATTCCCATAAAAAAGGAGTAAAGAGATATACGGCTTTTCCCACAGATAAGGGGTTATTGCCATTCCGACGCCTCCGTTTTTGCCTGGTGACGGCTTGTAGTAACTACAACCGTATGATACGGAGAATATTAGATGGATTGTCGAACGTGACCTTTTACTTCGACAATATCTACGATTGGCCGTGAGCACGGCTACACGATCGGCCCTAGTAGCTGGAAGTTTGCCTTTGGCACTATCAATTATCTCGGGATTCATATCGGAAACAACCAAATTGCCACCCAGGAAGAAAAACTTAGTGCCATCGTGGATATGCCACTTCCAACCAATAAGAAGCATTTGAGATCGTTCATGAGTTCTGATTCATTCTACCGACGCTTTGTCCACAATTTTGCATCGCTTTCTGACCCTTTGTGCTACTTACTAAAGAAAAAGACCCCTGAACATCTTTTTCTGGACCCCTCTAACCGTCGCACAATTCAAAAGCTTAAGGGAAAATTAGCGCCCACCCCAATTCTATGGCTGCCCAAACCTAACAACCCTTTCTGTATAAGGACCGACACGAGTAACAAAGTGATAGGCTTCAACCTACTCCAATATGTTAATAATGGTGAAAGCTTTCCCGTTGCCTACGCTAGTCGTAAGCTACTTCCTTTGGAAGAAAATTAGGCCGTCATCTAGCAAGAGGCCCTTGCCCCCATATGCGGAGTACAATAATATAGGATGTTCCTATTAGGTAAAGAATTCCTTATTGCGACCGATTACAAGCCCCTCTCATATTTGGGAAATGTGAAAAACAATATTGGTATGCTTATACGCTGAAGTTTATCCCTCCAGGACTTTCAATTTAAGAATCTATATATCAAAGGATCAGAGAATTGTCTCGCAGATAGCCTAAGTAGAAATACCCTAGATCTACTCCAAGCAAATTTAAAAGAAATTTTAACATTTCTAAATTTTATGATTGATTTTTTTTCTTTTAGCTTGTATATATATATATATATATATATATATATATATATATATATATATATATATATATATATATATATATATATATATAGTAGTAAATATTTAGTGCGCAAACTGAAAACGATCTTGTAACCCTTTGTATTGTCCTGCTCAATGGATTTCTTTGTAATATATATTTCCCTCTTGTGTTTGATCCTGTATTAATTTCCTTTTGTGTGTGTAATTTGCTTGTATAGCCCTAGGTCGTTATTCACCTGAGGTGATCGATCCTATGTTTAAAACTAACTTTAGTCCTTGTAAGTCAATATTCTCTTTTTCCTGTATCACTTCATTTATTCTTTCTTTGTGTAGATGAATACTCGTTGTATTGAAATCTGCCTTTGCCACTTGAGTTCGTTCGAACTAAGGTCAGGTTTCCCCCATTGAGGTAGGGAATATTGGGAAGCTTGACCCACATACAACGATTGTCAGATGTTATTTTACCCCCATAGTTGCATCTTAGGAAGGGATCAGATATAGGAAATAGAGGATAATGCCCCCATGAGGCCTGAAAGTCCATGAGATTGATCATGAGGTCAAGCAACGAAGAGCATAGTCGTGGGAACCCTGAGACAATTAAGCCGTTACCGTCGATTGGGCAGGGTCAAGAATTCCAAGCTCGAAGGCGAAATAAGAGGCTCCCCGCCTCTCAGGGCGATATCAAGAAACCCTGCTGGAGTTCATCCCTATCCCCCGGTGTAGTGTTTGGTTTAAGAGAGGTCCCTCCTTGGCCTGACAAAAATTCGCTTCCTGCTGGCCCATATATAGTGCTAGACACAGCCGGGAAAATGTAGTGAAGGCCCCCCTTTCTGCACAAGACACATCGTTTTCTCGATTAAGCTCCATTACCCCTTTTCAAGTTCGTTCTTGGATGTCAACGTTGTCTGAACAGGTTCGTCTTACAATACATCCATTTACAGGACAGCTACCACCTCTAGATTAGGTACAAAACTTTTTAGTAGCTCTTCCAGTCAGTTTAAATTATCTAGTATTAAAAGCCGAATTTTTAGAGCCTACCATATATTCTCTAACTGGATATCCTTTCATGGAGGACTGACTTATTTCGGGTATTTCTTCAAATTTAATTATTACCTCGATTTCATCTTCGACCAGTTAGTATCCAAACTTCGCTCCAAAATATATTATCCTCGACCCTTCCTTACTATTGTTTTTAACGGAAGGTTTTCATTTGACTACCCTATCTCAAGCATTTAACATCAGAGTTTAACAAACTCCTTCTCTCTACCCTCAACATCATTTCCCTCGATGCCAATTTATTTGTATAAATTACAACCCTATATCGTTAAATTCCTTTTTTCTCCATAAGGAGCCAATCCCTTTGGACTTGCTATCCTATATAATTTACAATTATTCAAATACGACTTGCCACAGTCGTTATGCAGGCCAAACTGTCTTACAACTCAAATGCAGGATCGCCGAGCACTTGGGTTTGTCTCATAGGACTAGAATTCCCATTTCTAAAGCTGAAGCCTCTTCCATCAGGCAACATTCAGAGTATCACCATCATCCTCTTAATTCTAATTCTTTTACTATATTATCTTCAGCCTTAACTACTCTCGATTTGAAAATCTTAGAGTCACTATATATCAATAAAATAAATACAAACCTAAGTAATTACTCCTCCTTAATTAAACTATTCACAATATAACCAATTAACACTTCAATAGATTAACTAACCAACCAACCAACCGAACAAATTTCGTTAGTAGTTTTATATCTTTAGTTTATTGATTTCTCAACTCCCACGATAAAGGTTAGTCACGTTATTCATTCTGATTTGTTTGCGTTTTTTTTGTTGCTTTTTACAATTTAATATAATAGGTTATTTTTTGTTTACTCCAGTAGCTTTTACTATGTGATATTCAAGTCAGTTTATATTATAATTTCACTTTCTATTATTTTTTTTTTAAATCACACTGGGTAGTATTATTTAAGTCTATATATTGTTATTAGTATTTTTACTTTAATTTTAATAATTGTCAATTTTATTATTTTAAGTTGCCTTCTTTCGCTTTTTAGCCATTATTCAATGCATTCTTTTAAATGTTATCAATTAATGTTCCTTTCCCTTCATATTAGTCGACATAGTCGCTGAAGATGGTCCTAGTAAAGGTCCGAAACGTCCGGCCAATAAATGATTAGTGTAATCACCTGGGTGTTCATATTCCTGCTATATATATATATATATATATATATATATATATATATATATATATATATATATATTGTAGAGATATAGGAGGTAAACAAAACCGTTAAGAAATTGTGAGTGTACATATATATCGAGGCTTCTACCATGGCGAGGAGAAATAATGAAGTAATAACAAAAGCCACCTGGTTTTTCTTTGCCCCTCTAACCGGTCTCCGGTAACCTGCAAGAACGGACAAAATTGTAAATTTAGGAGACAGATTTCTGACCTTAACGCAAATTTTGACTCGCCGAGGAGTTATTTATACCTTGAAAGTTAAAAATACAAACTGTTGATCTCGTATTACGCTATGCCCAGAGCCACAGGACAATACTGTACGAGAACATTGATACCACACTTGTGTCGGATCTATAGGGATCGGTTTTCCCTAATTTCAAGATGCCGATGTAAGCAAAACAACAATCACCAAAAAGGGAGACCTCACTTAGTCTCACCTTGCGAGTCCCCTACACTTACGATTAGCCCATGGTGGTAATTGACTTATAAAACAGGTCGACAGGAGAAAACGAGGCTTTTCCTTTTCGTAGAGAGATAAAGAAGTCACCGGTAGAGAGGTTCACTGCAAGTTAAGAAATACGTGCAGTTTCTTAGGCAATATCATTTTTTCCCAAGTAGCCTCGTCACAGATTCGAGCAACAAGGATCGTCAAAGGATCTAAACTACAAATACTCTCGACACGGCTCGAGTACTCAAAGATCGTAAATTATTCTGACTTTATTTAAGCTTGACAACCCAAAACTAGATAGAAAAAACATCAAACATAGTCTACGCTCGTCTGAAAAAAAGGTTTCAAGGGAGTAATAATAAGAACTTTTGACAGGGCTTTAATTTCCTTTTGTTGGATTTGCAGTCAAAATAAATATTGTATTTATCCAAGTTCGTATCATCGTTCTGAAACTCTATTTCCGTACATTTCTCTAACCTTTGCCGAAGTCCATAAGGTACTCGTAGGATGATTGGATTTCACGGTTCAATTCCTGGTTAGAAGAAAGTTATTGCATTATACTCATCGGATCTCGGACTTTCTGGCCATACAGCAGTTCAAACGGCGCAAATCCTAAGGTGAGATGCGAGATTGCCCGGTAAGCGAACAAGGCCACGGGCAAGTAACGGTGCCACTCTCGGGGCTGGTCTGCACACAGATATGTCAGGATTGACCTAATTGTAGAATTAAGCCTTTTGCAGGTTTCGTTTGAGGCAAGGTGAAAGGGGATAGTAAAAGGGGGTTCACCATAAGGAGTTTACCAACGTACTCCATTAGTTTTGAGGTGAACTGGCGGCCACGATCGGATAATACCTCCTTAGGCATTCAGACTCGGGAAAAGATAGAGATGAGCACCTCGGCTCAGGGGATGCTGTCTATCCTTTTCATGGGTGCCGCTTTGAAAAAACAGATAGCAAAATAAACAAAGATCAGGACAAAGCTGTACCTTTCACTGGGCGGGGGTGGATTGGGCCAATTAGGTCGATTGCCAGACGGGCGAAGGGTTCCGAAATGATGGATCCCTTCTGCAGTGGAACGGGTTGGACACGTCCTTTTGTGTCTGTCTTCTAACAAATATCGCACGATCGGCAATAAATAAAGATTTAATCTGCAGCACCGGACCAATTAAGATATTTATAAATTCTCTAAGCTGTCTTAGTATGGCTGAAGTGTCCAGAAAATAAACTGTTATGGGCAGTGTTTATGATGGTAGCACGGGGGTAGCACTAATTAGGTGGACTTGGTTGAGAGAACTGCTGCTAAATTTAGAGTTCTGAGGGCAGTTGGTCCTCGCATGACCTTCAATACCACACGAAAAGAACACAATAGGCTTCCTGGGAAAGGATAACGGAGGGGATTTGATGTGAAAGGTTTGATGTCCAGAGGTTCCAAAGAAAAAGAGTTTCTGGACTTCGAGGGCCAGTTTGTTTTGCCACTTTTGCTTAGGGAACGATGGTTTAGTCATTTTACCTTCTTAGGTAGTAGTTATGGCTCGCTGCAAACACATCCTGTCCTCCGATGCACTCTTTGAATGTAGAACGCCTCTGATCCTAAACAAAAGATCTAATTTCGCAAGAGGGCAATGCCTAAAGTCAGTCGTTTAGCCTGAAGTCGACTAGCGCTTCATAATCATGGGGGACTTTAGACGAATTGAGCCAGAAATTGAAGTGGCTCTGAAGCGTCTACTAAATCTTAAGAAAAGTTTGCCTTCGAGCTCAAGAAGAGGGAACGGAGTTGAATCGAGAAAACGAGATGTCTCGTGCAGAAAGGAGGGCCTATACTATTTTTTCCCGGCTGCGTATAGCATTATATATGGGACAGCCGGAAGCGAAAATGCTTGAGCCAAGGAAGGACCTCTCCTTAACTAAATACTACACTGGAGGATAGGGATGAGCTCTAGCAGGGTTTCTTTATTTTGTCAGGAGGGAAGGGCAGGGTCTTCTTGCGCCCGCACGCTTTAAATTTTTGCTCCTCTCATATCGGCGGAAGTGGTTCGAATCTCTCACGGTTTCCACGACTTTGCTGTTCGTTGCTTGATCTCGTGGTCGACCGCATGGTGGTATTATACTCTATTCCCGACAGTCACCAGTAATAAAGGAACGGTAATTTGTTGTGGCTTGGTCGCGCAGTAAGCTTCCCAAATGTTGCTTAACCTTAACCCAGCGCTGTTGGGGTATTCGGATAACGAGCACTGAGCTTGGGCTGACTGGCTTAATTTTAGTTAAGTAGGTTGGGTAAGAGGATTGAATGAATTCTTCTTAGGAAAATTACTCACGGAATGCGGGTTCAAACACTCTTTATGGGACGGAGGTCTTGGTAGGCTAAGGCAGAAAGAATTTTGTTGGAATTTGTGTTGGGTATTTTTGGCATGCCTACGAACGTATAAGCATATTTTGGGGATTATTTTTTCTCACTACAGCACCCTCTTCCATCACCGATTCGCTTGGTCGCCGTGACTCTCTTGCTGAGTGAGTGAATGAATGAATAATAATGTTCATGATAATGTTTCAGCCTGTCTATACATACCACGGTCAATTAAAGGGGTGTCCCTCTCTTCTCATAATCTGAATGCTGAGCGTAGCCTATCTGGTAAAAAGTGTGTTTCTTTGTTCTTTGTTACGACTGCTGTGCGGATTCGAAGGGTGTGGGCATGTTTACTGTAAACGCGTGTTGACTAGGGTTGTAGTTTTATTTGGGCTTTATCAGACCGGCATTCATAGCATGATTGATTCCGCCGTTTCACAGGCTCACGTAATGTCTGTATGGTTAGATCAGATATCGCCCTAAGTTTGCCCAGCTGCCTTCCTTATCTGTTTTATAGATATTTCAGCTTGCATCGGGTTTTTTTCATGTGTGTATGTTTGTACATTCCTGTAGGGCATCCAACAATTTTGCTTGCATAATTACAATATTCCCGGGGGTGGATGGGCGAGATTTCTTAATTCATATTAAATTGCGATGTAAGATTATTTACAAATATTTGTTTTCTCTCACATTAATCCATTATTACAGAAAGGTATATTAAGTCAATGTTCAATCTATGTGCTGTTACAAGCCGTTATAGCATTCACATGATATTCATTTGTGAGGCTTCATTGTTGAACCTATTCAGCCTCGTCATGGCAGCTACAAAACAAGCCTTTTAAGAGGCCTCACTCACCTAAGTGATTGAAGCGGTTGGGTAAATTACACCCTCAAAATTTATCTTTAGTAACAAAGCCTACAGCTAGAATTCTTTCTTAGATCGAGTGGATAGTGATTTCTTGTAGGATTGATATGAGGGCTGGTATTTTGCGTGGAGCGATAGTAAAGTCGAGCAAGAGGGTTATGTGAATGACAATAATCTGCCTCTTCTTTGAGTGAAAAAGGCCACAAATGGCTTGAATTTGCAAAGTATCACCACAGGGAAGATGCCAACGATTGCTAGCCTCACCATGACCTCAAATTATTCTTCTCTCCTTGCTTCTCTAGAACGATTCTTAATTGTTATTCGTTTTTGTTTGTTTGTGCCACAATAATAGATAAACTGTGACCAGGGGCGTTGCTCAGGGATTTGATTATTGTCTTTATTTATTGATTTAGCTATTACTCCTAAAGATGAAATATTCAACTAAACCGCTCTGTTAAATAGTATAGAGAGACATAAGCTTATCCAAAGCAATTGAGATGGTGAATTGGATATTCAAGTAGCATAATAATGTCTTGGTGAGTTTATTCCCAATTTGGACCACTATCTTGATAGTTTATAATCTCACCTTCACTGTTTACCTTATTTTGTATATATTTAGTTGTAGTATTTGGTGTTTTACTATATTGAAACAACAAATTATAGAACTAAATCGATACAAAATAAATAAACCACACACTCTATATTATAACTATCCATATAGTGATTCACCTTGGATTTAAACTCATCAATGTTTACTTACTAAAAACATCCCAGGGTAAAACTGTAGAAGTCTAAATACCGCGTACAAAATTGTACGCAGAAACACTCCAACACAAAGTTGCGCGCCCTCTCGTATCTCTAAAATGGACCTCTCGCCTCGAATCCTCTGTCGCCTCTTTTCGCATTGCTGTAAACTCCGCGATGGCTCGAAGGCGCGAAAGATATACCGTCGGCCCAAAGATGAAAAAAGGTCTTTCCCGCGACGATATGGATTTTACAAGAGTTCGATTCTCTCTCTCATTTTTGCTCGCGAGAGAAATAAAAGGAAGACTTCTTCCTGGAATTAGGCAGAAGCTCTTGGACCTACGTCGAGTGTGTGAAACTCGATCCACAGAGGAAGCCGTTCGACCGCTGCAAGGAAGGAACTTTTCGGGGAATTGGTTGTAGGTCCCAAACTTCTCGCAGGCCCCCCCCCCCTCTCCTTCAGAGTCTGAGGTTACACAGGACCTCCCTCTACGGATTACAATAGACATAGCTAGGTAATGGGTTTTGGCTACCGACTCCAGGAGCCGAATAATCGGACAGGTACTTCGAGCAAGAGGTCCGATTTGAGTCACCGTGGGGCTCACCTTCGTGATCCGGCAAAGGATCAGTATATCACAGGCCGAGGATTAACCTCTCATTCGGCAACCTCGGACGGCCGGACTAGGTGAGATCATCGTCACCAGAAGAAGATCTTCACCGCCCCCTTCAAAAATACTTACAAACTCAAAGGTGTCGTTAATTGAATTATCCCCTTCCCTAACTTCACCAGTTTATTTGTGAACTAGAATTCTCATCCCGATCCCATACCCACGAATATTAGAGGTGCTTACTTAATTTAGTGTTTAACTCTAAAATAATATTCCCTTCGTTCTATCTGGTGTCATTAAGACGCAAATATTCCAGTGAGTAATCTGCAACTAATCCCCACGACATTTTCTAGACTTATTTATTAAATGCAAGATTAATCCTATTTACATTTATATACGCTGTTGCTTATTTCAAATTCATGTACATTAAAGATTATTTTTGTTCTGTGTGTTTAACTAATTTGGATGATCCTTTAGCAATTATTAAGCAATCCACTCGGCTTAAATCTTAATATTCCACCGACCCACCCATGGTTGGCTTTTACTGAGTGGGGAACACACTCAGGGGATCATGATCTTAGTTTTGATCAAAAATGTACGCACAGGTGTTATTCTTATTCACCAGAAGTGGCTAAGGTGGATGTATTGGATACGCTTCACCTCCGCTTCACCTCGGTGCGGTAATAAAATATATGTATAGGAAGTGGGACTGGGATTACCGACTCACTCAAACCTCGACAAGAACTATTCCAAACCTTACCACAATTTAACTAAAGAAGCTTTTCAAATATCCAATCGAGTCTGATTTATCTTCAATTTCATAACATTAGCCCTTCTCCTCTATTTCTCCGATAACCGAAAAAGATCAAGAAAAGTGAATCAGAATGATATCTCCCCCCTGCCCCTCCTCGCAAAGCGATCTACACTAAAGAGAAAACATTTGAAACTCCAACTTATCCTCATATCCAGGCCTATTGACTTATGGGATAAGCTCAATAGCCTTACGCTCAACCTTTTCAATCATATTTAGGCCTTGCGCAAAGGTTGGAAGCCTACGCCGAATCACAATAGTCGAGAAGGTCTTTTATAAGAATTATATTCCCCTCCAAATCACCACCTCATTGCATTTATATGATATGTTTCTTGTTTATAATACCTAACATTTGTTATCGTTCTTCCTAGTTAGCATTTTTAAAATTGAAAATTAATGCATGTAGTTCTAAAAATTATAGTTGCTGTGAAATGGAAAGGACGGAGATGTTCATTAGATTCTATAAAATTTTTACTTTCATTTTTAAGGTTCGTCTTAAGAAGATTGGTACCCTTACAGAGAAATAGGAATTTAGAGATGGTAGTAATTAAATCTAAAGCTACATAGGTTGTGTGAAGGTTGAAACAAGGACATTTAGAGTGCGGAAGATTATAAGAAACATAAGGGAATAAAGTTTTAAGCGGTAATTACAAGATTGTGGTTTAATGCTAGCCCACACTGGATAATATATACAAACATGGCTTCATCATTATCAAGATGATTGAATAACCCAAAATATTTGAGTTTGTCTTATTTCATTAAAATATTAACTATTTTGCACTTTCATCCGTTGGTTCAAAAGTGATATTCTCCCAAATGGTATAAAAAAACAGTGTTTGAATAGAGAAATAGTAAAAAATTACTTACCAAACGATCCGTTAGAAGAAAAAAATATGAGATTGCCTCTGAAAGGAGGATAAGATCCCAATAGATAAAGAGAATTTAAACAAAGAAAAAAATTAATCTTTAACATTTTTAAAATATTCGAGGGTGATTACAAATTAATAAAACTAAGTCATTTATTTTTCGAGTAAGGTAGATATGATCCAAATCTCGTTGGCAGCTCTTTACACCTCTACGTCATCAACAGGGTTCCGGAAAAGTATGTTGTGCTGTGAAAGCTGATAAAGGAGTGAGACCGGTGTTGTGATTGTCAATTTGTGATGATACCTATGGAACAATTTATCCCCATTGGGTAACTACCAGCGTATCCGCCAAATGGGGCACCAATTCGTTACGTCTTCGATAGTTTTCCATCCGCTGGGATTTAACTCCCGCCTCGGAGTCAGAAATACAACGACTTCTCCAGAGGCTAGCTAGAGCATTCCTTTCTTGAGCGAAGTTAACCAACAGTGATGATCGTTCACTATCTTTCTCTATCAATATCTCCCAATCTCTACCTCTATCCCCCTCTATCTTTCACTATCTCTCTGTATTTCTAATCTTCTCTCTCTCGTTTTCTGTGATCAAAGTGGTGCTCGCTGCCTCAGTGTGCCTGGTTTGAATCGCTTCCCTACACGGATTTTTTCGAAAAAAGGTAAAAAAAATATTACTGCAAGGAAAAATGATTCCGTTTTTTCTTTCAATGTGGTTTAATGGATTCATTTTCATCATTCTCTCGTGGAACTTTGAGATATATATACATATATATATATATATATATACATATCTTACTCACTTATCCACTTAACCATAAACGCATTGAGTTACTCACACATGCTCACTATCTTACATTTACTCTCCATCTCTCGTTAATTGTTGGCTACTGATAAGTCACGTTTGGAAGGCCATTTTTAACTCATACACCTTGCACTTTGACACACACACACACATCTAACCTCTCCTTCCAACAAACGAACGCACATACATAAGAGGAGAGTTACTCAAAATATTTGGAAGGTGGTGGGAGATTGCGATTAGGAGGGCATTTATTCATCTGATGGAGCGAGAAGGGTCTTCTTTGGGGTTTGAGAATCGAAGTTTTCCTTCTTATATTTCTGGTCTTGGGTGAGGATACAATAAATACTTATTTCTGGTATTTGTCTAGGATGCAATAAATACCAATTTCTAGTCTTTGGCAAGGATGCAATAAATACCTATTTCTAGTCATTAGCAATGGTGAAATAAATACCTATTTCTGATCTTTGGCGACGATACAATAAATAGCTATTTCTAGCATTTGGCTAGGATGCAATATATACCTATTTCTTGTCTTCGGTGAGGATGTCATCTTTCTTCGAAACAGGGCGTAATAGTGACGCCCATAAGGATTGATATTTTTTAAATAATACCTCCTCTTTCAATTTCGTCGAATTCTAATATGACAATAGGGATTGACTTATTCACAACTTGCACAAAGGTGGCCTTCAGTTTAGCCGGCGCCAAGGATTGGAGGCGTCATTGATGTATTAGGTAGGTATTTGACGTTGGGCAATGAGAAAAGAATAAATGATCAAAGTGAAAAAATTCTGTTTGAAAAATAGTGGTGCCATTTTTTAGAGGAACACCAATTAACGTTAGTTCACGGATTTCTTCGTTAGTGTAAATGATCTTAAAATAGAAACAGAGTTAAAGGTTTAGATAGTAGTTTGAATAAGATCTACACGATTGTCATCTAAGAAAAATTTGAAGTTTGACAATAATTCGATTAGTGCGACGAATTCCTCAAGGTTACACTTACCTTTTACTAGATACGAGTTTAAGTAACTTACCGTAAACCCTCAGAATAGTAAAAATACTTAATTGATTGGAAAGTCAACGTTGAACTGAGAAATAAACAGATTTCTCAAACTGACACCAGAGAAAAATAAAAATAAATTGACAGCATTTATGTGTGTCAAACTTGCATACCAGGCTATAATGACACAAGCGGCAAGCCGACCTTCACACAAAGCTATGCAGAGTCTAGAACAAAGCCATGTTGTTCATATACAAAGCTAGGAGACGAGATCAAATAACGCAAAGAGTACTTCACAGAGCAGAAAACTGGAAACAATCAACAAGTCACTACAGAAACAAACTAGAAAACATGGGAGAAAATAGTCGAGGAAAATATATCTATAATCACTCAAGGCAAGTTTAATTAAGTTATCGTAAACCCACACAATAGTAAAAGTATTTAATAGGTTGGAAAGTTAATGTTAAACCGTAGAAAGACCACTGTTATTTCCTGGATTTCTTCTTTAGTCTAAATGATCTTAGAATATAAATAGAGTAAAAGGCTACACGATTATTATGTAAGGAGAATTTGAAGTTTGACAATAATTGTATTACTCTAATAAATTATACAAGGCAAGACTTACTTTTTAACTAGATAGGAGTTTACTTAACCTAATATAAACAGTTGCAATAGTACAAATACTTAATAAGTTTAAGAGGCAAAGTTGCAGAATGAAACAACCCACCACAAGAGAGTGCAGGACAGAGTTCGAAACATATTCAAGATGCACCGAAGAAGGGCACAATTGGAGGAATTGCATCTTTGCGCCCCAAAAAGTGTTTAAACTGCAAACAGCCAAATTAGAGCGATGGAGAATATCTGCTATATCAAAAAACATATGTTAGACAAAGAAAAGAGGAAAGAAGAAGAATGAAGGAAAAATACGAGATAACGCAGGCAGTAAAAGTTGCCTTCTCAGAGGAAGAAAGGAAGAAAACATAATTAGAGATAGAGAATGAAACCAACAAAAATACTAACATGCAAACTTTGCGCACATGTCAAGAATATTACGAATCCGGAATATTCAAAACAGATCTCGACCAGATATTGAAAAATAATAGACTCAGAGAGATGGGCTTCCTGATCAAACCCCCATCCGGCGACATCTTGCAAACGTACTTCAGATTTAAGATGCCACCAGAAGACGCTCCAGAACATTAGGTACAACGCAACGGAGTTACTAAGGAACAAGCGACGGGGAAGGTAAAAATTCCAGCAAAAAAACAGTTAAAAGAGAAAACAAAACAGAATGAAAACCAAAAAGGTAAAGCAAACTAAAATAGTTTGAAAACACAACATAAAATGTGAACAACATACACTGACGAATCGTTACCAAACTTGAAAACGAGAGAGAATGCTTCTCATCAAAATAGAAAAATAGGCATGGATTTGATGGCGAAATGATCTATCTGAGGATCAAAGCTATAGTACAGATAACATTCTGAGGGGACATAAGTATAAACTTGAAAGAACAAGAAAGAAAAAGCAAGCTTTGTTACATATGCATTTACCATCGAAAGTAATATTCGTAGAATGACTCCCGACGATATACCATATATTACTATTCGTTGAGGGAACTTCTTTAATTATCTCTAGAGTTCGTTAATGACTGGCGGCCGATATTATGTATCTTCGATATGCTTAAGAAGTGGAACTGAGCTCAAGGATAATAATATTGCTATCATTAATAAAACAGAGTTTTATTAATAATAACTATCAACAAACACAAGACGGAAAATATTGACATAAACAGAGAATGGAAAGGGTCGTGGAGACTCGGGCTAATCCGAGGATTTGAAAGATTTAAAAAGGTAAAACAAATATAGAGTTAAAGAGATCAGATAGTTCGATAAACCATTTAAAGCACAGGATAGAATTGACAATAGGGTTAAGTACTTAAAGGTGACGTTTGGCTTACGTAACTTTACGCTAGTGGTGCAGTGGAAGGTGACTTGAAGGAATTTCGGTCCACTGGCGAGTTCCAGCCGAAGGGGGGGAATAAAAGGATCCTGACGTGGCGTCTTGGGAAGGAGAACCGTTTCTCGACGAACGGCTTGAAGAACAATGGCTGTTCTACGTTGTTCTCTTCTGAACAAAGGAGGGTGAGAACCGTATCTTATCTACGGGCTCAAGAACAATGGTTGTTCTAATGTTGTTCCCTCTGAACAACAAGGGGGAACGGTGAGAACCGTCTCTTGTCTACGGGCTCAAGAACAATGGCTGTTCTAATGCTGTTCTTCTCTGAACAACAGGGGGAGGGGTGAGAACCGTCTCTTGTCTACGGGCTCAAGAACAATGGCTGTTCTAATGCTGTTCTCCTCTGAACAACAAGGGGGAAGGGTGAGAACCGTTTCTTGGCGAAGGGCTCAAAACGAACAATGGCTGTTCTACGTTGTTCTCTTTCTGAACACGAGAGGGAAGCCTTGGGGACTTGGCGTCACGAAAGGCTCGAACCTTTGGCACTCAAGGAATATTGTCCTCCTTCTGGACAAGTGATAGTGAATCTCGAGGTTGAGGTCCCTTGGCGCACAAAGGGATAGAGGGTCGTGGTGATGTTTCGCGACGAAAATCTGGATCTCCAATCTGATCTTAGTGGTAAAGTTTCCATATAAATAGCCAGGAAATCTCCTTGGCGTGGGGGACAATGGAGTGGAACCTTCGAGGGAACGCACAGCCGAGCCGGAGAACAATGCCTTATCTGCCCATAAGCCTAACTCAATCTGGTGAGGTCGGCGTATGTGGGCGAACGGGGGGACGATAACCTCCTTGTTTAAACATTGACATCCGGTGACTGTGATAAGGCGCCAAGCTTGGAATCGAAGATGCACGTGGGCAACATCGTGGTTTTAATTAATATGTGATAGAAGTTGAAATTAACGCAGCTTCAACTCGTTCTCTCACACCCCTCCATTCCGGGTGAAGTTGTCACTTCGAAAATAAAGAGAGAAGGGACAACGATAGAGCTCCGTTGTGGGGAACTCGTTTTCTTATACTAACCGTCCTTTCCTGCACCTAACTAGTATTAGCTCAATATATATGATTATTTTGATCTTTAGATTACAGGGGAAAATAACCTTTAATACAACTTAATCAAAGAAAAAAAAGGGCATGGAACAATGAAATTATATAAAATTAGTATATGCGGGGCAAAATAATTTATACGTAAATTTATGGGTACAAATATATATACATACAAAAAAATAGACATTGAGCGTTACAAAAGTCAGACATATACCTTAATTAATTATATTACAAGAGAATCTTAATGTAAGTCGTACAAGACGGTATATACCTACATGGAGATACTTATCCTATGAATACACTTACTCTACGCTATTTGGTAACGCATTCCTACTGAGGGCGTCAGCGACCTGGTTATCGGAACCTTTTATATAATTTATTTTAAACTGATACTCTTGCAAGCGTAAACTCCAGCGCATGATGCGGCCGTTTGAGTGTCTCACATTCCTAATATAGGCTAACGGATGGTGGTCGGTTCCTATTTGAAATTCTTAACCTATCAAGTACATCTTGAGTTTGTCTATGACCCAGATAATTGATAGAGCTTTCTTTTCTCTAGTGGCATATCTCTTTTCGCGTGGTAATAATTGACGACTAGCATATGCAACTGGATGACTCGTTCCGTCATCCACGTATTGAAGGAGTACACCTCCAATGCCCTCGTTGCTCACGTCGGTCTTAATCCCGAAGGATTTTTCCGGGTTGGGCAACTTTAAAATGGGGGCAGAAATGAACTTACTCTTGAGCTGATTAAAATGGGAAACAGCGACATCATTCCAACGTAAACGATCGGGAAAATTCTTTTTTTGAAGGGGGCTGAGGGGGCCGAAATTGCAGCGAATTTCGGAACAAATCGCTGATAGTGAGAAGCTGATCCTAGGAAGGATCTTAAGGGCTTCTTTGTAATCGGGAGGGGCATGTCGGCGATTGCCTTAATCTTGTTCTCTTGGGGACCTAACTTGCCTTGTCCTATTTTGAAACCCGAATATTTAATGGGTTCGTGGGCAAAATGTCATTTGCGGGGGCCAATGGTGAGGAAATTTTCGCGCAGTCGCTCGAAAAGAGCTAATAGGGCGGGTAAATGGTGATTCCATTTAATTAGTTCTTGTAGCTGACTCTTCTGACGTGGTGTCAGCTGCGCGTCACTATCCAGGTCAGAGGGTTCCAAAGACTCGCCTGGTAGGGAAGGAGGAGGGTAATCGGCATCAGGTTGGATGCACACTGTCTGGATTACATTAAGGGACTCCGCGGTGTAATCTTCTTCAAGCGCCGATGTTTCGTCCAGTTCTACGAAGGTATCTCTATGGGCGCGTTGGGGGTTCTTTTTTTCTTGGAGTCCACGGACAGTCTCCGTGTCCTTGTCTTGTGCCTTATCACCAAAGGGTTTTAGTGATTCACACTCCTTTTGTGCCGTCCTAAAGTCCTGGTTAAGGGTTTCCAAGAAATAGGACGGTATCGGGGTTCTGATGGGGACGGGCTCCGGGGCTTCTTTCTTATCTCGGCCTCGAGGAAGGGCGGCCTGAAACAGAGGATCGAAACTTACTTGGGGGCTCTGTCCTATAAGTACGGAACAGAATTGTATGGGTGCTATAATGACTTCAGCCCAGCCATCATAATATTGACACTGCAGGTAACATCTAACGACGGGGAATCGGTTCGCCCGCCCAAGGTGGTCATGTACCACCGCAAATTTTTCGTGGTTAGAGGCCACTGGGAGGAGTTCGTCGGACACGATGAAACACGTACATCCTGTGTCCCTGACGAGAGTCGATACTCGGCAGCCGTCCACGCTGCCCTCCTCATATTTCAAAGTTCCCGATGAACTTTTATCAAAAATCAACTTTACCTGGTGGCCTGACGGAGGGGGAGAATTTTCTGCTTGGGTCTGTACCACCGGGGAAGCCGGGGTTGTATTAATCTGGTGAACTTGGTGGGCTGGTCCGCTTTTAAGCCTAGAATTTTGGGGGCAATTCCACGCTCATGTGGTTTTCTACACCACAGGTGAAGCATATTATTGGCCGCTTCGGGAAGAGAGATGGGGAAGAATTCATAACGGGAGGTTTGGAGTCCCGTTGTTGGTTTTGGGGAAAGAAGTTTTTGGGTTTTACGGGGCTCAAAAACTTTGTCAGCTTTACTGGGAAGGAGCGCGAATCCTTCTTTCTTTCTTCTCGTTGGATTTCTTTTTCTCTTTCTTCTCGTTGTATTTTTCTTTCTCGTACTTCTCGTTGTATTTCTCTTTCTCGTTCCTCTCGTTGCATTTCTCTTCCTCGTTCCTCTCGTCGGATTACTGTTTCCCTTTCTCTTTCTTCTCTTTGGATTTCTCTTTCTCGTTTTTCTCGTTGTATTTCTCTTTCTCGTTCATCTCTTCGTATTTCTCTTTCTCGTTTTTCTCGTTGTATTCCTCTTTCTCGTTCTTCTCGTCGGATTACTCTTTCTTCCTCTTTTCTTTGCATTTCTGCTTCAATCCGAGCTAATTCAATCTGATGGTGAAGCTCCACATGTCTTATCCGTTCCTCTCTTATGTACTTAATTATTTCTTTTCCGGAAAGTCACAAGGATTCTCCTTGTGCTTTACAGATTTCAAACTGAGTCATCTTTGCACTTGGGGGCGCACTAGTCAACCAACTAAAATTGCTTGCAACAAGAATTATGCCTCTTTAGAATTAGCCTACCTAAATATGGGCACTGACCTATTCGTACTTGGTTTCTCAATCTAAATAACCACTGACTAAAATCCCACAAAAAAACACAAACAAATTATTATAGCCGTTCCTTGAGCTACTCCAGCTTCTTAAGTTTCAAAAAAAAGGGGATAGCAATCGTTAAAACAAAAGGGAACTAATATATTCTATTATTATAACGAATAACACTATGCTTTACTCGACTAAGACCAGTGTTTTCAAAGATATAGCGTTAAACCTTACACACCTGATACCAAATTTAAATAACATATATATATATATATATATATATATATATGTCGTACAATGACTCCCGACGATATACCATATATTACTATTCGTTGAGGGAACTTCTTTAATTATCTCTAGAGTGCGTTAATGTCTGGCGGCCGATATTATGTATCTTCGATATGCTTAGGAAGTGGAACTGAGCTCAAGGATAATAATATTGCTATCATTAATAAAATAGAGTTTTATTAATAATAACTATCAACAAACACAAGACGGAAAATATTGACATAAACAGAGAATGGAAAGGGTCGTGGAGACTCGGGCTAATCCGAGGATTTAAAGGATTTAAAAAGGTAAAACAAATATAGAGTTAAAGAGATAGGATGGTTCGATAAACCATTTAAAGCACAGGATAGAATTGACAAAAGGGTTAAGTACTCAAAGGTGACGTTTGGCTTACGTAACTTTACGCTAGTGGTGCAGTGGAAGGTGGCTTGAAGGAATTTCGGTCCGCTGGCGAGTTCCAGCCGAAGGGGGGAATAAAAGGATCCTGACGTGGCGTCTTGGGAAGGAGAACCATTTCTCGACGAACGGCTTGAAGAACAATGGCTGTTCTACGTTGTTCTCTTCTGAACAAAGGGGGGTGAGAACTGTCTCTTGTCTACGGGCTCAAGAACAATGGCTGTTCTAATGTTGTTCTCCTCTGAACAACAAGGGGAAACGGTGAGAACCGTCTCTTGTATACGGGCTCAAGAACAATGGCTGTTCTAATGCTGTTCTTCTCTGAACAACAGGGGAGGGGGTGAGAACCGTCTCTTGTCTACGGGCTCAAGAACAATGGCTGTTCTAATGCTGTTCTCCTCTGAACAACAAGGGGGGAGGGTGAGAACCGTTTCTTGGCGAAGGGCTCAAAACGAACAATGGCTGTTCTACGTTGTTCTCTTCCTGAACACGAGGAAGAAGCTTTGGGGACTTTGCGTCACGAAAGGCTCGAACCTTTGGCACTCAAGGAATATTGTCCTCCTTCTGGACAAGTGATGGTGAATCTCGAGGTCGAGGTCCCTTGGCGCACAAAAGGAGAGAAGGTCGTGGTGATGTTTCGCGACGAAAATCTGGATCTCCAATCTGATCTTGGTGGTAAAGTTTCCATATAAATAGCCAGGACATCTCCTTGGCGTGGGGGACAATGGAGTGGAAGTTTCGAGGGAACGCACAGCCGAGCCGGAGAACAATGCCTTATCTGCCCATAAGCCTAACTCAATCTGGCAAGGTCGGCGTATGGGGGCGAACGGGGGGACGATAACCTCCTTGTTTAAACATTGACATACGGTGGCTGTGATAAGGCGCTAAGCTTCGAATCGAAGATGCACGTGGGCAACATCGTGGTTTTAATTAATATGTGATAGAAGTTGAAATTAACCCAGCTTCAACTCGTTCTATCACAGTAATGTTCTATGACTAACTATTACCTCGACAGGATAGAAGCGTCCAATAAAAATAGGATAAAAAAGGCAAAAAGAACCGAGAAATAAACAGATGTCTCAACTTGGCACTACACACAAGCGGCAAGCCGACCTTCACACAAAGCTATGCAGAGTCCAGAACAAAGTCCTTGTTGTTCATATACAAAGCTAGGAGACGAGTCAAAAAAATGCAGAGAGCATTTCAACAGAGAAGAAAACTAGAAACAATAAACAAGACAATAAAAACAAATTAGAAAACATTGGATAAAATAGTCGAGGAAAATATCTTTATAATCATTCAGAGGCTGCAGACAGAAAAACATATAATAATCGAAGTCTCTTGTAAGGCAAAATTCTCAGGCTTCTGAATATATTGTTTTGAAGAAACATTCCTCATAAGGTGGTATAAAAACTAATAGATTAAAAGGATAGTAATGATATGGAAAAAAAGAGAATAATGAATAAGAAAAAATCATAAGCATTGAAAAACTAAGAAAGGCCTAAAGTCTTTTAACACTTAAGTCAAAGAGGAAAAAGATAAAGGCAAAATAAATGTATGAACGCAAATAAGAAACAAAAACCTATTAATGAACCTAATAAGTAAGTGATGTCTTTTTCGCTAGACCAAAAATCTTCAACTATACTACCACTCTTGCCACGTTATTCTCTTACGTGAAACCACAAATTTCTTCTTAATTTGAAGTCATCATTGTCGTCATCTTTGATTTTTTATTCCCCAAAAAGCTTTGTTAGCGAATAAAGTATCTGTTAAATAGCACTCATTTCTCCCCTACCTCATTCGAAAGCTAATATAATGTGTGTATTAAAGATGCAGCCCAAACCTACTTAGGTGAATTTATTTTGGAATGATAACTTTGGAGACAGAAGTGAGTAGAAGCAGGTGGCGAATGATTGATGAAAGAAAAGTATGGCGTGATCTTGAGGCGTTGGAAAAAGGGAACTAATACATCAAATTTCTCCCGAGTTTAACCATAAGTACGACCATAGAACTTTCATTATAGTTTGGGTTAGTGCGTTATTTTTTTGCTGGTGCCCCACTCTCTATGACCTAAGGGGCAAGTGGAGAGAATTGTTAAGGAATGTAAAAAGGGAGAAATAGAGATCCGCACCAACTTTGGTATGACGGCAAAGACTTAAATCAAGCCACTTTTTCCCTCGTTTGTATCACTCTTTATTCATGCCCAATCATTGAATTGAAAGAATGTTTGCTACATATACTTTTATTTCAGCGCAGAACTCCACAACCTTGTCAACAGTTTCATTGTATACATATTTACCAATAACTTTGATTATCTCCTCGCTCATTCAATCACATATTACTTTATTCATCTTTCCTACAACAATAGTCAGCTAAAGAAAGTGTAACAACACTGAGCTTCTGCTATCCCTTGATTTTGATCTTGATGAAAAATGAAAGAACTGAGTAAGATGTTTGATAGAGGTGAAAAAATAATGTTAGGTTTTGCATGGATAAGAAGGCATCTCGTGCTTTATCCTTTTATTTTTATTTTATTTCTAATTTTGCCTTCAGCGCCACGTCATGTCATTCAAAGATTTCAATTTTGTTTCCTACTAATATGTTAGCTATTTGCCTGCTTTCTTTTTATTTCTTATCGTAGGTTTAGTGCACTGATCCTATTTTGTTTTTAAGTTTTCTTTCTTTCAACAATTATATTGGTGGCTTTTGCCTCTTTTTATATCCATTTTGGTTATTTCTGATGCAGTAACTTCTAGTTGTTTTATTTGTCCTCTTTTTTGGTAGTCTTTTTATATATAAATAATGTTTGTGGCTTCCAGGAAGCAATTTCTTTCGCTTGGTAATAGAGCTCTCCTGGAGATGATATGCCGTTTAGGTTATGGAATTTCGATATTATTTTCCATTATTGGCAATATTTGATCCTCTATTTTCTCATAGGAATTCTGCTAGCCTCCTAAGTTTCATATTCAATCATTTCAGTCATGCTCTTACGTGCAGCTCTGTCTCCTAAATAGGGTCAATCCAGCGCATTCCAGCTATTAGCAGAGGGGCCTTGTTCTGCACTCTCTGCATTAACCTGAGAGAGGTAGAGATTTCTGCCTACATTACCCTTGCCAGGTACACTAATGAAGAGCGTAGCCGTGCAGTGCACAGCTTTTTGATGTTATGGTGCTGAGGCATTTGAACCTGTCATAGTTCCCAAGCTCTATTTTAGATATGGAAGTTATGTTGTTTATGTGCGTCTTATAACTTCTTGCATCGAGTCGCATTCCCTGGACTTTGCCCTCGTTGGAATCTGGGAAAATTTCGTCAGTGACGATGACGTCCTCAAGTTTCTGGTGTTTCACTGGGAGGATTTGGAATCTTTGGCGGATGGTCTTTATTTGCCACTCTTTGTATCTTTTGATGATATTGATCGCGGTAGCTGTCTCTTTTGTCTGTATTCCCGCTAGGAGCTGTTGATAATCTGTGTGATGTCACTGGCGTTAGCAAGTGCGTACACGAGATACAACAGTTGACTCAGAGTATAGCTTGTGGAACACCTGTCTCGAGTTCAAACTCAGGTCCTCTATAGTAGCCCTCTGTTATTATTCGGGCTCTCCTCTACATGTCAGAAACACAGAAGACCGTTTCCAGGATTGGGTTGAGTTGGAGGACTAAGATCATGAATGGCAAACCTCTCAACCAAACCTTATCGAAAGCCTTCTGTACACATCGCAGTTCCACGCTTACGTACATTCCTTCAGATCTCCAGCGCGCGAGTTTTTTCGTTAGAAAGGCAAGTCTCTATTTGTTCATCATTTCTTATGGAATCCGTGCTCCAGAGAGTTGTAGGCTTCCAGCTTAGTTAGATAGTCTTGTAGCGTGTTTACTAGAAGCTTTACGTAGACTTTTTCCACGAACTTAAAGAGAGAGATCAGCCTGCACTTAGACATTTGATCGGGCGGTTTGTTTCCTTTATGTATAAAAATGACTTTGGCCATTTTTAGACCGTCAGGGAATTAGGCCGTATGCATGAAAGCATTGAAGATGTTGGTCATTTCCTGAATGATTTGATGGGGGACATGTACGATTGTTTTTGGTGATGCCCATCCAGCCTAATGCAATTTTTTTTATAAAAATTACGGTTGCCATGACCGCCTCAATTGTTATTTGGCGTGGGGTTGAAGGTGTATTGGTGTTACTTCCAATTAAGGTCTATCATTATTGGGACTATATTTTGCCAAAACGTCCGAAATCTTTCCTACAGAACCGCCGAGTCCTCTAATTATGTATCATTATCTTCTATTCGGGTCTTCTCTCTCTTCAGTAGTCCTTTACTTTTTTATTGTTTTCCCAGAATTAGTTCTGTCTTTACTCGCATGTCTACTCTGGCTATTAGGCTATCACAGACCTTAGCCTGTTTGAGGTTTATAGCCTGCCTAAGTTCTTCAATTAGACGTTGTAGCAACGAGCTTCTTTTTCATTTCGTACCTGCCCTTCTAATTTCCTCGTACATCTCTATGTACTCCGTAACGATCACTTTCATCCCCTCTGTCAATCTGGATTTCTGAAGAGTTTTTTTCTGTGTTTTGAGTACACACATACACTCGCGGTCTGACTCTACGATTGTGGTAGATAATCTCTTCAGCTCCTCATCAACCTCTACTAATGTTGCCTTCCTTAGGTCAGCTGGTTCTTGTCTATTGAGGAGTTCCCTGTAGCGCTCCCAGTTGGCCGAGGCGTAGCTTTTGTGGAGAATGAGCGGAAACTGGATCTGTGCCAGTGAAATTGTTGTGGCCGCTTGGTATTGTTGTGCCCTAATCACTATGGTAATTGATTAGGAAGCCGTTGCTTGTCATGATTATGTAAGGGTTTGATGCAGACCTGTAGGTGAAATAGGTCGCGATGTCTGGCTTGATTACTTTGTTTGACTTTTAGGCCCCAAATTAAATCATCTACCCTACTTCCAGTCATTCTCTCCAACCATCTCTCAAAGGCACAAGGAGCCACATTGAGGGAGGGGTTTCTTTAAATTCTATTAACACCATTCCATCATCTTTCAATCTTCTCTGTCCCTCTTTGGAGTCGTTATCTAAATAGAAGCACAATCAATTGTTACAAAGCTACTTTAAAATCTCTAAAAATAGCTATAATATAATATCGTATTGCACGCCTTTCTATTCATTATTAATTAAACAACTAACCTTTACAACCCTGGTTCTCATCCCTTTTTATAGATCCCCCTCCCATGCAAAGCAGCAAGAAATTTCTGATTCTCTTGCCACTCACAGAAAGGAATATAATGGATATAAAATAACAGATTCAGTGTGATTTAAATTCTCATTTATATTTTATATACTTTCAAATGAATTTGTATTTATTTGGTATAGTTATATCTATGAAATTTCATCATTAAATTCAATAAAGAAATATAATTTCTTTCCGCACCTCAAAGATCAACTATTGCAACATTGTGCACCTCTAGAAGACCAATTTCGCCCTTCAGTTCAGGACCCCAGCCTTCCAAAATGTATAAATTCTGTTTTCCAAACGACATCGATGAGATTTATTGTTTACTCTCATAATTTAGTAGGTATTCGGAAGTCCATCTATAATAGTTAATCGCCACTTTTCAAACTTATTAGACTTCTTTAATTTTAAAACTACTATTATTACCAATTGTCATTTCAACAAATGACGAAATGGGGAAGGGTCAGAGTGGTAATATGAAACTTGACCTTAGAGGTGAGTAAGGTCAAGCCATCTTGATTTCAAATCTTACACATGTTTCTCTGTGGGTATGACCTTGTGTTCGGTATCTAGGATTTTAAATATTTTTAGCCTCCTCAGATGATGTTTTTTTTATTTCCCTTCCATCTCTTTGCTATTCCTTTATACTAATTCTTTTAACGCTTTTCTTTTTCCCATGCAAACTCTCTCCCTCCCTATCTCTTTTTGTTATTCTTTTTTACTGATCCTTTTTCTCTTAGCTTTTCCCATGCAAGTTCTCTTTCTCTTCATCTCATTTGTTATTATTCTTTACTAATTCTTTTTCTTTTGTCTTTCCCCATGCAAGTTTTCTCCCTCTGTCAGTACACACTGGTCTCTCTAAAATGACTCACAATCACAGGTCTTTTAAGGAGTTCTTGCGCATGTGCGTCAAATTCTAACCCCCACCCCTATCCCCTCTCTTTGCCAATTAAGAGAAAGATTTATATTGTTTCTTTTTCTTTTAAGTTGATTAGAAAAGAAAATGTTACTTTAGTTTGTTTTCTCTTTCTTTATCTTCTCGCTTCCTCCACCTCATCAATTAATTACACTCGTTTGATCCTCTTTTTTTCCTTTGTTTTTGTCTTAAAATGTCGATCTCAAAAGTACATCAAATCGCTCCTCATGAAATCATCGGTAACTCAAATAGTCCACTCTTTCTCTCTTCACTCTATTTGATCCTCTGAAGACATTTTAATTTATGTGTGTAGTTCCATTGAATGCTGTCGAGTACGGCGTGGAGTGTAATAGGGTGCCGTCTGCGCCACCTCACTTTTGCACATAAGAAACCTGCATTGAAACATCAAAGACTTTTTTGTCTCATTCCAAGCACAATAGAAAGCAGTTTGGAGCGTAGAATAATTGGTCTATTTTCGAGGCCTTCGGGTCTACCAGGGACCTACTCGCGTGTGCAGACGCGAGGATAATCATCACTGACTTCATTTTAAAGTGAACACGTGCTGGAATTTACATGCTATGTAGTCATTCAACTAGACTTCGTTACTACACTCTGATCAATTTAGGCCCGCCTTCATTTTTCACTTTCACGTGGTCTTAAACCTGAACAAACACTCTTTTCCAGTCAGTGAAGTTCTCGAAAACACTGTTTTTCTTTCTTCCCGATGAATAAATTGCGCAGGCGTTTCTCTAATGGGGTAGGAATTCCGTGAAAATTCATCACCCATTCCATCCTCTTACCTTTTTTTGTGGGGGGGGGTCCTCTTTTGTATATTCCTTTTTCGTTTATATCTTTTGTTATATTCAACTTTTTCATTTCTTTCCTCTATAATATCCACATTTTTCATAGTTTCCTCTTTATATCCATTTTTTCGTTTCTTCTTTTTTTATATCAACCTTTTTCGTTTCTTTCATATATATTATCATCGTTTTTCATTTTTTACCTGTTTAATATTTAAGGATTTCGTTATTTTACTCTTTAATATTCAATGTTCTCGTTTCTTTCATCTTTAGTAATCCACCTTTTACCTTTTTTTCTTTTTAATATCCATGATTCTCGTTTCCTTCATCTTTATTATCTAATTTTTCCTTCATTCCCTTTTAAATCATCTTGTTCATTTCTTTTCTCTTTAATATTCAGCTTTTTCGTAACTTCCTCTTTATAGCCACCTTTTTTCTTTTCTCTTTAATATCAACTTTTTCTTTTTTATCTCTAATATCCATATTTTTCGGTTCTTTCATCTTTATTATCCTCTATTTTCGTTTCTTTCCTGTTAAATATCCAACCTCTTCCATCTGACGCATTCCATACAACACCAAGGACTTGTTGTTAAAATTAGTGGACGCCCCCCACCCCATATCAGGAGGGGTGCTTTTCACCTTGTACGATATTTACACTTTTTTTTGCCTCCTTTTATTGCCCCAAATCCTCACGCACCGAGAGTTAAGCTTTTATGAATAATAATCGAAATCCAACGAGGTCATCTCGATCAGAATGTCTTTTAAGAGAGATTAAAGAATAAAGTGGTGAAATGTCGTGATGAGAAAATGTATGAAGGCAGATCAGCAGGAAAGTAGAAGGAGAATTATTTATGGGTTAAGAACCTAACAATCACGCAACTTTCTCTAACATTCTCCTATCTTACCACGAAGTCCCCCTAAGCATCTTCCCCCAACGATGTCATGTTAAGCTTTGGTTAGAATTATCAAATTGGCATTTGAAGGATTGAGCTCCCTCCACGCGACAAAAAAACAATAGGATCTATGGCTCTAAATCTTCTTCTCAGTCCCACTTCATTCATCTTCCCATCTTAAGAGTTAATTACCAAAAATGCCATCGTTGGTTTGGGGGGATATGGTGGAGGGCAGATGTATACCACTGATGGAATATTAAAATCATCTTAAATATTAAAATTCAATATTAAAATCATCACGTTTCCTTTGTTTATCTATGTTTAATAATCGCCGACTTCATTTGTTTACCTCTGGTAAATAGTCACTAGGTTTATTTGTTTATCTTTGTTTAATAGTCGCCGGCTTCATTTGTTTACCATAATTTGATAGTGTCCTGTTTCATTTGTTTACTTTCTTTAATAGTCGCGGACTTCATTTGTTTACCTTAATTTCATAGTGTCCAGTTTAATTTGTTTACTTTTAACCGTTGTTTAAAAGTGCCTAGTTTAATATGTTTAATACTCGTATTTGCTGGTTTGATTTGTTTACCTTTGCTAAAAGTCTTTGGTTGCATTTGGTTCCTTTTTTTAATTCTCTCCATCCTTATTTGTTCATCTTTGTTTAATGCTAGCCAGTTTCAGCCAGATCAAACTGGCAATGATTTTAAAATTGGATTTTAAACCAAATGCATTGAGCCGACGGAAAACTGTGAAACAACTCTCTTCTTTGCAACTCTTGGTCTTAATTTTTCGAGAAATTCCTTCTGCAGTCTCGAAGGGATCACTCATATAGAAACTCCTAATAGCTTTTATTTTTAGTAGAGTGGCTATGCGGGGTCGACAAAATTTTGAAGTGATTTATCTGTTCTGTTTTCAGTGTATGTCTTCAGAAAGCTTTGAATCACAATCTTGGATCTTCCCACCTCCGTGAAATCGCAGAAAAAGTCCCCCCAGAAGGAATTGAGTGAACTATTCTCTGACGAAGCTCAGGAGACACTTTCGCGAGTGATGGCATCTCATCAGGGTGAGTACGACAAATTGGGGGAATCTAAAAAGGTTTTTTGCAAAAGTCTTTGAAATTCAATTTCCTACTCTGATTTGTTGATGTTTCAAACATCAAAAACTATTGTGTTGAAATTTCCGACTTCTATATTAATATTTTCAGGTTCCTCAACGGAATTGAACTTAAGAAAAAAAAGCCACAATGTCGGAAAATTCTCTGTATTTGTTTTCAAACTTCAATTTTTTACATTAACATTTGTGTCCTATAAATGTTGAATATTTAAATTTCCACTATTATTCAATATCCATTTATTCAATGCAGTAAGATTTTTGTTGTGTTATAAGCTTTCATTACGAAGTCCTTCTTGTTATTAAATGAGGGTATTTTTCTCCTTGACTGAATTCTACTCCTTATATAGCCGTCCCGTTTGTCTTTCCCACAAACAGCTAGTGACGCTTCTGTGACCAGTTTGATGCATCACTCAATCGCTTGTGTGTGACAAGGAAACTTCGGAATATCCAATTTTGGTTGTTGACGGCTAAATTCTTCGAGTTGATCATCAGAGAGCGTCCTCGTCAGCGAGATTTTAAATAATGAGTAATGCCCACTAATGGAAAATGCTCAAGAATGGGAAATGCTTGATGGTGCGAGATGTCAAATAAAGATTAATGACCAATAAAGATTAATGCTCAAGAATGAGAAATGCCAGATGATGCGAGATGCTAAGGTATGTGAATTGCCCAATAATGAGAAATACTCAAGAATGAGAAATGCTCGATGTTGCGAGATGCTAAATTATTATCAATGCACAATACTTACAAATGTTCAAGAATAAGAAATGCCCGATAATGAGAATGCTTACGAATGAAAAATGCTCAATGGTGAGAAATTAAAAGCTCCCAACGTGGATCTTGAAGATGATGACCGAATCGCCTCCTTTCCGACCTGAGGAATCAAGAGACCAAAGGAGAATGCTTTACCCCCTCCTCATCAGGTAAAGGAGGGGCACCCTTTCCCTAAATGAAAGGTGTAAGGGGGAGTGCCGAATCGCGAGCCACCTAGGGGCCCGTACGGATTCCGAAGGGGGCTGTTGAGTGCATACCCCTTTTCTCAAACTCTTCCCTGCGTACAAGGGTTTCAGGCCCACCTCGAAAAATGATGATGACTATAGGGGTAGAGGTTACATTTATACTCGATATGATAATCACACTCTTAATTTTCCAGCAATACCTTCCCTAAGAAGGTAAAAGTTCAGCTCCACTTCAATAAAATGTACTGTAAAGTTTCAATGTACATTTAACTGTCAACTGACTTCTCTGTGGTTGATATCCGCCCTGCCCATGTATGTCCCCGATTCCCTTTCTCGTTCTCGGGGACCAGAACGCTAGATACCCTCGTATGGGGAGAGTACGCGGTTAGTACCGTGATCCTCTTCCTTAAGGTGTATTTCTAAGGATTCATTTCTTCAGAAAACTGCTAGAGACTCATTTGCCTATTGCTCTGTCTGAATTCTAAAGAGATCCTTGAACGGCATAAGGGGCAGGGAGAGTTTTCTCCAAGCCCATACAAAATAGGAGAGCGTCCTGCAAGAAAGTGTCCTCAGTGTAACTCTCTTGGTGGTGACCATCTAAGGTAGCACCTCAGCGCCCGCTGCAGATGTTCTCACACGCTCTACGTAGACGACTTTCTTAATATCTTTTAAAGCGGCTAAAATACCTATGCCAAAACGTGTGGATTTCCTTTTTTTTATTAAAGACCAAGATGGTGGACTTTCGCCGCATGCACTAGCATAAGCCTGACTATGCCATATCCGTAACTGGGTCTCACCTCGACATGCTGGTCTTTCACTGATTCCTTGAACTTGTAATGGACCAAAGCCTTACCTGTGTGGCGCATCTTTGCAGCCTTATGTTGTCTTGCACTCAGGCTCAAGAGGTCTACAATATGTATGTATTTATTCTTCAATATCCGAAAATCATTTGCGGAAGTTAAATTTGCTCCGCCATGCTCAACTTTGTTTGGTGACTGGTTTATTCCACAAGTCTCGTAAAGATATAGCTTTCGATACAGTAGACATGACTTGTTATACGTCGTGCACTTTGCATCATGGGTTTGTAGGCGCCGGTCAAGCTTACACCTCTTTGGCTAATGGCTCTTATTTCGTCCGAGATTGATCTCCATGTTACATGTTTTAAGTGCTCCCCCACCTACCGCTAAACCTTTCAAGTTTAGGGCAAGGAAACTCCTAGGAGGGTTTGATGTAGGCTTTGGAATCAATGATTCCTACCAAGACCTTCCTCCCATGAATGAGACCCCCTTGAACATCTGTATTCACGCTTTTACTCGAAAAATTCCAGAGCACTAGGAATATTGCGTTATATGAGCTTGCTTTTTGTTACGCTGAACCCTGCCCGCTGTACGTAGATGACTTCTTTGCAAACGGGTGGTTGGCTTCCACGCCGAGGTCAGGCCATTGTATTCTGTACTGCTATCTGAAAAGACTAATGCCGTTGAAGGGAATTACCAGATGGGTTTGAATATAAAAAAAATTTCCTTCTTGTTTGAAGAAGGCGGGATTTTTCCTTGTATTGAGTGTGTCTTCATGGCCAAACAGGTACACTCTACCTCTTGATATAAAAGATTACGAGCCCTGCCTAGTTCTGAGACAGTTTTGTGATCCCAAAGACTCCCACAACTCGCGGTGAGCCTTGCTCGTTCGCATTAATCGTGGCGCCATGGATGAGCATAGCGAAGAAAAGATGAATGAAAACGTGCGGAATTTAATGTTGAACACCATGCCACCATCACACTTCATTTCGGACTATCTCCTGTTGCCTCAACATTAAGTCAGTTTCTGTTGTGTTCAAATCGGATACATTGGAGGGACTCATTTCATACATTTGGTCCCTAAACTATACATTGCTCCTTCATTGGATGTGTAGCAATTGGAATCTTTGTACGTTGTACTTGTCCCCATAACGTGAGAGGTGGTGCTGGGTACCCCTTTTATTTTGTGCTGAGGGTGGGCTTCTGCACATTGAACTGTTGTGTGATGGAGTTTTTGGAATAGATAGGGCTCCTCACTCTTAATTTTATTAATAAAATTATTTAAAATTAGGAATTAAATTATTGAGTTTGATTTAGGGTCCCTGTTCTCATTGTTATTCTTTCATTTTTGTTTTATTTATATTTTATTATATTCCCTCGTAGTTCGCCCTCAGAGGACACCGCTGCAATTTTTAATAAAGGCCACAGGGAAAAACGTCAATTTATTGAATAAATTAGAAATAAATCGATATGATTAAGAGTCAAAATAATAAATTAATAAAACTAGGTTGGATTTTGGATTCAAAATAGAATTTATACATTTGAATAAGAAAAGCCTAAATACCAGAGCTCACAATCCCTAATTTCCTGTTTAGATTATAACAAACAAAGTTGTTTGGGCATTGCTTTAATGATTTTACATGACGCCTCCAATATCCAGACCATTCAATACCCGCCAGGCTTTCCATCCACAAGATTACTGTGTAAAATAGTAACTTCCCATAAACCAGGGTTAGAATTCATTCATTACATTTGCAGCTCGAATAAGGAACTCTCTGCTCCCTACTCTTTTTCTTGAACCTTATAACCACCCTCACTTCAAGAGACAGGTCTGCCATCACCTGAGGATACCAGTCCATTAACACTCTCTTTATTACTTTTCTCTCTTTTCTTCTATTTTTCGTTTTCATCGGTTTTAAAAGAGTTTGAGATTGATTTAGACTTATTTTGCCCTTCTCATCGAGAATTAAACGATGATATCATCCAAATGATTAACCAAAACAGAAAGGCATAAATCGCGCCAGATTTCGGAGCTCCGCTGGGCTTTTAGCTGGCGGAGCACAATTGCCGTTCTACGCATGAAAATAGGAATGTTTTACCCAAACCAAGAAAACGGACCAAGAAAAAGACTACCTAATATGAAACCTCACCGATTTCTATAAGAATTCACCGATAATGACCCGAATTTACCGACGAAGACATCCAAGAAAAAACGAAAGACACGATTTACATTCACTACAAGATATAGACACTAAGCATAATACTAAAGTGATTAAAGTAGTTTATTACTACAACAGAAAATGAGCATAACATATCCAAGGACATTAATTATTTTAAGACAAAAAACTTGAACGCCATAATAATATAAACTATCTCAAGGACAACAAAGGAACCACAAAACAAGAAAATATTTAAAAGCGATAGGCATGATCACCATCCTCTTAGCATCTCTTTGCATCCTGCTACACTGCTTTCTCTTTGCACCACTTCTCTATTTTCAGCTATCTGTCCCCACACCCTTTCTTTATCCCTTGAACTTGCATTTTTACACTCTCATAATGATTATTTCACAGATAACCTTGGAGACATTAGTGATGACCACGGTGAAAGATTTCATCAAGACATCGCAATAATGGAGGACAGATATCAAGGACAATTCAGCCCAAACATGATGGGCAACTATTGCTGGACGCTGCATCGAGAAGAGAGCGACCTGTACAAATTCTGTTTCTGGTACAATTTCTTATGAGCTTATGTGTGACGTGTTTAATATCGCTATCTTGCGCGAGACAATTAATGTCATCATATTTACTATTTTTCTGATTGTTTAAGGAAGAAGATCTAATACTAGAAAAAATCATCTAAATCCTACTAAACAATGTTAAATTAGTCATGTAAGCACAGTCGAATAAGAGGTTTGTTTTGGGTTAAATATCTGTTGCTCGTCACAAGTGACGGAATATTGAATATTTGTAATTATTGATTTTTCTAAGAAAAGCAAGTCTGATAGAACAAAACAAATATAAGATTCAAATTCAGTAATATAAAATTAGTTTTTTCTGACCATAATCTCATATGTGAACCATTTTGGCTGTTTACCAGTGTATAATCGATGGTGAGCTCGAGGACACTAGGGGAGCGGGCAGGGGGGTGGGGGCGTGGATGATATTTTGTGTTTTTTACACAAAGCAGCGATTAGGCAGAACCTTTGGTACTCCAGGGGAATAAATAATTAAAAAAGATGGGGAAGAATGTGTATGGTTTTTGCAAAAACGGGAGAGGAGTGACAGCTCTGTTGCGATTGCTTATGTGTATGGTGGCGAGTGTAATATCTACCTACGTCCTAGGGAATAACTAGCGCGTCCATAAATTGGTTGTTATATTTTTATGTGTGCTGGTGTTTGTGTCTGTTCTCACTTGAAATTAAACCCAGCTCATTGATGCCAGAAATCTAACCCCGTGTTCACCTGGATGGCTAGAACTCCCGTACAACAGATTTATGGTTGGGGAGGCGAGAATCTCTGACAGCTAAAAAGATTTAGTAGTGAAAGTTCTTTTGGTAAAACTAAAAGCACACAAATACATGAATGGACACCATTTTAGCTGAATTATTGGCCTGTAAATTAAAGAAGAATTGTTGTATGAATTAATATGGGTAGGAATTTGAAGTGGAGGGAAAGGAAATTTTTTTTATTTAATTTTGAACATCTTGAAGGGGATTTTAGAATTGTTCCGACGGATGACGAGGATTATAAGAATGGAAAATTCAGATGGAACGGAGTTTACCAAAATAACGGTAATGGAAATTGTACTATGGTAAATAAAATGATATGAATACTACAAAGGAATATAGGAGGCATACTACAGCTCCCCAAGGTTTCAGTTTTAATTAAGGAACGACTCCAATGCCTCAGTAGGGCGAGCAATGGTTTGCAGTTGTTAAAAAGTAGGTTTTAAGGAGATGTGAAGTTCTGTTTAGCCAAATTGTGGTGAAGGGATTTGTGAGATCTAGTCCCTTGAGGTGCGTTTAGACGGACTCATCTCTTTAGAAAACTGCTAAATGGACATTTTCCCTTGGGTTGTTAAGTGACTTTTGTATGAATGGTATCCCTATATATATATATATATATATATATATATATATATATATATATATATATATATATATATATATATATATATATATATATATATATATATATATATATATATATATATATATATATATATATATATATATATATATATATATATATATATATATATATATATATATATATGTATCTGCAAGGGAACACATCCTTTTTTTATGATCGAAAACTATCGGCCAATTTTAGTTGGCGTGCAAACTAGCAAGCTTCTACCTCTTTCAGGCTTATGTTGTCTGATCCGAGGAATATCTGAAAATTCACACAGAAACGAAAGAGGAGAGATCTAACATTACAGGAGATGACCTGAAGAAAAAACCACGGGAAATAAAACACATCGCCACGTTAAGGGCTCCAACCTCAGAATTCTGGTTATCTAGACATGTGCTCTACCAATTGAGCTAACGAGACTGAAAGCAGCGACGACATATTTTCCACAAATAGACTTTCAGTTGCTTTATCAAAGACCACTTTCTAATGAAACTATGCTTGCTGGATGGTATATGTTGAATCTGCAGGTTGAACGCATCCCTTCTTTGTACGACCGAAAACTATCGGCCAGCTGCGTATAGTTTATATTGCAAAAATAATCCTAAATTAAGAAATTCGTTGGTCACTTCAGGGCTACCACTTGTTAGTTGAAAGAGGCTTCTGCTTTAGAAGATTGAATTGCGGTTGTATAAATTTGTGGCAGTAGCTTCCTTTCCACCTGTTCTCCTATCTTAGCCCAAGTGTTTTTCAGCTTGTCTGCTTGTATAAGCAACCGATTTCTTCCTTTTCCACACAGATCGCGTAGAATTCAATTTGTGCAAAAAGTTTGTAATACCAAATAATAAATAGCATAATTTTATAAATAATTTAACGATATCTACCTTAAGATTCTATGAGGTTATGAAGGAACTATGGTGGAAATCGGTCGATGCTTATAATGATTAACCGAGAGTATAGTTTAAAATTATCATGATGAACAGTTAGTAATGATTGAATGAAAATAAGTTTCCTAAAAAGAGCTTTTCTTTGTCTTATATCTTAAAACCAGGACACGAGGTTAGAAATATTCCAATGAATTGTTGAGCGATGCTTAGTGACGTCACGATAGAGAAAATATTTGTCGTGAACGAACTTCCGACGAATGTCGTTGAGTGTCATTTTTTTTAATTTAGGGGAACAGCTAAATTAAACAGTTCGAGTTAGCTTCTCTTTAGGGGGGCTTGCCAAAGGAGATGGTTATAGCTCTGAATTAGGCTCAGTTTGCAGGATGGATTTGCTCTACATGCTCGTATGTTTTATCCTGAAGCAAGATGTTCCGGGAATTTCCTTAGCGTAACAGTGACGGAAATTTGCATGCCATTGTACCACTCGTCCTATGAGGTGAGGTACAAACAAAACACATAATATATATATATATATATATATATATATATATATATATATATATGTGTGTGTGTGTGTGTGTGTGTGTAGCGGGCCAGTGCCACAGAGTGATACTCAGAGCGCTACACTCAAACACATGACTTCCACTGTTTCATATAATTTCTTGGCAAAAAGCTTTTAAATCAGACAGCAACCAACTCCCTAATTGGTAGAGAACTGCCCTTTTTACATATGTATATCTTGGTTTCCTGGTTTCCTCGAGATAATAAAAGTCTTGCACTCAAAAAATCATTTTTATTAAAGCCTTATTTTCGTTATTATTATTACATTGTATACCTTTTGCGTGTTTAGTCTCAGACCCTTGCTGAACTGTTGGCTCCCTCCATTACGGAGTTCCAAGAATTCTTAAATACACTCATTTGAGTAACACCGTCCTTTGCATAACTTTGCTACCCTCTTAACAAATTAAAGGGACTCGTCTCATGGCTGCGCCAATTGGCCAGCCCTCCTTAGAAGATTTAGTATTAAAATAATAAAGCCTTTTAGCTACGAAGTTAGACTTAAAAAATTAATTTCTTTTCCTTCAAACATTGAAGGAAAAGTGAAGAACAAATAGAAACATATAAAGTATTGATGAATCTGCACGATACTGCAGAAAATATTTTGATATTTGACCGACGTTACAGCAAAGCGAGGACGCGACATAAAGATGACCAGGTGGAAATTCCCAACATCAAGGGGAAGATTTACCTTCATCAACCGCATCGTTCAAGTCTGGAACAATCTATCCCAAAACTATTCAACCCTCCAAACACAGAAATTTTGAAGACTAAATTCCATAAATATTTAAAGTAGAATAAAGTTAAAATAGCTTACAAAATATAAAAGGAGGTTCCTCCCAAATTCTCCTTATTTTTAATCGGGCCTACCATATATGAGCCCTTATGGGTCCCTGTAGGTGCCACTAAATTGCTTGTTTGTTTGAAGTCTCTTTTCATCTTCCGTGCGGAGGCTCGAGACTTGCAGAGTGCTGCAGAAATGGTCCCTTTCCCTACACCTGTATGTGTTCCTTCATGATGCGTGTGTCTGTTTATATAGTGCGTGTGTATGTGTAGGTGTGCATACCAATTTCAAACTACGCCCTTGATTGTTTCAACTTGAACGTGTGTGAATCTGCATGGACTTGAAATGTGAATATTCATGTATGAAGAAATATAACATTCATAGGTGTACATATTTATTTGCAGGCTTGTTTTATTGATTATAAGGGGGATGTCTCCGTGGGATTATATTCATGTACACATATGTATGAGTTTTAAATTTACAAGGAAAAATCCAGAGCCCTATTTGTTTACACCGATTTTCTATTCCCCATAATTTAGCTATTGTATTTCCACTACGTAAACACATATGTTCAAACCGTATTTAACCAACCATGTGACCAACTTATATTTTCTTCAACTTATAAATAACCTTTAACTTCAGTCCCCTGAGACTCCTTCCCCCACACCCCAACCTAATTCTATACCACGGAGCAAAAAATCTCAAAAATGTTTACCCTCAATTCGCAATTTGTTTAGCCAACTTTTAAAACTTGGCAAAAATATTAAAAAATCCAAAACAACTTTGTTAAGTATTTTAATGCATGCAAACTAGATTACTTTTAGTGGTTTTATAAACTTCAAAGCCTCTCTATAATCAAGTTTAAACTGTAAAAGGCTGTATCGGGCGCTTCATTTACCAAGGCTGCCTTTTATTTTGCTCACAGAATACAGCCGGGCAGATAAATCCGGGTCTGGGGGGACATCTGTCTAAATTGCTTAATGTCATCTGTGATATCCGAGTCCGAGGGTTGACTGTCACAGTGCATTTACGTGTGCCCTCAGTCCTTGGATACTTTTGCCTCCTATGAGGGGAGATGGGAAAGAGGAATTGAGGGGAGATAACTCCCCTTTCCCTTCAGCAGAACCCGAGAAAGGATTTTTTTCTTCGTTCGCGTGACATTGTTCGTATCTGCGGATATGAAGTTAGTTTTAGGTGCTGTTTTGGGGGAAGTGTCGTGTAACACCATTTTAGTAAAATAATCACTTAATGAAAGTTAGAGGTTTACATATTTTGAGTCGTTGATCCAAGCTGTTTTACTTTCCTTTGCTTCATTCTCCCTCTACTTTCTTCACTTTTCGCTTGCACTCTTTCCCCTTTATTCTTTTCTTTTATATAGTGTTTTAATTCTTTTCTTTATTCTTTCTTTTTATTCCAACTCTCTCTCTTCACTCCCGTGATATTTTCTTCGCATTCTTTTCTTTATTCTTTTTTTTAAATCATTCTCTTTCGATTCACTCCGCCTTTCATCTTTTTTCCCATTTTTTCTTTATTGATGTCTACGTTCCTTCTCTTTACTCTTCCTTCTTTCGGGTTCTTTCCCCAACGCTTTCTCTCCTTTTATTTTCCTTATTATTTACCTTCGCCCTTTTCCTTCATTCATTATCGATTTTCTTTCCATTTTCCTCTCAGAAATTCAGGAAAAATATCTATCCCCTAAAGTAAACGTCTGTTGCCATAGTAACCAAGCTCCAAACCAGAAAAGAATTAAGGTTGGTTAGGCATAAAATACAGAATGAACCAACGATTGTATCCTCGCTCCAATTAAATTTGAATTGTTGTCCGTATGGGAACAATTAGAATTGGTGGAAGGGGGTTGTAGTTCATTAAATCCCTGTAAGAGGTGCAGCTGTAACTACGTACACATTAGTGACGAGTTCTGTAATCATTTTCTGAACATAACGGTGACATGTTTTGGACATGTTCCGGCTCAGTTGTCAATTACCTAATTTCCTCTCCCTTATTGGTGGAAAATTGAGATTAATTACATGTTTACATCGGCTGGAGGATATTTCAATTCTAATTATTGGTTTCATAACATTGAAAAGTTTTATTATTGGCACAGTGACAATTAACCTCATTTATCTCTTCTTTGCTAGAATAAGATTCATATTAAAGCCAAGACTTTTTCACAGCATTTGCAAACAATGAATGTCGAATGTCCGTGATGAAACTGAATATCTTGTCCGTTCGTATAATAAGAACGTGTCTCCGTAGATTAAAAATATAAATGTACAGATTCTTATAAAGTGGTAAAATGAAGCCTGCAAGAAATGGCCTCCGATAGCTCTATGATAAAATGTTACATTTCCAAATTTTTAATTATTAATTCAATATTGGCAGATGGGGTAGACAGATTGCCATGGGAAATTTCTTCCATAACTTTCATATAAAAGAAAATAACCCAATGAGTTCATTTATAGATGTATAATTACTAAAATGACATGTTAAACACTTGAAGGAATTTAGTATTTATTTTATTAAATGAAATCGCCATCGGTCTCAATCACGGCCTTTCGGCGGCGTCGGAACATGCTTCAAAACATTTAGATGGCCACACCGATAAACTGGATGAAAACTGTGGTGGTTTTGGAACTTGTTGGTCTCTTTCTCAACCACGCCATACACATAATAGTTTAGAGAGTTGTTGTACTCTGGGGAGTTGGCAGGCCAGAGGTCTAAAGGGATGTATCCAAAGAAATTATTTGATAGCCGAGAGTGGGTCCTCCTGCTTGTCTGGCAAACGTAGGGCCTCCTAGTGGCCACCGCCGGGATTGAGGGCAACATCAACTCCTCCAGTTACTTGGTCTAGCTCTGATTCTGAAGCACTCAGTGAAGATAAACTTGGGTATAGCGTGGCCCTAACTACTGACTACCATGAACACCATGATGTTGAGCGTGAACTTGGTCTTATGACTCTCTGCACCTCTTTTGGGATGGAGAACACAAGCAGTTGTGTTGCGATCTCACTCACAACTTGGTCCTGGCAGAAATTTTTCTAGTTCAGAAGAACTAAAGCATGCCAGGCTTGAGGAGATGTTTCAGTTCATTTACAAGCTTCACAGTACGTTCCTTCCATTTGTCCTTCATCTTTTACAAGAGCGGATGCCCCCATGTACTACCTGTTTGATGAGAGACACTGAGACTCAATTGTCCAGGGCTATAGACATCATTTGATTGCTGAAATTGTTGATAATGATGCCCTAGATTTCCACAAAAAATTTGCGGGTTCCTTTCATATCAAAAAGATTAAAGAAGGTGGCCAAACTATTAGAGCCACGTTAATAAAATCGCTTATCAACAGTACCTCGCGACACTTTCACCTTCTTAGCTCTCTTCCTATGAGAGTAATCTGTTTCTCTCAGTAATGTTTGATTGTCGCCCTTCTCTTTAGGTGATTTATCGGTAGCTCTACCCATTTTTTTAAGAAAACACTGACTATTAATGAATTTCTGTAGGAAAATGAAATTTAAAATTACTAACGTCACGATGACATTTAAAATACCTATAAACATATATAAATATGTAATTAACCTACCTATAATATCAACCTTTACGAAAAACTGATTATAACAGCACAAACAACCTTCCACTCGTACTGCTACATGCGCACTGAGCTTGGCAGAGCAGCCGCGCTTTGGATATAACTCATTATCCTTCAACCCCCAACCCCCTCTGCATATCTTATCGCCATAAATGACTACCATCACTAGAAACTATCATTAAATCTATGCATGTTTAACTAAACTCTTTTATCTCACATGATTAAGTTATATTTCAAATTTCTCGAATTTTGTACTCGTGCCTCTAATAATTCGGCCACCTTCTGTAGTGTGAGATATCCGAGATTTCGTAGATTTTCACATTGGAGCTCCTAGCGTGAATACCAAACAGCACAGTTTGCCTTTTCCAAATTTTGGCTGGATTGAATTCAGCCATAGGATTTCTTCCTTCACTCACGATGCTCAACTGAGTCTACTGTGATAGAGATAAGAGAGAACCAACGTCATACAACTTGCATGCCTGTGATTGAGATTTTCAAACGGTTACAAATTATTTGAAAACGGTTACAAGTTCTGATTTTTGAAGAGGGCGAGATATTGTTCAATCTTAAGGTCAACTGTACAGTGTACAGGCGACAAATGGATTTCATCCTCCGAATTCTCCTTAAATGACCAAAATAAGATACTAATTTAATAAAAGACATCATATTTGTCTCATCATGTTCTTGTTAATCTAAAATTCCTAGCAGAAACTCCGTAATGATCCAATATCTGTCGAGAACATCTCTCCTCTCAATCTTGATATGGGTTAATTTCAAATTTATGACCAAAGGCAACCGAAAACAAAAAAATTAACTCGTTTATTAATTATGAATGACCCAATTTGAGCAACCCTTAAACTCTGCCTGGTAGCGAAGAGAGTAATACACCAGCATTAAAAGAGTCTGAGATTTTCTGCCGGTGGAGGGAAATGCATTTAAGCCCTGATTAATACGCAAACAGAGAAAGAGTCTTAGATTTTTATCATTTTCTGTCAATGGAGGGGAACGAATCTAGCCGAACCTGCAAATTACCTCTCTTTTAATGTATGCAGATTTCAACCAACATCGAACATGCTGGTGTATCTGCTATGTCTGTATGTAATGTGTTGGTAATATCCATCCAAACATTAAAATTCTCTACACACATGACTCATGTCACTATAATCAAGTGGTTAAGCTGGATTAAACACACGTGCCTGTCCATGGAAGATGGCACTCTATCTCACACCTTCAAGAAGACCTCAAAAGGGGAGAAGCTAACTAATACTAAACGCCCTTCTTGCCTAACTTAGCCCCCTAATATGAACCCCATAGCACATATCTGCGCAATATTGATTTAATTTAGGTTAGGTTAGATTAAAATTTAACGGCACGATCAAGTATGTCGAACCTCTTACTTCAGATATCATGGTCCAAATTACTTTGAGCCACAAATGCCAAACCCGTTAAACTAAAAGTAGGCTAGTCGCTGCTTTCACCTAATTTTATAATGAATTATAGCGCACAATTTACATAAAACGGGTGGCCAGTAGTCACTGTTTAAACCCTCTATTTCTTTGTCGCAATCATAGCCGAGTGGATAAAGCGCTCCGAAACTGATCTCAGCAACAGGAGTTTGGAGCGCATCTCGCCTCAACTCTGATGTTTGTTTATTTTCCTTCCTTTCATTTATATTTTCACACTTTCTTACTACACCTTTGCGATTTACATTTAGAGGTAAACCTTAGTTGTTCCGAGTTGTGTCAAGGGTGGGAGGCTCTTTACTCCATCCTACTCTTAGAATTTGTTGTCGTGATTGTTTATAAAATGTCTAGACATTATATTTAAATATTAAAAATGGCCAAAGAACTCTTTAAACAGATGCATTTTTTATGTGTGACGCTTCTTCATGGAGTTAAGACAATCAAGAACAAAAGATTTAATGTTTGTTTGTTTATTTTAATCTAAATGCCACAAGAGATACAGCCTTGGCTAAAATTATTGAGCAAGTACATATGAAAAAGTGAAGAATATGTATGATTGAAACTCATTTCTTCCATACTTGGTAGAATACAAATAAACATTTTTGCGTATATTCTATCAATAATCAATATTTGATGTGTCCTCCTTTTGGTTTTAAAACCAAACCAATTTTATGCGGTTATACTTGAGACTAAGTTGGCATAGGTGATTGGCTCAATTATTTTGCCACTATTCATGAATTTTGTCTGCAATTCACTTTTTGGAGAATATATTGTGCACTTTCACTCATGTGACCAGAAATGTTCAATAGGGTTGAAATCTCGAGATTGAGGGGGCCATTTCATCAACGTCACACATTTCTTTGCAAACCAACCTTTTGAGATTCAAGATGTGTGGCATGGAGCATTGTCTTGCTGGACGATTACACCATCTGGTATGTAATAATTGAAAATTTTACTTAAAGAAGGTTGATAAACCTGGTCTAACATGCTAATGAAAGTGATGGAATTCCTTCATTCCTCACAAGTGAACAAGAACCCTGTACCTAAAGATGACATGCAACCACAAACCATTGCCACCTTCAAATTTAAATGTTGAGACAACACATCTCGGATCACAAGCTTCTCCAACTCTTAGCTGATCATAAATAACTCCATGAGATCCAAAGTTCTGAGGACAAATACAAATTTTACTGATATTTTTGGTATTCAATAAAATTATTGATATCAAATAAAAATGTGTACAAGTGTAGTAAATTGGTGGAAACTAATGTGGAGAACCTACCTCAACGTTGCTTTCATCAGACCAAACAACTTTTGTCCAATCATCATTAGCCCAAACTTTATGTTCTTTTGCCCAAGACAATGGCTTCTTCTTGTTCACCTGAGACAGCCAATTATTTCTCTTCAGCCTTACATCTTTTGAGTTCAGCTTTTAATACACTCTCTTCTCACTGTGTGTCCTGATATCTCTTGTTTGCTACTGCCCGAAACTCAGCAGCTACATTGAAGAGTTTTTTTTCGATCGGCCAGAGACGTCCTTTTAAGTAACCTCTCTTCCCTCGGAGTTGTACATCTTTTGCTATCTTGCTATCATGGTTTTCGAAACAATCGGTCTCATTGTACCTTTTAATGGTTGTTTGCACACCTTTCTCGAACATTTCCTTTTTCAGGGAATTTCGACTGGTGATAATCCCTCTCTGAACAATGCAATATGTTGAGTTTTTTGAGCTTCGGGAATCTGTTTCTTCAGAGACATTTTTAACAAAAAGTTAACACTATATAATCGCTAAAAAAATAGAAATAAACGTTAGTATCCCATTGAATGGTAGAAGGTTGCCCAAACTACCTATGCACAATATGTAAAAACTCATTAAAGTGGTTATAAAAGTAAAAGGACAATATATAAAATACTAATTATATACGTGAATGAGTTTTTTTCGTAATCTCTATTTTTTTATACCTGTCCCATAATTTTGGTAAAGGCTCTATATTATCTTTTGATTGATCAATTTAGTGTTAAGACATCATTTTCAGGTTTTTAATTAGTCGGAATAGATAGAATTTTTAACTGAAATATATAAAAAAATCATACAATAACAATGTATAACAAACTTGAACCAGTTATTTTAAATAATTTTAACAAATTCAATGGAGAAAAATTACATCAAACAATTTTAATTACGAACTTTTCCAGAGCTACTGGACAAGGGACCATTCTGAAAAACCTTGAACCTTCTTTGGTCTACTGATGAGTTCCTTACAAATTCTTTCAATTCTACCGAATTCTTAGAGCACTAGAAAACAGGAATACATCGACATGGATATTATTTAGTATAACAAACACAACCTTGCCTATGGGGTGCATTTCAGGAAACATCAGATGTATTTATGGGTAGATGTAAACATGAGAGGAAGAAATAGGATGATTCTTAGAAAGGAGCTAGGAAAGATGGATAACCTCTTCAAATGCTCTTTTGTTAAAGAACATCAATTGAGCATTCTTGTTGGAGTCCTTTATACAGATAACCAAACACGATTTCTAAACCGATTAAGGGCGAATTTGACAGAATCAGGGAGATGGCAGATTTAAATCTAATAAATTTCCAAAAATAAGAGTAAGATAAAATGTTACCATAGTGAGAATTCTCAATACAAAGTAGATGGAGATGATATGAATAAAATATTCCGGATCAATGCGTAAGCAACATGGTTTGTTATGTAATAAAAATGGTTGTAAAGGTCTTTTCAACGAAATAAGGAAAATAAAAGTATTGGAGAGAAGCAAGGGAGTGCAAATTCTAAGTCATTTTACCAAGAGAGTCCTAAGTAGCATTAAATCACTTAGAATTTCCTAGAGACAACTGAAGATTTTATTTTTAATGGTAAGATATTAAGAGTAGAATGAAAAAACCCATCATCGATTAAAATCATCGGAGATTCAGGAACGGCAGCGAGTTTCATCTCAAAAGCCTTTGTAGGGATTACAGATGGTATGCTTAATGGAGAATCCTTAATAGTTATAAAGGGTGTTCCAATAACTTGGATCGATTTTAAATGTGAGTTAAGTTTAAGCGTCTAATGTTTTTTTTCAGATTTAACAACTTCAGTCTTTAGCAATTTCAACCAGGGAAAGATTAACAATCGAACAACGTGTTAAAGTTATCGAAGCCTATTACGAAAATGGACGTTCAAACAGAAACGCATTTCAGGCACTTCGAGATTTTTTGGTCACCATAACCGACCAACTGAGAGTGCAATTGGGAAAATGGTTCGTAAATTCAAACAAACGGGGTCGGTGGCAGGTATGAAAACGCTAGTGCGTGCTCGTTTACTTTGTTCAGCTGAAAACATTGCTGGAGTGCGCCGGAATGTGTCCGAAGATCCAAACACCTCTATTAGTTATCGAGCGCAGGAATTGAACCTCTCCACAACAACGTTACATCGAATTTTGAGAAAGATTTGTCTCTACACGCTTACAAAATTTAATTGACACAAGAACTGAAGACTGCTGAGCATTTGAAGCGCCGTACATTCGTCAATTGGGTGCATGGGCAAAGACAAGCAGATGATGATGTTCTAAAAAAATCATGTTTAGTAATGAAGCCCATTTTAATCTTGGTGGATTCGTTAATAAGCATAATTGTCGCATTTGGGCTGATGAAAATCCCAGGAAAATTGTTGAAAAGCCACTGCATCCACAAAAGGTCACAGTTTGCTGTGCATGTTTTGCTAGCGGAATCATTGGGATGCATTTCTTCGAAAATGATGCCGGGAATTCTGTTACCGTGACAAGCGAGCGATACCATTCCATGATAACCAACTTTTTATGGCCTGAATTGAATTCTATGGGTGAGAACAGGATGGAGCCACCTGCCACACATGAGAAGTTCCCCGTTCTGATCATCTTTCGAAACAGCAAGGTCAATTGACCACCACGATCGTGTGACCTGACGCCTTTAGATTCCTTCCTTTGGGGCCATCTCAAAAGTAAGGTCTATGCCAACAAGCGAACAACAATTCAACAGCTAAAGGATGAGATAATAAGGCATATTTGTGAGATCGAGGAGCAACTCTGCAGAGACGTCATCAAAGATTTTGACCATCGAGTGGAGGTATGCCGCCGAAGCCGTGGCGGACATTTAGGCTATATTATTTTTCACATATCATTTCCATGAATTAAATAACATGAATTAAAAACAGGTATAAAAGGTGTGAAAGTCCGCGAAAATGAGCCATTTAAAATCGTTCAATTGTCGTGGTTGGTTTTAATCAAAAGAAAGGAGCAATTCGGATAAAACTAAAGATTATTTCCGAATCAAGAAATAAAATATCTTAATTGCGGTTACCATAGCAATGAGTAGCCACCTTTATACTGCATTAGCCCTCCCTTGGGGCGCTATTAATTTATGGAAAGGAGGTAACTGTCTCTACTAGACCAATTAAACGCCCTTAAAAAGAGCAAACGGGTATTTTACCCTTTATTTTTACAGTCGCAGTACACAGGATCGTTTTCTCCTACCCGTGGAGATACGCTATATCTTACAATAGTAAGGAAAACTGCAAAGTACCCATTGATGTTATGTGGTTAGTATAGCAATGGATACCCCCTTTACACTAAATCGGGGCCCCCTTAGGCTCGTTCTTCATTCACACCATCCAGTGACTGTATGTAAGAGATCAATCTAACACTCCCTAGCTTGGCGTGGATGAAGAGGGTACATCAAGTGTAACCCACTGCAGTGTGAATGAAGGTGGTTACTTCTATACTAATCACATGCCACCAGTACCTACATTTTAGGTATTTTACAAATGTTAATTTTGGGGGGTACGACTTTTGCTCAACATATTGACCTAATTGTAAAGAAACATAAGAGGCTAATACAATCTTCTTAGATGTTATGAAAGAGAAATAATTATCTCTAACATTCGAGAGAAGGAGTGTATGGTTGCGATAGCTTCCATGATGAGAAAGCGTGTGCGGGTAGTTCTTTGTTTGCTGGATGGTGAGTCGACGAGATAAGGATTTGGTTGTGATTCCAATGTATTCATTAGAAGAATGAAGCTTACAGTTGAATTCGTCAATTACATTCGAGGCTTTCATTTCTTTTGTTTTGCTTGTTATTGGTAATGAAGTGATTGCTAAGTTGCTTGGTTTTGTACTATATTATCAGTTGTAACCTTTCTTCCGGATTCTTATATTTTGTATTTTGGTGTAAAATATTTTTTATTGTTCTTTCGTCTGTTTTATATGAATCAGTTATTTGGTTTTTATATAAGACGTTTATTGGGCGTATCTTATTATCTACTTTTTTATTCGTATGTAAATTAAAAAATTATTTGTCTACCATAGTGTTGCAGAAGCCATTGGTAATTAATACTTGCTTTATTCGATGAATTTCTTTATGGAATAATGCACATGAAGAACTACATTCGTATGCACGTCTGATGTATGCTCGTATGACAATTGGTTTGCATCTTTCTGGACATTTCCCTCTCCCAGAGGAGAGACCGAGGCTCATTGTCCAACAGAAGGCTACACAAAGGACTTTAAAACTCTTAACGGATTAAATGATCAATACTAATAAAGTTCTTATTCCCTAGGTTTCCTAAGTGTCCTAATATGAACCTTGCCTCATTCCTTTTGATACCCACGTTCTTTGACCTTTTAATATCAGCTGTAATACAGGATTAACGTTATTATATAAATGTAGGATTTTGAGATGTCTTTAATAAAACATGCATAAATGAGAAACTCCGAAATCTATATATATATATATATATATGTAAGAGGAATAATAAAAAATCTTTAATCCACTAGAGAACTCTTCTGGAGTTCCTCACCCCTCTTCAGGAGTGCCCCACTCCTATGACTGTGCAATCATCCTTTCATATGACTGGTCTCCCTTATTAATCTCCCTTTTTTTGATTTTATCTTCCTCTTTAACTTTTTGGGGGTTATTTTCAATCCTAAGGGCAGCCTTTTGATATTTGAATTTACCTGGAATAAATTATCCTTTTTTGTATTTATTTCTTTCTTTTTTCGTCCCTTGCTTATATATTTCAGTTTTCTGTTATTTTCATCATTCCTCGATAATGAACTTGAAATAAAGTTCTAAAGTACTTGGAATATTCATTTTATTTTCCTTGGGAGCTTTGTTTTAAATATATATATATATATATATATATATATATATATATATATATATATATATATATATATATATATATATATATATATATATATATATATATATATATATATATATATATATATATATATATATATATATATATATATATATATATATATATTTATATATATATATACATATACATATACATATATATATATATATATATATATATATATATATATATATATATATATATACATATATATATATATATAAATATATATAATAAATATATAGAGAAATGAGAGAGAGAGAAAGAAAACTTTCTTTCATCCTTGAGAAAACGCCCACTTTGAAATCTCCCCTATACCTCCGTCAGGCGCTCCCCTCGCTATGCAATTTAGGGTTGGACTCCCCTAACTCGATAGCTTACGACGAGCCAGGAATAACACAGATGGTCGTCTCCTGTTTGTCTCTGGATACATCTGCATTCCAACTCTTCACAAAAAAACATTGTTCCCGATAATTATTCCTGATGAGAAACAACATCCAGATCGTCAACGTGGGGCCTGCATCTCTACTTTTTCACATTTTCAATTAAATCCAAATACAACTAAAAACTGTTTCATCACGACCACATGCACATAAGAAATGTCATAGATCACGCTAATATTCTTTACACATACGAAGGGCGGTCAATAAGTTATGAGAATTGGTACGGCAAAACAGAGGAAGGAAGATGGCTGTTTGTGGGGGTGTTAGGACAGGTTATGACAAGTCAGCACTTGCAGCCGCACGCTCCTGCCTCCTCTATTTAGGAAAGCAGTAGCTGATCGCAGATCATCAGTCACAAATTTTCAACAATGGAGAAGGTTGAGCACTGCGCAGTGATCAGGAAGGCAAAAATGGAAAAGAGATCCCTGAACGCATAGTTGCAGTGTACATCGACACTGCCCCTTCCTATGCAACCATTGCTCACTAGAATAGGGAGTTCGTCTATGGTTGTGAGTCCCTTGAAGATGACCCACGTCCAGGACGCGAATCAGATGTACCTGACGAGGACAATGTGGCCCGTGTGGAGAGGATGATCCCAAAAATCGACGGTGAAGGTCGAAGAATTTGAGCGAGAAATTGGAATATCACATGGAAGTGTTATCAACATCATCCACGACAATTTGGTCATGACAAGGTCTCTGTCCATTGGGTCCCTAGTAACCTCACGCCCCATGATCGACTTTAACGTCGTCAAAGTCCACAAGGCTAAAGTTGCACCAGCTGCCCTGCGCAAGTGCGGATTCAGGGAGCTTAACCCCTACCTACAGTCCAGATCTGGCCCCTAGGGACTATTTTTTTTCACCAGTTCAAAGCTGCACTGCGTGGACGCCGGTTTGGGGACGATGAAGATGTCCAGGTCGCCGTCCAGGAGTGGATTGAACAGCAGTCGGAGAGATCACTGAACGCATAGTTGCAGTGTACATCGACACTGCCCCTTCCTATGCAACCATTGCTTACTGGAATAGGGAGTTCCTCTATGGTTGTGAGTCCCTTGAAGATGACCCACGTCCAGCACGCGCATCAGATGTAACTAACGAGGACAATGTGGCCCGTGTGGAGAGGATGATCCCGAAAATCGACGGGTGAAGGTCGAAGAATTCGAGCGAGAAATTAGTATATCACATGGAAGTGTTATCAATATCCTCCACAACACTTTGGCCATGACCAAGGTCTCTGTCCATTGGGTCCCTCGTAACCTCACGCCCCATGATCGACTTCAACGTTGTCAAAGTTCACAAGGCCAAAATTGCATAAGGTGCCCTGTGCAAGTGCGAATTCGGGGAGCTTACTTCCCCCCCCCCCTAAAGTCCAGATCTGGCCCCTAGGGACTATTTTTTTCCGCCAGTTCAAAACTGCACTGCGTGGACGCCGGTTTGGGGACGATGAAGATGTCCAGGTCACCGTCCAGGAGTGGATTGAACAGCAGTCGGGAGATTTCTGGTTGTCGGCAATTCCAAGCCTCAGGGACAAGTGGCGCAAGTGCATTGAAGTCGAGGGTGGTTATATTGAAAAATAATAAAACACTTTTCCTCATATCTCGTTTCCTTATATTGGAATTGCAAAACTTATTGACTGCCCCTCGTAGATACCCAATTTCTCTCTTCCCATTCGCATTCATATACGCTCCATCCATAAAGGGAGGCCTTACCTTCACCTAATCTATTCATTTACGTCATCAATCATTCCTTGGTATTTATGTAGATGGTTATAAGTATGTATGTACATAGTGAGAAGTATGTATGTATACAGTTAGAAGTATTAACTCCCGTGTCGATATATTTCACTCACTTGTGATTCACGATCTTAATAAAATTATTAAATTTTAATATTATTTTTATAATTAAATGGTGTTGCAATTTTTTTTTAATTAAAGCCGCGTTTCAAGAGAGGGAATTAGCGTCTGTTTTCCGAATGGCTGAGGAGAAAAGCAAGGGGCTGTAATGGGAGAAATGGTGCTTCTAGAATGTCGTCGTAGCAATTTGGTCCCCTTGGGGGCGGGGAGCGGCACGTATTGTCTTATATTTCTTTATTTAATGTTGGTTTTCTTTTTTCTTTATTGATTCTTTGCTTGCCTTTTCCTTTCCTAAATATTATATATCCTAAACCTTCGCCATACACTTTATGACATCTTCAGTGGGAGTAAATATTTAAGGTTCCATGTGCGAATATATATAGCCATTTGTATGCGCAGGTTTTGGGGTGAAGATTACTAATGCCAACAAATGTCATGGCTCGTGCTTATATCAGACTGTTTGAGAAGTACCTAAAATATGATCCCTTACCGGTGATCCCAAGCCATAAAGCTCGATACTTCATCAAATTTTTCCTTTTGTGAACACTTCTCCCTTTGCAAAACTCCTTCTCGAATTTTTACGACTTAGTTCAATTCAGAAGAATATCGAGCTTAGCTTCTGATCTTTCTTGATAAATTCTTACTCAAAGAGTTTCTTAAATTTGTGTTCCTTTGTCCAACATTGCACTTTTCCGTTGATTTTAATTATTTTAGAAAGTGCTGATTGTTAAAATATTATTATTATTTATCATTATTATTATTAGTTTAGGAATATTATTTTATTCTTGTTGTTATCATTAATAATATCACTATTTATTATTATATTCCTATTTATTATTATTGTTTTATTATGACACATTTTCCCTAGCCTATGCCATGGTGATCAACTCGCTGGTGCATAGCTTAAAAGCTATGAACCGAAGTTCAGTAGCTATGGAGACCACAAGGGAGGGCTACATATAGACTTAAAGAATCTCAAGCGTTTGTCCGTACTTATGAAGATCTCAGCATAACAAGAATATTTGCTTTGATTCGCGTGACAACACTTTGTGTACAGTGTTCAATTCGTAAAATAATGGGGAAGAAACGGGGTAAACTGATAAAAGGTGAAATTGTAAAAGAACAAACGAGATAGGGGAATGAGAGGGAACATACAGGTTTAAAAGGCAGTATTCAGAGGATAAGACAGAGATTTTCCTGATTGGAGGGGGTTAATAATTTAGGCTCTTTTGGCCATCCTTCTGCGAACTTCTTCCCAGCGGTTTGGAAGCCTCCGGTTCGAACCCAGTATTTAGGGTTTTGCCGTACTTAATTTTTTTATTGTTTCCTCTTTCAGTTCTTTTCTTCTTGTGTCTGGACTCCCATCATTAATTCCCTGGCATGTATTTTTCTTTTGAATAAGAAAACCAATGAACAGATACGATATGCGGAAGTAATAGGACACGTATAATCCAACGAGGCAATTTTCTAAAGAGAAAATTAGTGGGATGTTGAATCTAGAGCATATGAAGAATGCAATTGACCAGAATCTTAATTATCGGCTGATGAAGATCACTATATCTACTTCAAATTACCTTATTTAGGTACTATATAACCCCTAACATAGTTGCTATGAACACTCCTTACCAGGTAATAATTCCAAATGATTACAACTTAATAGAAATAAAAATAAAAGTTTCATATTTTTGCTTTCCGGTCTGGTCATTTGCCTACATAAAATGAGTTTTCTCTTTTAACAATGTTAAAATCCTTCAAAATTTTAAATTCTAACAATCCTCTCGTTTTAGTAAATCTACATATGTTCAGTTCGTTCAGTTGATCGCCATGAAGATTTACTCTTAACTAACTATCGAATCGGTGTATAATGATGAACTATCAACTATTATTGCATCCCTGCGCATATAGGTCCACGAATTGTATTGCGATAATATAGAAAATTAATGAAAAAAATCAAAGGTGATGAGGATAACAGCGAACAAACTCAATCCTAAATTTTGGATTGCAGGACAGCATTCAAACCCTCCAGGATCAAATTCGATACTAATATCATGCATGGTATTCAAAATTTCAATACCTGAAGTAAAAATCGGATTTCAAAATAATCTGGATAGAGAAGAAAGATTCACACATAACAGAAAATACGCAAATACATACACAATCGCACACTTTCTCACAAATTGGTTATATGAGACTGCAGAAGAAAAGATACAAATCATGCATACGGAAGAGAGATATGAATTGCACAAAAATATACCTAAAATGTAATTAAAAACGGTAAAATCATAGTAAAGGAATGAAACAAACTAAGTGGTGAATCTCTTTCTCACAGAAATACACACAAAAATAATGTCAATATGCGTTTGTTTCAATTTAATGGCGGAAAATTCTCTTATTCTTTTTAGTGTAATAAAGTACGGACGGGGACTTTAATGAGAATATACGGTTTCCTGCGCCTTTTTTACGGAATAATTGCAAGATGTGAGCGACAACGTCACTTTTGGCGCGAAATTCTCTGATTTTGGGAAGGAAAATGTTAAAAAGAGATCTAGAATGAAGAACGAAAGTTTCGGATCACGGAATGGAAGATGTGGGGGAATGTTAAATTGGAACAAAGACGACAGGGGAACAAAACTGAAGATGAAGCATAGGAAGCAAAGAGAAATGGCATGTGCCAAAAAAAGAGACATTAAGTTTAGTAGGAAAAGTGACAAGAGGGAGAGGACAAGCAGAACAAATATAATCCGAATTTTACTTTAGTTTTGGTATTAGAAAATAATTTATTCTTTCGTAAATTTTCAAATTTTACCTTCCTTCCTCTTTCATATCGTTCGATTTGTTTTTCTTCTCTCTCAAACAGGTAACCTTTTTACGATGGAGATAAAACAAAAAAAAAACAAGGCCCAGAAGTAGCAGTTGTTTTAAGGCTCTCAGTATTCTGCAAGCGGATCTCGAAATGAATTCCTCCAACCCGAATGGATGTTTGTCTCCCACCATATTACATTCCGCCTGACATAGATGATGTCTTGAGATGAGTCTAGGAAAAAGCATTGATGATTAATAATGTTTATCTTAAACAGCCTTACTAATAAATAGCATTAACTACGGAAGAGTGAACTCTAACACTCTCAGATCAGAATTTTGTCCATGATTCAGGAAATTATGAATCGTAGTTTTGGGACGTCAGCTAAGGTATAAAATAAAGAATTTAATAATTAATTCTTGAGATCTACCTACATATTAGACATATATCATATAAGGTACATTCGATTACAATGGTTTACAATTTTTTATATGTATTCTATATTATTACATAACTCCTTTTAAATAACAGATGCAAGTATAACTAAAGAAAAGAAATATAAACATAAACAGATATTAAATTTTGGAGGGGACTTAGCAGCCTAGCCACTCTCCCCCCCCCCTACCCTCAAGATCCGCGCCTGTTTTACGTCAACTCTCATTCGACACCATTTCAGAAGTTATAAGTATTTCTAGTTCTCGCCCAGTGGGAAGGAACGGAGGGTTATAAAATCATCGACCCTCGAGCAGACTTCGATTTCAGAACGAGATTGATTCTTCGCCTCCTCTGAGCTAAATGATTGGGAAACAGGCGAAATTTGCAATTACTCTGTACAATGAACAAACACTCTGGTCAAGGTGCAGCCCAAGTTGTTGTAAGTCTTTTGACACTATTGTTTTCTCAAAGGCTGCCATTCTGATTACAAAATGTGATAGCAAACCCAGATCAGGTTAGGAATCCAAACAGGTTCCATATGCACGTAAAGAAGTTACGTGTAAATTGTTTGTCGGAATGTATCAAAGGCTTTTGATAAGGTGTGGCAACGGAGAATGCAGTACAAGATCTTACGACTTGGCCAAAGTGAAAACTTAGAAAGAACTCTCTGTGACTATGCCATGGAGAAAACAGCGTACATCAGTTTAGGGTGCAAGGACGGACCAAAGTTTTCGCTCACTGCGGCCTCCCGCAGGGGGTGGGTGCATGTCCCTCACTCTCTACTTGATTTATACCGCTGATGTTTCAGCCCCTGTAGGCCCTTCTTGCCTCAACATTCAATAAAACGATGATTTCATCTAGCTAATAATTTTCCATGGAGGAATGCGCCTTGGCAATCTCGTAGGACAGCAGCAGAAATTGAAAATCTTAACACCTACCAGGCCAGGTGAAAGATCCGCACCAACCAGGAAAAGGTTCAAAGTAGTTCCCAGAGGCAGGAGACTACTTTACGACGTCAGGGTGGGGGATAGATGTTATCCCTACACTACTGAATGCAATCTACTCGAAATGAAGATTACATCATCTGGGTACAAGAAGCACCTCCATGAAAGAATCACAAAGGCCAAAGAATCAAAGCAATAAGAAAAATATCTACAATGCAGTTGTAAGATCGACGCTGTTATACACCGCTTCCGTCCTCTCGTGTATCTCGAAGACACAAAAGAGGCAACTACAAGTGGTGCAGAACAAATATGTCTACCTGATTACAGGTACACTCAGGCGAGAGAAAAGACGCCAGGAAGAGCTGCACCGGAAGGCGGGGTTAAATCCCATAAACATTGTTATAGAAGAACGGACAAGAAATATGCCAGAAATTGTTAATCGTAAATTGGACGATGATATCGCCTAAATGATTGAGGAGAAAAGAAGAGGAATAAGTTGCGCCATATTTCCAAGCTCCGCTGGGTTTTTAGATGGCGGAGCAGAAATGATTTTACCCTAAACCAGTAAAAAAATCCGACTGAGAAAAAGCTTATCTAACTATGAAACCTCAACGATTTCTACAAATTCACCGATGAAAACCCAAATCTACCGATAAAGACCCAAATCTAACGATGAAGAGCAATATTGATCGAAGAAAACAAGCACGAATTACAATCACTACAAGATATACGAAAAAACAAAGCCACTAAGCAAAACACTAAAGTGATTAAAAAAGTAATTATTACAACAACAGTGAATGCGCATATTATATCCAAGGACATTAATTGTGTTTTTGAGACAAATGGCTTGAACGCCATATTTTATATATGTATATATATATATATATATATATATATATATATATATATATATATATATATATATATATATATATATATATATATGTATATATATATATATATATAAATATATATATATATATATATATATATATATATATATATATATATATATATATATATATATATATATATATATATAACTAACTTAAAGAGAACAAGGAAGTACCAAACCAAAAATACTTAAAAGTGATAGGCCTGATCACAGTCTCTATCATCTCTTTGCACCTTTCTACACTTCTTTCTCTTTTCACCACTGGTCTATTTTCCGCTATTTGAACACACACTATTACTCTATCCCCTTCCCACACCTACTCTTACAAGAATTCACAATTTACCATTCATCCCTTCTGCCTGGTCACACCTGCTAATTTTTTTCCTTTGACATTCCTTCTCCCGGCGCCTTGCGGCCTCCGGGGATGAGCTTAAGGTCCACCAGCAGTAGGCTTCGGCTAGTCCCGCCGACTTCGGATACTTCGGAACCAGCTATTCAAGAAACCCAAGACTCTGGGACGTGCACTGGGGAAGGCGGTCTCAGTGCTGGCTCACAGGAGAACTCAACGCGCTATATCCTCCCCGACCGATCCCAGAGCTTTACCGATTCACCAGTGATAGAGAGGCCAGGTGGTCACCACGCCAGGGGTCCGTCGCCTCCACCTGTACAGGCTCTTCGTCGTTTTGACCTAGAACCCCTCTCGTACGCCCTTGACCCAGAGACCCCTAGGTCGCCTAGTCGTTCGCCGCCAGCATACGAGATCGCCCCTGAAGATACTACTAGAGCTCAGTCGGTGGACTTAGAGTGTTACGCCCACATTAGGTGGGACGTAATAATAAGTCACCTTCGTCGCAATCTCACCACCACCGTTTTCAAACCCCGGGACCGTACGGAAATAGAGCTATTACTGGCGCTTCACCCGTTCCGGCTGAGCATCGCGTCCGCAACTTTTCACACCCTTCACCAGCGCCTACGCCTCTTCTACACGGCATCGCTGCACATGTGGGGAGCAGCCCTTATTGACACCCGCCTACAGGCCACCACAGAATCAGGCATCAAAAAAGACTCAAGAATCCTCAACCGCTCGATCGCGGCACCCCCATCCCCTGCCAGCATATGGATCTTGGTACTGCAACCCTGCACCCCGACGAACTAGTCGGCGACGCCCTGCGGGTCGGTTTCGACCGGGCCCGCAGGTTCCTAGCAGACGTTAGGAATTCGGTAAGTTGGCAGACTGAAATCCGGATAGCCCACCACCGACGACGCATCGGTTTGGACCAACGCACGCTATCGGATACCTCAGATGAGTTTCGCTCCCTTAGCCCCGGGCAGCCCTCCCTACTTCCCTAGCCCATATCCTACCCTCGACTCCTCTGCATTCTGGTTTTCCATCTCCGAAGCATCGTCGACCCCCACTAGGACCCCTTGTGATCGTGACAACCTCTTTGGCTCTCCTGAGCGTGTGCCCCCACCTTTGCCAATTCCCCCTCTTGTGTATCAATTATTTAGGCCCGTGCCCTCAGCCGTTTTCAATAACAACCCTATCACCTGTGATCTCCACAGTGTACGCGACACCCCCGTCCCCCCGTGTGTTATAGAGCTTCAAGACCCCGTCATCACCCTCTGCCCCCTCTTGGCCGACCTTGACATCGTCTCCTTTTTCGAAAACGCCACTGCCGAACTTGGGGCGCTAGTTGTCCAGGACCCCCCACCCTTGGAACAATGCTACACCATCTGCATTCCTTAACCCGGTCTTGCCGTCCCAACGGTTCTCCAAGGCCCTCCAGCCTTTCGACCTCACTCTACTGTATCGTCAGACACCCATCCTTCTGAAAGGGGAGACGTTCTGAACGATCCCAACAGCTGCCCCCCTGATATCATAAGGGGGAGAGGAAACAACCAGAAAAACAATGACAATAATCAACAAAACAACAACCAGAGGAACGAACCAAACAACGACCATGGTAACCAATGGGGAAGCCCGGGTCTCGACCCCCTCAAACAAGATACCCCCTTGGACGTCGAGGAACCAGGTTCCTACGACTCCATCCCGACAATTTCACATCTCCAAAAGGCCAATACCAAGGATGGCGTCAAAATCTTCCTGAAAAAGAATGACCATAATTGGGTTCCCTTGGATGATCGCACTATGTCCTGGATCAATGCTCTCGTTAGCCCAAGTATTATTGAGGAGGCCCATATCCAAGAAGAACAGGCCCACACATGCCTAGGTATTTCTTGCAAAGTACCGAGACGGGACGTCCGCTGGGTTACGCCTGCTTCGAATGTATCCAATATTTTTGGAGGCGATACGGAAGGCCTTGGAGAAATCCACCAAGGATGTGGAGGAGAGGGAGAGGAGGATGAGTTCGGGAAGCTTTTCCCGTTTTGAATTCCAAATGGCCCTAATATTGTCGCTAAAAAGGAGGGCGCAAGGGGCCATAATGATGGAAAGGATGATTCCAAGGGATTCCAGATCAAAAATGCCCGCGTTCCAATGGCGACAATTCAGAGCCATGGAGGCCCCCCGACACCACCATCCAATGTCCCATGGGGAGGCATCTACGAAGATTGCCGGGGAGAGGGGGGGGGAAGAGGGTGATGGCTGGGTCTTGAAGCTCTATAACACACGGGGGGACGGGGGCGTCGCGTACACTGGGGAGATCACAGGTGACAGGGTTGTTATTGAAAACGGCTGAGGGCACGGGCCTCAATAATTGATACACAAGAGGGGGAATTGCCACAGGTGGGGGAACACGCTCAGGAGAGCCAAAGAGGTTGTCACGATCACAAGGGGTCCAAGCGGGGGTCAACAATGCTTTAGAAATGGAAAACCCGGAGGCAGAGGAGTCGAGGGTAGGATCTGGTCTAGGGAAGTAGGGAGGGGTGCCCGGGCTAAGGAAGCGAAACTCATCTGAGATATCCGATAGCGTGCGTTGGTCCAAACCGATGCGGCGTTGGTGGTGGGCTATCCGGATTTCAGTCTGCCAACTTACCGAATTCCTAACGTCTGCTAGGAACCTGCGGGCCCGGTCGAAACCGACCCGCAGGGCGTCGCCGACTAGTTCGTCGGGGTGCAGGGTTGCAGTACCAAGATCCATATGCTGGCAGGGGGGGGGTGCCGCAATCGAGCGGTTGAGTATTCTTGAGTCATATTCGATGCCCGATTCTGTGGCAGCGTGTAGGCGGGTGTCGATAAGGGCTGCTCCCCACCCGTGCAGCGATGCCGTGTAGAAGAGGCGTAGGCGCTGGTGAAGGGTGTGAAAAGTTGCGGACGCGATGCTCAGCCGGAACGGGTGAAGCGCCAGTAATAGCTCTATTTCCGTACGGTCCCGGGGTTTGAAAACGGTGGCGGTGAGATTGCGACGAAGTTGACTTATTATCACGTCTCACCTAATGTGAGCGTTCACTCTAAGTCCACCGGCTGAGCTCTAGTAGTATCTTCAGGGGCGATCTCGTATGCTGGGGCGGACGACTAGGCGACCTAGGGGTCTCTGGGTCAAGGGCGTACGAGAGGGGTTCTAGGTCAAGACGACG